>OX453036.1:21422285-22642126 GCA_949699805.1 Tromatobia lineatoria
TTATCAATTATTTTTGCGTATTTCAAAAAGTGCACATTTTAGAATAAAAGCTGAGGTTAATTGTTACAAAGTATTAATTATCGTCGCACGATAAATATTAACGGAATAATGGAGGTTTAAAACTCTGATCATAATTTACTTTGAATTATTGATTAGTTAACGAAATTATTAATGTGGTCAAATGAGTGATTGATTAATGGTTGTTACTTTAATAATTATGAGAAACTACAACGATTTCTTTGAGTGTCTATACGCTACCATTGCCACGTGCGAGATTCAACGACTTTCTACCCTATTATATAAATGTGTACATACATATCGATATTATCATAATATATATGTATATACATATAAATATATTTTGATAGATTTTCAGATGACGCAACAATAATTAATAACTATCCCGTCGTGATCGCCATGATCATTTGCCAATGCGGAATCGAAGATACTATTTGACTCAATCGTCCTACCATTTTCAACTTGTGTACAATATATAACGTCTCTTGGGCGCTGTGCGTTTGCGTTCAGGTGCCTTTACTTTTTAAAGTACATTCGGCGCTTGTACGCATACGCAAAGGCACCTTGATAATCATGATATACAACGCACTATATATATAATAAATACACATATAATTATTATACATATAGTGTAAGAATTAATATATTATATATCCATGTATGTATCTGTATGTCTGTGTATATATATATATATATATTATATTTATTTATTTATGTATGCCTATTATATAATGTAATGAATGTTTTCAGAGAGAATGAATGACTTCTAAGCGCTTGAAACGAGACGAGACGAGGCCGAGACCAACATCGCGTCCTTTGCGACACTCCCATAGTTTTTCAATTCAGTCCTTTCATTAATTTGTCCCATAAAATATTCAACATTAATTTTACTTCGTATCTCTTAGTACGAATGATATCATAGTAATATATCTACATTTTGGTGACAACGAAAATGTTAATTTTGCCGCCAAGCGGACAAAGTATTCGAAGACGTAATTGGTACAGAATAATTTATGGAACTGACAAAGTGAGTTGAAAAATAATGGAAAAGTACCAAACCTGCTTTTCGTCTGCTTCTTTGTGTATACACTTTTTTTGTTTTTGTTTTTTTTTTTTTCATTTGAACAACTCGCAGGTAGCACTCGATTACACAACAGAGAAAAAGAACAAAAAATAAAAAGAAAAACCGAGTTATGTCTGGGTTAGTTGTTCACAAAAATTCGTTTGATATTCGTTCAATTTTTTCTTCTTCATTTTTTCCATTTGTTTTTTTTTTTTTTTAGTTTTCAAGAGGTACTGTGTATTAGACTACCAAAGAGACATGCAACGGACTTTGAAGAGTACAGCGAGCTTCCGGTCAGACAGACATTTGAGAGTCAGCACATTGTGATTTAACACTTGTGATTTAATAACCAAGCGCTTTGGATATTATTAGTTCGGATACGCGGAGGCGGGATTTACCGAGCAAATTGGCAACGGAATAAACGATGGGCTGACTGACTAATGTCTGCGGATTAAAGTGGATATTTATGTATATTTGGAATTTTAAAAATCAAGCAGCATCCTTCTTAATATCGAACGAGGGAAAGGTGGAAGTACTCAGCCTCTCACAACTCCACAAGTCCATAAACACATCTCTTTGCATCTTACCGAGACTCTGCTAGTAGGAGGACACCGTATTCTTCCGCGTTACGTTAGAGAAAAGAGAAAACCAGCTTCCCGACATTTCTCGTTGGGGGCATCACGTACACGAGTGCAATGTTCGACCACATTATCGTTCAAAATGTGAATACTGTCAGGTACGCAGAAGAAAGCTCCTTTCCCGAATCGTCCTTGCTCGGTGAACATTGCTTGCCGTGAAGCTATTTTTCCTGCGCAAAACAAATTGCTACATTTTTACACGACACTGTAAATCAACATTTTCTTTCAAACATGTGTTTTTTTGTTTTTTTTTTTCATTGGCGCCTTTTTAACCGCGAACTGATTCGTTTATCAATAAACCTCGACTGTCTGTTATTCTTTTGCTCTTTTCCCGAATTTTTCCCGCTCGGTGAACGTTTTTCCTGCGCGCATCATTTGCTACATTTTTACACGACACTAAAAATCAACATTTTCGAACTTTTTTTTAAATTAGCGTTTTTTAATCGCGGACCGATTTATTGTCTATGAACCGCAGTCTAATTTGTTTACCTATGAATCTCGATTGCCTGTAATTCTTTTGCTACCCACAAGTTGTTCGATCTCGACACAGAAGCCGATTGACGATCAGAATGAATGATCAGAAGAATAATCACGAATTAGCGATGTGCCTAACGATGAGAGCGAGAGACGCGCAACGACGGCGCGTTAACGGGTTAACAATGATGATTGATATAATAAATTCACAATAAATCTAGTGTGATGATGCCCGTTATTGATTAATTCGCGAAACATTATTTATATTCTTTCTTTTTTTTTTCATTATTTTCAATAATCGATATAAAGTATAATCGTTAGACTCTAGTCGGTGTCAATGGCACGAAAACCATCGGAAGAAAAAAAAAAAAAAAAAAAAAAGAACAACTCGACCACCTATAAATTACGCTAATTCTACATACAATTACATTGATACGATGATACGCTATCCGAATTTGCTGAATCGACCTAATAACTAAGAGAACGTTATACTCTCTGTCTTCTTAACTCCCTAAACACCCCGTGGCCCTCCCCCCCTCGTATGTACTTTGATAATATGGTATCTGTGACTCGTCGAATGTATTTAGTTGCAGGACAACACTGTGAAAGTCAATTCGATAATAGTCAACATAGAATTCATGATAAAACAAATCTCTTTGCCCCTTAATTGCGGACGCAAATATTATATCAACAATATTTATATAATATCATCCATCTTCTTGTGTGTTTTAAATTTTCTTTTCTTATATATTCGTTATCCTCTCTTCATTTAATACGTCAGACAATATGAATTCTCTGTTCATAATTAATCTATTTCAACCTCTTCGTGTATATACTGTACAGATACATAGATATATATATATGCATGTGTATATATCTCTCTGTTTCTCTCCCGCTTATATATATTTTTCTCTCTTTGACCCTCTTATTCTCTCTGCTATACATATAGCCGATATATATATATATATATATATATATTATCGTTATCGTCATCTTCATCATCATCATCATCAATAATTTTATATGTTATATTTATAAATATACAAGACATCATCCTGAAGCCCAGCGAGTCAACTTTTCCGACTGTGAATCGTACAAGAATTGCGCATACTTTGCGATTGAATTAATCAATTCTCGCCTCCCACGCTAACGCTAAAAATTTTCTCATTAATTCATTATATACTCTACCTAATATATCCATTATTGGCTATCACCCATTCAACGTCGTCTCTTCGATATTATTGCCCTAACCCTTCCGTTCTTCCTACTCGACCGTCTATCGAAAAGGAAATATTTTTCTTTTCGCTTCATTTTTAATTTTTTTTTTTTTTTTTTCCAAGGCGCAGACGTAGAATAGATATTTCCTAAAATACCTAGAGAATGTTAATCGACTTTGAATAAAATTATCGTTTACTATAGTAGTTCTCGTCGCGCTGTAATCGAAACAAGATTCCCTCGTTTAAACCTCGCGTCATTCAAAAAATTTGTAATCCCGCTCCCTTTGCCCGCCCAAACCCCTTTAGGATCATTAAAAAAATACCAGCTATTTGCCGAACCTGCATATCCATTTAAAACCACGGGGCACGGTTTTATACTGCAATTTGAAAAGTATCTATCGATTAAGATGGCTCCTTCGTTCCTTCAACTATATATATATATAGAATTTCATATATAATAGTATATTCTCCTTCTCCAAACTACTTTTTAATCTTTGAGAAAAACAGTTAACGGGTCTCGATAATTTTTAACGAACCCCTCGCACAAAATTGTACATTTCTGCCGACCGATACCGCAAACATCGTCTACTCGTGGAAATTCACTTTTTTTCTGCGTAGAACAATGACGACCGACGGGCCGACGATCGGACAAGTGTGGAATGAAATTTCGAAGGCCTACCTCTCGAGAATAAATAGAAAAAAATCATCAGACAATGTCGAATGCTGCAGAATGGACACAAAAATTTGAGTTCACGCTGTAAAAGAAAAAAATCACCGAACTCACAACCGTGAGAAAATCGTAAATACTATCGAGTCGCCTTGAACAAGATCTCGTGTGGCATAATCGCGATAAACTTTAACCGAAACTATGGAGTACGAATGAATAATCGAGCGCTGCTCGTTCGTGCGAGTATTAAACTTTGAGAATCGAGATTTATGCTTTTTATTCTCTACCTCAGCGCAGTGAAAGGTGAAGATGAGAATTAATACGGTGCAGCTTCTTCGCCGGACCAGCCAGCCCGATATATAACTATGTATATACATATATATCCACTTAAATACATATATACACACATATTTATCTATCATCTTTCAGAGACTCAGATAGAAGCTTTCCTGTTCTGCGCATTATTAAATCTTTGGTATTGTTAAACCGTCGCTATTATATAACTCCGATCGACGAACTCACGTCGTCGTCTACGAGTCAAAAGTCAAACTGTGTGGGTGATTTTTTTTTCTTCTTCTTTCAGCCAGACTGTTAATCGTTACCTGTTGAAGGTTTCCTACAGTACACGATTTTTTGTTTATTCAATGAGAATTTCTGCGTGTTTTTTCGATGCTAAAACGACTCATTGGACGACAATAACGTTCGCTCGGCGTCCGAAAAATACGATCGAGAAATCTCGAGGAATTTCTATGTTTGCGCGTTGCGTCTTATCTACAGCCTTGATGGGAGGATTCAATCGCTTCTAAAGGAATATTCTATGCCTCGTGTGGACCTAATTATTCGCGACAGTCTGACTGTGACACTTTCTCTGAGAATAATACCCTAAACCCAACAACTCTAGATATATTATGTATGTGGCTCTGATGTGGTGTATATGTATGTGTGATAAAGCCCCGTAACGTGGTGTATCACAGAACAATTGTAGTAGTAGTTATATATCTCCATAACGCACAATATTTATATATATCTGTATATATATATATTTATATTTATATATATATCTTTATTTATATTACGAGAATCTTAAAAGTTAGCTAAACGTCTTCGGCTAGCCAAGACGAGTGATGAATGCATGGAACGGTGATGCCTGCGCGATGCAAAAAGCCCTATTTACGATTATGTCACGAACAAGGGACTTTTCGGTTTATCTCTTTTTTTTTCCTTTCTCTCATCTCGTCTCTGAATAATCGGAAGGGTGACGCATCGATTCCAATGATGATCTTGGATAAAATGCTAATTTTTCGATAAAATTTAATAGACGAGCGATTGTAACGACTCAGAATAAGCGATTTTGGAATGGATGTGAGATTCTCGCAATAATATCCGAGATAAATTTCTATTATGTCTATTTAAAGACGGAAATATTGCCAAAATAGTATTTGATTTTACGCGGCGCTATTGCGACTTCTATAATCGCCGAAAAAACATTCGCTTGTCTAGAATACAGCGTTGATTTCTCGACCACCAAATTTTGAAATAATTTTGTGGCGAATTTCCGCCGATTGGAAATTTGAATATTTTGTTTTAAGACTCTCATCTCCGTTTTTAGGCTGCGTATTTTCAGTTTTCGTAAAATTCCTCTTGAAAAAAAGTCCGTGAATTTTTTTTACATACTTTGTAGGGATTCAGAAGAAGCGAATTTGGAATAGAGATGAAATTCTCAATTTTTTTATTACGTTTTCCAAAATGGATTGCCAAAGTGATATTCTATTTCTTATGGAGTGACTGATTTCAATAGTCGCAACAAAAAAAAAAAAAAAAAAAAAATTGTCTAAAATCCAGCGTTGATTTAACCAGCGCGTAATTTTGATAAACTTTCACGATTCCGCCGATGGAAAATGTTCATATTCTCGAAAGCCTCATCTCTTTTCTCAAGCCTCCAATTCCCACTCCCCGTAAAAATGCCCCAAAAAAAAACCACGAAAAAATATCAAAAAACCACAATTTGATCCAAGAAAATCATCATTCCGGCGATTGCCTCGGTAACGTGAAACGGGCGAGTAACGATTTAGTGGGGGGTAATAAAACACGCGGGGAGGAAGAAAAGACAGCCCCTCGGCTACTTCGCGGAATATCAAGACGAAGATGATGACGACGTAGACGACGACGACGACGAAGAAGTAGAGAAGAAGAAGAAGAAGAAGAATAAGAGAAGGAGATGTAGAGTACGACGAAACTCAATAATGGGGCTGATGAGGATGAAGATGGGTCGCGTGGAATCAATGGATTATGCCGGCGAGTGCATTGTGGCGCGCTCGCTTCGCCTCCTCCTCGCTGATCCGCTGCTGTATCAGGTATTCAGCGGTCCCGATAGCATTCGTAAAACCCGTGATAGTGACAATGCGGTTCCTCGTGCCGGGGGCGAACACGCCCTTCTTAGATATCTGAATGTTGGCGCCACTTAGGTGCTGAATCTCAGTGAGGGCGCGACCGCCGGGTCCCAGTATAGCTCCCACTATAACCTCTGCAATTTCTATATCTACTTTCTTGGTCTCCTTGCTGTTGGCGTCTACCTGAGTAGGACTCTTACTTACGAGTGACAACTGGTTTGTCCCCAGGCCGAATGAATTGTTGTTCAGATGTATGGCACCGGCGGCAGTGTTGTTCTGCCGAAAGGGATCGAAGGGCTCGTATCTGTCGAGGGTGTTGCGTGGAGTCGGCGATGTTGATCCGAGAGTCGGAACCGTGCCTATTGGACCGAATACGCCACCGTTGTTGTTCGAGCCATTGGCCGTTGTCGTACTGTCGATCGGATTGCCCAAATAACTCATGCTCGATGGCATGCCAATTCCCATTCCTAGTATATTGTACTTGGCGAGGGTTGCGATTGCCGTGAGAATTTCCGTCGCCGCGGGATCCGAGAAACCTGTACTTCTCAGGTTTAACTTTATGTGCTCGAGCAACTGCGTCGTCACTGGCGCTGTACCCGTTGTTATCGCCGCCCCCAAATTCAGGTTCAGACTCAGACCAGCACCGTTCAGGAGGCTCACTGCGGATCAATTGAAGAAAGATTGTTTTGTCAGTCGAGGTTTTTCTGACGGTAAGCGGGGGTTACGAAGGCTGGCGACTATAGGATAGTGGAAAAACGGAGAACATTGCTAAATGCTTCCTCATTGTTGGGGATTTTTACGAATCTATCGCTGTGAGGAAGTTTTTTTTATCTATTTTGGCTTCGTTATGGAGGAAGCTTTGTGAGAATATAACAATGATTGAAAAGATATTTTAAAGGTTCTACTTTGCAGCCTTGTTTTGGATTGAAATACATTTTAGCTGGGATTCGAAGTATAATAGAATTTGTCCTGTTCGAGTGATTTGTGGCTTTTGATCATTGATCACTAAATTGTATATGTGTCGTATTTGGATATTTTTTTCGTTTGGTTATTGGATTTGGGATGATATCTCATGTTTTGGCGCAGTTAATGCGATGCCGTTGGTTTTTTTAATTACTCAGAATTCTATAAAATAACAAATTTATATCGATTACTGGTGAAATTATAGATTTATCGTAGATGAAAATTATTCTATTTACATACTAAATTTGAGCTCGATATGTCAGATAAGATTTTGGAAAAGTTAATGACATAAAGTCAATTTAAAAGAAAAATTAAGATTCCATAAAATCGGAGCCACTTGGCCGATTCGAGTTAAATTCAATACCGAGCATCATCGAGTGCATATGCTTTTATAAAGAACTATTCAGCATAACAGACTTATTTTTAGAGTAGTTAGAACGAAAGGCGCTTTTTCAAAAAATTTAAAATGCTGCGAAATGTAAGTTTTTGCATATACTTAGTGGACGATTGCAACAATTGAACACACACGGACATTTTTTCTACACCACTTCTACACTTTTTTGAATGCTTTAAACCATTCAGAGTGTGGTGATATTAAAATGTCGAAAAAAAATTTTCATGCAAACAAAGCTTCCTTAATGAGGAAGCAAAAATTGAATTTGCCGTCGGAAAGTATATTATAAATTGAAAAATTATTAATAGCAACTAACGGGGCATCGGGATTATTTTACACTGCTGTTTTTCTCGAAAATTATGATTTTTTATGTCCACTTGACGCAACTGAAGCTTTAACGTTTAAAATCTCGCACTTCGGACAATATATATCTGTTTAAAATGCAAACTTCGACGGTTATGCTCTTTAAATAACGAATTTAAAATATATGAAATGTATCACTACTATATCTTTCAATAGGCTGTATAATATATCGGAATCTTGCTTAATTGCTCGCTTCATTTACGATTCGTTTATCAAATTTATCGAATATTCTATTAAAAGTTCGGATATTGGAATTCGTCGAATATTCAAGTTCATCGAATGTTCGATTCGAAGAAGGAAACGAATAATTCGATTTGAATTAGAAATCGAATAATTCGATTTGAATTAGAAATCGAATAATTCGATTCGAATTTTTTCCGAAGAACTCGAACAATTTGACGTAGGAATCGAATATTTCGTTTCATAGTAGAAATCGATAAATTCGATTTCAAGTAGAACTCGAATAATTCGATTCGAAATAGGAATCGTATAATTCGATTAAAATTAGGAAACGAATAATTCGATTCGAATTATTGATCGAATAGTTCGATTCGAATCTAACTATTCGATGTTTTAGAATATTCGCACACCCCTACTTGATATACATTCTGTACTGATCATGAATCCTGATGTATTCTGATAGTATGTTAAAGATGTCTACGTCCTTTGTTGTAAAAAGGCACATCCTCAAGCAACAAGTATTTTGTGGTAAACAGAGTAATCCGTGCTTACCCGTGTTAAGACCCGCCGGGGGTGTGTACGTGGGTGTCGTTGTTGGAGCTTGAGCGTATGGACTACCCGTGGGATTGTAGTTTGCGACCGGGCCGCTGACATCCGCGTAGCTAACGTTCAGGCACGTCCCACTCTGCGGATCGTCGGCTATTTTCGCGAGGATCATGAGAAGAGCGTTTCGATTGTTCTCCTTCTCTCCGATAACAGTTATGCAACGCTCTTGAAGCGAAACGTCCTTGGCCTTTTGACTGATTTGCACGTAAGAGCCGGATTCTTCTTTTATCTGTTTTATGTAGTTTCCAGCTTTTCCGATTATCATACCCGCGGTGCTGTTTGGCACGAGTATCTTCACCTGCGAATATACCGACGAAACCACGTGTTTATTGTGGAATAAACGATAAAAACGAGAATAAAAACAGTCGCTCGATAAAATGATCCGCTGTTTACTCGCTATCTATTTTCTACATTCGTAATCATAGAACAAGCAACACGACGTAATCGGAGCACCGAGCGTTTAAGTCCAAGGGAGTTTATGCGCGTCATTAACCATGTGAGAACTCACAACTAACTGGGTCATTGCTAACAAGCTAAAGTCACGTAGAATGATCTCACTGAGTTGACCGTTTAAAGCTCGCATTTGAACTATCTCTTCTCGGCTATTCACAACTATTGAAATCCGTTTTTTCATGCGGTTTCTCGCTAACGACGACGTTTTTATTCAACGACAGAACGAAATTCGTGTATCACGCGCTGCAGTTGCCGTGGATTAAAGGTTTTAATCTTTCAAAGGCCGGAAAATCTCTCGATAAAAAGTAAAATAATTAACGTTTTCTCAAATCAAAACCTTGGAAAAAAGGCACTTTTTTTAAAACTACGATTCTTATTATTACGTAAAAACAATTTTTTTTTCCTTTCATTACATAAAAATGAAGGAAACGTTCTAATAAAATTTTAATTTCAATTTTTTTGACAATGCTACATGAAGTAAGGTTTCTAAGGCTCAGAAGATTCGAATAGAATTCACTCGAAAATCATTGAGTAAGTTGAATTGTTGAATAAAAGTGAGTACATCTTTTCTTCCTCTGCCTTAAATAAAAATCTCTAACTGGGTCAATGCTAACAAGTGAACGCCACGTAAATTGATCTGACTTGATTGACCATTTGAAGCTCAGATTTGTACTCTCATCTTGGCTATTTACGGTTATTAAAAGATTTTGTTTGCTCTGTTCCGCTGCTGCTGATAACGATATGTTCATATTGTTACAAGATTTCATTTAAAATTCCACATAAAATTTCTCGTCTGCCTCCATTAGAATTATATTGAAAAATACAATACAGAAAAAAAAATCGGGAAATTTTGTCGATTTACTGTCATAAAAAAAAATACATTCTATTTTTGTTGTTTTGCGCAACGTTTGTAAATTTCGTGCTCATAATCCGAGTAATATAATATGCAGTCCCCAATTTCACAATACCGCTTGTAAATGTCACTGAACGACCTGCGATTTTTTAAATTACAAGGATATTAATATTACACAATGTCTTTAAATGGAACAATAATACTGTGTTTTTGGAGCACAAACAGTACAGATTTTTCCATAAATACTTCGCTCGTACCCCGCATTTAACGCGTTTTTGTAATTTGGGAAGCTGGAAATTCCGTGACGATAAAATTGCCATTTTTCCACAAATATCAAAGTGCTCTATATGAGTTAACAAATCCGTTAATAATATTAAGAAGTTGATTTATATTTTCCAATTTTGGTCATGTACGACAGACGTTTTGTAATTTTTATTTTTAAAAATGCTACACAAAAATACAAAAAATTTTACACCAAATGTCATTACTTATATGAAATTAATTTCATCCACCAGTTTAATAAATTTCATATTGTCACAGTAAATCTACAATCTATTTAAACAGTGTATTTAAACGTACCTGCTTGTCTCGCTCGGCCGTTGCTTTTCCCGAGTCGAAATCGACAGTAGTTTTGGGCGTGAGATCAGGTTTCTCACGAATTTTTTCCATTATAAAGTCCATCACAGCCATTATGGCCTCTACGCTGCCTGTTATTAGACAGACTCGTTCCGACGTTCCTATAACGATGCAACAACACGATAATAATGAGTCATCTCCGCTGTAATTAATTTTTCATTAGTGCTATTTATTAATATTGTGATTTTTATTCACCTGGATAAAAATCACGAGCCTTGGACATTTTGACCCTCGCCTCTGTGTCTTTCTGAAGTTGGGCGATGGTCTCGCCACCCTTTCCGATAATGGCACCCGCAGCGACCCCCGGGACCAAAACTTTGAGGTGATACATTCCATCTCCTCCTGCAAAATTAAAACGGTTCATTGCAGAAAAGTTTCAACTTTTCCACCGTCTCATTTATAGAACGAAGCACTTAAGCTCGCAATTTTCCGAACATATGGCGATTAGTGTTTATCAAACATTCCGCTAAATGCTTCTTTATTCTCCTTGATCTATCGCGTTTTCCGACCATGAATAGCTAAGTGATTGTTAAGCCTTGAGAATGGAATGAAAAGACCGATGAACATTCTAAGCTACACGAAGAAAGGATTCTGCAATTATTAATAGATATTGCAGATGAAGTGGTTTTTCCAGTTACTTTCAGCGAGATGTGACTCCGACATAATGTGTCACGAGAATTGTTTGCATCTCCACGCGTATATTGCCAAAAAGGTTGAATTAATTTTTTTTAGACGTCGTTTCTACTAAACTTTTTTTTGTTTCGTAATTTGTATTTGAGAATCCTCATTTTCCATTTAAAAATACGGTTCCTTGTTATATATTATCAGAAATAGGGAAAAATGTATTCGCGTTAAATCGTGTTTGTGTATCAAATTGTGTATCAAGAAGTAACCAAATTAGCGACGTAAAAGTCAAAGAATCTCGACAAATTCACTTGTCTGGTATCGTCGTTTATTTTACCGCATACAGAAACGAAAAATAAAATCTGATTACGGAAATGAAACACGTGGAAATCATGAAAATTATATTTTAAATTGTTACGCAATGGCGCATTCCAGCCTCGCTTTTAATCTTATTTTATAAGGGTCGGTTTGTTGCTAAAAGTAAAATGAAATTTTCAAAAATTTCAAAAGGTGATAAAATATATAAGATTATCCATTCAACGAAAATTTTGGCTATAGAGATAACTGTATAAAAATAATACAATTATTATGCGAAACCCACATTAAACAAATATTTTGCAAAAAATTCTTGGATCAACGGGTAAAAATGAATCATATTTTTCCATATAAAGCCACCCACCAAAAAAATGCGATATTAATAATCGAATATCAACGATTTTCATCAGACTTCGTCCCCTCCCCTCGTATAATTAATACCCCTTAAGCCGACAACGTACATTAAGGTAGTTCTATCGCTTGGACTTCGAGAAAAATAAGAGACAATTGCAAGTACTTTTCAATGTTATAAAAATATTTAAAAATTCATGCACAATTAGCATATCAACGAACCAGGAATCTCAAAACTCAAATAATTGTCGGGTCAACCGTGAGAGGGCAACCCGAACTAACTCACCACAAAAAGACTGAGTTCACAATACTATTTAAACACTTATATGAATGAATTACATTCTGAATCACTTTTCGTTGCGAACTTTTGTGTTTTCTTTACCAATATCCCTTTTTTCCTTACAGCCCAAAGCCTGAACTCGAATTGATGAACACACCACAATAAACTGTGTAAAAGATAGACGCGGGCAAATTAACCTTAAAGGTCGCTTAATCGACATCTACTTTAGCGATAATACGAGGCATTCCACGCTACTCCAGTCACCCAAATTTTCGAATTTCAACAATCACTCCGAACATGAGTAAGTTTAAAGTACTAACACGATAAAAAGAATTACAGAAATTTTCACGCCCTTTAAACTTCCGTTTAAAGAAAAAACTTAAAATTTCATTTTCATTTTTTTCGACGATATTTCTGCAAGGAATGATCATAGAAAATTTAAAAAAAATATTTTGTGCTTTTTTCATGCTGTTTTCGAAAAAAAGTATAATTGAATTATTGTGGACGTTGAAATACGTTTTTTTTTAATTATTTTTTGTCCATGAACACAATAAAACCCAGTCGATATCTTTCCTTCTCATTTTATTTTTTCGTTGGTCAAGTTGAGAACGAATTTTCAGCCAAAGGTCGCAACGGCAATTTTCCTCAATATATAATGTTTTTTTTATTTTGATTTTAAAAAAATCATATTTTAAGAAGGATTGAGTCTACTCGACCAGGTTTCTTTGTGTTTATGCGCAAAAAATCGTTAAGTAATTTGAAGAAAGTATTTCACGCTCGCAATGAATTTATTAAATTTTTTCCGGAAAAAAAAAAAAAATGAAAACTCAAAATAATGTTTTTTTAAATATTTTCCACGATCAAGCCTTGAACAAATATCGTCGAAAGAAATAAAAATGAAAATTTAATTTTTTTTCTTCAAAAAAAAACCTCCTCAAAATTCCCATAATTTTTTCCATGGTATAAATACTTCACACATACTCAATTTCGGAGTGATGGCAGAAACAAAAAAATCTGGTTAGCAAAAGTACCATAAACTGCCTCATATATGGTGTAAACCTCAAACAATCTCACCGACAAGATCAAACTCAAAAACTTCCACGTATTGAGTTAAAGCGACGTGCATTTACAATTACGAACAAACCATTAAAAAGCGTGTGTCTTTTACACCCCAACAAACTGATCCCCATAAAATGTTCTCCACCCAACAGAAACAGTTGCCATTCCTCCGAGGCCGTAAATACCCGCGCGTAATAAGATGTTCGAA
Source organism: Tromatobia lineatoria (assembly GCA_949699805.1). Lineage (NCBI taxonomy): Eukaryota > Metazoa > Arthropoda > Insecta > Hymenoptera > Ichneumonidae > Tromatobia > Tromatobia lineatoria. Next base: position 21,436,038 of record OX453036.1, read on the forward strand.
CCGAGTAATCCGAGTGCCGTCCGGAAGTGTCTCCGGGCGTAATCCGGAAATGAATAATTAAGCACTCGAGAGCTTTCCTTTCTTGCCTCAAAACGAGAGAACCAATGACGTTGACTCTCCCCAACGAGAGAATAATATCTGAGCATCTCGGGTATCGCGTTTTCGGTGGGAAAGGAGGCGCCAGAGGCAAACAGCTGTTTGACAGATGGGGTTGAAAGAGCCAGTGGTGGTAACGCGCGCTTTCGCCACTCGGCAGCGACCTTGACCCGCGAAGCTGACGAGCCAAAGGTGCTAGAGAGGAGAACTCACCGCGGATGCGCCACATCCCGGTGCCGCTGCCGCGGTACGCGTGCGATATCTGACACGGTGACCTAGCAAGCAGCAAAACCAGCACCACCGAGTGACCGATGGACCGCACCGAATCGCCCAGCCGAACGGGAATGAGCGTACCGACCAACGGAAAAACGATATTAGAAGCGCTGCGACTTGCACCAGCAACGGCGCATTGCAGCAGCACCAGCGACAGCAGCGGAACGACGGGGAGAACGAAATGAAAAATAGTTGGCTCGTCGTTTCGTCGCTGCGACTGCGATAGAAACTAGCAGATCGAGCCTTACGAGCCGTTATCGAAGTTGCGGAGTCACGAAGCTCGACCGACGCGACTGCCATCAACAGTCTCATCCATTGAACGACGTTCGCCGCTCGCCCACGCAACTGTACGAACGTCAAATTCGAAAACATTATTATGTGCGGTGCGCGCGATGAGCGCCTCCGCGGAGATTCCTCAGTGGCCAAAAGGCGCCCGCGCGCGCGCGCTCTCTCATAGTCTCTCTGTCATCGCTGGTTTGTCGCATAGCGAAGGGACGTGGCGCAATCAGAGATAAAAAAACCTATGAGAGCGCGCAATCCGTCCGGGAGCCACGAATTTACAGAGATAAAGAGAAATTCGAAGAGCCGTTGTTTCGAGGAAATAAATGAAGTTTGATAAACTTGATAGACAGTGAATTACTGCAATTATTCACTTTAGTCACATCGATCAACATCGAATCATACATGCGGGTAGTTGAAACGTTTATGAAGACACATCTGCGAGAACCACGAGTTTAACGCATTGATAAATTAACTTCCGCGTAAACACATTTAATTTGAAATAATAGATATTTCAAATGATCACACAGCGAAAATTTCGAAAACGCCCGCGGAAGAAGAAGATCAAAGTTTCATCACTGATAATTCGAGTTGATTATCTCTTGGTCGCCCGAGGGAACGTCACGATACGTGGCAATTGTTCGTCCTGCAACTAAACATTGCCACGACTTTTTCTGAAAGACAATCGGAAGAGCTCGAGGAAATTCGCCGCGATTATCACGACGATGGTCATCCACATTCTTGTATATTACCGCACAATTAAAACACAGTCTATCGTCCACAGTTTCGACATAGCTAGTAACTAACATTGCCCAACCAACACCAAACGGACAAATACCAATAAGCTACCAAGTTTTAAAATTGCCTTTTGAGTAAGCAACAAAGGTGAAATAAAAGAAAGAAGCGAAATATTCTTCGGATGGATTACCTGAACCGTAATGAGATCTCTTCGTCGCTCCGTTCTCCACGTCGCAGTCGAGGGGCCGCTTCCTGGAGTCCGCGATTTCTGGGGAGGGACACGTCTCCATTCCCGAGTCGGCGGCCATCTTGCGAGTCGTTTCCGCGCACACTGGTGTGCGTGGGCTCTAGAGCGAGATCGAGATAGTGCGATCGGTGGCAGCACGGTTCGCGGTGTGCGTAATAAATATATATATATGCACGTCTGATGTGTGTGTAAATCCTCCTGCGCGTGTAAGTGCGCGCGAGGGAGAGACCGACAGAGGGGGCGACGTGCGGGGCGGAAGGGGTAAAACGCTAGCACAAAAGAGAGAGAGAGAGATAGACACACTGAAGACACACACGCGCGCACACAATCGCGCACTGCGAGCGCGACAGAGATTGGAGGAATTATAACACGGGAACTGACGACGACGACGACGACGACGAGGACGACGGTTATGCGACGACGATGGTACGTAGTGCGCGGGATCCGCGGATTTTCCAACTAGTTTCCGCGGTAAAACAGGAAGAAGCGCTTAATCGCGCTTCTCCCCCCGAAAAATAAAAGTTATCGAAAAAACAAGTCTTCTCAGCAGCAACTTGCTGTTGCTGGTGCTACTGCTACTGTCGGGCTGCTGCTGAGCCCCTGATGATGGTGGTTGTGTAGGAGGCGGTGGTGGTGATGATACGAAGGTGGTGGTAGTGCTTTTCGTTGACACTTATTGCGCGAGCGCGAAGATATCCGTTTCGTGGTTGTTCACAACCGTTCGGTTGATAAGTCGCGAATATTTCGCGTAGATCTTTTCACACACGCGTGAAAGCAGCCAATCTGGGAGAATCCTGTGCACGATTGTTGTTTCCATGTATCTTTCGACGGTGGATGATAAGGTCGACGGTGTCGACGATACGGCCGAAAGTTTTTTCTTTTTTTTTTTTCTTTTTCTTTTTTTCGGGTTTTAATACATACGTGCGTTTACATATGTGGGTGTATATATATCGTAATACGTATATATGTATATATGTGCCGGGAGAGAAAGAGAGAGAAAATGAGAGACGGTACGACACGGAACGGCTCGCGGGCTGCCGCGTCTCACTGGCGACTGCTCGCGGCTCCCTTGCCAACCAGCTGGTTTGATACTCGATGGCTTTATTTCTCTGTCTCTCTCCGTTTTCCCTCTCTTCGCTAACCAATCGCACACAACTATCTGTCTTGCTTTTTCACAAGCGCCCTCTTTCTTACTCTATCTACTCGTGGGGCTGTCTTTATTTATTTCTTTCTCCGTCATTTGCGCTCTCACTTTTTCACTCTTGGTAACGGATGGTTCTCTCTTTCTCTTGAAAACGTAGCGACGATTTTCTCTCTCTGTCTCTCGTGTTAAGGTAACTATGGTTCTGCCTCTCTCTCTCGCATTAACGCAAGTGCGTCTTTCCTCTCACTTTTACTAATGTGGCTATTTCTTCCCTCTCACTTTTACTAATGTAGCTACGGATTTTTCTCTCATTCTTACTAACGTAGCTACGTTTTGCCTCCCACTCTTTGTAACGTAGCTACGATTTTCCCTGACACTCGCTCTTGCGAGCGATTCGTCCTCGCGTCACTTTATCGCTCTTTCTCTCTCTCTCTCTCTCTCGGTTCGTTCTATCGTGGCGAAGAGGGGAGGAGTATACGGGCTCGTCGTGTGTATATGCCAATATACCTCGTTGCCCAGGGCCGTAGCTGAGCCACCGCGCGAGTGCAACGAGGCCGCCGGAGACTTGCATAAAGCGCCCCCACTCGTTGACACATAATGCTAAGGCAAAGCCCCCCTAGCAGCATCGTCACCTCACCTAGCGATGGACGCGCGCGCAGACGATTAGAAACGCGCTTCGTCTCTGTGTACTAAAGTAAAGGTACCAATGCCCGGACGGTTAAAGACAGCCGCAGATTCGAGCATTTTTTAGACGGTTGAAGAAAGATTTGCTCATAAGACGACTGAAGCCCATTACTTCTAGTTTCTAAGTCCTATCAATTAATTTTCCAAATATTTAATCATTTGCTAATAGTATATAAAAAAAAGTTAAGTAGGGTTCTACTTTGCAGGCTTGTTTATACTCGGACATTTTTATAAAAAAATCAAAGTGACGTAACATTTTTACCGCTCGACCGATTTGTGTAAAATTGTTACTCAAAGATTGTGTAATGATAGTTCATATGTAAACTAAATTGAAACCCGATACCTAGTAATTTTCATGTGCACGCGCTCGAACGAGATTTTTCAAATAATTCAAAATGACATTACATTTGAACTACTCGATCGATTGGTGTCAAATTTGTAGCAAATATCCTTTTTCAATGGTCGTATAAGTGTGAAGAAAATTTAAGATAAATATGTGGAAAATTTCGAAATATTTTTTTTTTTTTCGTAAAAGCTTTTTTGTTTGTTAATGAGACCAAAATCTTAAGTGGAAATCAATGATCCTGAAATCATATCGGCAATTGCAGCCGGATATCCCAGAATTTTCGTGAATTGTAGTATTTGCAGACATTTTCGAAAAAATTTAAATTGTAATAAAATCAGAGCGGCTCGACTGATTCTCGCAAAGTTTGGTGCACATGATGTTTCACGGGTAGTCAATTTATGTAAAAATTTCAGCCCGGTGCATCATTAATTGCGAAAGTTATAGCGTAAAAACGATTTTTTCAAAATTTTAAAAATGGTGTAAAAAAAAATTCTGATCCTGAGTATGTTAACATGAAAATCTCGAAAAATAAAATTTTCACAAAAACAAAGCTTCCTTTATGAAGAAGCAATACGAACAAAATATCGTTACTTCGATACAGAACTTGAGAAAATTCATTCGGCTAAAAAGTATCAGAACTTTCCGTCGAAGAAAAAAAATTATCTATATTTTTTCCGAAAAATTTGCGTTACCTTGAGCTAGAATGTCCCATATAAATCTGTATTAATTTTTTAATTGTAGTTCATAGATTCTTACACGTTTCAATTAATCAGAAATGTATATACGATAAAACTGCCCAAAGATAAAGCCGTTGAATAAAAAAAATTTTTAAATCCTAATATCGCATCAGATATCTATTTCATTATATTGAAATTTGGTGAAGTTTTTTAAACAGCGAAAACCAAACCAAAACATGTTGGTGGCTGAATTTTAATGAAGCCAAAAAATGGCTAACCTAACATCTTAGAAAATAGATCGGTGTCCGATAATTGGGTCGTTCATACAGCGTCGTACCAATGTCCGGACACTACAATCGTCTGACTTATAATAAAACTTAATGATAATAATAAAAAAAAACTCTTATACTGGAAATTGCGAAACCCTCTTCACGTAAATCAATTCAGAATTGTAGATATACGGCTTTATGGTCAAATTTCGGTCTTCTAATAATCAAATCCATGATAAACTCACATAAACACAGAATCGTCCGAAGACCCGGAAGTGTCTGGTCATTGGTACCGTGACCTTACGGTTAAGTTGGGTGCTACACACTTACTACCAAGCGAATAGAAGCTGCGGTAAAGAAAGAAGAAAAAGGGCTGCTCGTCGTCATTGAGAAGCAGCGATCGACACGTAGAATCGCTAAAACACTTTTCCTCTTGCATTTCTGTTTATCTCTTCGTCCTTCGTTGCGTGTCGATCAGAATTCAGGGCTCGCGTGGACTTAAGCGGTCTTTACTAACGATTCTCCACGTATTTCATAGACGCAGTCTATCTGGATATATAGAATTAATAGTTGGAACGGAGAACGATAATCTCTTGGTCGTTAGTTCGCGCTCCGTTTCCCTATCATCTACGGGCAAGTCAATACGATAAGTAGCATATCGTTTCGATGATTACATGCAATGCGATCGGACGCTTAACGAGCTTTCGTATTAACGTCGTTTGTATAATTATTATCAGCAACGAAAGGAGAAACTTGTGCGGTTAACTGTACTCAATACGTATGTATGTATGTGTATATGTTGTGTATATGACTCCGGAGGGACTAGAGAGCGCGCTGGATTGGATAATAGTGCCTGTATGTATATACACGAGGAGCAGTCGCCCCGAAAGGTTAACTTCATTTCGCTCTTTCTCCCATTCTGCATCTCACTCCCGCAAATCCGACATTTGAACCCCGTCTTCCCTAAAGACCGCGTGTTCCATTACAGAGAGTGGTATAAGATTGCAGATGCGATCGCTGTGAAGAGCCACACCGTGGATTTTCACTATTTGTAATTTAAGGATTACAAAGTGATGCTGTTGGTAAGTACTGCTTGTACGGCTGAGCTTAAGGAGATTCGTCAGTAAAATTGAAAATGCACAGAAAAACCTAAATGAATTACCGCGTTTTTAATAATTCATAACAAAGTCACATGAATTTTTTTGGGAATTTTCGTCTACATCGTTTTGACAAAATTAATTTTTTTATGCATACATTTTAACATCGGCTCTTATGGCATATTTACGAATTAAAAAAAAAATTTTGTTTAAAAAATTTTTATATCGAAAAAAAAATAATTAATTCCACCAAATACTTAAAAATTCAACGATGTAAAAAAAAATTTTAATTATTTTTTTTTAATTCGTAAATATGCCATAAGAGCCCATGTTAAAATGCATGCATCAAGAAATTAATTTTGTGTAAACAATGTAGACGAAAATTCCCATAAAATTCATGTGAGTTTGTTATGAATTATTTAAAACGCGGTAATTATTTCAGATTTGTCTGTGCATTTTCAATTTTACTGACGAACCTCCTTAAAGAGCGGAGCTGAGTAACCAAGTCGATCTCTCAGTGAATGAACAATGTCAGGAAGTGTTTATTCCGAATAGTATATGTATATACTAAGGCGTGTCGAAATAGTACATTACGATACTAGTGCGATGAAAATTTTTCGCGACGAGTGTGAGTTTGCAGCCCGTGCTCAAGGCGAGTGTTGTAATCACACGAGATCAGAAAAAGTTTCTCGCACGAGTATCGTATACTATTTTATGCCACCAGTGCGAGAAGTGCCTGTTTCACGCACGCAAGCGAAGCGAAGTGTATGCACTTCATTCGAAAGACAAATTATATAGGTGAAAAAAATCAGTACCAATTAAAGTAAAGTAATCAGTACCAATAAATTTCGTCAAGTCCAATAAATAAATAATTACATGTAATTCATAAATGTATAGCTTAATCAATACAATCATTTAGAAAAATCTATATACATATCCTGAACCGTTTTCATACATAAACTCGAATTGATTCAATTATCCCTTATTCGAACGGATTCATTATTCAATTGCAACGGAAAAGTAATTCCTTGACTCTACTGAATTATATAATAAACATAAATAAAAAAGTATAATTAAAGCAGAAATATTTATTTAAATATCCGATTATCAAATCTCGTATATTCAATTATACACCCGATATGTTACCCAGATTTAAATAAATTTCACATTGAGAAATTTTTTTTTTTTACCCAACGATATATTTAGTCATATATTATATTTCTCTTTTTACAAACTTTCCTGTATGAGGAAGTCAAAATTGATTATCACACTTCCTCATAGACGTAACTTTGTAGAAAGCAAGATAAAATAAGAAAGTAATGTTCAAGGCTCTACTTTGCATCCTTTTTGCCATATCATGACCTTTCAATATTTTTGTAATTAAACGTTACATAGTGAGACTGCTGTTATTGCTATGGCAGAGCTTATACGGCATAGCCGTGTATTCAACTTGATGGCTCGCCTCTGTACGACGCCAGGAAGTGTTTATTGCGAATAGCACACACTCTATGCGACAGAATGGCTGTGGTTTAGGTGCAGCGCGTAGACGAGTCGACGCGGATAGTAACATCGGCGACAAGTACACGCCAGCATCGTCCTCTGAATATAGGAACGAAAACTAACGATACATCATGAACGACGCATTACTGCAGCAGTTATGCGCCGACAGAGCGCACGCGCATGACATCATCCGTTTACGTGATCTGTACGTGAGCGCGATAGGCGGTACGTTATCGATATATGTATATGTCACTCGAATCGTTTGCTTATTATTGGAGATCTGCTCGATAGACAGAAATTAGAAACTCGCCGCCTAAATTTTCTACAAATGAGTCATTTTTCATGTACCGTTACTATCGCCCCAACCGTTGATAAAACGAACCCCTATTCCGAGATACGATAAGCCAGACAATTGTCGTCGACCCTTCGCTGATTCCCAATGAGGGAAACCAGAACCCATCACTTTCGAAATTTATGTTTCTTTGCTTATTCTATGAATAATTTGTTGTTCTTACTTTACAATGTACGACTTTGACTTGTCGAAAAAAAATTCTGATATCCTGCGGAGGTATAAAAAAATTTAGTATATAAGTGAATTTTTATGTATATAAAAAAAATAAAAAGTGGAGTAAGGAAAAGTTCAGTTCTTTAAAGGCGTATTTGAAAATTTGAAATGTGATTCGAGAACTAAAATAAAAATGTTTTTGTACGGTGGAATTAATCGTATGTTACGTTACACATTTGAACGTTGGCTCATAATTACCCAAGAGGCGATTTTTATTAACCGAATCGTCGGGCAATGGCAGTCAATGAACGGATTTTGATAATGTATAAAGAAACCGAATTATTTTAGTTTTGTCATGATTTTCATGATATCACTTTTCATGAATAGATCTCTTTTTGGTGAACAGACATTTTATTTACAGATAATAGAAACTTCTACAGTTTAAAACCAGCGCATGTATCAAGGTGTGTCTAAAAAAAAAATTTTTTTTTTAATTACTTTTTTAGACTATCGTTCTACAAAAAACGATAGTTTATCTGAAAATATATATTGAACAACGCTTTCGATTCGGAAGGTCAATAATTTTTTGTACAGAAATATATCTTATAACCTCTTTAGTGACTTTCGGATTCGATGTGTCAAATTTCATCAAGCCATTCGTTGTTTTCGAAAAAAAAAAAATGGCGCTACAGTAATTAGTACTCAGTGAAAAATGGATTTTTTTTTAGCTGACTAATGGCGGTGAAATCAATATTTTTCGACAGTATTTTTGAAAAACACTTCCGACTCAGCGAGTTAATAATGTATCGTGCCGAAATATATTGAATAACCACCTTATTAACTTTCGGAATTGATTTGTCTAATTTTGTTACACCATTTATTTTCAGAAAAAACTGGCGATATAGAAAACAACATCGATCAGCTGATCTCCACTAAACGCATAACCCCGTTTTTTTGGTCGACAGGCAGTCGGAAGTGAATAATGATTAATAACATCTTTTTATGGAAAGAAATAACAAATCATACACATGGGGCATTCCATCTCAATTCGACCTGACCCTCAAACTCCTCCGATTTGGCTCGTACTTTTTTGTAGGATTGTTTGACCCTCGAATGTACCAGATTTTTATTTTTTTTATGCAAATTTTCTTTGAAAAAAAAAAATTAAATTTTAATTGACATATCGAATGCCATAATTTAAAAATCTGAAAAAAATGCTTTGAAAATCATCAAAATTCTCTAGCTATTATTTATTTTTATAGCTAAAGTGAGCAAATTTTTTCTTATAGTTTTTACGTTTTTTTTATGAAAAAAATTATGAAAAATATTTTTTTTAAATTAATCTACTACAGGCGACTGGTCAAACGGTTATTTATAAAAAACCGGATTTTTTAACGAATTTGCTTCTAATTGTTAGAAATTTTTTAGATTTTTCGGCACTATGATTATTTCAACACCATACAAGCTACATTCTAGCACCAAATGTTTCTAAACATATACAAAAATGTTTAACAAATCGTCCAAAGTAGATAGATTTTTTCTATTTTTCTATTCTGGCTACAAGCCAGAATATTTCCACATTCATCAAAGTATTATTAACCATTTCCTCAGATTCTAAAATTATGGCATTCGATATGTCATCCGAAAAAATAATAGGAAAAATAAAATTTGCATAGAAAGACAAAAAAAAATACAATGCATTAGCGGGTCTACAGAATCCTAAAAAAAATTAGGAGTCAAACCCAGGAGGTCGAGGGTCAGACCCAGGTCGACTCGGGGTGGAATGCCCCGCATATTCCGCGTTGTGATTCGCCCCGGAATAAAACGTGCGAATCACGATTTCCGGATTCGTAGGGAAGTGTCAAGTCACAACCAAACGATGTCTCGAGCATCTGGCTTTGCTTATAATTCCCGACAATTTTATCAACGAATCGCTTGACAATGCAATCTACTGTTTGCCGTTATGCGTGGGCCCAAACGACCTTCGTAAGCCGCTCGTTGGACAAAGTAATACGCTGTTTACGGTTTCATAGATATGACGTTACCGCCATTTCCTTATCTCCCGAATGCGCGTATTATTGAGCATTCACCAATCTGAATTGGGGAGAGGGGTGTAAGCAAATAGTGCTTGAATTTTGTCGAACGGTCGGATAACTCGATAACTCGAACTATCCGGACTTGACGGATCATCCGAGTACTCGAATTATTCGGAATATCCGGATATTTCGGATACTCGAACTACTCAGATACTCGAAGCTGAAATTGTATTCAATAAAACAAATGTTTTCTCGGTGTCCTATCATAATTAAAACAATAAACCTATTTTAATAATAATTTTTTGTAGATGCGAGCGGAATAATTGATTTATATTTGTTCTCGAGAGGAAAAACACGAGTGTGTATAATATATGTATCATAGAGAAAGAAAGACGACACGATCTTGATGGATGTGTTCATATTGACAGTTTATGCTAATCGATATAAACATAAAATAAATATACATTTTTCGAATCGCAGTTGGGTCTATTTTTAATTACACGTTTACAAAAATAAGCCTATCACTGGATTGAAAATCAGACAATGAACTCGAATTTTCAAGTATCCGGGTAGTTCATGTAGTTCGGATATTCGATTATTCGGATAATTCGAGGCGTTCGGCTACTCGGATAATTTGAACGGTTCAGGTACTCGGATAATTTGAACGGTTCCGCTACTCGGATAATTTGAACGGTTCGGCTACTCGGATAATTCGCGGCGTTCGGCTACTCGGATAATTCGAACGGTTCGGCTACTCGGATAATTCGAGGCGTTCGGCTACTCGGATAATTTGAACGGTTCGGCTACTCGGATAATTTGAACGGTTCGGCTACTCGGATAATTCGAGGCGTTCAGCTGCTCGGATAATTCGAGGCGTTCGGCTACTCGGATAATTCGAACGGTTCGGCTACTCGGATAATTCGAACAGTTCCGCTACTCGGATAATTCGAACAGTTCGGCTACTCGGATAATTCGAACGGTTCGGTACTCGGATAATTTGAACGGTTCGGCTACTCGGATAATTTGAACGGTTCGGCTACTCGGATAATTCGAGGCGTTCGGCTACTCGGATAGTTCGAGGCGTTCGGCTACTCGGATAATTCGAACGGTTCGGGTACTCGTATAGTTCGAGGCGTTCGGCTACTCGGATAATTCGAACGGTTCGGGTACTCGTATAGTTCGAGTAGTTCGTTTATCCGAATTTGAAGTCTCAAAATCTACTATCCGGATATCCAAACATGTTCGGATACCCGTCTTATCCGGCTCCATGTAAGAGCCCTATACGAGATAAAGTCTAAGACGCGAATCACTCGACGTTGCTCGTTGAGTCTTATGGCTTTTCCGGCGGAAACCGACCTAACGTCCTGCTGGCAATGCTTACAACTTGATGCTGAACTGCAGTTAAGTCCCACCGAGCGCTGTATACGCTTAGAACAATCGATCGCTGACTGACATACAATGCACGAGTATAGCAAGCGCGGACCTTGATTGCTGCTAGAAGCTATACATAGATTCTACGACGGTGGTTCCCTTGCGGCGATACAGCATGTTTATTATGCATATCGCAGGCGTGGAGAAGTTGTCACAATCCTGACGACGATTGTGAGCGCTCGTAACGTAATTCAAAAAAAAAAAAAAAAATAACGATAAGGTAAAAAGAGCCTAATAAAAAGGTTGTTTTACGGTGGTAAACGTGCAGCTGCGTTATAGATATATGACGAGGCTGGTGACAGATTAATTGGATCACTCGAGGATGTCGGTTAAAGCGTTTAAACCAATATAGCATAATATTGCGAAAATAACGCGCGACCGTGACACCAATGAATTATATTTTTATATAATGGTGATGCGAGAGATTCGCCACGTCTCTCTGTGTATAATATATTAACTACTCTCTGTGTATATACGTATGTAAGAGCGAATGCATTGAATACCATCGACCAGTAAGTCTGCAATGCAGACATGAGCTTGTGTGTGTTGTGTGTGTATAGAGTGCACTATATATTTATGAATCGAGGCCCTCGGACGATCAGAGTCATCGATCAGAAAAAACATAGAGAACTCGATACTGCTACTGTTGCTTTCGTATATATGATGTCTAGGAGGATATCGGGGTAATAAGGGTCACCGTTGTGTATTATCCTCGAGCGATGCGAAAATAACGGTTATCTCATCGACTCGATAACATGAAAACATACTTATTGTGCTTCGCGTTATCTTTTCATCTACCTCGGAAGTTAAGTTGGAACGAATGCTCGGCGTGCACAACTTTTTAACTGAGCGATGTCGCCATTTTAATGCTCAGCTCGTTTTTACGCACTTTTTAGAGTATGGGAATTTTGGGGAGGAAGTTTATGACAAATTTTAAGTACGATATGAGGAATCCGGTGTGGCCATTTTTTTCCGTCAAAACAAATAAAATCTCTAGATATTTGTAAAAGAATTCATTTTAGACGTAATTTCTATATCGAAAATATTTTTTAGGGTTTTTACAGAATATAGTTGAGCAAACTATATATAAGAAATGGATGAGAATATTATGTACTTGAGATGCAATTCTGATCTGTACACATTTAAAAGTTTTATATGCACGGCACATTTTAGGGTATGATAAATACGAGTCATTTGTAAGAGCGATAATTAATTTTCGTTACGTGGTAACGTATATTTTATAATTTTCCGAAAAAAATAGTAATAACAATTTTTTTTTCCACCGAAGGTAATGCTACTTTGTAGCCTGATGAATTGTTTAAGTTCTGTTTAAGTTCCGGTTTGAAGAAAAAATTTGAAAAAAAATATTAATATCAGTTTAAAAAATTTGAGTTGATTTCAGCTAAAATGTCCTATCGGTATTAAAATCTGTATTTTCTAGTTGTAGGCCAGAAAATTCAACACATTTCCATTTTCCAGAAATGTATGTATTCTTAAACTGTCCCAAGATAGAGACAGTTTGAATTAGAGAATTCTAAAAACTCGTCAGATTTTTATTTTGCCGTATTGAAATTTAGTAAAGCTGTTACAATTACGATTATGTGAAAATGCAGGAAGAAAAAAAATGTTGGCGGCTGAAATTCGGTGGAATCGTTCATATATAGCCGCGCTACTGACGAGACTTGCGAAGACCGTGATTTGTCTCTTGGCCGGGTCCGTGATTACGTCCAATTACACCATTATATGCTCTCCGTTCATTACATAACGTCGCTGTCCGCCTTCCCTATACTATATAGATAACCATCAGGCACCTAAGTGTGTTCCAGATTGACGTTATTATTGGTAGCCGTGGATCTCTATGCGGAATCGCTCAAGAGCCTACAACCGAAGAGACTATATGCCCACGATTTCGAATCCTCGTTTGCCTCGAAAATTTTCTCATTAGTTTCGTGTCTAGGTATAATTAGAACAAACGTGTGCATAGCCTCATGGAAAATGTAAGTTAACCCGCACACGCTATTAGAGCGCATGCAGATTACTACGGTATAAACAACATCAATGTACATTGGATAGCTATTTCAAACAGTGGCACTCAACGCCGCATGTAAATCGAAAGGCTCCGTGAGTAATTGTTTCGAGTAGTTTTAATGAGTTATTTTCGCTTTCGGTGCCTTGCATTTCGTTGATCCGCACAGATATCGTATTAACGGCCGCACTCGCTAGCCATTTTCATATCTATAGAGGAACGAACTGTATACACTGTTTAAATGAGTCGTACGCAACGTTTTAACGACCCATTATACGTTCGAGCTCACGTCATGTTTATTTAATAATTGGCAAACCCATTGATATTCGTTGTTTTGATGCCTCTTGAAGAAAGCTTTGTTATCGTGGAAAAAAGAGTTTGCATACTCGAAATAGGCTGAAACGGCGAGAAAGGTCGTATAGAGAAATGTGCGGCTCGCTGTAATTACGCGCGCATGCGTATTGTAGTATAAGCTTACAAAATTCAAACCTTCATATCTCGAAAACGGTTCTATCGATCGAACTTGAATTGGGCATGCAGGTAGAGCAGTTAAGCACCTTTGTTCGTATCATTGGGCATAATAATCTAACCACCTGTTCGGATTTTATAATGCTTTGAATTTTTCGATAAAAGTCTGTGCTTTAAATTTTTTCGATGAGAGTCTGTGCTTTGAATTTTTACATAAGAATCTGTGCTTTGAATTTTTACATAAGAATCTGTGCTTTGAATTTTTCGATAAAAGTCTGTGTTTTAAATTTTTTCAATAAGAATCTGTTCTTTGAATTTGAACATAAAAGTGTGTGTTTTAATTTTTTAGAAATTAGGGAAAAGTCAGGGAATTTCTTAAAAAGTCATCGAAAAAATTCCAGAATATAATGTAAGGATGTATGATAGGTACAGTCCCGCCAATCGTGAGTTTCAGAGAACATTTCGATAACTTCCCGATGGGATAAAAATCGGAAACAAATAATCGATATTAAACGTGCTGAAAAGATCGATTTCGCCTAATAATAATCCCAAAATGTCATTAATTGGTGAAAATTGGTGAAAAAAAGAATTGTTCAACAAATAAACAGTTGGCCTAACTTTTTTTTTTTTTTAAATGATATGTTAATTTATCTGAATGCGTATGAATTCCAGGTAAAAAGTAGCGGTACATTCGGTATACAAAATACATTATTGGTAATTTTATCGGAAAATTTAAGTTAATTTAAGGTGAAATGTTTTACATAAATCGGTATTAATTTTTGTCGTAGTCTACACATTTCCATTTTCCAGAAATGTATATACGATGAAACTGTCTCAACGTAGAGATGTTTGCATAATAAATTCAAAAATTCTAATATCTCACGTTATCTATTTCAACGTATGAAAATTCGGTGGAGTGTTTACAAAAACAAAAAACTGATTTTCTGGAACTTTGTAGAGAAAAAAAAATGTTGTTGGCTGAATTTCGGTGAAATCGCTCACAAATCGGACAATTTTTTAAAATCACCTTTCTCAACGTTTCAGACCATTTTGAGTGTCGTGACATAAAAATCTCGCCATTTCTTTTCCATGAAAACAGAGCTTCCTCTATGAAAAGGCAAAACCCGTTAATATCACATCGTTCATAAAATGAATAAACAAATTTCAACAAACATCCAGTTCGAAAGTAACGGTCGGTTAGAACTCTGATCGTATGTATGACTCTTGACGAATTATATACTGTATTCCATGCTCTAATACATAACTATATAATACATGTATACTTGAGTATCCATATTTATTAGAAAGCGAATAAGCACCTTTGAACATTATGATAATGGGAATGGACACAATGACCGCGTGTAGTCTGCACGAATCTCAAAGAAAGAAGAATATTATTACTAAGAGTTTCGTCAATTCGGCGACAGTACGTTGAGTTCTGAAGAATACAGAAGCAGAATGAAGAGAGATGAAAGCGACGAGCTACTGCTCGCTATATATACTAAACTTCTAACCTATTCTAAACTGACGAATGTGTAGATACCGCTTCGGAAGTTGAAAGAAGAGAAAGAAGTAACCTGCGCTCGCGTCCTACAGACGAAGCGAAGAAAGGGCGACGCTGTATATTTTTGGGTCGTCGGGCAGAGTCACAATGATGACTCGTTGCTGGAGGAATCGACAATAGGACTGTGAAGCAGCTAGTGATGCACACGTTGTGTTGTACAAGACGCGTAGACATTTCCTGCCTCGTCGTTATTACAGATAATAGAGTGTCGCCTATGTAAGACGGTACTTTGATGGCAAAACAATGTTAAGGTGATGCACAACACTGTTAAAAAAGTCAGCTTGACAATTGAGGTACAGTCTAATCGCTCTAACAACGCGGTCGGGTCTTAAGTTCCGTGTTAGTAGACACATTCCCCCACCACGACTTTCCGGAAGTCGTTGAAAACACGGGAAACGATTGAGGAGATGCTGAAGCAGATTTTTTTACCGGCCTGTTTTTACCGTTGGTCGGTAAAAATAGGCGATTTCGTAGTATACACGATTAATCGAAAATACGCTACAGATATACGTCGAATTCTGCAGGGATGTAATAAAAACATTCATGCTTGGGTGTCCGGTCGAATTACTGTTCAAAACGTACAGAAAACGTGAAAATAGGGATATTACTGAACCTCTCAAAAACGAATATGGCCGCACGAAATGTCAACAGGTCCTTTGAGATAAGATATAAACGTTTCTGGAACTCAGATGTGTTAAATTAAACCCGACACCCATTTTTTTGATTATTCCTGAACCTTTAAGAATCGTCGGAATGTCGATTACACAAACCAAATTCACGAATAGTGTAAACTACGTTTGCGTAGAAAATGCTCTGAATCTTGACCGGAAGCACACAAAACTACTCAGACCACAAGGTCTAAAATATTCGGACACGTCTAACGTGTTTGCCTTCGCGTTATAACTACCTTAAATTTACAGTAAGGTACATTAATTTCGCAAAAAAAAATAGAAACGTACAGTTGTCAGTACTCGAATCACAGCTTTCAGTACGGAGTATGTGAATTTAATAAGCCTAAGTACATTAAATTCCAAGTCTTTTTTTACAGATTACACGGACCGAGTCGCCGTGAGTGCGAGCAAGAAAACGCCATTGGCAGTCACAGTGTAGCGACCCCGAAAACCATAAAAATTGACCGAAAAACGACCGGTCGTTAGATGCAAGAGCAAACCATTGAGAAGCGCCGAATGACGAAGAAAACGACCGTTTAGACCATTTTTTGTTAGTCGTTTTCTCCGTCATTTGGCTCTTCTCAATGGCTTTTTCCTTGCTTAACAACTGGTCGTTTTTCGGTCATTCGGTCGGTCTCCGAATCTGCTATGGATTTGCAACACATCACGTCAAATGCACAGAGGAAAAAGAAAAAAATGAATAAACCAAATCACTTATTTTTGTAAATATGGTTCATCCGATGATAAGTGGGCCATTTCGATTTTTCGATTGCTCAAAAATCATAAAAATTGAAAAAAAAAATAGAGTTCTTAGTCTCAAGAATACCTAACATTTCCTAAGCACAAATCGACGTACAATTTGGGTTGGACGAAATGTATGAACATTTTCTACCTTGTTGTTATTATAAATAATGGAGCTACGGTTATTTAAGGCAGTTCTGTGGTGAAAAACGCCATTAAAATATTATTATTGTGATTTAACTATAAATTTAGTTCGCAGTATTGACGCTATCAACACAACATGAATGTTGTGTTGATTGAACTAAATTAAACTATAGTCAAAAAGATGGAATATTTCGTTGAGTCAATAAAATTTTGATTTCAATCAACAAAACAGGCAATGAAATATATAAGTGCTTGAAATTGAAGGGCTTATTTGAAAATTTTTAAATAAATGCTTTGAAAATTATGTATTGCAACTCTCAGTGTAGATATTTGAATTTGATATAGTTGACGAATAAGTAGTAATGAACGCTCTCGAGTTGAAATTTAGACTTTCTTTGAATCTTAAATGTATTTAGTAGTCTAGCCAAGTCAGCTGAGGGCCATGACCCTTCGCGGGACTCCCGGAAATGGTACTAGCTACTGACTATCCATTTGGAATGAACGGAGAAAGCATAAACTGAAATTCAATTTTTCGATCTCAAATTATTATTGGGTACTGCAGCGTGAAACGACGTTTATAGACCCTTTTATAAGTATCTAGTAAGTTAAATTTTAAAAAAGTTGATATTTTAAAAAAACATGTCGAAAACTTTCTTTCCGATTCTTAAACAAAATTAAACTAAATACATCTAAAATACATATAATTTTTGTTTCCTGATCGAGGAAGTTTTGTGGAAGAAAACAAAAATAATGAGGAAGCAATTTGAAAATTTTCTGCTTTGGACCTTTTTTTTGAAAGTTAAAATTCTGAAAAATGTGAACGACATAACAAATTATGGCGAAACTATCTACCGATCATTGATGAAAACTACTTTCTCAGTTAATCGCTAAACTTAATTTGATAATAATCAGGAAGTGAATTACAAAGTTCGACTTTGCAGTTTTTTTTTTAATTTTTTTTTGGTTAATTTTTTTTTAAATTAATATTCTTTGAAGGCCTCGCAAAAAAATGCCGACCAAGAATAAAAATTAAATTTATTATCTGCATTTAATCTTAGATATTTTTTTTTGTTAAAATAACTGTTAGCGACATTGTGACGAAAAATATTTTGCTATATTTTGAGTAGATGAGAATTCTTATTTTGAGGCTGAAACATTCATCATCTTCCATTTTCGAGTCTGTTTATAGGAAACTAGACTATTTATTGTTCCACTAATTTGTGATTAATTTTTTAACATAATTATTATTGTAAATCAATATTCTTTGAAGGCCTCGCAAATAAAGGCCGATCAAGAATAAAAATTAAATTTATTATCTGCATTTAATTTTAGATATTTTTTTTTGTTGTTAAAATAACTGTTAGCGACATAGTGACGAAAAATCTTTTGCTATATTTTGAGTAGATGAGAATTCACTGTAATATACACACACGTGACAAGCTACGGCTGAACTGACGTTTCGAGGAAGCTTGCAAATATACTACACCTCACTACTACTACTACAATATTAATTGCCGAGCGCAGAGTTTCTAGCATTCGATCACTTCCCTTTCGATTGCCCGTCACTTGACGACCTCTCCGCCATCTCCAGCGCAAAAAAAAACTGAGAAAAAAGGAAAAAAACGGAAGAGAGGAAAAACCAACGATAGAGGCTTGCGCAATCGTTTCATTTCACTATTTTATGCTGGTACTGCAATAACGTACGCGAAGCAACTGCGGGAGAGACGAGTTATAAGTTCGCTATCGTCAACGATTGATAACATGCAGTATATGATGTAAACGCGCGTATTTCTAAACACTTAGATAATGTGATGCTGTTAAATATTGATGAATGTAGAAGAGATAAAAATCTGGACTTACCGCAGAGTGAGAGAAAAAACCGACGATTGCTAACATCTTTTTAAGGGGGGATTCTGCTTTAGAAGACCTAAAAAAAAGCTTTTATGCAACTCCGTGCGAGAAGTGCCCATTTCTCACACTCGTGAAATAAAATTGTATACGAAACTCGTGTGAAATTTTTTTTTTCAACTCGTTGAATTTGAGTTCATTCGAGATGAAACGTCCCATGTGAATCTATATTAATTTTTTTTTGTAAACCATAAAATTTCACATATTTCCATTTTTTAGAAATGTATGCATGATGAAAATTTCCAATGTTAAAGCCGTTTGAATGACAAATTAAAAAATTCTAATATCTCATTCGATTTCTATTTTATCGGAATTTAGTGAACTTTGCATAATAATACAAAACGATTTTTTGAAATTTTTCGAAGAATAAAAATATTTGTGGGCTGAATTTCGGTAAAATCACTCGCATACATTTTTTCGAAATCACTTTTTCTCGACGTTTTAGGTGATTCTGTTAATCCGGATATAAAAAAAAGATGTTTGAAAAAAAAAGTTTTCCGAAGAACAAAGCTTCCTGAAATAAATTCATCAGAAAATTTTCTTTTGTCTAACATAATGTAAATATTAAGTTTAGGTAAAATAAAAGATGCTTTCTACCTCAAAACGCGATTTTGTTGTTGTTTATTTTGCAATTAATATCTTTAAAAATAACGTAACTGAATTTGAACAGTGCATCTTATAAGCCATTAAAATGTGGACATTTAGAAATTTTCAAAATTATCGATAGCCTAAACCATTTCCAAGATAATAATGTTTGCGCTGAAGTAATAAATGATTAACAGGCACACCCAAAAATCAGAACGGAAATTTGTTTTTTTTTAGGTTAGCCGAACGGACATGGAACGCCTCCTATATTAACACGCATGAAGCCAAAATTTCCAAAGTGATTTGTAATCCCTTTGATCGAATCCGTTTACATGAAGAGTTTGTCGGTAACGAAAGAGAAAGGAATTCAACCTACAGCGAGTGTTTGATCAGCTAAAGAGCAAACGAGCTAAATTCTCGAGCAGCAATAGCACCTAAAACCCATCCAAGGATTCTCAGCGAGACTCTCACGCAAATTCTTTCTCTTCCCGTAACCAAAGGTGATTTGTATGGAAAATATATGCGTTTCCACGGTTGCATCACCGAGTTCGCTCTCCGTCCACCGATGGCGTCTTGTAAACAGGGAAAAACTTGACTAGGCTTCGCTCGTCCGAAGAAATACTGGATGCGTTCCACGAGATCGTCCGTTCGACTTATCCAACCGGTTTACCGAGTTAGCACGCATAGATGACTTTTTTTCGTCTGTAATATAATGTAGTATCGATATAACATAGGCGCGATAGAAAACTGATAGAAAAGACAGATGAAAACATGAGAACGACCTCTACGGTAAGTATCGGTACTAGAAAAAAAAAAACCGCATGAACAAAGCGAATACGATATGCGTAGATAAGTGATTCCAACAATTATTATAAGTGCATCAAATTCGATTGGCACGAAGTAATAAAAGCATAGTATGCAGTTGAAGGGAACCTATTTTCAGGTAGCTCATGTAAGTGCAGCCTTGATTAAACTGCAGCGTAAGGTTTGTTCAAGTTCACTGTGCGTCTCGACATAAAATTCCTTACGGGCGGTTCGGATAACTATACTGTACTTGTTCAATGAAATTTGCTTTGGGTCTATTGAATGCGGTTGCGCATTAATGAAAATTTATTAAGCTGAAATTCAATTCAGTAGGTTGATATCAAATTTAGTTGACACGAATTAAATTCAGTTGGCTCGAGTTAAATTCTGTTTGATTAAATTGTTTAAATCCAATCCCGTTTGTTCAAATCAAATTCAGTTGGCTCGAGTCAAATTCAGTTGACTAGAATCAAATTCAGTTTGCTAGAATCAAATTCAGTTCGCTAGAATTAAATTCACTTGCTCAAATTCAATTTAGTCAGCTGAAATTGAATTGACATGACCTCAATTGAATTCAGTCATCTGAAACTGAGTTCAGTTCACTTAAATTAAATTCAGTCAGCTGAAATTAAATTCAAATGGCTATAACAAAATTCACTTGGTTAAAAATAAATTTAGTTAAATTCATTTAGTTACATAAATTTCAATAAAGTTTTGGCTCATATTACATTGGCTAGATGTAAATGCACCTAAAATCAAATTCAATTGCCTCAAATAAAATCTAATCGCCTCAAATTAAATTCGACCGACTCAAATTAAATTCACTTGAAATCAAATTCAATTGCCTCAAACCAGTTTTAGTCGCCGCAAATTAAATTCACCAAGCCCAAATAAAATTCACCTGAAATCAAATTCAATTGCCTCAAACCAAGTTTAGTCGCCTCAAATTAAATTCACCCGACTCAAATAAAATTCACCTGAAATAAAATTCAGCCGACTCAAATAAAATTCACCTGAAATAAAATTCAGCCGACGCAAAAAAAATTCACCTGAAATCAAATTCAGCCGACTAAAATAAAATTCACCTGAAATCAAATTCAGCCGACTCAAATAAAATTCACCTGAAATCAAATTCAGCCGACTCAAATAAAGTTCACCCGACTCAAATAAAGTTCACCCGACTCAAATAAAGTTCACCCGACTCAAATAAAGTTCACCCGACTAAAATAAAATTCACCTGACTCATATTAAATTCACTAAACCCAATCTACAGTCAAACGGCTTTATTCAAGTAGCTTCGGTTTTTGTTGTTGTCGTGTAGTACCCGCAGAGTGCAAAGTGCAGCAGCACGAGTCGAGCGAGCGTATCTAGCGAGCATCGGCCGGGCAAAAGAAACAACGGCATACAGCGAGTCGTCGAGTTGCGCAACTGGAAGGGAGTACTTAGATATATAACTAAACCCCTTTAAAGCGCGCGAGGACGACGTCCTTGCCCCACAGCCGGGCTCCGGACGGTCCCGTGCGTGCCTCACTCTCGACCACCGAACGGACAGAACACCGTATCTATGCATTCTTTTCTAGTCTCTGTCTACACGCCAGCGACGCCGAGTTGCAGACTCTCTTACCTATAGAGCTATCCGTCCGTCGATCCGTCCTCTCGACGAGAGCGAGAGCTCTCCGCGAACACTTCTCGCGCACTCACACGCAGCTATTCACGTACACTCCACATATGAACCATTCTCTGTCACTTCTGCCACGATTTTTTTTTCGACCATCTCTGATCTGCCCAATATTCAGTCATACTAAAGTAACACCAAAAGGCACTCTATGTGTTTTTTTTTTGCAGATTTTTTCATCCAATATTTGGAAAATCGTCTTTTGTTTCAAGTGACAAAATATCTTGGAAATTTGAAGTTATTGAAAAAAATGTCTCGACATGAAAGTTGTACTTTGGTGTTCTTTTTTCGACCACCTCAGATCAACCCAATATTTGGTAATGTCAAAGTGGCACTAAAGGGAACTCTGTGTAATTTTTTCAGGTTTTTGAATCAAGTATTTAAGAAATTGCTCTTTTTTTTCAAGTGACAAAATATCTTGGAAATTTGAAGTTATTGAAAAAAATGTCTCGATATAAAAGTTGTACTTTGGTGGTCTTTTTTCGACCACCTCAGATTGCCCAATATTTTGCCATATCAAAGTAACACCAAAAGGCACTATATGTTTTTTTGAAGATTTTTTCATCCAATATTTGAAAAATCGCCTTTTGTTTCAAGTGACAAAATATCCCGGAAAGTAGAAGTTAAGGAAAATAATGTCTCGACGTAAAAGTTTTATTTTGGTGTTCTTTTTTCGACCACCTCAGATTAACCCAATATTTGGTAATATCAAAGTACGGGTACAGGGCACTCTACGTGATTTTTTTCAGATTTTTAAATCCAATATTCGAGAAATCGCCGATTTGTTTCAAGTGACAAAATATCTGGGAACCTTAAAGTCATTGAAAAAAAATCTTAACATAAGAGTCGTGCTTTCGAGTCAGCTCTATAATCAGACATGCAAAATCATTTTTACCTTATTATAATCCTGATCCATACCGAAAAATGGGGAAATTAGATTTTTTATCCAAGAACAAATATTTCTTTGGCTGGGAAAATCATAAAGTATTCCTGCATAACTGTCGATATCGCAAAAAAAAACCATAATACTGGAACGGATCGAGATGCTAGGGCGAAAAAACAAAAATGAAACTAAAATAAGCTCGACTTCGTACGGTGTAGTGTTAATTATTGTATCGTTTATACCTCAAGCCGTGATCCTCAAGTAATTTTTTGCGATATCAACAGTAATGCAAGAATACATTGTATTTTTTTCAGCCATTATAAAATATTAGTTACTGCATTTAGAAAATTCCCCCATTTTTTGGTAATGAATGAATGTTACCAAAACGTAAAAATTATTTTTGTTATTTTATCCAAAAGCTTAAACAAAATTACAACTGTTATGTAGAGAATTTTTTTTAGTAATTTCGAGTTCTCGAAATATGTTCACTTGAAAAAAAGGCATCTTTTTAAATATTGATTTAAAAAATCCGAAAAAAATCATATCGAGTGCCTTTTATTTTATTGATACTTTGATTAAACAAATTATGAGGCCGATCTGAGATCATTGAAAAAAACGTGACTGAATTGACAGAGAATGCTTTATATATGCGTTCGTATGCTGCGTAAGTGTTGAGTTCTTATCCAAGGACGCATTTTCTTACGCGGCGACGCTGAATGTGACTACTTCAAGCTTCTTGCTACTTTGCAGTGGCATGAATTAATTCTTAATGCAATCGACCAATAATTATATGCTTACAGCTTCGAAAAAAAAACACACACACACATTTATGAATATATAAGTGTGTTAGAAGATACATAAATAATATTACTTTTCACTGTCCTTTGAGAATCAAGGTTGTATAAGTCTAAAATGAAGAGCTTTAAATATATATTTAAAAAATAGAAAAAAAATGTTGTCAACCATTTGAAAAATATCGACTTTCGTCAGGATCAAAATATTTACCATTTACAATTGTATATACCCTTTTATTGTCTAGTACTATATAAACAAAGTATAAACAGAAGCGAAAAAGCCTGGAATATTTTTGTTCTCCACTAAATGTTGAATTAAAGCAATCTCCAAAAAGCAAGACATCACAATAATTATTTTATCTTGGCTTTTCTTTATGTAACGCAACAATTAAAACCGTGAGCGTCGTGATTTATGGATTCAAAAAAATTACGTAATGTTAATAAATTGGAGAAGCGAAAATTCAACAACTTTTATAGCAAAAACTACAGTCATACATTTATTTTCCGACTTTATAGTGGAAAAAGCGAGAACAACGATGAATGCCAGTGTCAAAGATATTTGCATTATGATGTATACTTTGTTCATTGCGTAAGCTACAAAAAGTGTTACCCGCATCATTATAGCCTGCGGGTTTATTCGTTTCTATTCAGTTTCAACCGTTGAGATGATGTGCATGTTATTGTAAGAACCGAAGAACAAACCGAGAATCGTATTGTCGTGATCACCTTTATGAATATTTCGAATGGAATGTCGAGTGTATTACGCTTACAATTTATGTATACACTTGTAGATTTATATGTATGAATGGAATATAAGAAAAAAAAAAAACAACGATGCTTCACCAATATTTTTATTTCGTATGAGACGATGACAGACTATATAGTGCTCTCTATGTTTAGTAGTCGTTATCGCTGCAGGCATCATCATCTTCATGAAAATGTTTAACTGAATGCCGAGTGTATTTTATTCACAATGTATCGTTACATGTGTATTCACATATGAGCGATTCCATCAAAATTCAGTCACCAATTTTTTTTTTTCTGAAATGTACAAAAATTCGAATTTAGTTATAGCGAAAACTTCACCAAATGTCAATACAACTAAATAGAAATCTGATGAGTTATAGAATTTTGTATGTTTTTATTCGAACAATTTGAATCTTGGGACAATTTCATTACATACATTTCTGGAAAATGGAAATGTGTGGGTTTTTATGGCTTACAACAAGAAAATTAATGCAGATTCATATGGAACATTTTAGCTCAAATGAACTGAAATTTTCTAAAAAATAAAATACATTATTTTTATATTAATTTTACATTACATTAATAAATCATCACATTAACACTTGCATGTTATATTTGATTATATTATAAGAATAATAAAAATGAATAATTTGTCCAGCAATCTTCAACTCATGAGAATAGCTTTTTTTGGGGATAACTATTTCGGGGATCAGTTTGTTAGAAAATAAGTTGGTGGGATTAAATGTCGCGGGATAAGACGGCGAGCTACCCTCTCTATGTATATTCAAAAGTCTAAAATCGCCGTCTTTTGCTGGCGTGATCATCTTTATAAAAACTCCGAATGGAATAGCGAGTGTACGTTGTTTACAATTCATAGATACAGGTGTATATTTATTTATATATGAGTGAAATATACTTTTTTCAAATCGATAATTCCTTCAGAATATTTTCATTCCGCATAAAAAGACGAACGACTATATAGTGCTCTCTATGTATATCAAGAAATTCCATAGCTGCCGTTTATTACAATCGTGGCAAAATCTTCATGAATATTTCGAGTACATTTTATTCACAATTATACACGTGTACACATTTATATGCACACATAAAAATTTTTAAAAAACCCACCGATTCCTATAAAACATTTTCATTCTGCATGAGAAGACGAACGACTACATAGTTTTCTCTATGTATATCAAGAAATTCTATCGCTGCCCTTTATTACAATCGTGGTAAAACCTTCATAAATATTTCGAGTACATTTCATTCACAATCAATGTATCCACGTGTACACATTTATATGAATTCGTTGCAATTAAAATAAAATCCACCGATTCCTATAAAACATTTTTATTCTGCATGAAAAGATGAATGACTATATATAGTGCTCCCTACGTATGTTCAAAAGTCTCTATCGTTGCCCTCTCGCTCCCAGCAACAATGACCAGCAGCGGCATAGCAGCGCATGGGTCGATTGAAACGCGCTTCCTTCTCCCGATGACCTTATTTCCCATGTGACCTGATTATCCCCGTGTGCTGCTGCTGCTGCTGCTGCCGCTAGCGCTGCTGTATTACTGTACTACTGCTGCACATTCGAATCTAGGTTTAAACCCGGCGCCGACTGGCTAGATCTTTGCTTACGTCATCACTACCAGAGTCAAAATAAATCGAAGGCGTTTTTAAAAAATTTTCATAAACCCCTCCAACCAAAATATCCAATAAATCCATTTCCCTCCATTTCCTGATCTCATGCCATTCCGAACTAACGATTTTCGCGTTGCAGATCAGTTTTTCACATGACAAAATTCCTCCGCAGTACCGCATAACCTAACCTGACGAGATCCACGTGACACGTGTTGTTTTTCACGTCTCTCACATAACCAGCTTTACTCAATCGCGCGACAAACACTGTAATTACGCAATACGTCCTTTATTTTTACCGATTCATGCACTTGTACTTAACGATGCTTCGTGACGACAGTGAAACGCCGGTTCGTTTGTAATGAGCACTGATAACTCGGCATGGATAACAGCAAATCCTGCGCCGGAGGCAAAAACGTTCGAATAGTATTTTTCGCTAAAGCGAGAGAACTTTCGGGTGTCAATCAATCGACGATTATTATCGCGGGAAAGTTGACGTATTGTCAACTCGTTGAAAAAGTCATCGGACAGTTTGGCCTGGAAAGTCTTCGCGATACGTTAATTCTCGCCGTTAACGAGGAGTTTGTTGAAAGTGACGCTGTACTTGATCTCACTGAACGCGACGAAATTGCGGTTATTCCGCCGCTAAGCGGAGGTTCACTTGAAATTTTGTTTATTTTTTAAGCTTTTCTGTGTTTATTATGCGATGACTCGTTATGGGGAGCATGACATCTAAAAAATATTATTGAGAAGAATTCTGTAGACGATATGCTTTTTTTTTTTAAATCGTACATCCAATGCTCGTGAATATGTCACATGCATTATCAGTCTGCAATTTTGTAAAGACATTCAGTGAGCCGGAATCGTGTGAGGTAAAATGTGAAATTTTTCACTTGTCGTAGCTTTTAGAGCAAAACGGTGAACAAATTTTAGTGTTCGATGTTATATTTTACCGCATGACTTGAGTATAATCGCTTTATATTCAAGGTAGAATACACTATTCGACAGACGAATTAAGACGTTTACTAAAATTTATTTATCCATCTGAAAGCTACGATTAGTAAACAATTTTACGTTCTACCTCACACTGCTGCATTGCACTGTATGGCTTTAGAAAATTGCAAAATGCTTATTATTCACTCAATAAGGATAAAATCCTAGATTTTAAAAATGAAAGCGTATCGTTCCCAGATTTTTCTTTATATGACTTTTTTCGGCCAATAAAAAAGCAGAAAGAAGTAGAAAAAAAATTCTGTCCTGTAATTTTTTTCACAAGCCTATTTGACAAAACTATGATTTTTAATATGTAAATAAACTTTTTATGTTGAAAATTCACTAAGGAATTGGTCATAGTGAATCTAATTTACTTTGCATCTAGAATCGCTATACTCAAGCCAGACAGGACACTTTGCCAGATAAATTAAGACATTGACTACTCAAATTTATATACTAACTCAGTCTAAAAGCAACGTCGAGTTAAAACCTTTACTTTTTACCTCCCATTATTCTGGTGCACTGTATGACTTTAGGAAAATACAGGATGATAATTCTTGTTACTTAGTGAGCGAGGTTTAAATGTTATATTTTTTAGAAGAATGTGTATCATTCATAGATTCTTTTTCTTATGACTTTTTTTGTTGACTGGATCGCTTTGAGATTATATATAAGGCTGAAGATATACAGATACATTGTAATCTTGATAAATTTTATAACTGAACTCTATTTAAATTTTTTTTTATAATAATTTTCTTACTGCAATAAATGACTATAAAAATTCAAAATTTTTGGAACATTAACATCATGGATCAATCATTTTAGTATTTGGCTACACTTAGCATGATTTTAAGCTCTTTGCAAGTGATTGTTTGATAAATGCTTAAATAAATTTTGAACTTTCATTAAGTTCCATTTTGCGAAATTCTTATTAGCAGGCCTCAAAAAAAATATATTTGAAAATATCCTTCTGTATTTCAGGCTAAAATGGAAGCCCCAAAGGACATTGTTAAGCTCCAACATGAAAAGCTGAAGATGGATGATATTATCGATTCGGTGGCATCTCCGAGTTGCGGAGCAATTTCCACTTTTATCGGCACAACGCGCGACAACTTTGACGGAAAAACGGTTGTTAAACTCGAGTACGAAGCCTATGAGTCAATGGCTCTTAAGGAATTGAAGAATATATGCGACCAAGTGCGTTCCAAGTGGAACGTAAAACATATCGCTATTCATCACAGATTAGGCGAAGTTCCAGTATTGGAAGCCAGCGTAGCAATCGCCATCTCTTCTCCTCATAGACAAGAGTCCCTAAAAGCTGTGGAATTTACTATAGACACACTTAAGGCCAAAGTTACGATTTGGAAGAAGGAAGTCTACAAAGACACAGAACCGCAATGGAAGGAAAATAAGGAGTGCGCCTGGTCGAATAGTAAATAGCATCTTTTATAGTGTTGCATTCTGTTATTGAAATCAATATTATTCTTTTACTTCTCTATTTTGTTATGTACATAAGCACATTTTATTTTGTTACAATTAAATGATATTAATACGATATAAAAACGTTATTTCTCAATCAAATTATATTAATACGATATGAAAGCCTTATTTCCCAATTAATCAATATTCATATGATATAAAAGCGTTATTTTTCTAAAAATTCTGGCTCTGTTGCGATTCAATAGACAAAGCGATTTTGGATTCGAGGAAAGATTGCGATCGCGTTGAGATCGATCCGAGCCAAGTGCAAATACGCGCGGACAACGAGGAACTCAATAGAAGAATAGAGTCGTTTATCGCGAGAAAGAGACAGCAAGTCAACGCTGTGAATGTTCAAGAGTTTTGCAGTCATCGGTGAGTAATCGGTGACTCGTATTGATGCGACAAAAATACAATGCTTGACGATAAGAGCGTGTCATTTGTTCGAAGGTATCTCAGTGATGAGAGCGAGGGTTCCTGTGCAAGGGTCGACGCAATTCTCATACGACGAAAAGATTCGAAAAGCCACGTCAAAGGTATAATACCGATATGATAACAATGCGATTATCCTGTCAAACGACATGAATTTGACGGGATCTCGATATGAAGTTTCGAAAAAGGTCGAGGTCACATTATTAATATTGAGTTGTATATTCCTATATACATATATATGTCAAGCATTTTCTGTCAATTCGGTTTCTTTTTCCGATCGTCACAGATCTGCAAAGCAGTCTGTACATTTTTTCAGTTTTCGTAAGCAATATTTGAAAAAACGTCCGTTCTCCAAGTAAACATATAGTGGAAAGTTGAAGTAACTGAAAAAAAGGTCGCCACATGAAAATTTTAGTTTTGTATGAGCTTTTGAATGGAATATTAGAATATTTTATTCATTTATAAATGCATATTTGTTTTCTGCTTGAGAAAATGGATCACGATTTTAGGGTTGAAGATGAGATGACACTACACCGTAAGAAATCGGAACTGTTTTAGGGTTATTTCGTTACTTTTACCCTGAAAAAATGAATGAATGTTACTTCATGCCCTTTTACCCACTTTGGCGATTTTTTTTCGTTGCGATATCCATAGTCATGCACGAATAGTTTGTAATTTTTTCAGCCGGAAAAAAATATCGGTTTTTGAATAAGAAAATAACTTTCCTATTTTACGGTATTTTTCGGTATCAATTTTACCAGAATGTGAAAATTATGTCAAATGTCTCACTCAAACGCTAACACAAAACTACGACTTCTGTGTGGCAACATTTTTCTTTCAGTTAAAAATGTTTATATTTGATACAAGATTTTTGGCAGTTTTTCCAGATTTTTAAATGCGGGCTTTTCCATTAATCAAAATTGTAACTAAGTCAAATCTGAAGAAAAAAAAACGGAGAAAAATTTCGAGCACCTTTTGAGTTGTGTCGATAATATAAAAAATCGTGGACGAAATCCGAGAGGTCGAGGGTCAGACCTAGATGAAGTCGGTATTGTTACTTATAAAAAATGTTGATGCTTTTAAAATTTATCTTCAAAGAATACGAATGAATTTCCTTGCCTTAAAGAAAACGTAAAAAGTGATTTAAAACTGATTAGTGTTTTGTAAATATAAAATTAAATACCCTCAACATTTCTAGAAAATTCGCTAAATATTTATATTAAGAAAAGAAAAGTTCATTCACTTTACTTGAATTGTAGTGCGCTTAATGAGAAAAATCAGCGAAAATCGCAACTTAAGTTTTTTTAAAGTTATTAACAAATTGAGAAAGAACAGGGATTTATATTTATTGACTACAGTTCACAGGGTAATGAACTCTAGAGGACCACAAACTATGGATCCTTTGATGTTATTTGCGGAAACAAACAAAAGTTCAAGCAGAGAAGCGACCGAAAGCTGTACAGAATTCCCAGCGTTGGATGAAAGATTAACGGCAACAGAAAAGTTTCTCGGCATAAACAAACCTGTGCCCAAGGATATTTACGAGAGAATTAAAAACATCGAAAATAGAGTTCTTCATTTGGAGAGCCTTTCACCAGAATATAAAGACTTTTGGGTAAGCTGTTATTGTATTTAATAGCAGTGCATTCATTTTACTAGTTATTGATCTTAGTTTGGATTTGTGCTGATAAAGGCACCGTCCATGTTACCGATAATTTGAGTAAAAACGCCTCAGCGACTTTTACAGCTTTTCATTCAAAGTCTTATTACAATTTTGTTTGGTAACAAAAACGGTAATTTAGTTTTTGGATTTATCGAACTTTTCTAAAAGACAAAATTGTACGTCCAGTGTCGTTCAATTCGTTATTGTCCAGAACTCAAGTTAATTCGTTATTGTCCAGAATCAAATTAAATTTGTTGTTGTCCAGAACTCGTTATTATCTAGATATAAATTAAATTCGTTGTTGTGTAGAAATCTTAATATGCTTGAAAAACGTGGATTACAGTCGAACATTTTGAGTAGTAGATGCATTGACTTCTCAAAATTGAAATACATTCAAGTTGTATTTGCCTTACAGATTATTTATCTCTCATAAAAAAAATAATTTGAACATAACAAAAAAATGAATATGCAATCATAATGGAATCAATATCTCAATGTCTAATTAGGTATCGGCGAGCGCAGGCAGTCTGACGAATCGGACTCGAAAACCCGTTCGAAAAAGGGTAAGAGCTATTAAAATACATTTAAACATGTTAAGTTTACAACCCGAAATAAATCTCATTTTCAAAAATGTAAAGATCCTGACAAACTATATAATTTGCGACTGTGCGTAATATACATAAGATTAGATGCTGAATTTTTTGGTCTCCGAGATATAAATTTACAAAATTGCGGACATATATACAAAATAAAGTCATGGTTTTCTATGAAAAACTTTTGCATTTGCTATCTTTAAAAGAAAGATATAAAAACACGGTGTTTCTGTCAAAATTGTGCTCAACCTGAGATGAAATAATAGTCGAATAAAAATGTATTCAAAATACTTTTCTATTTGGATAACTGTCAATAATTCTTAACTAAGATGAATAATACGATTTCCAATTATCGATTTATGTTATTTTTTTTTCTGTTTAAGAACAATGTAATAATTATAAAATGTTCTTGCTATTGCTATTACTCATAGTTATTCAGACCGAAATGTATTTTGAATACAACTTTATTCGAATATTGTCCGTAATATTATGCGTTGATAACATTGACCTGAGGTAGAAATTTTTTTTTTTTCTTTTAAGTACCGGCAAAACAAACAAAAAATGTAATTTATTTCCAAAAACGATGTTTTTTTTATTGAAAAAACAAGAAAAAGAACGATATTGCCACCGGCCGATAATGCAATTTTTTTTGAGGCGACAAATTAAATCTTAAACATGGAATATCCATGAGAACGACTAGTCATTTTGACGTAATTATTCAAGAATAAAGACCGATTTAAAATTTTTTTAATCTTTACCGACCACTGAATGTTTCTAAGCGTATTTTGAGTAAATTTGAAAACGATCCATCTGACGATTCTTCAGATACAATGTCCACCGGTAACCAAATTGAATAATCGGTCACATTTTTATTTTTTCATACATTTTTATGGTTATCCCTTTAAAAAAAAAAAAAAAAAAAAAAAAACATCGCTCTAGTCCCACGAATGAGTAGAAAAAATTGTTTCAGTTAAAATAATACTTTCTTGACAAACTACACATAGACACACACACACACAAATTTCAAACTTTTTGCCGTAGATGTAGCTCCTGAAATTGTAATAAATTACAGCAAATTTGTGACGGAAGACATTATCGTTTTGGACGGATGCATGAAAAAAGCACATTTGCTCGTACGTTGTCTATTCCTCACGTGGTCGCACGTTAGTAGTGCTTATCCCCTCCTGATCCATCGACCGTATCGTCCCGAAGAAATTCGCCACCTGTTTATGCAGCCATCAATGGCATCAACGCCGTTGTCGGATTCGTGTTGATAGCACCTCGGCAATTTCCTTTACAGTTATCTTGTCACAGCATGCGACACACGTATGCCAGTGAGCTTTGCGTCCGCAAAATCCACTGTCGCATGCATTTCCTCGTAAACATCATCTTCCAAGCGCACATCCACCTTCTATCTCATTACTGTCCCATTCGGTGCCAGTCAATCTCCCGAAAAGCTTGCCACTGGTTCCGAACAGAATTCTAAGCCATTATGCGAAGTAAAAAATATTTGAAACATTCATATACTGTATAGTATCTTATACAAAACCCCTATAACGTATTTACACTAAATCCGTGTCGGAAATTCAATACAATACACGGAAGAAAATGGCTAGTTCTTGAAATGAAAAGTATTAAATGAATTTCAATAGAATTATACATCAATTTTACGTGACACTCGTCGTAGTAACATTTCTATATCTGTTTTTGTGAAAGAGATTCCTACACTGTGTGGTAATTTTATCTGAATTTTTTTAACAGTGTAAAAAGAGCATTTAATGTACTTTTCATTGTATAATTGGTGTTAAATTATATTTAAGGCAGAGCTCATAAAAATATATTCGAACTTTCCAATAGAAACCACAAGAAAAAATAATCTGTGATTGAATTTTTTTACGATTCATTTAAAAAACTAACCGTGGACAATTGCAAATCCGAAATATTTTAAACGAAATCACGAATCTCTACATGTTTTTTTATTCCGTAGAATCGTATAACGACATTTTCACGTAATAATAACAATAATGAAACTAATCAAATCATTATATATTTAAAACTAAAAAGAGGCTAGTTACAATAATCACGAATAACCAATGGAAAGTTTTGATAAAAAGGCGGTGACTTGCAATTACCGTTTCAAAATCAGGAGTTTTCTTGATAACAGTATATTTATCTTTTACAGACCTATTCCACAGCCGAATTGGATAACAAGCTTTTGGAACTCGAAGATCGATACACAAAGAAAATCAAATAACAGCGACTTCATTAGTTCTTGAGATTAAAGTCTGGTATCATACAGAAGACCAAACCGGTCGTCTTCGAGGTCTTCATCGAAACGTTCAGTAATATCCACCGCTGAGAAGGCCTCGAAACCCGTAATTCTGTAATTCGAACCTCCATTATTAACTGTGCCTGTATATACGAAACATTAAGTTGAAACATCGATAAATACACCGATTTGTATGCAGCTGGCAGTGCGTTGGTATTGACCTAACATTGCATATAGACCCAAGTGAAAATTCCCCTTCCTTTCGTCGGTTTCCACTTAACCCCATGCATATATCCTCGTCACTCTCACTATGCATTACCTAAGCCTCATTAAACACACGCACGGAAGCTAAATTATCTTGAGTGTGCTTCCTATTAATCGCTCCTTGTTATAATCCTTAAGATACTTGAATCCTTTTTGGTACTATAACTATTAAAAAAAAAACCCAATCGTTTATTTGATCGTGTGCGATGAGTGAGCAGCGCTTGGAACGTCGGAAATTTAAAAGTTTTGACGGCGATTTTTCCGCATAGTAGTTTGCAATGAAACTGTTGAACACCTTTAAGATTCTTCATATTAAAATAACTAATAAAATTCTATCGATTTTGCAACCGATAAGTAGCACGAGTAATATCGAAAATTGAAACTTTTGACGGAGATTGTACCGCATAATAGTTTGCACTTCAATTGATTCTCTCTTAAGATCTTTTATATTACGACAATTAAACTCAAATTCAATTGGTTATCCGATCGGATCACTAAAGATTTTTATCGATGTCTGTACCGTATAGTATTTCCTATGTGCCTGATAGCCACCCTTAAGATTTTTTATATTGTAATGAAAGAAAAACTCAATCGGTTATCCGATCGATGCGTTAGGCGAACAGCGCGCGAAACGTCATAAACCGAAAACTTTCGGCGGTGCCCGCACCGCATAGTATTCGCTATGCGGCTGAAAGACACCCTTAAGGTTTTTCATATTGTAATAATAAAAAAAACTCGATCGGTTACCTGATCGATGCGTTGAGTGAACAGCGCCTAAATTGTCAGAAACCGAAACCTTTTAGCAGCACCTGTACAACATAGTACTTTGACATGCGACTGACAGACATCCTTAAGATGTAAAAAGAAAAACTCAATCAGTTATCGGATCGACACGTCGAAAACCGACAAACTTTTGAAGGCCCCTGTACCGTAAGGTATTTGCCATGTGATTGGCAGCCACCCTTAAAATTTTTCATATTGCGATAATAAATGAAAAACTGAATCGGTTAACCGATCGATGCGTTGAGCGAACAGCGCGCGAAACGTCATAAACCGAAAACTTTTGGCAGTACCTGTAAAACATAGTACTTTGACATGCAGTTGGTAGAGATCCTTAAGACGTAAAAAGAAAAACTCAATAAGCTCTCGGATCGACACGTCGAAAACCGACAAACTTTTGAAGGCCCCTGTACCGTAAGGTATTTGTCATGTGATTGGCAGCCACCCTTAAAATTTTTCATATTGCGATAATAAAAGAAAAACTGAATCGGTTATCCGATCGATGCGTTGAGCGCACAGCCCGCGAAACGTCGTAAACCGAAAACTTTTGGCAGTACCTGTAAAACATAGTACTTTGACATGCAGTTGGTAGAGATCCTTAAGACGTAAAAAGAAAAACTCAATAAGCTCTCGGATCGACACGTCGAAAACCGACAAACTTTTGAAGGCCCCTGTACCGTAAGGTATTTGCCATGTGATTGGCAGCCACCCTTAAAATTTTTCATATCGCGATAATAAAAGAAAAACTGAATCGGTTATCCGATCGATGCGTTGAGCGAGCAGCGCGCGAAACGTCGTAAACCGAAAACTTTCGGGGGTGACTGTACCGCGCAGTAGTTTGCCGTGCGGCTGGTAGAGGCAGTCGGCGTAGCGCTGTGATACGGTATGGCCGCGGTCCCCGCCGCCCCGAGTTTTTACCTCGCGTCCCGTACACTCGCTAGTCCTGCAATCGCCGCCACAGTGAAATAAAATACTATTAAAATTCAACAAAACAAAATCATGCTCACGCGGTACGTTCGAAAATAACAAATAAAAACGGTGCTCGACGAACGAAAAACCACGGATTTTCTGTGAGTATACATTATAATATTTTCTTCATTTGTATCTACATACTTTTCCGAGTGATAGCGAAGAGGCTGTCGCACGCGGACACCTCACGTCGTCTGCCACACTGACAATCCGCGCTTTTTACGTTTTTTTTTTTTTTTTTTTTTACTATTCCTTTACGTACTATAATAAATACACTTTCGTGTTCCTTTCATACCTTCACGATTCCACTCCCACTAGTTATCCTCTCAACTTTTATCCACCAAGGTCAAGTTCTCACTGAAAATCCTAAGAAAACCTGGAACAGCTGAAGCAGATTCCAACGAGTAGTAAAAACCCATCACGTTCGGACGTCAGATTCCGCAGCGTCTGACAGAACGACTCTTACTCTACGCATGACATTTATTATTACATCTCTGCTTTTATAAACTTACCCAATGCACAATAATAAGAGTAACTATATTTTGAATGAATTTTAATTTTGAAATTAATTTCAGTAATGCAAATTATATGTGTTTATTACGTTTCTACGATAGGGAAAACGACTTTACGCCGGTTTTTCGTGACTCGATACTTCAATACCATTGTTTGTAATCGATCTCGTGCAAGAATAACGTGCTCCTTGGTTTCTATCGCAGTGTGCGATTTTTTTTTTTTAGATCGTTTGACTCGCCGCTTGAACGCAGAGAGTACACAGAGAGCTCGCTGTTTATAAATAGTGAAATGGGCTTCTGCTAGCGACGTAATCTCTTTTCCAGAGCTATGGGGAGGGTTTTTCGAGGGGATTCGAGTGTGGGACTGGCGAGTATAGTGAGTGGCTGCTAATCTCGCCCCCTCCGCATTATTATTTCGTGCTCTCCAATGGTGCATTCTGCAGTGGCGGTGTTTGCTCCCCGATTCTGACAGTTCCGCGCTGCCCACGCTGTGTATATTCCTCAGCTCTCTCTCCCCCCTTTTCCGCACTCGCTCGCGTGCGTGGCGATCGGAGATGTTGGTATTTTTGGCGTCAAGCACATGTGGTAATTGATCTTTCGAGGGGTGGGCTTTTTAATCGGAATTTATAAATAAACATTACAGGAAATTTGTTCATCGACGGGTCCGAGTAATTGATGAACGGGCCCGGTAATTAATGGTTCAAGTACTCGGCCAATTAGTAGCGCAATACGCGAGGGCTACTTCGTCGAGAATAAATACACGGTGAGAAGACCATCATCATCCACAGAGAAAGAGACTCGATCTCATCGTGTGGAACGAGAGGGAACACCTTCGAAACGCGGAAAGCTGGTGTTCACCGCGTTCCGAAAGTTTACGGGACTCGAGCGTTTCTCCTTTGGTTTTATGCGGGCATCAAGCGCTCACTTTATGACTTGCTCTTACTGAGTGACTGATCATCTTTTTTGTCTTCCTTAGAGAAAGAGTTTTGTTTTTTGATAAGTTGCTTTTTATAAGATTTACGGAAAGAGCTTTGTTTGTTGTAAATGTTTATTTATGTCAGGTATGTCATCGTCTAAAAATAGCCAAAATAAATAATTAATGGCTTCCTCATAGAGGAAGATTTGTTAACGATTGAAATTTTAAAATATCCTCTTTACAAATGTCTTCAAATTTTATATGAGGAAGCAATGTGCAAAGTTCTACTTTGCTTTTTTTTTTTGGATGTGTGTGAGTATCTGACCAATGAGTAAATGCTAATAGTCTTCTTTGTTATACAAAATAAGTTTTTGTGAAAATTTTTTATACCAGCACTAGGAAAAAAATTTACTTAAAATTTAACATTTACTGGAATGTTTATTAGTAAACTGGTATATTTTATTTACTGTACAATTGCGATGTCAAATTTATTTTTGGTACATTGATTTTAATACTTTTCTTTATTTCAAGTATAAAAGTTCTATAATTTAAAAAAATTTTGAGAGGTATTTTCATTGGAAAATTATCTTGATTTTATATCACGATTGTATGTTTAGTTTGATTGACGAAACTGTGAATAAAAATTACCAGTCTTTTGTGACAGTGAGACTTTCGTGTAAGGTTATTCAAAACCATGGAAAACATTGAGAAAAGTCGATTAAAATTACTGTAAGGATTTGTGTGTGTATGTAGCACGCTTGCAAAATTCAAAACGCCGCGTGTTAAAAACGGCTTTAACCATCCTTAAAAAACAGTTTTGTTTTTGAAAACTTTCATTCCATAAAATGTACATGAAGAGTTTTGTTAATTGCAAAGGTTTTTTTTTAATGTCAGGTTACTGACAATTGTCTAAATATAGAAAGTGTTGATATTATACTTAACAAAGTTCTGTCAACAGATTGGCATTTTATAGAATTTTTCATTATTCGAAAAATGTATGTTGTCGTTATCAAGTTAAATCCGAAGAATTTGATTTGAATTTTCTGCAGGAGTAAACTAATTCAATATTCAATAATGATACATGTCAAATTTGAACTAATTCAATATTCAATAATGATACATGTCAAATTTGGGGGAGGTTCGATTTTATGAGATTTTTTAACATCCAAGTTGATACGATTTTTGCTGTTGAGGAATCTGACAAAATAGATTGAAGTTTTAGGTAGGTAATAAATAACATGCAAGAATTAAATTATTTAAACTAATTGTATAAAAAGGGTTGCACATTGCTTCTTTATTTCGCGCCTTCTTCTCTTTTACTTTGTTTTAGTGCGAGGCCGACGCTCGAAGGCGATGTTGAACATGTGTCTGAGATTCAAAATAAACTGCCAGTATCCATCTAACTTAGCGCTTTGTTTTTCCTTTTCTCTATCTTGAGATTTTACAGCCTTATATCACGTGAAATATGAACACATCGCTTAGCGAGACAAAAAATGTAACAGGAATAATTCCATTACTGAATCTAAATTCCGATCTAAATTCAACGTAATATTATCGCAGAAATATAAAAAAAATTATTTTGCAACACAAGTAATTATAATTATTCCTTGTGAAAAGTATTTCTACAGTATATTATGCTAGAGGGGAGGAAAGTGCTTCGCGTGCGAGAAATCGCACTTCTCGCCCCAGTTGAATAAAATTGTATACGAAACTCGTTCGAGAAACTTTTTCTCAACTCGTTCGATTGCAACACTCGCCTTCAACTCACTCTCGTCAGAAAAGTTTTATCGCACTCGTATCGTAATATACTATTTCCTCTGATTAATGCCTATTAATGCCAGTAAAATAGTGGAAATATGTTTGATATCGTGTTAAGGGCGACTTTATTCAAACAAACATCTGTGAATTTACGTCCCAACTGAATTTTCCGATCGTTTATTACGTCATCTACCATGTGACAAGATACAATGTACACGCAAAAGCAATAATAAACGAGAATGTTGCACTGAGATTACGAAGAGACACCCCAACCTTTCTCATTTAAGGTCTACGACCTCTAGTGAGTCTCGTAAACAAATCCAAAGTGAGATGCTCTCGTGTATCGCGTGTCGAGAAGTCGCCGTTTCCATTGATGGATACTATACCTATGTTGTCCGCATGACATTCAGGGAACGTTGTCCTGAGACTTGGCGACAGTTTTGATGCTAGGCTATGCCGTATACGTACTTAATCGTGTATACACTTCTGCCCATAAAAGTTGCACGGTTTTTTTCTACGCGATCTTATAACGTCTCCCTTGACGCATGCCCTTCTTCGCGCCCTTTAGCACCGCCTTTGTAGTGTGTTCCAGTTCGTTAATATAAAAATAGAATGGTATTAGGCAGTAAAACGAAAATTCATTACCGATCGATCGGACTCGCAGAATGCAATGCAGGAAATTTTCAATGCTTCGCGATTTATGATCAGGACAAATGCAAGTTACGGTTCCGAGATTATTGATCGCTTCGATATTTTCATATCATCGTGGTCTTTGTGTGATTTAGATGAAAACATTCTAAACGATTTATCTATCCATTTGACTGAACAGTAATTTCGGCAATTGTTTTTAGGAGAAAGTATTCAAACAAATATGTTTGGAACTTATGACATTAACTCAGCTTTGTGGAGAGTGAAATTTCTGTTTTGGTATCAGCAAGAAATATTGTACGACTTATAAATGGTTCACCTGAATAAGAATTTTTACATATATTTCCTGAAGTTAGAGAAATTGTTCTTTGAGAAAAAAAAACATACATATAAATTGAGAACTTTTTTGGACGCTGACGCTTGTCGTTCTCAAAATATGATAACCGTACCTATTTAGAAACAGTTATTTACGGTGACGTTCCTAATATCCGGTGAGGAAGTTTAGTCTTATATAGCGCTACGTCGATGATGGAACTTCCGGAGTTATCTTTTCGCTCCTTTCACTGTTACTTCTCTCTCTCCCTACATTCCACACCGTTTCAAAAGTTTAAAAAATCTCACGTATCGGCACCGGACGTTTTGATTCGTATACTGATATATTAAAACGATCATACAAGTATTACAGAAATTGGAAAGCTCTCGAATGAAAAAGTAGTTTTATTCACTGTCATTTCACTGTTTTTTATTTATCCAATTCGTTTATTAATTAAATACTTAATTTCAGTCGCGAGTATTTTGATTTTTTTAAATTATTCATATTCCATCGTTTCTAGAATAATTTTTTTGAACAACATTTTTATCTCGGTGATTTGATAATTTATTATATACACAAAATATTGGACGAAAATTATATACTCCCATTTTTTGGTGCTTTTTTTTTACTATTAGTCGATTCATTGTACTGTGTAAAAAGAAAGCTCAAATTCGAGATAGTTCGCTCATCACCCTCAAAGGAAATCGTCTACTTTAGTTAGTTTAGCAACTGAAAATTTTTATTTTGAATTTTAATGTCTCAGCGAATTTGATCACGGAAATCCAAAGTTTTATTTTTCATCGAAAATTTTCCGCATTTAAAAAACATATTTAAAATTTAAATAAAAAATAAAAGAAAAATTGATAATAAAACAAATGAACCATAAGTGCATGGTAAATATAGTTGATTCTTTAATAGGGATTTTAAGTTATTTGATTGCAAATAAAATTCTCTGAGTATTTTTATAATTTGAAGTGTGAAAAATGATGAATATTGCGTTTCCAATTTCTGACAGCATTAGGTATTGGATATTGGGTATTCTTAGGGAATATGGCTGAACTTTGAAAAACAAAGAAACGAAAATAAATGGGATAAGAATCGAAAAGGGCATTTCAAATAATTTTTTTTCAACTTTTTGACGTTGAAAGTGTTCTCGAATGTGAACACACATATTTGTTTCGGAAAATTCCCAACAAAAAATAGTATGCTGGATTTTCTAAATCAGATTCGGTAAAACGTTAAAATGTGAAGTTAAAATGTTCAGTTAAAAAATAAAAAAGGCGATCCCCGTTGAGAATAATGAGCAAAAAATATTTAATTTAGGCTTCCTCGTCATTATAGTAAAATTCATTATGATAAATCGAATCATGAACAAAAAAGAGCAGCAACAATTCAAAGGACAAATTTTCGTCAGATATTTGGCGGAATAACCCATACCTTAAATATAGAAATATTTGAAAAAATGTAAATCAACAGAGACATCTGCGAAGCGATCTCCAAGTTGAATCAATCCGACTATTCAGTTCGGATCTCAAATTACACCGGAGCCCATTATTCAATTATTCAATGATTTTTCGCGTGGCTGCCAGTTAAGTACGTTGAATTAATAGTAGGTTCGGTAAGTTATTATGGCTGCATGTTAGCCCGGACGCTTTGTATCCGGAGAGAAAGAGAGAGAGAGAGAGCGAGAGGAAGAGAGAAACGACGCCGACGACGATAGGAAGATAGGAAAAGAGGAGAGGTGGGCGCCGGTAGCGGCATATCGGAAATACCTGTTGTCGGCGGACTCATGAATGAAGGCAACCACACACGAGCGTGTCTAATACACTGTAACTTTTCACATGTCTATATAGTGAATGCAGAAATATGTATAGATATAGTTAACAAGGTAATTCTGTGCTCCGAGCTTTCCGAGAGAGAGAGAAAGGAGGAGAATGCAGCGAGAGCAGACTGCATGTCGTGCCTAACGTGCCCCCAGTGGTATCGGCACTCCCCAGCAATTTACATAGATAGCACACTAACCGCGAAGAAGCTCGAATTCTCGCGAGCGCTTCAAATTGTTTCCCGGCTCTCGTCCATCATTTCTGTCTGTAGCTGAGACTCCGCCAAAGGCTACAACTTTTTCGTGGTTTTTCGGCTGACACTTGCAGAGTGGTTTACACGTTGAAATGCCTCGTGTTACTTGCCAATTATTACCTATGATCTTTTGAAGAGCACAACAAGCCGACGAGCAATAAAATAATAATTCCTTCGAAGAGTGCAATGATTGAATCGGTGATCAATTGATATTATTTAATCGTATTTCTCGCGAGCTCTTTAAATTGTTTCCCGGCTCTCGTCCATCATTTCTGTCTGTAGCTGAGACTCCGCCAAAGGCTACAACTTTTTCGTGGTTTTTCGGCTGACACTTGCAGAGTGGTTCACACGTTGAAATGTCTCGTGTTACTTGCCAATTATTACCTATGATCTTTTGAAGAGCACAACAAACCGATGAGCAATAAAATAATAATT
This sequence comes from Tromatobia lineatoria, assembly GCA_949699805.1. NCBI lineage: Eukaryota > Metazoa > Arthropoda > Insecta > Hymenoptera > Ichneumonidae > Tromatobia > Tromatobia lineatoria. The sequence continues at coordinate 21,478,111 of OX453036.1, forward strand.
CCTTCGAAGAGTGCAATGATTGAATCGGTGATCAATTGATATTATTTAATCGTATTTCTCGCGAGCGCTTTAAATTGTTTCCCGGCTCTCGTCCATCATTTCTGTCTGTAGCTGAGACTCCGCCAAAGGCTACAACTTTTTCGTGGTTTTTCGGCTGACACTTGCAGAGTGGTTTACACGTTGAAATGCCTCGTGTTACTTGCCAATTATTACCTATGATCTTTTGAAGAGCACAACAAACCGACGAGCAATGAAATAATAATTCTTCCGAAGAATATTAAGAAGCATGCAATGGTTGAATCGGTGATCAATTGATATTATTTAATCGTATTTCTCGCGAGCGCTTTAAATTGTTTCCCGGCTCTCGTCCATCATTTCTGTCTGTAGCTGAGACTCCGCCAAAGGCTACAACTTTTTCGTGGTTTTTCGGCTGACACTTGCAGAGTGGTTTACACGTTGAAATGCCTCGTGTTACTTGCCAATTATTACCTATGATCTTTTGAAGAGCACAACAAACCGATGAGCAATAAAATAATAATTCCTTCGAAGAGTGCAATGATTGAATCGGTGATCAATTGATATTATTTAATCGTAGTTTTAGAGGCTGGCATAGTTATTGTATGTAGTTACAATGAGGAGTGGCTTGTACAGTACATAATGAATTCTTTATGGCAGGATATTAATAGCGATGAGTTGAAAAGAAACAATTATCCTGTGTGTGTTTATATTTGCTGGTATTTGGTTTTTTTATCAGACGATATTTTGGTGGTTGAAACTTTGGAATAGTGAAAAATAGTATGAAACTTGTATTAGAGTAGTATTGAAATATAAAGTATGGGGAGAATGTCGTATTGGAAAACATACACCAATTATACTTACTTTCAACTATGAAGTTTGAGATGAGCATGCGAAAAAATATTCTATTATTTTTTTTATCTGATTTTTTAGATTGTTATTCAAATCAAGAATATATTCCATACCGGAATATTATTTAGATTTTATACAACATACTCCTCATACTTCCAATTTTAATACTGTTCTGAAACTTTCATCATACTATTTTTTTGCGCGGGTTTGCACTGCACCTTAGTTCAGTCGACCATTTAGATCTCGTGATGATACAATTTTATTTATGAGATATAAGATCAAATAAATGAAAAGACATTCAATTACTTTTTACGTGATCGATTATATCAGGTAGGATATTGTATTGTATCATTATTGCTGTCTATAAATGACCCATTCCACCGACATTCAGCCACCAAAATTTAAAGATTAAAGATAAAATCTAAATGTGGTTAGATATCAGAGTTTTTCTATTTTACACTCAAATGGCTTTCTCTTGGAACAGTTTTATCGTACATACATTTATGTATCGAATTTTATGGCCGACAACAAAAAAATTAATACATATTTTTTGTAACATAAAGATTTATATGGGAATCTCTAGCTCAAATTAACGCAGATTTTCCGAAATATGATAAATACATTTCTTTTCTTCTTCACCGAATGTACCGCTACTTTTCAGCCGAATGAATTTAAGTCAAGTTAACTTAACTTAACTTAACTTAAGTTCTGGAAATGGACAATGAATTTTTAAGATTCAATGATAAGTAAAAAAAAATTCTAATGTCTCAGAAGATTTCTACTTTATCGTAATGAAATTTAGTGAAGTTGTGACAATAATATAACCCAACTTAGTCGAATATTCTGAATAAAAAAAAATTTTGATGCCTGAATTCCGGTGGAATCGCACAAATACATTGTAAACATATTAAATATATTGTAACGTAATATTGGGGATCCCTTATGAGTTGAAACGTAATATCGGTGATTCCTTACGGTTTGTAACGTGGCTCTAGTACAAATCCCTTTTGTGGACGCCCTGACAAAACCTATATCCGCACGGAATCTCGTAACTTTAAAAATCCGTTAAAGCGGGTTTTACGCTGACAGAATAAAAAGATAAAAAATAAACCCATAATTTTCCAATTTGAAAAAATCTCAAAATATGGCCTCCTTTAAACCCATCTACGGTTTAAGGTTTTAAGTCCTTAATTGTCCGTAATCACTAAGCTTCCTTGATTCCGAACTTCCGGAATCCCTGTAACTCACCGAGTCTCCATTTCACGTCTATCTCCGTCCTTCAAAGAATCTTAGAAATTTGATCTAGTTTTGTACGGTGATACATATAGTAATATATGTAACAAGCGTAGGCGATGATATCCAGCGAGGACATCATGCGGCTCGCGTGCACAGTATTTTCAGTACATCGCATCACTTCACGCGACTGCATGTCGTAAGTACCTTGGTAGGTAACCCTGTAGGTAATCCGCGGCTAGACTGAAACGTGGGACTCGAAAGAGGGATTAGAGACGGATGTTAATTTGCCAACGACGAACTATCATACTACATACATATGTATACATCTCTCTCGACGGTGCTGCCTCAAAGTCACAACGCACACCTTGTTAAATACACTGCACTTACTCTCTAACCTCTAAATCCCATTAACTGTGTTGCTGCTCTGCGAGTCTCTTCGCGTGTGGCAACACTATAGTCCCAGCAAAACGATCCTTCACCGCGTTCAACGTTCACATCTGCGACAATCCCGCAATTGCACATAATGCGGCGGACCACCTGCGACGTCGCCCTAAGTGTTTTCTCGTTTGCGTCCATATTCGCCGCCAGAAAAGGCCTCGCACACTTGCCGCTGCTGCACGAATTAATCCTCGGTTGATTGCGTGCTCGGCACCGAACGAACCAACCTCGCTCGACCTAATTTGCCGGTTCAACGATTCACGGACAGCGTATTCCTAAACAACACTTGTTAAATTGTTGGGAGAGACGGTGAAAAGTTTTCCCCATTTTGCTTCTTGGCATATTTTTATTTTTTATTGCGTCTTTGTTATTGGCGCTGCGCTTGTGCCTCGCTGAAGTTCTTGTGTCCTTTGCATACATTACTTGACCTTGGTCAACGAGGGGCGGTAGCATATGCGTGCGTGCAGACGCAACAGTGTGTGTTGTAAACACGTGTCTTTCGCCTTGTTATGGATACAACTGCTCCAGCGGCGGAGGGGGAGAGGTCAAAAGGGCATGCGATGTTATGGTTGAAGGAAATCGATTTGAAAAACAGCAATTTTGAGAATTAGACTTTCTACTGTCGACATATGTTTGTAAATTTGGCCATGAAGAGAGTCGGGGATGGAATATATCATTGTTTAAAGAGGCTGGAAGCTTTTATGCAAGAAATCGTGAATTAAATTTAATCACAATTGGGATATAAGATTTATGGAAATTTGTGGTAAAATTACAGCGGGTTATGGAAAGTAATGTACTTTTACATTAAATTTAATGGAAATCATTGAAATCACTGTAACATACTTTAATTTTACTTATGCCTTAAAAAAAAAGTACCTTGAATAGTAAAAATTGTCTCATTCTTTCGTACATGATTAAAAGAAAACTACAAAAAGTCCCACGAATCGTCGGGTGCGAGGCGAGTCCGCGAAAAATACGTGAAAGAACGTCGCGATCGTTCCACAAAGACGTAACTTGCGTTCTATGTCGGTTAAACAATTAATGCACAGCTACGCGTTTGGCCATTTGTACGTCTGAAACGTTTCAAAGACTAGCAGATATAACTGTATCACCTGCAGCGACGTCCGCGCATTCGAAGTACTCACTAGAAGTTAATCAAACGATCGTTAATCGAGTCATTCTCGTTCTACTCTAGTTGATACGTCGAGGTAGGTACGAACAAGTGACGCGCGCGTAATTTCCTGATAAGCTCGCGTGAATGCAAAGAGGTTTATAGTGCAAACGCCAGACATAAAGGGTACACAGAAGGCGTTTTCTTCCTTTGCGCTACGAGAACGTGATACGAGAAAATGCGGAAGGTCTCAAGTTTGCCGCCCAAACGCGTGACCGTGCATCTAATTCTGCCTCTTCATGTTTCACAACCCTTTGAAGTATCATAGTATCTTCCTCTTGAGGATATTGATTCTGCTACTTTTGATTTAATTAGAGATTCTGAAGATTCTCTAATTAAATCAACCCTGAAGATCAATACAAAGAAAGAAAAAAAATCACTGCTGGTTGAAGATTTTTTTAAAGCACAATTTTTTATGGTTTACATCAATATTTTCATACATTAGTTTATACTTGCAGTACTTAGTTTGAGCGCGATATTCTGTGATATTGAACGTTAGGAAAAAGTGTATATTTTTGCACGCACTGAAAATGTATAGCTTCACTATAATAATGAAATCTATTAAAAAATAATAAAGTTTGTTTTCTTCATGATCAATAAGGCTTCAATTTGTTGAAGGACGAATAACGTTGCGTTGAGATTTAAATTTTCTAGATTTTCGAAGTCAAGATAGCGAAAATTGATTATTTCTGCATTTCCTAAAAATTGCATAGTTTCTAAATGACCAAAACTATTCAAAATTATTGATGAGCGATACTTCCTCATTTTCTGTGATTTTTTTCTCTTCAATTTTTTTACAGATTTTTAAAGTTGGCATAAAAAAAATTAGAAATATTAGAGTAGATTTAAAAATGGAAAACGAATCCTTGCTTCGTGCAGTTAAAAAAATAATCATCGGCTAATTCAAAATCAATTAATTTCATGTTTTATTTCAAGCAATAAAAATTGCAACTCGTTTACGCATTTATTTCCGGTTAAAGATTCCTGTTTTACAGTCTGAAATACTTCAATTATAGTCACGACCAAAGGTTACAATTTAATTGCGTCCAAGATCCAAGATAAGCTTCAACGAATACAGATAACACGAAGACGAAACAGGGATTGAATATCTAAAGGAGATCAAGTACAATTTCGTGGTCTAAAGAGAACGAAGAGGGAGAAGTTACACAATTGCGATCGTTACTCCGACAGTACACAATTTATTATTTGATACTTATTCATATCGAGGTAGAACGAGAGAGTGAAAGAAAAGAAAGGTCGCTAAACGCTCGCGGTACGTTCTAGTTTCAGTGTCGACCTCGGCCTCGCTAGCGTGGCCAGACTCGATCGATATTACGCGTGATGAAACAATTTTTTTTTACTGCTGACCATTATACCCGGTTACAGTAAGTAATCCTTGCAACGGCTGTGCTGCTTTGATCTTCAGAATTCTCTTGTGGTCAACGAATCAGGAGCTCGTGTTTTTTTTTTGGTTTCTTTTTTTCCCCGCAAACTATTTTACGTTGAGGCTACCACACCCAAAGTTACGTATAGTGACGACTGAATATTGTCGGTGCTTCGTACAGCACGAGACCAATCATTCGCCGTAAATTTGTTACAGACCATATTTGACAAACCACGGTTTTTTGCTTCACTTGTAATTACAAATTCATTTCAGTGTGAAGCTTTAAAAATATTATTTTGACGCTACAGAAAGGAAAAATATTATTTTGACGCTACAGAAAGGGAAAATATTATTTTGACGCTACAGCAATGAAAAATATTATTTTGACGCTACAGTAATGAAAAATATTATTTTGACGCTACAGCAATGAAAAATAATTTTTCTTAATTATAGTTCATATGAAAACTACCATTTAGAAAATTATGATTTTCCTGCACGAATTTATTAATACTGTAGTAGAATATTCGGTCGGAGGATCCAATTATCTTCTTAAGAACATAAGCACTATTATGTGGCCAGAAAAGGATTGAAAATTATTTTATATTTTTTTCGTATTGTTTACTTTTTCATTGTAGGCCGTACAAAATATGACTTTGACATAAATATAATAAGAATGAAGAATAGTTTCAGAAACGCAGATAATGATTTTTCGGAAACAATATGGACACAATGTAGCAGAATTTTAGTTAAAACAATCTGTTTATCTTTTTACGGAAATAAAGCACTATCATTTAGATAGAAAAAATTGCGTATAGTTTTTACGTTTTTATTGTAGGCCACTAAAAATATTATTTAATAAAAAGGAATCATAATTTTCTTGCAGGAAGTTTGAGATATTGTAGTAAAATTTTCGTTCAAAGTTTTGAATTGTTCTTCCAGCAAAATAGAGCACATCAGTTAAGCAGAGAAGTATAAGAAATTATTTTTGATTGTTTCCGTGTAGCAATGCACACGAAATAAAAAAACAAATCAATAAACGAAAGACAATGAACGAAAATGAACTTTTTTCAACGGCCCTAGTGTATATTTACAGATGTTCACGGTTACGAGAATCCATTAAGGATATATGATATGTACAGTCCCGCCAATCCGGAATTTCCGAGACAATTTCGATCACTTCCCAATGGGATAAAAATCGGAAAAAAATAATGCATATAAAACGTGCTGGAAAGATCGATTTCGCATGATAATAATAATCCCAAAATGTTATTAACAAATTTGGTGAAAAAAAACAATTGTTCAACAAAGAATCAGTCAACCTAACTTTTTTTCTAATGAAAATAATATGTTAATTTATTTGAATGCGTATGAATTTTTTCATATTTATTTATTTATTTTAATTTTAATTTTTTTTATTTTCAAAAATGTGCACGGAATAGCGAATTTTGGATATGTGTTCGGCATAAAACCATCTACTACATTCAAGATTTTTTTGCAAAACGCGTATCCAAAAATTGTTATATTCTGCGCATTAAAAAAAAAAAAATCAAAATCAAAATCAAAATAAAGAAAAAAATCTGAAAAAATTCATACGCATTCAAAAAAATTAACATATAATTTTCATTTATAAAAAAGTTAGGTTGACTGTGTATTTGTTAGGTTTTTTTCACCAATTTGTTAATCACATTTTGGGATTATTATTATTATGCGAAATCGATCTTTCCAGCACGTTTTATATGCATTATTTTTTTCCGATTTTTATCCCATCGGAAAGTGAACGAAATTGTCTCCGAAACTCACTTTTGGCGGGACTGTACCCATCATACATCCTTAAGGAAATTCTTCAGTAAAATTGAAAACGCACAGAAAAATCTGAAATAATTCTTTTAATAATTCATAACGAACTCACATGAATTTTTCCGGAATTTTCGTCTACATCGTTAACACAAAATTAATTTTTTTATGCGTGCATTTTAACATGGGCTCTTATGGCATATTTACGAATTAAAAAAAAAATAATTGAAAAAATTAATTAAATCGTTGAATTTTTAAGTATTCGATGGCATTAATTCTTTTTTTTCCGGTGTAAAATTTTTTAAATATTTTTTTCAATTTTTTAAAAATTCCCAAATATGCCATAAGAGCCCATGTTAAAATGTATGCATAAAAATATTAATTTTGTGTAAACAATATAGAAGAAAATTTCCAAAAAATTCATGCGAGTTTGTTATGAATTATTAAAAACGCGGTAATTACTTTAGATTTTTCTGTGCATTTTCAATTGTACTAACGAACCTCCTTAACGCTTATGTAGCTGAAGTATCTTGACCGTCGATGCAGCCGAGCAGACATTATTGTTTACATGCACGATTTGTTCGGCGGAACCGCAATTACAGCTTGGGATTAGGTTCACCGAGTGGAAAGATCACGAGCACGTCGTAGGCATAATGGAAGAAGACGTGTTTCCGACCGTAAGGTCGTTGTTGCCCATCTCGGACACGGGACGTACATAAAGGTAGAGAAAATCGTGGTACATGTAGCTGAGCAACGCAGCCGTACGACGATCAGCTCTTTCGACGGTATCGTAGCGTAAAGGTTTCCACTGTGAAGTTCCGGTGCACATAGAACAGAGGGCGTTTGTGGCGCGTTGACCCAGGTTGCCCACGTGTTTTGCAAACGTTCTGAACTGCATGCAAGTCGCGGACGCTGAGACGAATCGCAGTCTGTGTGCCATGTTCCCGAGGAGACGATAAAATTTTAATCCACGAAAACGGCTGCCCTTCAACGTTATGGTATGAAGCTTCGAACATCTCTCGAGAATTCTTATAAGGTAAATCGATCGCAGATAGAGATTCGCCGAAGAGCCTGCTTCGATTTTTCCATCGGAGGAGAAGGAAATGAGAATATGTTAGGTGTTTGAAAAAACTTGGTCTTTTATACACTGTTACAAATGTTTGAAAAAATCGTATACAGTAACGTAATTTAATGAATTGTATTTGTACTGGATCCTCGTGAGAATTTTAATTCAATGTACGAGTGAAAATGAAAATTCAATGTACGTGTGGTATCTCATATTGAAGTTGAATTATATTGACAATACGACTTTACGTTGTACTTTCTTTGTGAGCGTTTCTGTAAAAGAGCTTCATGCACTGTGTAGCAATATTATCTTAAATATTTTTAACAGTGTAGAAATCAGACAGTAAGCTATTTATTTTGAGGTGTTGTTCTGGTTCAGAGGTCTAAAAGATTGCATCTTCTAAAGGTTTTTTTGAAATAGAAAGGGACAACGAAAGTTCTTAAAATGTTATGTGAATTTTAAGACATGTTTGAAAAGAACAAAAAGACAATTATTATTAAGTGGTTGCCGCTACATTCTCGAATTGGCGGGAAAGATAAAGCGTAATTCTTGTCTGAAACGTGAGAAATAAAATAATTTCTAATTACCATATGTTTTTATTATCAATGAACTCAAAATAAAATCAAAAAACAAGCGTGAAATTATGTACATTTTCGAACTTTAAGCTTTAAAGAAAAAAAAAATTTATTTGTAGAATGGAATAATAATTCATTCAGGATAGAAATATATCTAAAGTTAATATATTTTTGGTGTTTACGTTTCGGATAAGAATTGCGCGATTTATTTTTCCCGCTAGTTCGAGGTGCTTTGATGGTAAGCTCCACCATTTTGCGACAATTTTGATAAAAACTTTTTTTCACGTCCTCCGGTCAGAAAAATTCGCTTTTAACAAACTGTCAGTTGCGAAAACCGCAGATTCCAGACAGATGATCCATCAATCATAAGAAATCAGAATCAGTATCAGAAGAATCAAAGAAAACGTTAGCATGTGCGAAAAGAACAAATCATCACTTTTACGACGGAAAATATATAGGTCAGAAAAAGGTTCACGGCAACTCGACCGGACCGGCAACTTTATCGAACTGATACATCGATAAGTAACCGTGCTATTTTATTCTTGTATGAATTACGGAAAACAACTATTAAAATGCATGATTTTTGGAAAACACTTTTTCGGACTGATGGGATTATCCGTAACCTATAAAATATCTGATGGCGTATATTTAAATAATACAACCTCAAAATGATTAAAGAAGTAAAGATGTTACATTCGTTAAATTAAATAAAACTCTAAGCTTCACGTCAATAGCTTCTAATTCAATCAAATTGCCTAACCAAATCTACCTTCTTGCTTCATCAACACAGTGCTGAGCTTAAAAGGTCACTAATTGGGTCATTCACCTTAAATGTTATTTACTCAAAATCAAGCTGCTTGATAATAGTTTGGCGTCATTTGGATAATATAGTCACCTGTACATTCCGATATATTGAGTCTCTGTAGCTTTTTGTTGCTACACGACAATTGTCTGAGTATATCTTCACAGTCGTTCCTCGCTTCTATACTTATACGTTTTAGGTGTGGCATCCTTTTCAATTCTTCGATAATTTCCGAAGTACTGGGTCCGGTATTATTTATCTGTACCCGCCAGTCATCAATATCATAAAACTTATTCCCATGAAAAATAAGATAAAAACATGCAAAAAAGCATTCTAAAAAGTGAAGAATAAGGGCAACACAACTTTCATGTGCAAGCTTCTATTATTTATCCTAGTTAAAAAAACGAAATTTCGGAGAATTTTACCAATTCGGCTTCAATTTAAACCCAAAAATGACATCACGTTGTCCAAGTTTCTCACAAAGTTTCAGCTTGATACCAGAATAATTCTCAGAGTTAAAGTGATATCTGACATTTTCCAGAATCTTAAAAAGCATATAAAATTAAAAAGCTGGAATCGACTTTGGAAAAATCTTTAAAAAAAAAACATTAGAAAATAAAGAATTTGTTCATTAAGATAAAACCTTAAGGGAAACCGGTCACTAAAAAAAAAAATCATATACTTTTTACAAATCTTACATTACAATATCATTAAATACATAAGAAGGATTCTAATTCTGCAATTTTGTAAAGACCATTTTTTATATTTTTTACTAGCTTTCAGGACGAACTGGTTAACACATTTTAGTATTCGATGTTTTATTTCATATGTCGCAGAGTGCATTCTGGATGGAAAATAGGAATTTTTTATTTCAGATCTTTACACAAAGCGATGATTTCAAATGTGTAAATCTATTACTAATCTCTATGACGAAGCCAAAATTGATTAGCACACTCCCTCATAGAGAAAGCTTTGTAAAAGCGAAAAATAATAAGGAATCAATGTGCAAGTTTCTACTTTGCATCCCAGTTCTCGAACTTATGCAAAATGAACACCAGAGGCGACACAAGTACTTTAAGGAAGCAACACGTCTCGATATCTCAATAAAACATTGTAGCTACGCGAGGCAGTAAAATACCCTTCATATGTCAAGAGCGACGATCGAAGACATTGTCGCAAGTACAAAGTTTGCTCGTAAACAATACACATCGATCGGCCCATAATAATAAAGTTGTAAAGCTCTCAGAGACCCAGTTATTATACACTGAGAGAAAAATATAATTGGATACACTAAATTTCTAAATAAACCATTTATTTGAAAATATTCAAATCCAAGGTTTATTTGTACCAATTATATATTTAATTTCTTGAATTGTTAAATGAAATGAAAACTTTATTGAATCCACAAATTTTTTTTTTTTTCTACTAAATATTCTGTTGATTCAATAAAACTATGTTATGAATACGTCAGACAATATACGTATTCAAATTATATCGTCAATTCTATCAAGTAAATGTATCTTTAAATCAAAACAATATTTTTTGCGATGTAAGATTTATTTATTTAAATAATTTCAATATTTAATTGCTTCAATTAAGTGGGTTTTCGAATGAAAGATACCCGATTTATTTTTGAAGCAACTACTTGAATCAATTTATTAATTATTGTTGGTACGAGCAAATACAATTACGTAGTGTACGGGATACAAAGCATTAGGGTAGATGTACCGTTAATGGCCACTATAGCTATTGTGACCATTTTTATCATTTTCTTCTTTAAATAATTTTTTTCACACAATTGCACGTTGATTTTTTAAACAAATTTATGTCAATTCACTAATTAACCTACCCGACATTTTTTAAAAATCAATTATATGCTTTGATTTATTCCTTTGAATGTGATGGCCACATTGGCCTTAAGATGGCCAAAATGGTACGTCTACCCTAAATACATTATGTTATACTCGATTCTATCTATGAAAACAATTCCGCACGTACACAAGTTTAACTAAATGATTTCATCGATTCAAATATATATAAAATCCATACAATAATTTATTTATTCGACTAAACGAAATATATAGCTATTTCTATTGAACTGGTTCTTTTCATTCAACTAATGCGGCTCGTTTATATAGTTCATTTAACGCAATAATTGTTATTTGGACGACACATATAGTTGCTTCAAATACAAGATAATTGAATGAATTATATATATTTTAAATAAATCATTCGGTGTATCCGATTATATTTTTTTCTCAGTGTAGTTCGTACCTCGAAGGCAGTCCACAATTTTGGATCAAGCACGAGACGCTCGAAAAACTTGGAAACTCCTCGTAGAGCATACAAATCACGACAATCAAGATAAGACAGTATTTCTAATAATATCTCAACGGGTATCGAGAAAATCCCAAGGTCACACGGCTCCTCGTAGAGGTCAACTTTGATGTCTTCCTGTTCGGGAGTTAAACGCTCCGTCTTCTCTACCAAATTGTTTCGCCTTTTGTGCGTATACTTGACTCGTTTCCGCCGTCGATTTCGAGCCGTCGGAGAACCTTCCCTTTTCGTTCCCATTCTCACTTTTGCCTGCAAGCCGCACCTTTTCTCCCGGCGCTTCGTCCCACACTCTCACATGCTTCGATAGTTCAGTGGCAACGATAATTTAGCGCCTAATAATATCGACAATGTGTTTCCTTACGATCGGTTAAAAGAGTCACGACTTTTGATACTGTTTTTTCAATCGGCGATGCGACGTTCGCATCAACGCGCGATTCACGGCTAATTTGGTGGACCATGACATTTATATCTGACAGATCGACGATACGTCGTTTTTATTTTATTGACTATATAACTCACGTATTATTTTTGTTGTTTCGCCGCTTTGAAGAGAGCAATCGACGATCGCGGACGTCATAAGACACACGAAGAAATTTTGCCCCAGTATCGAAGCCTCGGATACAATGTTGCGGTATACACTTTACGCTACGTATTATAACGCAGTACGTACACTATCTCGTTCGGTGTATGCCGATCAGCGCGCACGTTTCGGTCACGTAATTACTGCAGTGAGTCACGCGCTCTTTAGCCAAGCTGGCTAGCAGACTCTTTTTTTTTTTTTTTCATGCACTTGGGTAACATCGCACGCTTTCGCGTGTGCGGTTTTTTTTCTACTTTGGCGCTGCAGACATCGGATCGTAAGCTTTGTGTTTCTAGTTTGTACGCCTATAGAATCTCTTTGAGTACTCGAAAGGGCTGGATTACAGATCGGAATGCGAGATACCGCTGCACTTTTGTCCAGCTTGCTGGTGACTGGAATTATATTGTAGTCATTTTTTTTTGTAATTGTATCGTGCAGATATTAAAAAGTCTTACTGATGGCGAGGAATGTTGGTATGTTCTCCTTTATTAGTAGAGAAATCGTGTTTTTGCTTGCTCATAGACGAACTTTTCTTTTCATGAAAAAGTTTTTTTTTTTAGTTTGTCATGTCAGGGTATTTAAAATGCTCCGAAACATCGGAAAAAGTCGATTAGAACGTATGTCCGTATGTGTGTAGGGCTTCGAAATTTTTATCATTTATGACTCGAGAACCATTCAAGCGATTGAGCTAAAATTTGGTCCACAAGTGGAACAGCTGACCATCTTTGATTGATGCATTTTTTTAAATGTATGCAGAAATTTTTATTTTACAGCTTTTAGAATTTTTTCAAAAAAGGATGTGCGTGTTCTAGCGGAAGTGAGAGTAATTGTGATAACATAAAAATTCCCTTTAAATAATAGAATTGACTGAAATAATAAAAATTATTAGACTAATTATTTCATTTAGGAAATTAAAATATTATTTTAATGTGTTGTATACAACTATCAGAAAACCGATTTAAAGAAATAAACGGTCAAAATATCGGTTTACAATGTCTATAATACGAGATTGCCTTCAACTCTGAAAGTGGAGCATGCCAGTGTGAAGGGAGAGAGAACAAGCGTTCCCCTGTGTTAATAATGATTTTCTTTGAAATTCACGCCGGCATGAAGTGCATTTTGTTCAGCAAATAATCTGAAACTACTTTAACCTTAGCGAATATCCAAGTACGGAGGAAAATCTTTCCATACGCATAGAGGAACGTTCAAGGACGTTTCGTATTGACTTAAGCGAGTGTCAATACTGTAGAAAAAAATGTAGGTAAAATTACTACACAGTGTAGGAAGCTCGCTCACATAAAGAGGTATAGAAAATTTACTGCACGAGTATAACGTAAAATTAATGACCATACAATTCTTCTAAATCCATTAGTAAAATCGTATCGATTATGAGTTTGTTACAATCGTTACAGAAGCCGTAATAATTAATGCCAAATACGCTATGTGAGTCTTTTTTCTGATAGCTGTTAACTTTAATTTTGCAACACCTTATTCCGCTGTTAAATATATTTAAAGTAAAATTACAACACTTGTGCAGAAAGCTTTTATACAGAAACGAGTATAGAAAACTTACTACACGAGTGTAACGTAGTATAACGTCTTGAATTCGTTAATAAAGTAATTTTTTAAATATAAGTTAACTTTAATTTTACCACAGGTACATTGAATTTTCATGTACTTTCGTATATTAAATTTAATTTCATAAACGTGTTCAGTAAACATACATTGAAGAGACTTAGTATAAATTACTAAAGGGTATATGAATTTTCCAAATTTTTTTTACAGTGAATATATAGAAATAAGGAAATCGTACGAACATTTCAATAATTCTCAAAATATTATCAATACTTCACAACAACAGAGCCTAAGAACCTACCGAACCTAAACAATATTTATCTATATAATCCCCCATAGAGTTACGTTTATAAAAAAAATAATAATGAAGAAAGCAATCTGTTTTTTATGAAAACAAAGCTTCCTGGTTGAGAAAGTAAAATCTGTCAAAGAATGAAAAATTCATTGAAAAAACTAAAAACCAGGAAAAATTGTATTAAAAAAAACTAATTACGGAATTAAAAAAAAAAATCTGTATCTAATCCAATTCGTGGTTCTTCCGCAGCTTTGGTCATTGGAGCTCGGTCACGACAGCCCCTCTTGCCTAAGCAAGCGAGCTCTCAGTTATGCGATTACCTGTACGGGCACCACTTAACTCTAAGCGAGTTTAGTGAAACGAGCCAGCGCGAGACCCCAGTCTGTTACGTTGTTCGATGTCATTAGCATTCCCGCGTCGCAAGCTCACCGGACTCTGACGACGATATGGTGTACGCGTTACGTACCGGGAAATCGATGCGAGCCATACCGTAGCAACATCACCGAGTATTGTACTGAATAACAAACGTCTATACACCAGTTAACCCGGTAGTCAATGATACAACTGAGTTCTTGGTGCACGAACAGTCGCGTTTCTTTCAAGGTAAACTCTATTTTTTTTTTTTTTTTTTTCCCAATGACCACGACCTTAACGATTGGTGTCACGCTGAGCACCCTTATCTTACTTAGCCATAAGTAGCGATAGGGCAGGAATTATTAAACCTATATTTTCACACACACAACGTCTGTGCACCAATAAAAATAAAATATTGATAACTATACATATTTCTTGAGATTGTTTGTTTCTCTTTGTATCATCAATTAATTATACTGCTAAGGTTGAAATGATATTGATGATGCTGGAAATACAGTGTAAAGAAATAATAACGATTTGATCGATATTCTTTTCCAGCCGAATAATT
The DNA here is from genome assembly GCA_949699805.1 of Tromatobia lineatoria. Classification (NCBI taxonomy): domain Eukaryota; kingdom Metazoa; phylum Arthropoda; class Insecta; order Hymenoptera; family Ichneumonidae; genus Tromatobia; species Tromatobia lineatoria. The sequence continues at coordinate 21,493,153 of OX453036.1, forward strand.
CGGTAATTTTTTATCTACAATTTTCGGTTTATCATGAAATTATCTTTTTTCTTGATGCAGAGTTATTTTGGATTATATTCTATTATATTGTATTTTTTTCTGGAGAAAGATTTGGTTGATTTGGAGCAATTTTTTTAAATTGATTTGGGGAACTAAAACGATGTTATTGTGGACATTATATAAAGAGATTCGCTAGATAGATCGTTTTGGAATTTGCACAAAATACTCTTGGACACATTTAAAGGTCAATGGCGATTTGATTTTTTTAAAAAACAATCTTTATTCTTAAATAATAGAAATTATTATTTTTCCCATGGATATTTACGTTTGAATTTTAATTCGTTGCCATTATGTAAAAAAAAATTATTTTAAAAATCCGCGATTATCAACAAGTAGTAGTTGTTATTAACTTCAATGGCCCGTTTGTTTCTTTATTTTGGATTAACCCTTTCGGCTGTAGTCTGCCCAGCGCGAAACGGTTCGAAAAAAATTGCATCATTGGCCACATATTTTTATCTTATTTTTAAAAATGAAAAAAATGCTTCAGTTCTACCGAATAAACAAAGAAAATTGTTTTATTTCTCTTAAAATAAAACACATGTCGACCGATTACCCGCGCTTTAGGTACATGTAGCCCTTAAAAAAAAAAACCACCAAATTCAGCTAAAATAGTAATAAACAAGTATATATATTTAGTGTATAATTTTTGTATAAAGAGTTTGAGCATTTTTTAAATTGCAATTTTTCGTTTTATGTTGCAGACAAGATGCTTGCGCCATTGAAGAATGGTTCGACTAGGAGGCTGGAGGGAAAGAGGCCGAAAGAGCTCATGTCCTCTTCCAGTCTCTCAGGAATGTCGCAGTTATCCAATAGCAGCGAGGAAGGCCTCGAGCCTTTTGTTCACAAACCCAACAAGGCGGAGAAAACGGAATGGTACATACAAGACTATAAATCTATAGCCAGAATTGCGACAGCTCTGTATTTATCTGAAAGGCGAAATAGAGAAGAAAAAACGGCAGAGTATTTGGTATACAGTCGCTGTTCATGTGACAGTTCTATCTGCGTTTCCAGTTCTTTTTATTACACGGAAACACGTGTGTGCCAATGATTGCTCTTCTACGTTGCTTAAGCAGCCAATAACTGTACGGTTTACCCTGAGATGTACCTTCTTCTGGTAGCACATGGAGAACAGTCTTTCAACAGAGCAGAGCTCTCTGACTGACGAACGAAGAACCTTTAGTATATTACATGAACGACGTTTACCGACACTGTGTATTCTATTGAAAAGCCTGCGAAGTAGAACCTGGCAAATCGCTTGCTTATCATTTTTTGTTTTTTTACAAAGCTACCTTTACTCTAGAAAAAAGGAAGGAATTTGAAGAATTATATGATTTTCTCGAATTCTATGCAATTGGTTTAAGTGAATCGTTTTTGAACAAATAAAATATTCAGTGAAAGGAACTAAATTCTTTATTGGATTTACTTATTATGTGTTGGATAATTTACACTCCGAATTAAGCTTAATTGGTTCAAATAATTTGTATCATGGACGTGATAGTATATTTCTCGGCATTGAGTAATTGGACGCATTCAATGTAGTTTTAATTGCATACGATCAAGTATATTGAATGTGTACGTTAGTCAAGCTATTTCTATGAAATTCTCACCATTGGATCAACTTTTACTTTTGTTAAACCAATTTAATATTTAGATGAAATGCAAAAAAAATGTACTGCACCAAATGAGAAAGCTAATTCAAAATTTTCACAAAAATCCTACACAGAAATAAATTTTTTATTGAATTGATTGAAAATGTTATGCACTGTGTTGAAAAAGATCGTAAATTCACTGTGATATGTAATTTATAAAACTGGTATATTAAATAATTATTATGACATTCGCTGTAAAATTAACAATAGTAGCGTAAAGTTATATACGTGAATATAAAGGTAAAAAATATTTTCATGAAAATTACAAAACGTCTGTAGTCATCCAGTTATTACATGACCTAAATTGTAAAATTAAAATCAACTTCTTGATATTAGCCAACGTATTTGTCAATTTCCATGTAGCACTTTGATATTTGGATAAAAATGACAATTTCATCGTCACAGAATTTTTAGCTTCATGTATTATAAAAGCGAGCCACATGAGGAATACGAAGTACTTTCTAAAAAATGTGTACTGTGTGTAATCGAAAATCAAAGTGCCATTGTTTTATTTAAAAAAAGCTTCGTAATATTAGTACAGAATCAAACAGACATTTTTCAACATTAATTTTCTTTTTTCAAATATTTGGCGTCACGGTTTTACCGCGACATTCATGAAAGGCATTGTAAAATTATATTACTCGGATCATAAGCACGAAATTTACAAACGTCATGCAAAAAAAAGTTAAAATAGAATGTAAATTCCTTGTATTTTGTGACAGTAAATCACTGAATTTCTTAAATCTTTCGCTGTATTGCTATTTTGAAATCCGAACTTTTCTACCGATTTTCACCAAATTTGATATCTACTATAGCTGAATATTAATTCGTCCTTCTTGAAAATTTGAGCGGCGTTGGTCGAAGTTACCTTGAATTAGAACGAAAAATAAAACATCAATATTGCGTAGATTCGGAATTCTATAAAATCTGAATCGCTTTATGGATTTTGATCAAAGCCTGTAATAACCGTAGTTTTTCATAACTTCATTTGTGAAGACCTATTCGGCTCATAAGCTAACAAATTGCGGCAGCTAGAGAACATACAAATGATTTTCAAAAAATTCAAGGTCTTATGAAAACTGAAAAAATGTTTCATTGTTTTGGAAAATTACATCCGACGATTTTTTCTCGACCATTTTTCCTGACGTCTTAGATCATTTTGATAGTTCTGACACGAAAAACTTGAAAAAATATTTTTGCACGCAATCAAAGCTTCTTCTATAAGAAAGCAAAATGATAATATCATCCGGCCACTCTACGTTAATGCCGATAAAAAAAATGTTTCAAAGGGTAGCCACCCAAAGCGAAATGCGCACCGGTTATATAATATCGCCTGACAAACCAGAAGAGAGTTTTTGCTAGATACAAGTTTAGATTACCCTTCTGGTGTTAGTCACGCGATATTCACTTCGAAAAGAGTGAATCATAAAAATAGTATTTGCGCCTAGGCCTCAGAGTATTTAATCGCAGTAAAATTACGAACTCAATATAGTAATATCCTTTATTTAAGAAAGATCTGTATAATATTACCATCAATTATTTATTTATTATGAAATGAATATTTAAAGAGAAACTTTTTTCCTTGTAAAGCAGATACGACAAATGGCTTGTATCAAACGAATACTTACAGTATCAAGTATCGCAGGATTAAATATTAAGCGCATCTAAACGAAACTTTGATGTTAGTCACGCCACGTAAACTCGCGCGAAAGTTTGATGATGGAAATTGCCTTTGTGTCTAGGATGAGGAGAAATTCACTTGTTGCCAATTAAATTATACGTTCAACTTATTAACATCTTCAATTTACTTGACGACTGACCGCATTTCACCTTTATAATGGATACATGAGATGTAACAATCTTAAAGAAATCTATTCTCTTTCGTGTTGATTAATATTTAGGTAATGAGAATAAATATTATTTAAAGAATGTAATGTTACAAAATTGATATTGTACTTCAAATTTTGGATTTGTTAAATGTTTCGTCAATACATTTTTTTTCGATCCATTTCGGATGATAATTATCTCCATCTTAAATTTTTTTTCAGTTCAACGACTGATAGTGCAAAAGGCAACGAATGGCTCATAAGCGGTCAATCTGGCAAAACTTCAGTGCTTAGATTCAAGTGAGGGTTCTTTTATATTCATTCGATTATTTGTGATTTTTTAAAAATAATTGCTCAATAACATTTTTTAAATGTCAAGATGTTCTGCTCTGGCGACACCGCCGGAAAATCCTCCCGCCAAGCAGCTTTACATGACTTACAAGATCTTCCAAGCGGACACTAAGCTGATAAGCCTTCTACTTCAAGCTCACGGGTTCATGGAGGTGAGTGCACACGGATTTTCTTTACCGCTTTTGTTCAAGCCATCGTCAAGTGTTGCTTACAGGAATTACATCATGTAGCACAGGATGACAAGCATTTTTTCAAACGTTGTAGCGTTGAGAGGATATATAATTGGTCGAGCGAAATAAGATCGTTTTAAGATCGGTTAAAGACATTTTTAATTGAATCATTTGGTTTTATCTCAACCATTCGGTTTCAATTCAAGCATTTTATTTTAACTCAACCATTTGTATGAGTTAAAACCAGGGATGGGAATCAGGATTCAAACCAGGATTCAAATAAAAATGTTTTCAGAATAATTTTCCACTTGAATATCTGTCAATAATTCTTAACCGAGATCAATTATACAATTTTTATCGTGAGTGGATTTAATTTCCTTTTTGTTATTCAATAGATATATAATACACCATTTTTTTATAATTGGTTATTGGGACTGAAATGTATTTTGAATACAATTTTATTCTAATATTGTCTATCCCTGGTTAAAGCAAAAGTTTACTTGTCTGTTATGCAGACGATTTATAGCTGATTATGGGCTTGAACAAAGTGTTGTTAAAAATACTGAATATTGTGATTTATTCCCGAAACTCTTATGGTTTCTCTTTATTTTGCGAACTCACGAATACAAGTCTAGTGTTTTTACATGGGTCCAACATTTTATTTGCATTCTACGTTACAAACGTGTGAAGACTTTACATTTTAATTCACTATTTTCCAGTGGAAATCGGAACTTGAATGCTTACTTTAATTTAGGACTTATAGCAAGAAAAATTCTTTCGTGCTCTTTATATTTTTCATATATATCCATTCGATATATCTTTTACAATATATTTCTTATCAATTCTTTCATGTGTAAATAGTTGATCGAATACAAGACAAAAGTATTTGATTTCAATGAACACATTATTGATGGATATTAAGTAATCTATACCTTTCTCTAAGCTACCGGTTATCTAATATTAAAATTCCCATTTCAAAATTTCAACACACGGGCTATTTACGAAACCGTGGATTTACTGCAATATTCTATTCAAAGGTAAGTATATGTGGGTACGATCAAGGGACAAGCTCGACGACCGCGTAAGGAAGCCTGAAAAATTACCTTTCACTGCTCGTAACTATCAATATTCGATTTCTTAACATCGTCGTTTTTTTTCAAACTTCATATCGTTTTCAGTCATTCAAGAATAAATTGAAAACTTTATATTCTTCAGATTCTGCATTTTGTTCCTTACATTTTCAAGTTAAAACCCGAAATAATTCATATTTCCTGCTATAAACGTGATTTAGAAAATTCGTCTTTTAATATTGAGTTCTTCTTCTTGATATTCATTCAACAGCCCATCTTCTTTTAACTTATATTCAGAAATTTCGAACTGAAGTAATGAACAAAATGGGATTCTTCTCTAATACAAACAAAATTCAAAATATTCCAAAAAACTAAAAGAGCATAAAAGTTAGTATCACTGTAACGTCTCAATTATGTGATCAAAACATTCGCGCTTACGTAGAAATAATATTGAGGTAATAGAAATATCCGGGAGATTCAGAAATTATTATGATATGAACGTTGTTAATGGCAGCACGTAAACCAATCATCACGACTAAATATTATTAAGCAAGAAAAAAAAGTGTGATTGCTTTTGTAATGATTACAAACAACTCAAAGTAGTTATTTTTAAATTACAATCATTATAGATAACCATTTGGTAATAATTATTCAAACTCGTTGCATACAAAATTGGAACGCGCAACATCGAAGAATCTCACCAATAAAATCCCAATAATATCTGCGTCTCCGCTGGAATCCGAAGATACAATGACAACATCAAAACTGCTTATTCTTCAAGCGTATAGACGCTCAAGCACTATTTTTTATTCAAAATTACAGATAACGCGACAAGCACATATCGCACGTAACATTATGTGAATAACGCGCGTTATACTTTCCATAATAATCTAACAATAGTGCATATAGTAGAGTATAAAATTAGCTTACAAAATTAGCATGAATGAATAACTCGAATGAAATGCGGGTTTCTCTTCACGTCCGCAGACGCAACAGAAAACAGTCAGGCCAGTTTTTCGAAAACCTTCAGCTGTCGCTCAGCGCGAAATTAAATTTACAATTTTCGTCATAGTCTTTAATACTGATAAATTTAAATACAGTCGATGAGTATGATATATCGATAGTGAACTGCTACGTCAAATATCTCAACTAGTGTATGCAGTTGCTCCAAAACCAATGTGAGCCCGGACAGAGATCAACGTCGAGATTGGCGCGTGCCAGAGTATTTCTGAGCATTCTTACGCCCTCGCAGTCCAATCCCCAGTTGGCAAGGTTGCCGATGCGTCCAAGATTCTTGCAGCACTTGAACATATTGAGCACAGTCGTAGCGGACACTCGACTGGCTTCATAAACATAAAAACAGCTTAAATTCCGTACAAGACTATTGTCAAAATTTTCGTTATCCCGTTGACGAGCAAATCGCGTGGTTTCCGGTGGCGTGAGAAGTTTCTCGAGATGTTCGTCAGTCAAATCGAAGCAACTATGAAGATGAAGAGAAACGAGCTCGGGCGCGAGGGACAAAATCTTAACGACCGCTGTTGCACTTACTGTGCGTCCAAGTTGAATTTTTTTCAGATGTTTCAGAGGCTGAGGATCCGGTCCATCGAGCCAAACAACGCTTGAACCGTCTTTCGTCAGCCTTTCGAGATTCGGACAATTAACGAATATCTCTCTTAGATCCAACTGAAGCGGCGATTCGCTCGCGGTTACGCGAAGATTCAATTCGCGAAGATTATCACCGTTTGTACGAAGATAATCGTAGAATCCTGTGAGCCATTCTTTTTTCGCTGGTATACTGTGAACGCTTAGATTAGTGACGAAGGGAAATAGTCTGAGCGCCTCGGGTGGATGATGAGGCTCGGATATGTGGAGTTTCTCGACCCTTGGACACGCTTGAGCGAGAAGCTCCAGTCTTCCGGAAGTCGTTCGGCTGCTTCGTGCCTGAGTCAGACTGAACGGTGTCTTGAGATCTATCACAGCTCGATTCATTATCTCGACGACTCTACCCATGTGACTGTATTCAGCTAGTGATTCGAGATTTGGCACGTGAGCCAACGCGAGAAGAACTCCTGCGCTTGTGACGCCGGTGTTAGCCACGTTCAATACTCTCAGTGTGTCACATAACATGTTTCGACTTTCGCAGTATTCCAGTAAGATTCCTTGTCCATCTTTTCTCATGCTCTTGTGGCTCTTCATCTTAAGCTTCGATAGTAGCGTTTTTATACGTGACCAACTTGTTATTTCTTGCTGCTCATGGTGACGATGATAATGATGATGTTGCTGCTGCTGCTGGTGAGATGACAACTTGTCTCTCAATTCGACTTGCAACAAAAGTCGCTTGAGTCCTGCATCCGTGACTTGCCTAGAGCAAGCGACGTCGAGAACCACGAGTTTTGGACAAGCTTTTCCAATAACCTCGAGGACCGAATCACTTGCGATATTTCGCAATGTCAGACTAAGCAGATTTTTAGTGTTTAGCAATGCGGAACGCAAGAGCTTGCAGTCCAATCGAAGAAGAGCGGAACGCGCGAGTTCCAGAGACTCCAGACCGACACCTTCAGTGGCGAGGAGCTTCAGCAACGATGTTTGATGACTGCAACCGTAGTAACAGCATAGATTTACTTTTAACTGCTTGATGTCGTGACCGAGAAGCAACGCGAGGAGATAAAGTGGCGCTGGACCGGATATTAGGGTGGAACCGTCCGATGCTGGACCGTACAACATCCTCGATGTCTCCTCGATCACGCGTGAACGAATTCTCGCTGGCAGTGCGTTCACGTAGTAAGGACGAATTGTCTGCTTGGCGTAGGCGAGCACCTGAGCTGCCGAAGACTCGTGTGAGAGCACCTGCAGCCTCCGGCACGTCCCGTCTAGCTGTTGGCACACCCGTCCCAAACTAAGTCCCTCCAGGGAATTAGGCTGACGGTGACCAGGCATCTTTTCTTGTGCATTCACTGTAATACAAGGTTTTAAGAAATTTATTAATCTTTGGGGGCATCACAGTTTTGGAATTTCGAAGATGTTTTACATTGTGGTGAGTTAAGGAGGTTCGTCAGTAAAATTTAAAAGCACAGAAAAATCTGAAATAATTAACGCGTTTTAAATAATTCATAACAAACTCACATGAATTTTTTGGGAATTTTCGTCTACATTGTTTTTTTTATAATTTAAACAATGTAGACGTCAAAATTTTTTTTTTTGTGCATGCATTTTAACATGGCCTCTTATGGCATATTTACGAATTTAAAAAATGAAAATAATTGAACAATTTTTTTTACATCGTTGAATTTTTCAGTATTTGGTAGAATTAATTCTTTTTTTTTATGTATGAATTTTTTTTTCATTTTTTCAATTTTTTTTATTCGTAAATATGCCATAAGAGCCCATGTTAAAATGTATGCGTAAAAAAATTAATTTTGTGTAAACGATGTGGACGAAAATTCCCAAAAAAATTATGTGAGTTTGTTATGAATTATTAAATACGCGGTAGTTATTTTAGACTTTTCTGTGCATTTTCAATTTTACTGACAAACCTTCTTGAGGAGGTTCGGTGACGACTATCGAAGTCAAATCAGTGCTAGATTTTCGTGATTGTTTTTTTGAAGGTTAATGCATTAAAAAACGATAGTGGAGGGTGATTTGGGTGGGACATCAAAGGAGGGTGATGACATCAAAATAGCAAATTTAAGTATAATGACTGTCTTAATCTAGAATCGTCATTATATTAACATTTGTTATTTTAACCATTCGCTATTTTCATCATTCCCTATTTTAATACCCACTATAAACGTAATTAGAAAGTAAAAAAAAATATTCCAGCCACATATGTTTGAAATTTGATCAAGTAAAAATTTCAGGTTAAATTTCGACAGGTTAAGTCACACCACAATCTGGCGAAGCGGCTGAGCCACAATAACTTTGTAATCCTTATAAATACGTCGATGATCAGAATGTAATCCACTTGCAGCGTATATGTGCGTAGAAATCTGAGACGATTTTTTTTTGGATTACAATACTTTCTCTTTTTACATCCTTTGTACGTGATAAGAAAGTAAAACAAAAAATTCTGTGAGTTTGAGTCGTTTGAATTCCGATCAGGCCAAGTTAGAAGTTAAGCTTAATTTCAGGCAGGTCAAGTTAAATTTGGTTAAGTTAGGTCACGAAGCAAATCCGCGAAGCGCCTAAGCCACATAACTTTAAAAGTCGTTATAGATATGTTGATAATCAGTTACAACGGTCAGCAATGGCTCAAGATAGCGAATGACTAAAATAGCGAATTTCACGATAATGTACGTCCAAATCTAGAATAGTCATCATTATAAAATTCACTGTTTTTATAATTTACTATTTTGATTGCATTTCAATAGAAAGGCCGTCAAAATAGCAAATGATCAAAATAGCGAATGACTAAAATAGCGAATTTCACGATAATGTACGTCCAAATCTAGAATAGTCATCGTTATAAAATTCACTGTTTTTATAATTTACTATTTTGATTGCATTTCAATAGAATGGCAGTCAAAATAGCAAATGATCAAAATAGCAAATACGAATATGATAAATGTCTGAATCTAAAATCGCCATTGTTTTGAAATTTGTACTTTTGGCCATTCGCTATTTTGATCATTTCCTATTTTGACCACTGTATGTACGTAACAGGAAAGTGAAAAAAGAAAAAAATAATAATATGAACTTTAGCTGTTTGAATTTTGATCAATTTGAATATGCAGGATAAATTTTGTTAGGTCAGGTCATAACCACAAACTCACGAAGCGTCTGAGCCGAAATAACTTTGTAGTTGTTATAAATACGTCGATAATCAGTTTCAAAGGCAAACCGGAAAAGTTTCAGGAACTGAGTTCCTCGGACTCTCAAGGCTGCACATCGACAATGGAGTGTTGACTTTGTATATACAATGTATTAGGAGATGGTAGTCTCGAGGTACGATTTTATTCAAGGGACGGTAGCCGCGCGTACGCGCTTAGCTTATTAACGTGGCACCGCTAATTTTCAGCAGGAGAGTGCGATGCAGGCTCCGACCAACAACTTTTCTGACTATAATTACATGTATTGACTCTAACGTAATATAAGCAGACTATAGTCAGCTAAACTTTCGCACATCGACGTTAAACTGCGTCGCTGCTTCGGTCTACCGAAAAAAAAACAGTGGACAAACGACACCGTTGAAAGAATTTATAGAAAAATTACAGTATCGGACAGCAAGTTTTTATTTACAACCTGTACCATGAATTTCTTGCCCATTTTTATGAGATATTCAAAATTACAATATGGAAAAATATTCCAGAAATTTGGTGAGTAATCATGACAATGAAATTACAACGTCAATTTTTCAACAATTTAAAGTCTTATAAAATTCGAACCTTTTTACTGATCTTCACTAAATTGAATATAAATTTTTTTCAAATATTCAAAATTCTATTACATCTCAACCGCTTTATGGATTTCTCTATTATGATTTTAACAATACGTTTCAGAATGTTTGCAGATTTCTAAATTATTGCATTCGATATTCTACTTTGGAAATTTTTTTTTTTTAAATGTACATAACTAGGAAAAATCTGAAAAATTCTTTAAAAATCTGAAAATAGAATCTGAAAAATTCGGTTTACATACATAAACATTTGACCGACCGCCTGTAGTATATTAATTTTAAAAAAATTTTCTATAGTTTGAAAAATAAAAAAGCGTTAAAACTGTAAGAAGAAAAATCTTCCCGACTTTGGCTTTTAACCTAAATATTTTTTTTATCGAACAAAGTATTTTTCAGAATTTTTACAGAAATTTAAATTATGGCATTCGATATGTCACTTGAAAAATACATTTAAGAAAAAATTAAATAAAAATTTCTTTTATGTAGTTGAAGGTCTAACCTACAAAAAATTATAAGCCAAATGAGAGAGGTCGAGGTCAAATTCAGGTCGATAGGAGATGGATCACCTATATCTTACTTTCAATACAAGTATATTTATTTGGAGAAAGATTTTTTTAGACTGCCATTTTGGTAATTTAAAAGTGGATTATTACAAACGTTTTAGAATTTAAAAAAATATTTTTAAACCTTATTTTCACTATATAATTTCACTTTACTATTGTTTATTTCACAACGAATATCATACTAATAATTATTTCATCAACCAGTTTTATGAATTTTATATCTTTTGTCACAATCTGTTTAACAGTGGATTTCTGCTTTAAGTAATGTCTCCTCAAACATTCGAAGTGATTTCTATATCCTTAATGAACAAGTGATTAATATATTGAAAACGTGACCGTTAAACGAAAACGACATTTTTCACTGAAACTGCGGCGAACGGTCGAACTGCCTTGACATTTAAGTCAGCGAAGACACAGGCGACATGTTTAGAATAATTTATGTGTCCGCCTCTCTCGTTCGCAATGTTGCAAGGGTCCCACTTGTTTTCCAATCATTCCACAAATCTGTATACGATCTCTAAAAAAAAAAAATCTTTAAATTCAACGATTTAGGGTTCAAGTGTTGCGAAAAAGCAACGATATTTATTACCGGAAGTGTTCCGGTTATGTGACCTCACTGTCAGATTTAGTCGCAACTTCATTCGACCACGAATAATGCCTGAGGCCGAGACTTTTTATTTTACTTAACAAAGATAAAATTATGATTGGCCAGTGATGCTTGTAGTTACTTTGACTCTCTCCGCAGGCGTTCGAGTGACTAAGACATCGACCCTGTACCAGGACCTCACAAGGTACCGATATAAATACTTCCAATTGAGTTCTTCTGGTTTTGTTTTACGATGGAATTATCTTTGACCTGAGAAAGACGCTCTTACAATTCGCACATTTTGCTTTCCTCAAATTTTGTGGGATTCCACACGATTGTAGGCTAATTTCAAACTACAGTGGTTCTTCAAAGTGAGAATCCTTGTAAATATATAAATAAACAACAAAAACACAACTATTTTGTTTGGCAATCGGCGAGTTTTCGATTTTGATGATTAATTGTTAATCCGATTGTGATGAAAATTGGCACTTATTCAAATTCAATGTCAAAATTAATATTGGTAATAAATACGAGTGACCAGAAACACGAAAATGATGATATTACGATAATAATCATCAATTTGCATTTTTTAAGGTCACGGATTTCAAAAGTTTTTAAATTTCGAAATTTACTGATGAAACACACAAGCATAATCCGATTTTAACAAAAATTTTCACCTGAAGGTTTTCAAGGTTACTGATCTCTAATTTCGTGTGGAAATTGAGAAACTTAAAATGAAGGGACATAGAATCGTAACAGTTTATTTGATTGAAACTCAAAATGTATTTGAAACCATTTTATGAATTAGAGAAAATTAAGCTAGACCTTCAATTACCGGAAGTGCTAGTTTAATAGCCTACGCTTATCAGATCTTTTTCAATGGCACTTGCAGGGTCAGTCATAATTTTTCGCTACATATACATACATAATGCATTCGCACTTGTCAATTAGAGCATACATGACTCGTAAATTTTTAAACTGACGTTTCTTTGTCATTTCAAGGCAAATTTAAAAAAAATTTTAACCATTAAGGTAGTTATTATTTGAAATAAATGGAAATATATCCATTTTATTCAAATATTTAATAAATAAACATTTAAGAGTTACCTCTATTAATTTTTTTGTCAATCCCCTACAAATTTGCCAAAAAATCCATAACTTCGGGATATAAGTAGAGAATATATATGTTAGTAAGGAAAGAACAAAATGTTGAAATTTCTACAAAATAATTATTCCGGTGTATCGCATCCGATTCTCATACTTTTTTATTCCGTAAAATATCGTACTATAAAAATAAAGCGATGTCGTGGTCAATGTTTTTTGGAAATTCCCTGCGAGTTTTCAAAATTGTTTAACCGTATAATAATATACTATACATATGTATACATATCACGCATAATTTTGACTGAAACCACGAAAATATGACATTACCAAATTAAAAACCGGAAAAACCGAGGAAACAATAATATGATTGCAAATTATACTCAATTTGCGAACATATTTTTTTTACTCACTTTTTCCGGTTTTCAATTTTGTAATTTCAGTCACCATTCAGTCAACGGCGAAAATTGATATTAAATGTCAAAAAAACATTGACCATGACGCCGGCAATTTTATGGTACGACATCTTGCAGAATAAAAAAAAATATTACAATTAGATACGGTACAACGGGTTTATTATGTTGTAGACGTTTACGAATTTTTCTCTATTTAGTAATATAGATGCGCCAATTATATCCGGACATTACATATTTTTTGGCAAATATGTTGGGATCCAGAAAAAATTGAATGCAAGTAAAGTGTATTCTAATGTATTTTATATAGCATTTTGGGCATTTTTTATTTCAAGAGGATTTTTATTTATTTATTCCCGAATTAAGTGAAGACGTCAATTTCAAAATGCGTCTGGACCTCAAATAGAGCCCACCCTAATAATTATATATATATTTTTCGAATTTTGAAAAAAATATCACTATCATTTGAGAAAAAATTGCTATAATTAATATACTTTTTTGAAAACAATGGTATAATTCTCGTCTACTATCACAAATTATCTCTAGTAGCACACGTCCCAATTTAATAAATCGGGTACAGTGAGTAGATGACGGTGAAACTGCCTGACAGAGCTAAGAGCGCCGCAGGCCACTTTGCGTCTGTTCGCTCCTGTCTGCAAGTTTCAACGTCGTGTGACTAAAGGCCATTCAACTTTATTATACGACAACTATATGTTCCTTAAAATTAATGTGCACGTTTGCCAACGGACACGCGACTTTAAGCATCAACCGTATAAAAATTCGCCCGCACATTTCCCCAATCTTTCATTGTCACTTGGGGTCAAACAGATAATCATTTTTTAACGAGATCCAGAGAACCACTTGTTCTCCAAGTATCAATTAAGAGATTTACTGGATTTTTGATAAAAGGATCTGAAAAATAAAAGAGTTCGTTTTAAAAATGACGCTCCAAAAATCGAGCGTCATTTTTTTACTCCGTTCAAATCATGCATATTTTTTTGTTTATTTTGATTTACTTTAAAAAAAAAAAAAAAAAAAAAAAAAAAAAAAAAAAAAAAAAAAAAAAAAAAAAAAAAAAAAAAAATGAAAATGAAAAAGTCAATTTTTCTTCTTCTTAAAATCCAAAATGATTATTTATTTATTACTTTTATCCTTGAACGGGACGAAAAATCCGAACGTTATTGTTTTAGAAATATTATTGTAGACATGAAAAAAAATGTTGAAGAAAAAATTAAAACTTGCGAAATTGGATCCTTTTTTTCTACGTTTTTGATTTCTCGATTCTGCAATGGTTCGAAAATCATCGGATTATTTTTCCCTGACTTATTTTTTATTTTGCTCATTATTGCGCGACGATATTCCACAATAGAAAAAATTCTAATTTTTTTCTGTTTGAAAAATCAGGTTAAAAAACGAGAATAATATTTGTCGTATCCTTAAGTACCGTTTTTTAAACGCAAAAAACAATTTTTTGTCCTAAAGGTATGTTTTGGGCGTGTAATCAGCAAATTTGGGCTTAACCTTAAATGTAGTTATTTTATTTACTTCGTTATATATAGTTTCAACGCTTAGTTATCAGTTTGGGATTATTGATTTTTCAAAATCTGCAATAATTAGAGAAATAGTAAGATTCCCTTCGGATACATCATCCATTTTTATCCGTATTTAAAAAAATGTATTATCGTGCATTTTAAAAACTGCAAGTTTATAAGTATTTTTATACAGAAAAGTGTACGGTATTTGAGAGAAATTCTTCTGTTTCAACGAGAAGGAAGTGCTAGTTAAAAGGTCAACCCTTCATTAGACGCTTGGCCGCCGTAGAGTCCGCAGACCTCTTATTGTTCTCGCCGCCGCTAGAATACAATTCTTTCGTTCCTGCTATGCTCGGTAAATTCCTAATACCTGCCATTAAAACAATTGCCTTTGATGTCATGTAATACATGAGTAGGAAAATATTTTATCTATCTAATGATTATTTGTATTTGAATTACAGAAGATAAAAAATAATGCAATTAAAACATCAACAAAAAAATATCAACAGTGTAAATATACAGTGCGAACAAATATTTTAACTGAATTTAACGATTATATCAGATTATAACATTAAGGAAATATATAAATCCTTTTCACATATTCGTATGAATCGTTGGTAAAAATTATCTCTCTTTTTCCAATTTAATCTTGTGTAATTAAAATTTCTCACTTTTTGGAATCGAAGATAAAATTTTTTAAAACTATGTACAATAGAAAAAAAATGGTATCTGTTGATTTTTATCGCAAAACGTACACGTTATAATAATTTCTGTGGACGATATAATACTTGGTTAGCGATCAAAATGTTGCAGTCATAAACTAACATCTTCGGACATCCCACGCATCTACTGACCTCTCAAAAGTTGCCACATCTAATGAAGAGTTACAGAAACGAGTTTTCTTCAAAACAAGATCTCTGATTTCTATTTTAAGATCACGATTATTCGTATGACTACATATGAAAATAAAGGGTTAATCATAAAGTAGAACTGCAATGCCACCTTGCTATTGATTTAAACGCAGTAACAGAAAGAAAACGAAGTTTCCTCATGATAGAGCAAAAATACGAAAAAAGCAAGTATTATTCAAATGAAGAATTCCGATTTTTGCGTTGAGACCACGATTATTCGTATGAATATGTATGATAACGAAGACTTAATTGTAAAGTAGAACTGCTATGCAACTCAGCTGCTAATCCGCAGTACAAAAAACATAAAAACACAACATTTGCATAGACGCAGTAAATACAATACAAAGATAAGAAATACAATAAGTCTCCTTCAAAACAAAAATTCCGAATTTTGATAAGTTCTTCGTAAAAACCAAGAGTATTCACGTCCCCATAAAAACGTAGGGTTGGTTATAAAGTACAACTACTTTGCTAGTTCGTTACTAATTCGAACCCAGTAAAAAGAATAACAAAGTTTCCTTCATGAGTAAGCTAAATAACTAACAAAACGAGTTTTCTTCAAAAACAAGAACTCCGGATTTCTATGTTAAGATCACGATTATTCGTACGACTTAATATGAAAATGAAGGGTCAATCATAAAGTAGAACTGCTTTGCAACTTTGCTACTAATTTAAACCCAGTAAAAAGAATAACAAAGTTTCCTTCATGAGTAAGCTAAATAACGAACAAAACGAGTTTCCTTCAAAACAAGAACTCAGAATTTCTATGTTAAGATCACGATTATTCGTATGACTTTATATGAAAATGAAGGGTCAATCATAAAGTAGAACTGCTTTGCAACTTTTGCTACTAATTCAAACCCAGTAAAAAGAATAACAAAGTTTCCTCCATGAGTAAGCTAAATAACGAACAAAACGAGTTTTCTTCAAAACAAGAACTCCGGATTTCTATGTTAAGATCACGATTATTCGTATGACTTTATATGAAAACGAAGGGTCAATCATAAAGTAGAACTGCTTAGCAACTTTGCCACTAATTCCAACCCAGTAAAAAGAAAAACAAAGTTTCCTCCATGATCAAGCTAAATAACGAACAAAACGAGTTTTCTTCAAAACAAGAACTCCGGATTTCTATGTTAAGATCACGATTATTCGTATGACTTGATATGAAAACGAAGAGTCAATCACAAAGTAGAACTGCTTAGCAACTTTGCTACTAATTCAAACGCAGTAAAAAGAATAACAAAGTTTCCTCCAAGATCAAGCTAAATAACGAACAAAACGAGTTTCCTTCAAAACAAGAACTCAGGATTTCTATGTTAAGATCACGATCATTCGTATGACTTTATATGAAAACGAAGAGTCAATCACAAAGTAGAACTGCTTAGCAACTTTGCTACTAATTCAAACGCAGTAAAAAGAATAACAAAGTTTCCTCCAAGATCAAGCTAAATAACGAACAAAACGAGTTTCCTTCAAAACAAGAACTCAGGATTTCTATGTTAAGATCACGATTATTCGTATGACTTGATATGAAAACGAAGGGTCAATCACAAAGTAGAACTGCTCAGCAACTTTGCTACTAATCCAAACGCAGCAAAGTGAAAGAAAACGAAAAAAACAAAAAACAAGTCTTGGAGAGTTAAATACGCGAGAAAGACTTGTCCTCACGCACCGACCAGTTGACTATCACCGCGACACGTGCCACTTGCGGCGCGCGGCTCGTTGCACCTGCAAGAGAGAGATTTCCCTCGTCCACTGCGTCCAAGTGCAAAACCAGAGAAGTGCACACAACGAAACCGCAATATAAACACATGGCCAGCTTATATATAGCTGCTTTTAAATAACATTGCACTCGAATTTATAAGAGGCCGGTGTGCGTCTTGGCGCCGGCCTCGAACAATATATACATACATACATACATACATACATACATCATTAACCACGGTTAAAACCTATCGGCGCGGCTTGATCCCGCATATTTCAAAGAGATCCGCTTCTGCAATAATGATAACAACAATAACGCAGAAGCATAATCATACAAAACCGAGAATAATCGCACACCGACCTCGTGAAGAGTTTCGTATTTACAAAAGTTCGACACTTTGATGTACATTCAAGAAACTTTGTTATCGTAGCACTTTCTTATCATCGAGATTGAACGCCTTCGGAACGTGTAAACAAGTCGAACTCTTTTAGCATTATTTTCTAATGGTTATACGATTTCAAACGCAATACTTATTTGGTTTTTTGTTTTCTTTTGACACTACGCGCTTGACACTTGTTATAAGCGGGGGTTAAATTTCTTTTACATCGTGCGAGATGATGAAGAGCAAGAGCAGCTAAGAGGCTCATACCTTGAAACAAGCAAGTCCCCTACGGGTGTCTCCTGAGCGGCTGCTCGTGCCAGACTGGCCGCGAGTCTCTAGCACCGGGCAATCGTAAACTCGCGTCTGTCTCTTCCATCTCTCGCTCTCTGCTCACACGACCTCGCTGTCGTCGTCGTTGTCGTCGTTCGCACGTTTTAGCCGCTGCCCCAGCGGTTGACGCTACTGCCGGTCACTACTTACACACCGAGAGACGTTAGCACGCGTCTTTCAGACTCTCGATCTCTCACTGCTTCATCTCTCTTGCAGAAAACCTCGCACGCGTTTCGCAGCTCCTTCACGCACACACACACACACATCCACGCGTTCCGACGCTCACGGCATCTTAAAATATCCTCGCATTATTTATTATTTCGCATCTACGCTTTTATTTATTTTTTTTCTCTTCGCTCGGACGAATAGGAGATTCAAGCTGTTGGTTCTTTGCTGAATTAATGAAAATTACCGAACGGCTTATATCACCGACTTTCCGGAAATGCAAATACTTTTTTTCGAGGCTTATACTTGTATAAAGTGGAAGAGAGGTTTGGGTTCTCAATCTGCTGAGTGAAATTGGTTACAATGTTTATATATGTTTAGTTCTGAAAATTTCGGATTTATTGGTGTCGTCGGCTCTTCAGAATGGAGATATTTTCTTCGAGGATTAAGATTTGTTTGGAGAAAGTGGAAGGGAGGCTCGGTCAGTGTGGTTGTTTTGTTAAATAGGTTGTAACATTTGTCTACGTTTATTTCTGAAAATTGTTGATCGATTAATATCACCGACTTTCCGGAAATGCAAATATTTTTTTCGAGGCTTATACTTGTATAAAGTGGAAGGGAGGTTTGGGTTCTCAATCTGCTGAGTGAAATTGGTTACAATGTTTATCTATGTTTAGTTCTGAAAATTTCGGATTTATTGATATCGTCGGCTTTCCAGAATGGAGATAATTTCTTCGAGGCTTAAGATTTGTTTGTAGAAAGTCGAAGGGAGGCTCGGTCAGTGTGTTTGTTTTGTTAAATAGGTTTATTTGTCTACGTTTATTTCTGAAAATTGTTGATCGATTAATATCACCGACTTTCCGGAAATGCAAATATTTTTTTCGAAGCTTATACTTGTACAAAGTGGAAGGGAGGTTTGGGTTCTCAATCTGCTGAGTGAAATTGGTTACAATGTTTATCTAATGTTTAGTTCTGAAAATTTCGGATTTATTGATGTCGTCGGCTCTTCAGAATGGAGATATTTTCTTCGAGGCTTAAGATTTGTTTGTAGAAAGTCGAAGGGAGGCTCGGTCAGTGTGGTTGTTTTGTTAAATAGGTTTATTTGTTTACGTTTATTTCTGAAAATTGTTGATCGATTAATATCGCCAACTTACCGGAAATGCAAAGCTTTTTTTCGAGGTTTAAAATTTACTTGTATTAGGTGAAAGGGAAGTTTGTGTGCTTAATCTGTTTGTTTTGTGGAATTAGTTACAATGTTTGTCTATGTTTATTTCTGAAAATCGATGATCGATTGATATCGCCAACTTACCGGAAATGCAGATACTTTTTTCGTGTTTTCATATTTTGTATTTTATGTAAGGGTTATTCCAACAAACGGACGAGAAAATCTACACTTAAAATTGTTGGTGATCTTCTTTTTGCATGATTCAATTCATCATACTGTCATAACGACGAAGTCCAGATTTGAGGTTTTTTTTCTCATCATTACTAAAGGGAATTACCTACTTTAGTTTTAAACTGAATATTTTAACTTTAAATTTCAACGTGTTACCGATTTCGATCGGGAGAATTCAAAGTACTATTTTTTGTAGGAAACTTTCCAAATTTTCTGCAAAAAATATTTATGCTCACGCTTGACATTTTCAAGGTCAAGAGGTTGAAAAAAAATTTCTGTCTTAAATTGAGTTTTGGAAAGCAGAAGTTAAAACTTACGTATTCTTAGTCAAATTTTCTAAATAAAAAAAATGTATTTTGGAAAACAAATCGGCGTTAGCATAAATAAGATCAATTTTTAACTTTTTTACCCTGAAAATTCGAAAAAAAATCGAAAAATTTCCGAAAAAAATTGTACTTTGGATTTTTTTGATCATATTCGCTAAAACTTACAAATTTGAAGTAAACATTTTTGGTTGGAAGCAAAATCTCTTCATCATTCTCGTTGGGAATGATAAGCAAAAACTGTCAAATTTGGGTTTTTCCCTTGTTTCAATACAGTGAATCAAATCATAAAAAAAAGTGCACCAAAAAGTTGAGGAAATTTTGTTAAAAGTTCTAAGATTTATGTGCTAAATTGGTTTGTTCCGTAAAATGGACTATTTTTGTTCATGTTTATTTCTGAAAAATACTGCTCATCGGTTCTTTATTGCCGGCTTATCGAGAATTCAGAACCTTTAAAATGAAGGACGCTTTAGCATTTGTGTTTTTTTTTTGTGAAATGATTGGCTTCTGTACAATAGTTTATAAAGCTCTACAACCTTTTTTCTCTAAATATTACATTACGTGGATCGATAGCCGCAGCTTTATTGCGAATTTAGATACTTACAAAAAGATACAGTTCTAAGATTTGGGAAGATCCATTTGTTTTTCTCAAAATACACATACATATGGTGCATTCCACGTCAAATCAGCAGTTCATGACCCTCACGCTCATCGATTTTGTCCATTTTTGCTTCCTCATATTTAATATGATGTTATTACCGACTCATAAAGGTCTCGCAATTTTTTCAGATTTTAAAAACGGCATTTCTGAAATTGTTTTTTTTTTCTGAGGATTTAAAAATGTTGGTGGTAAAAAAATCTGAAAAATATTCCGAGGCCTTTATATAATAAAGGTCGGTAATAACATCACATTATAAAATTAACAAAATTGATGAGGGTGAGATTCATGGCCTGCTGATTTGACGTGGAACGCCTCATATATAAATACGTATATAAATACAGAAATTTGGAAAAAATTCACATAAAGTCTCTTTTAGTAGGGTTTTGTTATATGACCAATTATGGAGCAGATCTGAAACCGTAGAATATATAAAAAGTGACTGAGAGAAGCAAACAATTTTTTTGTCAGTTGAAAAATCGTTTTCTTGATATAACCGAAGCGTTTTTTGTCCAAGATCTAAGATACGCAGGTCATCTTCCAGTTACGACGAGGGCCACGCTTTTCTGCTATCTTCAGACAGCCTCAGCGTTCAAGATTGTTATTTCCATTCGTGGTTAGAATAATTTATAAACTTACGTGCTTAAAACCACGATAAACTGTATGTGACGTATGGATTCTAACAAACAGGAATTCCCCCAACAAGCAGCGCTGCACTGTATTACAGTCGCCACATCTAAGTCAATGTGTTCTATTCGTGGATCGGGATGTAAAGAGGTAAACCACGGGAAAAAATATTCTCGCAATCTGCTTCGTAGTAAAACTCATATAACGTACAAAATCGTTTTACTCCAATCCTATTAGTGCTGTATAATCAATTTCTACCTACTTCATTGTCTAAGCACGTGAACCGCAAAATTACCATCATAACAACGTCGAAGAATCATATTTTCATCAAAGTGGGAAACCCGGTTAAAAAACTGGAGATTATTTAAACTGTCAGAAAAGACCGAAAATTTTTATGGATAAAAACGTCATTTAAATTCAATGTACAATTATTAATTAAGGTTACGCTACTCTTCAAATAAAATTGAAGCAAATATTAAAAATTTAAGTACTTCTACTTACATTTTATAATTTGTACATTTTTTTGTATGTGTAAATTTAATATCGCACTTGCGTAGTTAATTTTATACCAGTTTATATGTAAAAACTTCCAGCACATCCACATTCAATTTCAAGTACATATTTTCACAGTGTATTTTGTAAGTTTCAACTTTTTTTAACTCTTCTATGGATTTTTATTCTATTTACATAGCAATTATTTTTCTGAAATTACCAATGTTTTTAAATAACTTTTTGATACTGTCAAAAATGTTATAATGAAGTTTTTTCAAGGAGCCCAGATGTTAAATAAATATACAGATGTTGAATAATGCAAATAAAAATTTAATTTGGTGTTAAAAAGTAACTTAATAATAGGAGAATGCTTTTTTAACGATTTTATCATTTATAATTAATTAAAAGCTTGTCTCAACTTCGAAAAATATGCATATCGAATAATGCAGATAAAAATTCATCGCGGTGATAATAAGTTATTCAGTGTCGAGATGTGAGTGATTTCTACTGCAATAAAAATTTACTATTTTTTATCATCAAATTTTACGACAACTTTTTTTTGTAATTGATTTTATTAATATCTGAGAAATTAAATATCGTGGCTATTTTCGCTAAAGAATTTTTTTTTTAGCTACAATTTGGCTTCAGTTTGTGAAGAAAATGGCTAGTGCACTTTCAGATAAACCTACTCCGGTTAATCGGGTTTCTACTGTACTCCTTAGTTGGAGTCAACAGAGAAAACGGGGAAGTGAAATTTTTTTTTCAATATCCAATGCGATACTGTAAACTCTTAGGAATGACATATTTTATTCATTTCGACAGAGCACGAAAAGAAGTGCCTCTAAAATAATTTTCCCGTAGTCTAAAAAAAAGATATGCTCTCATCTTAACTACTTTTAATTCCTACTTTTTTAACTAAGATTTCAACAACAAAAATACTCTTTGGGTTATCTCTTATTCGTTTTTTTAATTTTATCAATTTTATATTCAAATTTTAACAAAAAAATACTCTTCGGCTTATCTCTTATTCGTTGTTTCAATCTTATATTAAATTGTAAGAATAATAAAAACAATTTAAAAAAAGTAAAACTTTTCATTGCGATGCTTCAAACTCCTGAAAATAATATATTGCAATCATTTGGACACAGCACAAACGAAAATTTTCCCCAAAATAGTTTTCTCGTTGAATGAACAAATATATGCTGTCCTTTAAACTATACTTTCAACGTCCAATTTTACATTTGAGATCTAAACAACACAACATTCTTCATTTATCTCTTGTTTGTTATTTTAATTTGATATCAAATTATAAGAATTAAGAAAACACTAAAAATAGTACATTTTCTTCGCCATGCTGTAAACTCCCAAAAATAGCATTCAATTTATTCGGATACAGCACAAAAAGAAATTATGTCCAAAATTATTTGCTCGAAGGGCAAAAACATAGATGCTGTAATTGAAACTTAACTTTAAATTCCCTCTTTTTCATCAGACATTTAAGCAAGAAAATATTGTTTCGATTCTGTCTTATTAATGATTTAAATCTTTTTATTAAATTGTAAGAATTAGGAGTACAATGAAAATTATACATTT
The DNA here is from genome assembly GCA_949699805.1 of Tromatobia lineatoria. Classification (NCBI taxonomy): domain Eukaryota; kingdom Metazoa; phylum Arthropoda; class Insecta; order Hymenoptera; family Ichneumonidae; genus Tromatobia; species Tromatobia lineatoria. Next base: position 21,516,451 of record OX453036.1, read on the forward strand.
TTTTTGGCCCACCTAATTTAAAAAAAATATCAAATATATTATTTCCTATTAAAGTCAACAGCGAATGCAGAATTCATATTTCAATGAAGGATTTTTACATGCATATCTTGGTGTCAACTTCCTCTTCACGTGAAATTATCATCACACATTGTTCAGCGCCGTTGTTTTTTTCTGCTGCATCGGTATGCGAGATGATGACCTCGTTGTTCCTCCGTAAAACGGTTTGTAAAGTGGTGCGAGTCTCGACGGGACCTCGAACGTCTCAGTCGTCGTAATTGTGTGCGCTTCTACGTCATCCTTTCAATTACTGGCCAATTGTTTGACGCGTAAAGCTGAGGTCTTGCAGAAACCCAGAAGATGTCGATCTTGAGGTCTTCGACAAGCACTCACATGTTGATTGGCTTCTCTCATTCGTCCAGGGTTCTGTACGTTGTGTTTGACCCACATTTCAGTTGACTGCGTTGCACTCTCGTTCTCGGATAATCGTTAAGGAAAATAGAGTGCTTCAGTTCGTCGAATCAGTGCTAAAATTTTAAAAACGTTTCTACACATTTTTTGTGATATCATAAGATGTTTATAAGGCGGCGCTTGAACAGTCGAATGTGCTATTAAGGATGTACGATAGGTACAGTCCCGCCAAAAGTGAGTTTCAGAGACAATTTCGATCACTTTCCGATGGGATAAAAATCGGAAAAAAATAATGCATAAAAACGTCCTGAAAAAATTGATTTCTCATAATAATTATCCCAAATTGTTATTAACATGTTGGTAAAAAAAAAATGTTCAACAAATAAACAGTCAACCTAACTTTTCTATTCATGAAAAAAAATTTCGGATTTTTTTCTTTATTTTGATTTTTATTTTTTTTTATTTTGAAAAATGCGCAGAATATAACAAATTTTGGATATGCGTTTTGCAAAAAAATATTGAGTGTAGTAGACGGTTTTATGCCGAACACATATCCAAAAAAAAAAAAAATATTTTCCTTAATCTTGTAGTAAAATATAGTCTAAAATTACACAATTAATTCTGAATGAATTATTTTCCTGTGGCCCATAAATAAACGCACATTTTCGTTTTTTTAAGATATCGATACGATTAATCGTTCCCGAGATATCATAGGTTAAGTGAAAAATGAAAAATATGGCATATTTTGCCAGAAAAAATTATTAAAAAATTAAAATTTGGTGTATCTATTATAACCACTGAACCTGATTGTTGGACATTTTTTCGATTTTTTTTGGGTGGCTGAATTCATGTGGAATGCCTCATGTATAACTCGTATATAGTCGTTTATGTACTCGAACCTTCTCACGAGAAATCCAAAACCCAAATCGACAGCGAGGGACATGACAAAAAGCGAAGATAACATTTTTTTCGCTTGTTTTGAATTATCCCTTGCCGTCGATTTAGATTTCAGATTTGAAATATCTAAATTTCAACTTGAAATAAAAGGCAATTCGATGATATCGAGGCATCAAGGTTTTGTCTGCAGTCGGGGATTCCCCCCGGATGATTGGAGATTCGAGCACGAACGTGGCGAGCGAGCGCAAGCGCCAGTCCGTGCGGTCAAACGTTGCGGTCACAAACTTCCTCCTCTGGGGACAACAAAAGCTCCAAGAATATGCATTATATGTATATACATGAGAGACGCCTGAAAAGACACGTCCACCTTTCATTTTGTCCTTGATCGGTCATGTGACATGTCGCTCACGTATCTTTATTTTCCTACACATCCGAGCGAATACGCTTACGCACAAAGACGTAGTCTGTTCCAACGCAGTTTCAATCAAGCACGCGCGACGTTCGTTTGCCTCTTTATATTAGCTCATCGACTTTAGAGACACCAGCAGACATTAGCAGAGATCAATGGTTGTTGAACTTTCGCGTTGAGTATCTATTGAACTGATGCTTTGCTTTCTAAGTGGAAAGAGTCATATTCATCTTCGCAAGCTCAAATTCGCTCGAGTAATTGACTTTCTTCTTTTAGTCCTTCACAAATTGTCAACTCGTTGGGCCTGTCATTTTATGGCATTCTGGTTTAGACCATTTTGGAGAGTAAATATGAAAGCTAAATTAATTGTGCTTCCAAGACATCGAGAGAAATAAAACTGGCAACGACACACAAACATTTTCAGGAATTATTTACAAACAGTTTAGTAAGAGAAAGACGAGTAGAAAGTCTGGCGTTTATATTAATAGATATGCTATTGGTGGAATCGAAATAATTGGCTAATCAGTTACAGACTTTTGTTTGATGACACGTAAGTTTTTCGCCGTGCACAGTTTTCTGACCTCTCATTGGCGCATAGCAAATAAATAGCAAAAATCGAGGACTACACGGAGAAATCGTATAATCATGCGATAAATAGTATATTACGATACGAGTGCGATAAAACTTTTCCTGACAAGGGTGAGTTTACAAAACGAGCCGAAGGTGAATGTTGCAATCAAATGAGTTGAGAAAAATTTTCTCGCACGAGTTTCGTATACAATTTTATTTCACGAGTGCGAGAAGTGCGATTTCGCACGCGAAGCAAAGCGGAGCGTGTGAGAAGTAGGCACTTCTCGCACTAGTGGCATTAAATTGTATACGATACTCGTGCGAGAAACTTTTTCTGATCTCGTGTGATTACAACACTCGCCTCGTGCTGAAAACTCACACTCGTTGCGAAAAAGTTTCAATGCACTAGTATCGTAATGTACTATTATTTCACGAGTGCGAGAAGTGCGATTTCGCACGCTAAGCGAAGCGGAGCGGATTAATGTATGGTACAGCATATTCAATAATTTACTTTAATTTTACAGTAGAAGTACATGAATTATATACCACAATTATTCATTAAATTACATGACGAGTTTATGAATAAAAATTCCCAATCTTTTCTAACATTGTAGATTTTTTTTACAGTGTGGAATTATAAGATCGTTCACTGTCCCACAGAACAATCGGCCATCGTTAATTGGGGTTCTACTGTACGTACCTAGAAAGAACCGAGCAGTGTGATTAACCTGCGATATATCGATTATATGCCCTGCAGTGTATGTATCTATATATCTATCTATAATATATATATATATATTATCTATATCTATATAGTTAATATATATATATCGATTATCTATATCTATATAGATAATCGTATCTATATCGTAGCTATAATCTGTATCTATAATATATATATATATTATCTATATCTATATAGTTAATATATATATATCGATTATCTATATCTATATAGATAATCGATTGACTCACGAGCATCCGGGAATTCTCATCACTGTCAACGCGTCTACAAATCTATTCCTAACCTGCGCATCATCTACAACTAATTAATCAATTGAATACTGATCGTTGCTGTTAAGGATTTTTTTGCTCTCTCTCTCTCGCTCTTTCGAGGCTCGTCCGTCTATACACTTAAATGACGCGACTACCACATCCTTTCAGTAATTTACCACGTCATTATACTTCGACTCACCCATATTTAATCGAACGTGAATCGATCTAATGCATTTTTCAAATCGACTCACACTGTACGTTCCGTCATTATGTGGAACTCTTTCCCTTGGCTACTTACCTCGAGACTGTTTGTGTTTCATAAAATAGCAAGAAAATTCATGACGTTTTGTCGATCTCGCTGCTCGCTTAAGGTCACTTAAGAATCATTACAAGTGCGCAGCATGTTACACCGCCAGCGGAACGAGATCGACATCGATTCCGTATTAACTACGTGCGCTGACGTCTCGCGAAACACCGCTAATATATTTCTCTCTGCTCCATAATGCTCCATAGGACATTTCATGTCAATGTTCGAATATTAAAACATACTCGAATTGCAAAAAGAACGAGACATTATGTCCAGATTTGGTTCGATTGATATGAAATGCCTGCTACAGTACTTTTCTCACATTGTCATCCCAGCGGAACGTCACGGTCAATTATAAACCGCGTCATTCGTTTTACCGGAAACATTAATACTCGACGATGACACCCTCAACGAAATCCGCGCTGAGATTTCAGTGTGTGGTATCATATGTGATCTCTTCCGTTAATAATCATTTATCTCCCGTCCAACAATTCGTCACCGGGTCCCGAGATTTCCAGTTGGAAAGTTTTGCCAATAGGTTTTCCACATATTTCTTCGATGATTTTGTCACGGAAAACCATCGAGATTTCTTTTGAAATGAGTTTCGAGGAACAACTTAAAAATACTTCCGGTGCAAGTGTTGTAAGCTTTCATTATTGTTGGAAAAATGTGTAGCATAATTATTTTCATATTCATGAACCTTGCGTTTTATTAAAACTAGTTGAACTTATAAAAAATTGTATTGAACATTAATTCAAATTTTGTGAACAAATTGTAGAGTGCAATTCTCCATTTATTTATTAATAAAGCATATGTCCTTAAATTCAGAAAAAAATATTTTTCTGTTTATTGGATTTTTTTATTTTAATATAATGGGAATATAAAATAATTTTTGTAAGAGTTGTAGATAATTTAAATAAATAGTCACTATCCAGTCGATTTTCCGATAAATGTTCATGAGTTAAAATAATGTAATCTTACTACTTTTTTAAAATCTATTAGATCAATTATTTCGTCCTCATCACGATAATTCGATTTATGTCCTCTTGTTATAGATTTGTAACCCGAAGACGATTCCCACGAGTAAATCATGTTACCGTGTCATTCTTTTCCATTAAAAAATCTAATTATAGAGTCGCAATAAATGAACCTAGTACTTTACCGGAAGATGAGATGATTATCACGTGAGATGATTATCGATAGTAAATCGGTAGAGCAAAAAGTGAGCAGACTGAGGTACGCGTCACGCCTTTTGCCGAAGGACTTATAAAAGATGCTTGAACTTTTGAATAGCTGCAATAAAAATGATCTTTACAACCAAAAAAAATTTAAGAGTAACAATAAATATGCCTAGTAATTCACAGGAAGGTTTCCCTTCTGAAGATTTAATTGCCCTTACACGGATAATTATAATCGATAGTAAATCGGTAAAGATAAAAGTCAGATCCAATTTAAAAAAATGATTCAATTTTTCAAGAGCTGCAATAAAAATCCATTCTAGTTAAAACTCCACGAATATTTTACTGAGCAAATTGCGAATTCCATTCCCAAATTAATTTATCAATGCATTAAGTCCCCGTTTTTAATTAAGAACTTTCATTGAATTGTAGTTTTTCCCAAAAAAAAAAAAATTATCCATAATATTTAAAAGAATTTCTCAAGATTTAAATGTCATAAATATCGTTTTGCAAAAGCTGCGGATAATTGTTTAAAAATAATTTCGAGTCCGTCAATTCGGGGATAAATGTTGTGATGACGTTGAGCTGTAATTTTTTCCCATTAAAGAAAACCAATTGCAGAGTAACGATGGATTTGCTCGGTTTCGTAATTTACCGGACGATATACCGATTTAATTGTCTTCGCGTGGGATCGTTCAATTCGATGGTAAATCGGTAGAGGTAAAAGTGAGGAAACTGAGGGACGTTACGACGGTGGCTGAGGGACGCCGTTCGACGGCCTCAAAGGTCCGTGACTCGAAAAGCCAACGAATCGCGAAGCCGAGACGTAGAAGTGTTGTTTTGCCTCTTGTCCGTGTTACAATATGTGTACCATGGTCGAGAGCGTAGTAAATGCTTTGCTGGTTTAGCATCCGTATACCGCGGTTCCGCATTGCTCGACTTGACAGGAACTAACTCTGTTGTTGTACTATTATTCTTTCGTCACACTCAGCCAAGTGCGTTGGAGAAGTCCTTCGTTTCGTCGAGACATTTCCAGTAAAGGGTTCGCGGGTACTTATTCCTCGACTCTCTTATTATATTCAAATCAGTCTTGTAACTTCTTATTATTTTTCATTATAAAAGTTTACGGTACTATTTTCTTGTAATTATTATTCAGTAAAACTAACCCATTATTTTTCAAATAAAACCTTACGGTATAATTTTAATGTAATTATTATACAGTAATAATTACCTGCAGTGCATGTAATAAGATATTCAAATTTATGACCAACTGTAATACGAAATGCATTGTCAATAAAATACTATAAAAATGTTGAAGAAAATAAAGGACGTTTCTTCTTCATTTCATTTATTGTAGAATATTTCAAGAATATTATTTTATGATTTCAATGATATTTCGGTACTATTTCATTATTTTTTTATTTTTTTAATTTTTTTATATTTTTAGTATTATAAGAAATATTTAATATTTTTTAACAAGAGTTATGAATGACGGTTCTTTCCAAATCATTTTTTCAAATTTATCGGAATGTTCTAATTGTCCTGGTAAAATATTTTGGGTCGACGTATCATTTGTGCTCACTATATCATTTATTGGCCATACAAAAAAATGTATACATTAATTCCTCTTAACTTGTATTATTTTTCAAATAAAACTTTACGGTATAATTTTAATGTAATTATTATACAGTAATAATTACCTGCAGTGCATGTAATAAGATATTCAAATTTATGACCAACTGTAATACGAAATGCATTGTCAATAAAATACTATAAAAATGTTGAAGAAAAAAAAGGACGTTTCTTCTTCATTTCATTTATTGTAGAATATTTCAAGAATATTATTTTATGATTTCAATAATATTTCGGTACTATTTCATGGTTTTTTAATTTTTTTAATTTTTAGTGTTATAAGAAATATTTAATATTTTTTAACAGGAGTTATGAATGACTTTCCTTTCCAAACCATTTTTTCAAATTTATCGGAATGTTCTAATTGTCCTGGTAAAATAATTTGGGTCGACGTATCATTTGTGCTCACTGTATCATTTATTGGCCATGCAAAAAAATGTATACATTAATTCCTCTTTACTTCAATTTTTTCAAATTACTGAATGAAATTATTTTACACGAATCAAAGCAAACTTTAGATCAAACATGCAATGCTTAAGATATCTTAATTTTTAATAATATAAGCCCTTAAGGAGTGTCGAGCACAATTCGGAAGCTGAGGAGCAGGTGAGAAAAACTCATGCTTATACATGAGAGTTTGTAAGTGTGGCCAACTCTGTAAAGTAAAACTTTCACCCATGATAGCTGGCATTTCACGGCTTATATAATTCCATATCATGTTTAATTCGTTTTCTTATTCATTTTGACAGTTTAGAATTATTTATATGTTTTCTTCAATATTTTTGAAGTACTTTACTATTTCCAATCATCCAAAATTCGATGCTAAACGTGGCAACAGTGCCGTATTAATATTATGGTTTCCAGCATTTGGATGCCGTACGCGGTGCATCATAGGAATGAGACGTCGCATTTTTTTTTAACATTCGTCATTTATCGCTGACTTCTCTGCGGTTTTATGGCACAACAACGACGAAATGTAGACACTAATTTCATCATCTATATCTTCTAAATGGTTTTTTAGTATATATACATGCAGAGGCGAGTGCGTATATAAATATTTATTTTATATTTCGAGAAGAACTACCTTTATCTCTTGAATAAACGTGACAACATTTGAATCGCGCGCCAAAACTGCCGTGTACAATGCGTACAATGTTGTCGCTACCATCCATCATGGCCGCCGTTCCCAACAAAAAATTGCCTTCTTCATCTACATATTTGTTAATTGCTAAATAACGGTCAACACCAAATCTCTAAAACCATCGCAGAGAGCATCTTTTAAATATTCTTCACCATTCTAAATCATTTGTTCGTAACGTTTCCACATGGACTATTACAGAAAACGGTTGGGTAAATTTTTCACTCACGATCCGCTATAAGATGTGATGTTAAAGGGTGCGGAATGAAAAATAGTTTCGTATACAGTTTTATGCAACTCCGTGCGAGAAGTGCTTCCTTCTCGCACTAGTGACATAAAATTGTATACGAAACTCGTACGAGAAACTTTTTCTCAACTCGTTTGATTGCAACACTCGCTTTCGGCTCGTGCTGCAAACTCACCCTCGTCAGAAAAAGTTTTATCGCACTCGTGTCGTAAAATACTATTAGTTAACTAGTGCGAGAAGTGCGATTTCTCGCACGCGAAGCGGAGCGTGTGAGAAGTAAGCGCTTCTCGCACGGAGTTGCATAAAGTCATTTAACTTAAACGGTAAACATGAACTCGTAAAAACTTTGCGATCAAACTTAGAACGTCCATGCCAAAATGTAAAAAAAATATCAATTTTTTTTCTTGACCTTCTTTTTACGCTCGAACCTCCTTTGCAGCATTTGTGGCCATCACCGTCATTTACATGCAATAGATAAGGCCACAAACGGTATTTCTACCCTACAAAAAATTAATTTTTTCAAAAACAAAGCTTTCTTCATAAGCAAATAAATGAAAAATGTGAGTGGGTCGAGCAGTACATATAAATAAAGGGTCGATACAAACTCTAGTAATAAGTAGGTATACCTTCTATTTCATGCATATCGATTATCAACATCCAGAAGGACATGTAAACCTATGCACAACTTAATTTCATTTGCAGTATTGAATTATCGGCATATGTAACAGGGTCATACTATCTATTTATTTATATTTTTTATATGTTCAAAAATACCTTGATAGTTATTTTATTTTTTCGAAAAAAAAATCTGATGCAATGGATCTTTAGAAAAACATTTCCTAAAGTCAACGAGAAAAATCGATATAGATCAATTAAAAAAGTTATCTCAGTTTTTTTGAAAATAAGCCTGTGTAAACATATACTTATTGTTGTATATTTATATCGTTCTAATTATTTAGGATTATCAATCCTTAACATTTATACTCAATGATCGCAGAAATTGCTCGAAATTTCATTTTACTAAATTTTCTTCTAACTCACGAAACATCATAAAATGCATGAGAATAATTTTGCAGAAATAAACTTTTTAAATGATTAACTGTCCCGAATGTCAGCATTCGAAACTACAAGACTGAAAAATAACTCTTCTTAATATAATATTCCAATATAATTTACATACATTATGCACTGACTGACAGATTATTAAGTATCCGGACTTTTTTGAGTTTGTGCATTAATGATAAAAAGTAGAAGGAAGCGATAAGAAACATTCTGAATTAAAGGAATAAAATAATTTAATTTAAAAAAATTATTCAAATCATTTTCCAATGCTTTGCTTATTAACTATTTTGAACGACTTGTAAAAATGTCTACCAAGCCAAAACCGAAGATTGTATTATTAGTTTATAAAAACTAATTTATAAAAATTTTGAACGACTTGTAAAAATATCTACCAAGCCAAAACCGAAGATTGTATTATTAGTTCATAAAAATCGACGTTCGGTCATCACTGAGATTAAAAAAATTTAAGATTAAATATTGCCTCATGGAATAAGTGTTTGAGACACAATTCGTATATTGAATCCCGGTTTCTCGACATCGACACGTTGTCTCGTGTATGACGCAACGCGTGTGCAAGACGAAGTCGATTACGAGTCCAACGAGTCTCGTTCAGCTTCGGTTTTAACCTCAACCGTGCGAACACACTCGTGACTTTTAGCCGATCTCACGCGACCGTTAATAAATGAAAAGTCAACTGATATTGCCACGCACACTGATAAATCAATAATTATTTAAAGGACTTTATGATTTAGTTGAATTCTGTACAATTAATTCAATTGAAAGCATTTGTGAAAGAATAGATATTTAGTAGAAGGGACAAAATGTTTCATTGGATACACTAATTACGTATTTGATACTTGAGACGCAGAATCCAATTTAACTAGTTCACATAATTTTTATAGTAGACGTGACAAAATATTCCTTTGAATCACAGCAATGAATAATTGTATGGATCTAATATCATCCGTAATAAATACGATCTATTATTTTGAGTGTGTAAATTATATTGAATATTTTTATTCAGTTGACATGATTTATTTTATATTTAAATATTTAAAAAAAACTTTTGTTTTTTTTTCCTCACAAAAAAAAGTCATAAGAAAAAAAATTCTGTAAATGATATCCTTTATTCGAAAAAAAATTACATTTAAACATCATGAAGTACATACCAATTATAATACTTCAATTTTGTAAAGATATAGAGTGCACCAAAATGGTGTGAGGAAAAAAGGAAAATTGTCAACTTGTCGTAGCTTTCAGATCAAACCAGTAACGAAATTTTAGTATTTGATGTCTGATTTCATCTGCCAAAGGTTGTATTTTAAGATGAATGTAGACATTTTTTAAAAAGCATTTTGATAAAGCTATAATTCTAAATTAAAAAATCAATCTTTCTTGTATTGAAAGCTCAGTAAGTAATTGTTAAAACTAAATCTAATTTCCACTGCATCCAGAATTGCTTCACTCATATTAAAATGCACTTCGCCCAATGAAATAGGACATTGAACACTAAAATTTATTTACCGGTTCGATCTGAAAGTTGCGGGAGGTTAAAAAGTTTACTTTTCACACCATTTTGGTGCACTGTATGTTTTAGAAAAATTATAGAATTATAATGCTTGACATGTACTTGATGAGGTTTAGATGTAAGATTTTTTAATACAAAGAGTATAGTCTATAAAAAAAAATTTCTTATGGCTTTTTTCATGTGACTTCGGCCCTTAAACCAATAATGAAAGTGAACCGTAAAATTGATTCAATGAAATCACACGAAAAAAAAAAATCATCGATTCAATAAAACCTGTGTTTGCGGGCCGCCAAAAACAAGAGTTTTCAATTCAATTTCACTTCCAATTCCTACAATTTCATATAATATCGAAACGATGATTTCAATACAGGCAAAAAAATATTTTATTGTTTCAATGTTAAATCGGATTGTGAGAACAATAACTGGAGTTAATTGAAAAACATTGTTTTTCGCAGCCCGCAAACCGTGGTTTTATTGAATCAATGATATTTTTTTTTCTTCCGTCCATTTTCTTGAGTGCTGCCGGAAAAATGATTCAATTGAATCATTAAAATATTAACGACTTTGAATTATATTTTTTCTCAGTGCAATAGGACCACATGCGAAGCTTCACTAAAAGTCACATGTTGATTCTGTCCCGGTACTTGCGGCACCATCAACCTTTCCTTTTGCAGCAAAAGACCTTGCGGCTCGACTACCTCCATATTCGAGGCTTTGGGAACGTTGATTGCCCGCCGATGATTCTCCAGGGAGCTGGCAAAATCTGAGAGACTTTGGTACAACCAAAAAGAAGCTGAAATGAAGACAAGTGGTTCACGGTCAAACGGACTCAAGAAGTGAGACGAAGAAGGAACGAGACCGGTTGCGCGGTTCGCTACTGACCACCGCCCGTTCAAGCGGAACAACGACGCAAAGCTAATGAGTCTGCACCTGCCTAATTAAAAGATTCATTACTGTTATGACGTGGCACATAAATATTTATTATGTTTTTCTTTCACGCGGTGACACAAGAATTCACAGTAAATAATGCAGAGATGAGCTGAAAGGAGTTTTATTTTCAAAATTATGCCCACAAAGTGGCAGTCATCAACTTTTGTAATGAAAAAAATTATGTTTAACTAATTTGAATTGAAAGGATTCACCTTTTAGTAAAAGACAAAAAAGATATTTTAATACATCCGATTATTAATTTTTAAAAAAATTTTATAATTCAAATTATGAATCCTTCTAGTAAAAGAAGAAAAAGATATTTCAAAACATTGCATTATTAATTTTTTTTTCTCAAAAAATTATGGTCGGAAATTTTTTTGATTTTTTATCGGATATTTTATAATAATAAAATCGTATTTTCAATCATCAATTCGCTGACTCAATTTTTTATTTGGGAGGCCGAATTTATTAGTTTCGCTTCGAATGCTCGGTTTAACTCTAATTAGTTGACTCCATCCGTGAATTTGTTGGCTCTCTTCAGGTAGTGATTCCAAGTGCGAATTTAGTGGTCCAGTGAATATAGGAAAGTAAACCATGAAAAAAGACACAAAAAAAGCAGAAAAAATATATCTGGAAAAAAAATTCGCCGGAAAAAAATCCGAAGGTAATAAATGACTCGGAAAAAACATTCTTACAGAAAAAGTTGGCAGTTAAAATGACCCACATGCTGAAAGTATTGGCAATACCTGAAGTCAATACTTAAACTGGGAAATATCAGGCAGACAAACCACATGGAAAAAGAAATATACGTTTGGACTCTTAACGTATATGAAATAAATTAACATACACTCCATGTATGAAATATGTTAACATATATACCATATATATGGGTCATTCTTTCGAAATCCGACTCATTTGTGGACCTCGTAGTCTCAGATTGTCTTGTAACTGTGACGTTCGTTCGGATATGTCAAGCAAAGGACACTCATTTTTATGGAGACTGAAATAGGCAACTGGTCTACTTATTAATTTAAAAAAATTTAATCAATAAAGAATTTTTTTAAACATGTAAACGGCGATAACAAATTTCTGGCCAGGAGACTTTAAAAAAAAATATACATCACAGTTTTTTAAATGAAAATATTCCCAATTCAATTGGATTTGAAGCCACCTTTCAAGCGTTCTGAGTGGTCGTCGCTGGCTTCGACATAAAGCCAACTTCAGACTGTTATAATCTCTGCAGGATCACGCATGGCGCGCTTTTTGAATTGCTGTTTTTTTCGCAGTTGTGGAAAAGAATATATTCCTCATTCGAAAATAGATTTTTTTTCTTTCTTTCATTTTCCCCCGTAAAAAAAGACATGGCTTGTCGAAAGTCGATTATATCGAAACACTGAAGCAGAAATAGAGTCAAGTAAAATGACGAATGGTATAAACACGCAAATTTCATGGCTAACCATAAGAAGAGACAAATAAAAGGAAAAGAGTGCGAGTAAAGTGAGCATTTTGTTGGTAGTTATAACTTAAACGTTAAAAGGAATATTTTCTCCACTGTTTTTACTTCCATCGTTTATTATTTACTCGTGATTTTTTTTCGAGGATACTTTTTCTGTCATCTATTCCCTGTACATTTTTCTCCACGGACTATTTTAATAAATACCTTCCAGTTGATGTATGCAAAGAGTTCAATTGCCCAGAGAATATCATCATACGTAAAGTCGTCCTCGTCTATAAGGAAATGTGAATAATACATTATTCAATAATCAATAAATTCTGTTTTACTTAAGGCATTTCACTATTTATAGAATAGTTACATGGGATTCTTTTACTGCGATAATTTATCTTTATTTATTTTACTTTTTGCAATTAAATGGTACATATTCTATTTCACATCATCAAAATAACTTGCATCAGAAATTTTCGTGCAATGGTCAAGCAGATAAAATTACATTCCATCGCTATAATAAGAGAATATCAATCCTTAAGATATTGGCACAGTAAAAGACGAAAAGAAGTTGCGTGTCCATAAGAATAAATTTCGCGTGTTTTGCTCCGTACGTTGACGCATCAATCGTCGAGCAACCTATCAATTAACGAATGACGCACGTTCAATCTTATTGTTGATATTGGTGCCAATTGAGAGAATCGACCCATAATCACGTTTCAACGATCGATTCTAGTTCAACTATAGACTATAAAACTACATCTATCCCCAAAAAATCGGTATGATAGATTTTTCAAGATCTATTACAGCGATACATTTTTTTAAAATTTGTAACGAATTACATTTATTAATATTTAACAAATGGATTTCTTCAAATAAACGATTGGAATTAATAGGATTTTATTCGGTTCGAAAAGAGTCTGTTCAGTTAAATTAGTTGTACTTTATTCAAAGATATTTTTCTTAAATCGAATGCAAAATCTGTTCGATGCAAAAAAAAATCATCAGTCTTAATGTCGATTTCATGTTCTTGCATTTTCAATCTGGACAAGATATTAGCTGAAGATCCAATGATACAAGTTATTGTGCACAACTTTTCTCTCAAAATAAAATGCTGAAGGTCAATTCTGCTTATATGCAAATTTGTTTGAAAAAAATAATGCTTTGAGAATACGATCGATCGATACTCCAGGAAGTTGCGATCAGTGGTCACCGTTACCTATTTTTTAAATCTGCAATGAATAACATTCATTTTCGTTGAACTAATGAATTTCTTCGGATAAAAGAATGGATTCAATCCATCATTATTTGTTTCGAATAGAATCATGAAGATCAAATTAATTGTACTTCATTCGAACATATTTTACTTGAACGAATGCGAAATCAGTTGGATGCAAAAAAAAAATCATTAGGCTCAATATCGATTTTATGTTTTTGCATTTTCAATCTGGGAAAGATATTAGCTAAAGATCCAGTGATACAAATTATTGTTCACAACTTTTCTCTCAAAATAAAATGCTGAAGGTCAATTCTGCTTATATGCAAATTTGTTTGAAAAAAATAATGCTTTGAGAATACGATCAATCGATACTCCAGGAAGTTGCAATCAGTGGTCACCGATACCTATTTTTAAAATCTGCAATGAATGACATTCATTTTCGTTGAACTAATGGATTTCTTCGGATAAAAGAATGGATTCAATACAATATTATTTGTTTCGAATAGAATCATTAAGTTCAAATTAATTGTACTTCATTCGAACATATTTTACTTGAACGAATGCGAAATCTGTTGGATGTAAAAAAAAAATCATTAGGCTCAATATCGATTTTATGTTTTTGCATTTTCAATCTGGGAAAGATATTAGCTAAAGATCCAGTGATACAAATTATTGTGCACAACTTTTCTCTCAAAATAAAATGCTGAAGGTCAATTCTGCTTATATGCAAATTTGTTTGAAAAAAATAATGCTTTGAAAATACGATCGATCGATACTCCAGGAAGTTGCGGTCGACTGGTCGAACGATTAACAGTCCTTACGCATCCTAAAAGTCTCTGCTCTTGCTCGAAAAGCTAACCGCAAGGACAACGAAGACGCGCACACCGCAATGACCCGAGGTATTAACGCCGCTCACAACGCGCGTTAAGAATGCTAAGCCAAATGATGCCAAGAAGCACTTCCACGATTTTACAAAGTCGTTCCATCGACTTACAGTCCAAGTTTTAAAAACAAAATAAACCGGACAAAGAATAAATACCGTAAAAGGCCATAAATAAATTTAATTTAAAAAAATATTGCTGAATTAAAAAATAAAACCAATAAGAAATAAATGTATCGTCAAAAGTAAAAAATAAATTTAATTCCATAAGAGATATCAATTCTTCACATTATATTTAAACGATGCAATGTCTCATTTTCCGACATGAAATTGAATTGAATAACAATATTACTGAGTTCTGAAAATAGAACAAAAAAAAAGAATGTATCGTGAAAGTTAAACAATTTATTTAATTGAATAAGAACATATCAATTCATCACTTTCTGTGGAAAAAATGCAGTTGTCTATTTTTCTATTTGGAAAACTGTACCGTCATCGGATTCCATCATTCAGATATGTTAATTAACAATTAGTAATTAATATGCGATAGGATCATAAAAATTAATATGTATTAATAGAATCCAGTTGATAATTTTTAACAAGTCTATTTGTATATTTGCAGGTTACCGCCAAGGCCACAGATTTCAATCTCCTTTGGATGGGCAATCACCCGAAACCCGACGTTTTAAGAAGCCTGGCACCTTTCCACAAAGTGAATCACTTTCCAAGGTAACAACTGAAAAATTCTTGCGATTCTCTAAACATTTGTATTCCCTTTATAACGTCGGCTTTAACTTTGTTCTTTTTTCTTCTATTTTAGGTCGTACGAAATAACTCGGAAAGATCGTCTGTACAAGAACATCGAGGCGATGCAGAGAAGCAAAGGACTCCGAAATTTTGATTTCATACCCCAAACGTTTTTACTGCCAAGCGAGTCACGCGAATTGTTGACCGCGCACTTTAGATACAGAGGACCATGGATTGTAAAGCCAAAGGCAAGCTCCCGTGGGCGAGGCATTTATATTGTTAATAGCGTGAGTAAAACTTCTAAGCGATGCATTTAAACGGAGAGAAAACGGAGGAAATACGTTCACCGGGCGGAGATAATTAATATTCGAATAAAAATGAATTAATATGAGTATTATGTTTCTCCTTAATAATGAAAAGTAAATTAAAATAATTCATGATGTGAAATCGCATTATCGATCTCAGTTACGAACTATTGACAGTTATTCAAATAAAAAAAATTATTTTGGATACATTTTTATTCGCACATTGACTAGCCCACTGCCTAATTATGCCTTAACTAGTAATTATATCGAACTTTTTTTTACTTTGTCGGCTTATGTCATTTCCGATTTTTTAGCCTCAATTTTGTCCAGTTGATTACCGTTCATTTTGATTTATTAGAATATTGATTTCGTAAATAAATATATTGAAATTTAATATGACAATCGTCGCGGTTGAATTCAGTGAAATTAACAAATGACTTAGAATGGACTAAGAATTGATGTACAAAAAAGATTTACATAGAAATTATGTTCAATTTGATGGAGATTTCTGTGCTATTACGAGTCTAGAATTTTTGAGGTAACAATTTCAAATTTTCTATAAATCATAGATTGAAATTTGTACGTGAAATTTGTACAATTGCTCAGTTAAAAAGTTTATAATTAACGAAAAGCCCAATTATTTATTTATGTTCGCGATTTTTATATTTTGATTTTTCAATAATAGCTGATGAAGTATTCAAAAACCATTAGTTTTCACACGCAGATGCATGATTCACTAGTTTTAATTAAAACAGCATATAAAAACTCTGTTCATTTGAATAATAAACATTTTTATTTGAAGAATTATTTATAATTTTTAGCTATCAGCTAAATGATTCTAGTCGTAATAAATCGAGCCAATTGCTTCAGATACCAAATGAACGATATTTAAATCCAATATTCGGGTCAAATATTACTTCAAATAAAATATATATGATACTTAAGGAGAGCACATTCCAATTTCGATACCAATAGACTCCTAAACCCAAAAGAAAATTTACTCATTGCAACTAAATTTTATTAGAATCTAGAAAATAATTTATACGAAAATACGAAATAATCCTCAGTGCTTACGATTACTCCGTTTTTTTCCTACTTACAATTTGTGAACCTAATGGAATTAATGTGTGTACTGATTTAATTTCCGACAGCCTGAGAAAATCTTTACCGAGGAATCGGTTATTGTGGCGCAGTACATTAACAATCCATTGTTAGTTGACGGTCACAAGTGCGATTTGCGTCTCTATGTTGCCGTCACAAATTACGATCCGCTTCTGATTTATCTGTACGAGGAAGGACTTGTAAGATTCGCTACGGTCAAGTACGAGGGTGGCAACCAATACGTTTGGAATCCTTGCATGCATCTGTGCAACTATAGCATCAACAAGTTTCACGTCGATTATGTAAAGTGAGAATCATCTTACGCTTATGACACTCAAGTAATATTACAAAAGGATAAATAATAATTAATGAGCGTGACGTTCAGGAGCGACGATCCAGATGCCGAGGACGTTGGACACAAGTGGACGCTGTCAGCGTTGCTCAGACACTTACGATCAATGGGTCAGGATACTGAGCTTCTCATGCAGCGCATCGAGGACATAATCATTAAGTCGATCCTCGCTACTGCCTCGGGCATCGTCAGCGGTGTCAAACAATTTGTCAAGCACCCGGACACGTGTTTCGGTAATATATGAGTTATTTTATTTATTTATTTATAACACTTTTCATTTATTCATCATTTTTATAGACTAGGAAACTAAGAATGATTACAGTCTTGGAAACTACAAATAATTCAATTAATGCTTACTGTATTACTGATCTTACAGTCATTGTCTTTCAATACTTATCTGCAGGTTTTATTAAATAATGTTCAGTTTTAAAACTAATTGCCTAGTAATTTTTTAACTATAAATATTATCTGACGAATGTTTCTGTGGAAATACAGGAAAACACGGATACATATATTTAATTGGAAATGAACAAAATAGAGGACTGCAGTTGTCTATTTTGAACGCTATTTATGACATTTTATTGGGTTTTATTGGAATTAAGTCTCTTTTGAATTTTAAAAAAGTTCAAACATCTATTTCTAAATTATGGTCAAAATTGTTTCATCATTTGGAAAATGATTTCATTATATGGAAAATAATGTTCTTTTTTGGAAAGTAATAATCTTATCGGTGGAAGATGCGCCTGTTATTCATATTTTAAGAAAAATAATTTGTAAAATATGCACACAACCTTTTAGTATACATCATAATGTTCATCATCAAATTTTTTGACATATTTATGTTTATTTGGTAAACATCATGGCAATTTCTTGCATTTGGATACTCATTCCGTTTTCTTATACAAATGTGCACTGTTAAGTGATTCACTGTAAGATAAGGACGAGGTGCAGTTCAAGACTTTAGGTATTTCCGTTACTCTAGGTCTACGTAATCTCCGCACGTTTTGCTTCGTCCACTTTGGCAAGATTCCCTGTAAAACTGTTCTCAATATTGGCTCTAACACAAAGGTCACACTTACAGAATATATCTCCAGGAAATCCGACTTGTTATGCAATTATGAAAATATGTCTACTATCTATATTTTCGTTCACTGTAAGAAAAATGCAGATGAAACGAGTTTTTCTAATTATACAAATGAATATATCAATTGCTGTGAAAATATGACTTGCTTATCGAAGTATATCGATGAATCTCACATCAAATTAAAAAATAATAATATTAACACACTTTCGATATTCAAAAGAATACGAAGTGCAAAAAATATGTAAATACATGGGATTTCTGGAACATTGGCAATAATCAGATAAGATCATCGCGTGACTTTCAAATAATCAAACATTTTACCGATATTTATTTCTTCAAACCACAAATCTTCACATCGTTGAGTTTTAATCTTGGGCAATTCGAGTTTGTCTACTTTGACGTAGTTTACAGTGGCCAAAAATTAAAATGAAGTAGAAAATTGTTCAACAGATAAATATTTCAAACAGTTTTATAGCGAAATTTGCGTAAGGGATTGAAAAAATGAATTAGCTAAGGCAGTGGCTTTTAAATAACGAAAAATCATCTCGTTATCTCTTGTCACAGAACTATTCGGATTCGATATTCTCATCGACGATACCTTGAAGCCCTGGTTACTCGAAGTAAACCTCACGCCGTCGTTAGGCTGCGATTCGCCTCTCGACGTTCGACTGAAGTCGGCACTCATGGCAGATTTGCTAACTCTTGTTGGGATTCCCGCGGTCGATCCTATAATACGTCCGCAAAACATTCAGCAATACAGAAGAGTTCACTCGGCGGAAACTCTCGCGCACAAGAGACGAAGTACCTCGAAAAATAAGACGAATAGAACTGGGCTGTCAACAGAACAACAGAGAATAGTTTCTTCGGCAAAAGCGCAGTTCGAGAGAAGAGGTGGCTTCGTTCGGATTTTTCCGAGCCCAAAATCGTGGGAAATGTATTCACAGTATTTAGGTGAGTTTCCGATATTTATTTTTCAAAACTGTTCTTTTTTATTTTCAGAAAATAATATTTTTCTTACGAGTTATGATTAAGAATGATTCGTAACAATAATTTCTACGTCTGCACAATGCAATGAAGTATGTTATTGACAAACGAATATTAACGTTGTATTTTAACAATTTTTTAATGTGGAACTGAAAATTTGTCAACCTAATGAATAGTATTAATAATATTATAGCGACGTAACAAGTAATAATGATAATTTTTTGACCTTATGAAAACTACTATTTCGTCTTCTACCTCCGAGAAAAATTAGAAATAATTTATTACTCTTCACCACTAAAAGCGTGGTGCTTAAAATACTCTGTGTTAGCGATCAATGCTCCGTTCTGCTGAGTCAAGCACACGTTTATTCCAAATGAAAGAGCTCCTGATTTGAAAGAAGATCACTGACAAATCGATTGAATTTTATTGCCGTCTTCCTAGGATAAATTGGGTTAATTCAATTTATTTATGATCGAGTATAGAAATAAAATTATTCTCAATTACTTACACAGCTTATAATTTCATGTTTTGCATAATAAATTGAATGTCCAAATCGCACAAAAATCTCAATTATTACATTTAACACAATTAACCGTTATTATTCAGTCAGAAATGTTTTTTACACATATTTGTAACAAAAATGCACATGCTATTGACAACATTATAAGTCTTAATAAATACTACGATTTCGTTTCTACCTTCGAGAAAAACCCATAAAATGGCACTTTAAATACTCCGACTTTAGCGATTTAAACACCCCGTTCTGTTATCACGAGCACACGCTTATCAGAAATTAAAGAGCGCCTAATTAAAATTAACATTACTACATTTCTTACAAAACGGAATTAAATTAAATTTATTTTCAATAAGAAGCCTATTTTCACGATCACCTACGCACCGTATGATTTTATGTTTTGTTAATTCATTCAATATCTGAAACGCGCAAAAACCTCAATTATTACATTTGAAGAATAAAGTCCTCTTATTTAGTCAGAAATGTTTTTCGTAGCTAAAACGTCGCCGCTTCTCATTTTTTAACGCACGTGCCATTGAAAATATTATCCATACCGACATTTCAGATTCGGTGACTGGAATTCCAGTGGTAACTGATCCTCTAGGTCCGGGAAGAGTTCCCCAACAGACAAACACAAATCACAATCTCATGCTGCACGAGCAATTATTCCCAGCTGCTAGTCGGACGACGGGTTTTCCTGTACCGGAAGTAAAGCTCGATAGATTGTCCAGGTACATTGCAAACTCTTCAAAGAAGACATTTAACACGAGTCTCGCATTTTAATATGACTTTTTTCAATGATTAACTGCACAGATACGAGAGATACGAAAGAGCACTTGTCAAGGGACACAAACAGAGTTTGGATCGCGGTGACAGCAAAGAAAATATGGACGTAGACACGCACAAGTACAAAGCTCAAGTGACGCAAATGATGCAAGATGGAAATAAGCTCAGGTTCGTTTTTTTGCATGTGGATTGAATAATTTACACGCGCGCAACTTCGCAATGGCAATAATAATAAAAAATCCGCATAATATTACGTAAACGTATGGTATAATAAACGTTTGTGTTATTTAATGCCTCTACACTTCCACTCACTGTTAATTTGCCGTCTTTTAACGCGTTTTCAGTCCCGGCGAAGCGAGGAAGGCCTTTGGTTTGTACTTGGGATGCATACTCCGTAAGATATCGCAACCAAATGCCGATTGGGCTTGTTGTGATCTAGTTATGAAGTTTCTACAGCAATCATCCAGTAATTTACGTACACCTTTCTTGTTTTCCGTAAGTGCAATCAGATAGCATAATTCAATCAGTTTTTTTTGCAGATTTCACGAAGGTTGCGATGTTTTTAATTATCGTGGCCTTCGGTTTGGATTTCCTCCGGGACGATTATTTTATTGTTGTCTTTTTATGTCCATCTTTAGTCGCCGAGCTGCAAACTGAGCGACAAGGACCGCGCGGCGATAACTGCCAAACAACTGTCGGATTTCTTGCATCTGTATAACCGAGAGACGGAACTTTACGCGGATACCGTAGATCGGCCACGAACTGTGCCGAATCAGCTGTTTCAGAAGTTTCTTGCATCTGCAAGGTGAGTTTCAAAATTGTACCTAATTGGAAGCATATGAAAAAATTTAAACAACATGTTTGAAGAAATCTACATCATGACAAAATACCGGATGATTAAATTATATGATATTTACGAATTCGGCGAGTTTTTTAACGCACTAGCAACGACGTACTCACTTCGCTTGGACTCCTTTCTTTTCATTTGTCTTTTTTTGTGGACAAACAGATATTCACATGTTAATACGATTCGTTACTATGCGCAACTCTATTCCTGCTTCAATGCTTCTATATGGTCGGCTTTCGATGTCTTTTTTTTACGGAAGGAAAATGTATTCTATTCCACAACTTCGAAAATACAGAAATTCGAAAATATGCGCGTTTCGTGACTATTCAGCGATTTGAAGTTGACTTTACGTCAAACCCGTCGACGACCAATCAGAACGTTTGAAAACTGGCTTCAACCTTCGATATTTCGAATATCGAAGGTCTGAATTTGATCTTACGACCAGTCGAAATGCTTGAAAACTGGCTTTAGTTTTCGATATTTCGACTTTCAATGTGCCATGTCTTTTTTAAGAGAAGAAAGAGAGTAAAAAAGTATTCAATCGCTTAAAGCCGTTATTTTAAATTGATTCTTTATGGAGACATGTTTGCTTCAATAATATTTCTCTGCCGATATTTTGAAATCAGGATATTTAATCATGACTAATTATTATGCATTTGACTCTCCATTCTGCAAGGTCTTTGATTTTTTTAATTTATCGTTCAAACCTTTAACGAACGTCATAAAATTTTATTTCTGACATCTTTGCTAAAAATAATAGGGAAAATTCCGCTTATCTACTCGTTTATAACGGTGAAATTTAGTACTTTGTGTCACTGCACTTTCCTTGTCCTCAGTTGCTCATATCAGTCTCGCATCAACTAACAGGATTTGGTTAATGCGATAGTTTTGTAATCAGAACGCTGCACAACCGCACATCTTGCGGATATGTTTCGTCCTGCCACTTTTTTATAACGTATCGTTGGACTCAATTTTTATTACGCTGGTCGAACGCGATGTCCGTAACAAAATTTTAAATAAAGAACCTGTATTCGAGTATATCTACTATTTTGAAGACAGTAAAATGTCTTCATTGGAAATCGCGTGTCGAGAACGTGAAAGTAATTTATAAAACCAGTTTTAGTGCATTTTAATGCACTCGGGGTATCAACCCACAAACGCAATAACTTTTCTGTAGTTTAAATGTCGCCAGCGAAATTAAAAATTTCAAACACCCGAATAACAAATTTCGGCAATAAATTGGAATCTTAAATCGATTTATAGGAATTCTAAGAAATCCTGTGTACATAATCGGTATACAATCAGTTTTTAAACTTGACTGTTATTCATGTACTGATTGTATTACAGGTTTTGAAATGTGAAATGAAATTTTTGAATCTCGAACGTGCTCCAATTCTGCCACAACAAATTCCGATCTTAAGTAGAGCAAATATTCTGTTCGTGGAAAACCGAGGACGTAACACTATATGCATGTGTATATTCTTATATAACGAATGAAGAGAAGCTGGGAATAATTGAAAAACGTTGAATTGGTATGCAAATATACTTCGCAGAGTTTTCAGACTTCAAACTCGGGAGCACTTCATTCTATGTCAATTTGAAATTTATAATTTTTATTTCTTTTGTATTAGTACAATGACGTGTGATTCATAAAACTAATATTAGAAGCTGAAAAGCTTTTATGAAAAAAATAAAATAACTCTTCTAAGAGCGAACCTATTGCTTCTTGTTTTATTTCGTGAATTAAGATTATGGGTTAAGACTTTTTGAAGATTTTGATCTTATGAAAAATTTGGCTAATTTATGCTAACTCATAGACGAAGCTTTGTTTTCGTGAAATTTTTCTTCTGAATTTTCATGTCAGATTCCTCAAAATGGTCCGAAACTTCGAGAAAAAGGGTTTACTAAAAATGTATGTATGTTTTTTGGCCGGCTTAAAAAGGTAAACAGCTTCGGGACTATTTTCAAAAAATGCAATCATCGAATTGATTTTTATTCAACTTTGAATTTTTAGAAACATTTCTGTATTTTCTGTATTCATTTTTTTACATTTTATGGTATTTCGGATTTTTTTCAATGAATGTTTTCCTCTAATCCAGATTAACTAATGCTAAATAAATTAGAGCGTTGCCAGCACGCAAGAAATTATATATAAATGGAATATTTATTTACTTTACAAGGATGTAAAGTAGAGCTTCGCACATTCCTCCTGATTACATTTGGATGTTTATAAAGCTTTCTCCAGGAGGAATCCAAAATAGATATGCAGTAAAGTAAAAAACCGGTTAAGCAGAACGATTTCATTATTATGGGTTTCTATAAAATGTTGCAGACGGTCGTCAAAAATTTTAACGAACGGCCAGAATGTCGAATTATTCGATAGAAATAAAACAATATCGCGTTTTCATCGCAAATAATATAAAAATAAATACTACATACCCAAAATCCAAAAACACCGGTAAATGACTGGGTCGATCTAATATACACATTCTGTCGAATTTAGGCGTCTGCGACAAGATAATCGCAATAGACAGCTAAAAAATAGTTGAATCTACATTGAAATCAACATTACAATATCAGTTATCGAATTTGTCAATCCATTTATAGCACTTTGATATTCGTATGAAAATGATAATTGCATTGCCTCACGGAATCTTCAGCTTATACTAGAAGAACGGGCCATATTCGGATTACGAAGTAAGCCTTGAAAAATCTGTAGTACGTGTACTAAAAAATCACAGTGACATTGTTTCATTCCAAACCGCTTTGTAATATTAATATGCTTGATATAAATAAATTGGAGTTTTTTCAATGACATTTATGAGCGGTATTGTAAAATTAGGGATTGCATATTACATTACTCGGATTATAAGCACGAAATTTACAAGCGTCATATAAGAAAACAGAAATAGGATATGAATTTGGAGTATTTTCTGGCAATAAATTGCCAAATATCTCAAATCTTTTTTCCGTATTATAATTTTTTACACATCAAATTTCAGTGAGGAAGATCTCGACGCCATCCTAATTCTACAGACGCGTCTCTACAACTGTACACATACCTTTTTGGGCCGAAGCAGCTTCGCCGGTAATTTGCGGGGTAATAATCTTCTGGATTCGCTGCCGCAAATAACGTCGAGAGTCCACTCAAACGCAGCGCTATCAGAACCGTGCAAATGCTTTCAGTCGAACAACAGATTGAGCAAAGCTGCGTCTAACACGTAGTTTACGACGTTGTGGCATCGTCGCAGGCGTAAAAAATTCGCACGCTGGCTCTTTAAATCGTCCGCACGAATCCACTACGAATAATCTGCGACGATAAAATTTTAAACCCACAATCATGCGGACACGAGTGGCCAACCGTCCAAGTAGATACCTCAAAAAGAGAGCTGCAATATTTCGGGCAGCAACTCAGGGCGAATTTATTTTGCCATAGACATTGCGAACCTCGAGAATTATTTTGTCCATTATCGGCCTAAGGAAAAACGCCCGATACGTTGACAATCCCGCGGCTCTGTTAGTATAACTCCGAGACTCGATATGTCTAAAAAGAGAAACATAAAAGATAGAACGTCCATCGGAAAACTCGAAAGTTTATCGGCGAATTAACCGCGCAAATCAGCGCGATCCACTTATATCAAGCTAAGTCGAATTTTGTCGTTCTGCCAATTTACTTATCGCTACTAAGCTCGTCCACAAAAGTTCAGTAAATCGTTGTTTACAATCTTTTCGTAATGCCAATCGGCAGAATCTGATAAATCATTACCAGATTCGACTTAATGTGATTGGTACGTGTTTTTTCGATTGTAAAAACGTTCCTATTCACGATAGTTTCTTCCACGCGCTAACCCTTTTCTTCAACGTTTAATAATCTCTACATTCTTACGAAATGATGATAACTCGTTTCGCTTCTAGTCATAGCAGAAGTTGCGAGAATTTCAGTCGTTACTTAGGACGCGTGTGACTTGTTTACACTTTAAGGTAGTTACAGTTATCGGCACTGTTTAAGTGCAATATTACTTCGAACTGGTTTTCTACTGTTGTTTAAATTAATCGGACGCAATGTGGTTTGCGTTCCCAACATAGAAAAACGGAGTTTTATTATGAAAAAAGATTTATGCCAGTGTTACAAGAAATTGCGGTTGTTTACCATGTTTTCAAAGGATAATCCACAGCTTTAAACGAATTATAATTTTCAAAATATCATCTTATCATGTGAAGATAGATCTACTAATTCATGGAAAAAAATATCGAATAAATCAGCAATACTGACCAAGAGACGCTAAAGCATTTTGACGCCGAATATTTGAAAAATATATAAACGCTTTTTTGAAATTTTCACTTGACCACTCGAGTTTTTTACAACTTCTTGTTTCTTAAATAAATGACTAATCTCCAAAAAACAGAGTAAGCTATCGTAAAAGTGAATTGACAGTAACGATAATTGAAAAAAAAAAAAAAATGAACAAAACCATATCTCTGAAAATTCCAAAAATTCTTCAATAATTCGTAAATAATTCGCTATCGATGCATTTGTATACAAAGAACACATAGTATAATGTAAATGTCGCCACATTACTCTCGATTAATCTACACAATTTCCGAAAAACAATTGTAAGAATTCTGTACTTAATAAAGTGCCGCTGTAGCTACGTGAAAATTGTGTCAGCATCTTCAGATGCGATTAGTGACACAAAAATTTTTCAAAGTACAATTTATCTAGCACAAACCGGTGCGATCGAGAGATAGTGACCGTAGAACACAAGTGAACTTAGTAGTGTAAATTAAAAATATTTCCGAAAGAAAAAAAAAACTTGAATTAACATTCTTGATATGCAAATGCGCGCGAAGCTTGAGCTCTAAAGTTGTTATGGATAAAACCAGACCTACTAATATTTGATTTCTTAGAATGTGAACCATCTGTGTCGGTTGGCAGGCACCAAACGACTATTCTGAATCGTAACATGTTTACACTTCCATCCGCATTATTCCGTCTGCGTCGAATCTACGAGCTTATCTTTGCTTTCATTCTACACATTTGAATGTTTGAAATTGTACGACATTACGCCGATATCACTTAGCAGAACGCCGAGAAACCCCTGGAAAAACCTTTAGAGAATTATAGAAAAAAAGAGAGATTATAATTCTATTTCAACGATTGAGACATCCATGTGCTGTGATACGAGTAGTTTTCTCTTAGAGAATATAGAATCCACAGGGGCGATCGCCAATCCCTTTATTACAATAACATGCAATCACTCTGATTACGGTGTCGAATAAGCGCGTTTTAAAACGTCGTAGCTCTTTAATTAACTCACACGGAGCGATAAAAGAGACATGCAGAGTAACATAACAAAGCTTCTACACCCTAACTTTGTAAGAATCATTCTAATTAATGTACCAATTGGAGCGTTTGCAAAAAATGCTCTATTTTTTAGTGAGCAGCGCATTATTTTTTTCATTACTTGTCACAAAAACCAAGTCTTGTCGAAAGCCCTAGACTGATAGATTTTCTTTTCAAAAGTGCCGGAAATATTATAACGAATGATCAGCACATTCATAAAAAATTCAACAGAAGTTAATTTGACAAAATATCCCGTAAATGCATAAAAAATTTCGCTTGATTAGCAGAAATCACACTTTCCTCAAATATAATAATGATCATTTATTCAAAGGTTCATTTTAGTAAAGTCGGACAAAAACTAGATTTTTGTGACAAGGGCCAAAAATCTTATTCAGCAGCTCAACGAAAAAATAAAGCCTTTTTTTACGAGCCCTATTGTCTATAGCATTGTAAAGTCGATTGCCCAATAATTGAACAACGAATACGTTACGAATACGCACAAAAGTCATGTACATTGCGGAATTGCTAATATCACGTTGCACTTAGGCTATTTTATTATCAGCACGTGCAGGCAATTGCAAAAGCCGAAAGAACCAATTTATCATGATTTCTTTTGAATTAATTTCTACATTAACAAAATTGCACTTGTATCAACGCATTTTGTTTTCTCATTGGTTAATCAATTTAGTACTTTAACGAGGAGTGCAATAACTTATCGATAGTAAATATTAACGATGTAGTATCATTTCGATGAGTCATTTAAACGCCTGCCTATGTAAACAGTGTAAATAGATAAAAATGAATTGTATACATCAACACGGTTCGAATATTCCGAGTGTTTATTGCACGAGTATTTTACAATCAGGTTGATTCATAATTGTTTTGCGTTGTGTACAATGAGTGAGATTAATCGCGTATTATTTTATTAACATATATCAATATTGTTTGTTGCTTACGTATACACACATATAATTTTTTCTTTGTTTCGTTTTGATTGATAGAAATTTTAAGTGCTTAATAGCACGATAATATATTGTGTCGAACTAACGTATCCATTTTGCACTAGCTTGGGCTTATAGTAATCACGTATTTTCACATTTATTTATTAATTATGACGTTAAACTTAGTGCACAAGTAATAATATATATTTATATATATACATATAAAATGTGGCTAATGTCTGTGTCGTGTATTTTTGTATTGCGAGAGAGTCGAACGTTTTTCATATCCGCTTAGAATGTTACCGCTGCGATTATTATTTTTATTTCGCCAAGACTGTTTAGAGCAGAAATTTCGATAATATCGCTCACACTCGTATGTGATTCGTCAATGAAGAATTACGTTCCAAACTGCCTCTGATTGTAATCGTTATTTAAGAATTTGCGATCGGAAAATAGACTATGGAAAGAGAATCCTCGTTGCTTTACCGGCGCTTATACCCAAATTGGTGTTCACTTAATTATATATATTGCAGCGAACAAAAAAAAAACAGAAAAAATAATGCTCGTTGTACTTACTGATTGTAATTGTTTCTTTTTCTACTGTATACCTATTGTGTACGTTATTTATGTAATGATTATCTTTAACCCTCGCTAATTTAGCAATTCATTGATACTTTAATGTGTACAACAAGATAAATTATAGCCCCAACTTATCGTCGATGTGAGGCATGCAGATTAGGATGTTTCACCAATTTAAATAAAACCCTATTCGAAAGAGTTTCGCGATGAAAAAAAAAGTTCGTCTTGGATATTAAGTAAAATAATTAAGAAGGACGTAATATATATAAATGTAAAGAGTGTTTTAATTAAAGTAAGATCATTGCGTGTTGTGCAATCGTAAATTGATTTCCATTCAGATTGCTAAAAAACGAAAAAAAAATGCTTAAAAAATATTGGCATTAAGTATATTAACAAGATTTGTTTCGTATTTTCAAAAATTGGTGGAACATCGTCGTAAAATAACCGTCGGAAACACGGTTATCGAGATTGAGCTATTAGCAAATTAACCACATAACGCATCTCTTGTATTGTCTACGCCGAAGGACAATGTGCGTAAAAATGTCGAACATATATATTCGTGGTGCAGAACCACGTTAGAATGGGATGATAAACACTATCCCCTTTTACCTGTGATCCGAGGAATTTGCTAGTCAGCTTTTTAAGTCTTTTTCCAGAGAACAAAAAGAAAGAAGGAAACCGATTCAGAGCGGAAATGGGCATAATTTTAATAAAAAGAATGCACTGTAAAGAAAATCTACTTGAAATTAAATGTGCATGCACTGGAATTTTTTATATATATACTGGTATAATAAATTTTATATACAAATGGGATATAAAATTAATGTATGGTAGAGTAAGTTCAATAATCCACTTTAAATTTATTGTTAAAGTACATTAATTTCATATCACTATTGTAGATTAAATTTAATTCATAAGCTTATGCATAAAAACTTCCAGTTTTGATTAACAGTGTATAGTTTAAACGAGTATTAATTATCAAAAATTAATTATGAAGTTTCTACTTGTTTTGGAAAAGCGTAAAAATTGTTATCCGCACAATAATTACCGTTATAATCTGAATTTTTCATTATTTTTCATTGTAATAATGCCCATTTTTTGTCTAGGCGTTACATAGTCGATTAACGCGCGGCATAAGCTATTTTTTATCGTGGCACAATCAGCAGCCTTGATGATGCGTACAGTTATTAGGCTGTTATTAAAATATTATACAATAAATATTTAGGAAATTCCGCAGGCATAGAAAAATTCAGTCCATGACAATTTTATCTAAGGTGAATTGAGCTCAATAAACTATCAACACCTAATATCTTTAACTGCGATCAAATAACGATATTCGTTGTTTACAGTTTCTATGATAGCCATTTCCCTCAGACTTCCTCTATAAATAACTATAATAACAATCCTACAATACGAATTAAGCATTTACTCTTGTATTTACGCCTATTGTAAAAGAACAAAAAAAAAACATATTTTTCCCATTGTACAGCAGTGTCTTGATGAAATTGGAATTATGCGATGAGAAATAAACGAATTTGATCCACTATTCTTATTAGCATTATTCATCCTTAGCCATTATTATTATTAGCATTTTTTTTTCAATTTACAGTTTGTAAAAAGTGCTAAGTTTTCGAGCCTCGTAAATTCATTCTGTTTTCAAAATGAATATTGTAACCACATTTGATGTGCAGTATTATTTCTTCTAACTACAAAAAAGACAATAACATTTTCATTCAAAAATGAAGTGCACGTTTCAAAAATTGAAATCATCTTCTTACCGCCAGTCGATAATAAAGGAATTTACTGTCGTTCATAATTCCCTAAGCTGCTATCACTTATGTCATCAAAGCATTCTCATCTGTTGCTCGATTCCTAACCTAACAATTACTATTATCGTATATTTTGAAAGATGCGGTGAAAAACTGCAACGGAAGTTGTATTCGTCAGATAAACGTTGAGGAAATACGTTAACCTCGAATTCCTCGCATTTCCAATGCATCCTAATGCATATGGACTCAGGAAGTATCCGCGCTGGTTCTGGTTGATACATCCTTCGGTTATTTGACTTTAACAATATAATGCAATGATAATAATACACAAGTATTGCAACAATCAAAGTGAGTCGTGAATCAGGTTATTTATTTATTTAATTGTTTGACAGGATAAACTATTTACATTGCCAAATTTTTGGATATCATTATTAGTAACAATAATATAATGTACACATTGCAGTATATCATAATTATTAAATGAACCTCATATAATATAAATCAATTACAATTCCTCAATTAAGAGATGAACTTAAAAAAAAAAAAATAATGAGAATCAAAAACATTAAATTTTCTCAAATTATTCTCTAAAAAAAAAAAAAAAAAATATTGTATGTATATTTATTAAGAATCTATGATCTCGTGTTTTTTAATCACACAGTGTAACAACATACGAAAAGGATAAATCCGTAAATAAATAATAGTGATAATAACAATAATAATAATAATAATAAAATCCCTATTTGTATCTTAACGTATCCTCTATGAGCTAGGTAATAAATGACACATAATTGTAAGAATTGTGATAAGTGATCATAACAAATATGGGGAAATAATTGACAGAAACTTGCTTTCCTTATAAATATATTTCTAATCTTCTTTTATATCACCTACACATGAAATTCCAATAACCAGACCAGAAATTTTTATATGACCTTCATATATATGATTTATACAGGCCCAGCTACAAAACACAAAGCGTGAATTCAAAACGTTAGAGAAATGGATCCTGTGAAAACTGTGGAAATTGAGTTAATTTCATTGGAAGATCCTGAAGCAGAAAATGAAACAACTAAAGAAATCGTCAATTGGGAGAACACTTGTCGCGTTTGTGCAACTGGTAGCGATCATATGATACCTATATATGAAAATGAAGGCGCCGAACACAAGTTAATTGACAAAATCGACAGATATCTTCCTATTGAGGTATATAACATTTTATACTAAATTTAAGGAGACATTCTGTAGATGATATGGTATGTTGACTACAACATTTAAAAAAAGTTGCAAAGTTGAACTTTGAGTACATCCGGAAAAAGTTGCAAAGTTGAACTTTGTGAATTGCTTCCTCACTATTTTTGGTTTTCTCTACAAAGTTACCTTCATGAGGAGGTACGTCCATCGAATTTGGCTTCCTCACAGAGGAAATTTCGTAAAAAAAGCGAAAATCAAATGTCGGAAAAATTTGACCAGCAAAAAAAAATGATGACAAAACTACTGCGTATCTATTTTTACTGAATACTACTGATTTCAGGTATAAAAATTGCGTTTGCTATCATAAGATAGCAAAAGTTTTGCTAAAGTTAATATAGTAACATCTTTTTTTTTTTAACTTAAAATTCTAAGAAACTCTAAGCACATTGCAGATTATGACGAAACTTTATGCTAGTCATCGCTAAATACTACCGATTTTGTGTATGAAATTTGCAGTCATTAGCTCATGTTTTGCCGAAATGAATTTCTCAAAAATTTTAAAACTATAAAATTCGAGCCGCTTTTCCGATTTTGGTCAAATTCAATACCAAACAATATTACCAGTACTTGCGCGTATAAAGTATTGTTGAGCAAAATATTGCCATTTTTACGAAAGCTTAAGCGTGCACATCCTTTTTTTGAAAAATTCAAAAAGCTATAAAATGGAAAATTTCTGCATACATTAAAAAAAAAATTCTATCAAAGTCAAAGATAGACAACTGCTTCACTTGTGTATTGAATTTTAGCTCAATCGGTTGAACGGTCCTCGAGTTACAGGCGATTCGAATGTTGAAGCCCTGCACACACAATACGCACATTTTTTCTAAACCATTTTTCTCAATGTTTTATAGCATTCAGTGTATCCTAACTTGGAAGTCTCAAAAAAAATTCTATCATGAAAACAAAGCTTCCGCTATGAGGAAGCAAAAAACTTTTCTATTGCTTTGATCATCAGCAAAATATTTCAACCTAAATTTTTTCTAATGTATATTGTTAAAGAAAATGTTTTGTATGTGCTTTCATTACAGGTGAAGCACTTTCACATAGATTAATATATTACATTTAAAATGCAATATTCAATCACAATTTTTTCTACAAATCCTATAAAAATAAGGAAATTTGATATGGAAATTTGTCATCTAACTCCACTTGTATATTGAATTTAATAAATTAGCTGATGAATCAAACTTCTGACAAATCAAATTAGCAAAAAAAAAAATGTAACATTTTCGTCAGTGTGACATGGATATTCTGGCATCTGTATAACTCATCGTGAGTTGATTAAGGTTTTACTATAGATATAACAAATCTGTAGGTTCCAAAAATGGTTTATTTATTTTTTTAATTCCCAGGTTTCTGCCACTGACAGTTTGCCTCTCAAGCTCTGTTTTCACTGTGCTTCGACGCTTTTAGCATGGCACGATCTGATTTCCGGCTGTCTGGAGGCGGAAGAAAAGCTTTTACAGATTTTAAGTGAAATTCAACCAAAAAAACAGTCTCAATTAAGTCATCGACAGATTTTAAGTTCTAATGGAATTGTGGAAGAGATTATGGTGGAAGATGGACCGAGTGACATTCACCATTCAATTTCGAACGCACGAATGGAAAATTCGAGTCCAGTAGCAAATGAATGGAAGTGCATTGACGTATCGAATCCAAACGAACTAGCTGAAGAAAATGTAGCTGTAAACGACGATTCAGAATCAATCATAACAGAAAATATAGGAGTTTCGAATGTAGTTCATCAGGATACTGAAACAATCTTAATTTGTGACCAGGAAAAGTCATATCCAACACAACTATTGGAAGAGACGAGCGAAAATGTGCGGCGAAGCACTTTCGTTTACAAAATCAGAGAAAGGTATAATATATTTTTACACTATATGTCAACATTTAGTTAAAAGAAGCCTTGAGAGGAAGTAAAACCTTCATTTTGGCAAAGGCACCGCACGGAAAAATCGCTTTATCTTCGAAAGAACGATAAAGAAGAGAAAACATGAGCCATTCCACCGAAATTCATCCACCAATGTATATATATTTTTTTTGTCCTTAAAAGATTACAAAAAATCGGGTGTTGTTATATAAAAACTCTACCATATATTAATACGATAAAAATGAAATCTGATGAGATAATAGAATTTTTTTATTTTTCATTCAAACGGCTCTATTTTGGGACAATTTTTTCATACTCACATTTCAAAAAATGAAAATCTGTGGAATTTTACGATCTCCAGCAAAAAAAAATATTTTACTCGAATCAATTTCCTTAAGTTCTGTATATGAATATCGAATTTTCAAAGATTAAACAAAAAAGGGATTCAGAGTTGCTGGCCCTTTTTAAGGCAAAATCGTTGAATTTTCCATTTTTATTGCGAATAAATCGCTGTTTTCAAGCCGAATTAATTTCCTCGCATTACATATAAGAATGACGAATGTTAAAAACAATTTTTGTAATGAGATTACAAATCGTTGAAGACGTACAGCCATTTTTTACAGTAAAATCATTGAAAATCCGTTATTTCATCATGATTGAATTATAATACCTTAGGCATTACAATAATTGTTCTTAACATTCGTTAGTCATATAATAATCTGTAGAAATAAATTTTACTCAAATACAGTGAGGTTTTCGCAAAAATAAGACATTTTTTCAAATTATTTGCCCTTAAAAATGTTGGAATAAAAAATAAAAAAATGCTAAGATCTCATCAGATCTTTTGTATTTCATCATATACAAATTTGTTAAAGTCTTGCAATAACAAAACCCGATTTTCGAGAATTTTCGAAACCAAAGAAACATTTTGGTAGCTAAATTTCTGTGAAATGGCTCATATGTGGAAGAAGCGAGCATCAAAAACGTTCGAATCTCATGCGTTCCTCATATTTCCAGATGTGGTGCAACAGAACAGAAAAAATCCACAGCGTTCAGCATGAAACAGAACAATGTATCTCAACGAAACGGAAAAAATCTCGCGCATGCTGAAGTATCCGACCATCGAACCTCGGGAATATCAGACGAAAAATGGAAAACGACGACGCTGAAAAAAACGACGGATAGCCTCCAAAAAAACAAAGAGTTTTCATGCGAAAAATGTTGCAGACGTTTCTTAAGAGAGTCCAACTTGAAAACACACGAAAGAAATTGCCAAGGTGAGCGTAAAACCAAAAAATCAACATTCTCTTCAAAAAGATCGCATGGAAAAGAAGTTGAGCAAGCGAACAATGAGGAAAACGCAAAAAAATCCTGCATTGTGGAAGTGGCAAAGGCCGACGATGGAAATTCTCGAGGAGACAGCGAAATTCCAAAGAAAATGGAGCCACCGAGTTATCCTTGTTTTCACTGCGACTTTACGCTACAAACGGAGAAATTATTTCATCAGCACATGCGTGACCATCATTCGGAAGTATTAGAGTCAGAAGAAAGAAAAAATCAGCGAAAAATCAACCGGAATCTCGTAAGACGTGCGAAAATGGAAGCGAACGGTCGCGTGTATTACCATTGCAACGAATGTGGCAAAAATCTCTTCGCGACCTGCACATTTATTCGACACATGAGAATTCACACAGGTGAGCGGCCATTCGTCTGCCATCAGTGCGGAAAACAATTCCGCATCAGTCAAGGTCTGATTAATCACTTGCGAGATTATCACGAGGGTATCAAAAAATTTGCTTGCGATATTTGCGGTCGAATGTTTTCGACAAAACAATACGTCGAGTCTCACAGGCGAATTCACACCGGTGAACGTCCCTTCGTTTGCGACATTTGCGGCAAAACCTTCAAACAAAAATCCTCGCTCTCCCTGCATTGTCGTACGCACTCCGACGTTTTTCCGTTTAATTGCGACCACTGCGGACAAAAATTTCGCTCTAAACCGCCGCTCGAAATTCACTTAAGTACACACACCGGCGAAAAGCCATATACTTGCGATATCTGCAATCGCGCTTTTCGCATACAATACGATATGAAGAAGCATCGACTTATACACTCTGACGAGAAACCTTGGAAATGCTCGGATTGCGGTCTCGCGTTTCGACAGAAACGCTACTTGGTCAATCATAAAAGAATCAAACGGAAATGCGACTCGACAAAAAAAAAATTGGCACTAGCTGCGAAACACGAATAACGAAAGATCTGGATTTAAATTGTGTAAATATCTGAATCTAAAAGCGCTAGGAAAAATTCACGGAAACACGTGAAGAAGGTTGGAGAAAAATCGCGGCAGAATTCACGAAAAAAAAGAAAGAAAAAAAAAAACAGGCGGAATAAACAACAAATTGTCAAGGATGGCGCGACTTTTTACAAGTGTCCAGACTGTAAAAGTTTTTATGGAAAGCGTAGAATTTTCTCTCCCTCATTTGTTTGAGGAGAAAAGATCATGCGATCTGTGCGATCAATGATTTTTACAAAGATCTCGTGAGACAAGCAATGAAACGGTCATAATGCTGGAAAGCCTCTCGCTTGTCGCGATTGTAGCATGAGTTTTAGCTCAGTCTCCAAACTTCAGAGGCGCAACTAAAACGATTTTTCGGGGGCAAAATTTTTCTTGCGATCTATGCGATCGACGATCCGTCAAGAAGGTCGCGTGAAAATGCAATGAATTATCGCCTTAAGGACGGGACCTAACATCAATTAATAATGAAAAAAGTATGGAGTTCCATAAATCAAAGTATGACGTGTCGTCAATTCATAATAAAGAAACTTCCTTACTTTCATAACTTCGAGTGTTACTTTTATATTCCCGTCTTTAAGGTTTAAAATACGTCTAGCAGCGCCAAAAATGTGCTGAAACGTTTTTTAGTAGGGATAACAATGGAAATTAATAAAAATTTATAATACACATTATTTATGGTATTTTAAGTTTATAAAAAAATTTATTTCACTTTATTTTTACAAAAATAACTATATAAAACATCACGTCATCCGCAACACTGAGAAAAAAAAGTAGCTCCACGGTCGGCATCATATCTTCAGTAAATGTTAATCGACTTGCAAAATAAATAAATAAATGCTTGTAAAATAAAGTTTTAGTTATAGTATGTCGAGTTTTGAATTTGGGAAAACTTAGCAATTTATGGCAGTTTTGAAAAAAAAAGTATGCGCTTTCTATCATAAATTATACATTTCAATTATTTTTATAACCTTTTTTCATCGAAATATCATAAATCCGGCTCGACAGACTGTAGAGAAAACGATTTTGAATATTTAAGAAAAAATAGCAACAAAAAATACTAAAAACTGTATGAGTTATCATGCTGACAGTTCCGGAAAAAGGAATTTCGAGAAAAAACCCGTTTAAAGTTTTGAGTATCAATTTAATTATTTCATTTGTACTGCAAACTTGTCGCTAAGTAATGTTTTTTGTTTATTTTTTTCCCGTCGACGAGCTGTTCTGGCCTTTTTTGTTATTGTCACCTTTAAAGTAAGACTCTTTTTTGATCGAGAAACATTTGGCACCCGTAAAGATAATTGTTCACAGGTTTTATTACCGATTGAGTATATTTCACCTCGCATTCCATATAAAATAACAGATCAGGTTCACAAACTTAACGTTTGCGCGATCGTGTGAAGCAGTGTTGCCATCTTCACGCCATTACAATTGTGATGAAGATGCTTCAGTTCACTTCAGTTGTTTGAGTACAACAACATCATGCGGTGATGGTAATCGACAGAACAACGCAATAATTGACACCGAGGCGACTTCTTTCAAGTGATCGTAAGTACACAAACATTGACAAGAATTTTGATTCTTATCAATATATTTTTAACCTATTAATATATCAAATAGACGAAGACGCAATGGAAGAACCTGCAATTTTTATACAACCCAGGACCATTGTAGCCAGCCACACGATAAAAAGTCAGAATTCTGACATTACACCTACAGAATTAAAAAATATGGAGTACGACGTTGCTTCTTTGCAAAATGTCAAACTGAGCAAAGCAGCTGAAGAAATTTTCAATTGGGAAGACACTTGCCGAGTTTGTGCAAATTGCAGGGATCATATGATACCGATATTTGAAAATGAAGGAGCCGAGCACAATTTAAGCAACAAAATTCACATATACCTTCCAATAAAGGTACGTAAAAGGTTTATAACAAATTTAAGCACAGAAAAATCATAACTGCCTGTTTCCGAAAGACCCAGAAAGTATCTGTGAATAATTATAAAACAAAATTAGTGTTGTATTGACATAGTTTTTTATTCATCAGATCTGTGCATAATAACGTAAAAACTATATAAGAAACTGTATTTTAAGTAATTTATGTTGTTAGAAATTACTCTTCTTATTTAGGAGATATTACGAGAAAGCGATTTTTTGAAAAATGTCCATATTACTATGTTTTGATGTTATTTAAAGCAAGTCTATAAATTCAATAGATAAATAATCATAATTGTACAACATGGCAATGATTTCAACTATTATTTTCAAATGTTAGTGACTGCATGTTTGTTCAATGACTGAATAACTTTTTTTCTGCATTTTCAAATAATGTTTCTATTAAAAACTATTGCTTCTTAGAAATAAAATACCATTCGAGCAACAAAATTTACTTGACAATTGAAGTACATAAAGGTTTTGTAACAAATTTAAACCTGGTAAAACCTTAATTACGTATGGCAGAAAAAAACCGAGTACCTATGGTTAGGCAGAATAAATCTATGAACTATAAGGTGAAAATAATATTTTACGGATATCCTGTTCAAAAAACTATATTTCAAACAATTTATGTTGATAGAAATAAGACTTTTTATTCAGGAGGAAATTTCTCAAAGAATGCATATATAACTATTTTAATGTTATTTGAAACAATTCTATAAATTAAATTCAGAAAAAATTAACATTGTACAACATGGCAGTGATCTCAGCTATGATTTTGAAACATCCATGACTAAATGTATGTTCGATGACTGAATAATTTCTTCTTGAATTTTTAATAAATTTGCTATTGAGAAAAACTTAAATTATTTTGCGTCTATTGTTGCTTCTTGAAAACAAAGGCGTCTTTATGTGATTAGTTTACAAATACCATTTATACAATTTACTCAGAGTTCATAGAAATTTTACTGCACATTGAAAAAATTACTCTAAATTTTGTAAAATTTTAAATTGTTTTTATTAACTTCCCAGGTTTCTAAGACTGACAGTTTGCCTCTTAAACTGTGTTATCAGTGCGCTGCAACACTCTTATCATGGCACGACCTTGTTACGGGTTGTTTGGTTGCAGAAAATAAACTTTTACATATGCAAGCTGAAATCCAACAAAAAGAAGCAATTCAATTGAAACACCAACAAATTTCGAGTTCCAATGTTCTGATTGACGGAATCATAACGCCGAACGAAGAATCGGTTGACGATTTTCAATCAATTGCCACTCAGAAATTGCAAAATTCCAGTCTTCCTCTATCAAGCCATGAGATCCAAAATACAGAAGTCATTCAATTGAAATACATTGAAAAATCAAATCTAACCGAACTTGCGGAAGCAAATGTAGTTGAGAACGAGTTAGTCGACGATCCACAACCGATAGTAACACAAATATTGGAAATATCGAATGTACCGCAAAAGGAAACGGAGTCGAGCTCAATTTGCGAGCACGAAAAGTCGTGTACAACACAACAATTGGATGAAACAAATGAAAATGTACAACAAAACTCTGATGCCCAAGAAACACCAGAAAGGTACAGTATATTTTTTTAATATACATAATCAATGAGTTGAGAGGAGACTTATCTTTCGAAATCGAACCTTATTAATATTTGAGACCTGAATATAAAAAAATGAGACTTAGATTCGAATTTTTTCTGTGAACTTTAAATTTACAACCATTTGGTAGATACCGTTTCTTGCTTAAATTACATTTTTCAGATGTTAATATCAACACCCGATTTTTTTTCAAATCCGTCGATTTTACAATAAATTAAGGATCGTACAGCAACAACAATCACTACTTTCGAAGGGATAAATCCTTCGAAACACGAAATTTATATTTCGGGATCTATCGATCTCATATAACAAAATTTGGCTCGTTTCTTGTAACAACAACTGAACGAAAAACTCACGTTTGTTTAATTTATTCACTCTGTACGGCGTCGTTCGCCTTTTTACATATTTTATTTTGCATTATTTATGTAACTCACGTTTGTTTTCGATTCGTGAGTCTCCTCTGAACATCATAAAAAATGTCTTTCTTTGCGTCATCGATAGCGCGAAAAAAATGCTTATGTGAAAGATATGTAATCTTGGATATTGAACGGAAAAAAGGGGTTTCAAAAATAGGGGAACAGGAAACTTCGGAGCAGACTCAACGGCTCAGATTACAGAGTCAAGCTTTGACTGTTTTGCAGGTCCGGTAGAATGAAGAAGCCATTTAAACTGTTGATTGACACGCAGAGTATATGTCGAAAGGGGATAAAAATCAAAATCGAAGTTGCAGACCATAAAACCATCGCGAAAGACGGTGAAGATTCGATGTGGAAGAGCACAATGTACCCAAATATCGAAGATGCTTTACCGAATTCAGCGGAATCTACGGAGAAGAGGTTCAACTGTCCGGAGGAACCATCGAAAGCTGCGGATTCTCCTCAGAATTCACCAAAATGCGAGAGAGTTAAGAACGAAAGATTAGCGGAATATGAAAGAGTTTCCGCGGATAAGTCCGAAGATTCTCAGGACGACGAGTCAATGATGATCGACGAGTCGAATATCAATGAAAATTGTGCTTCACTGAAAGTAAAATGTACTGTTTGTTTGCGCGTATTTACAGACATAAAGGATTTTCAGATTCACGCGAAAGATCACAAAGAGTTGCCGGAATCGAGGAAAATATATCAGTGCATCGAATGCGACAAAAGTTTTCGTCTCAAAGATTCCTTCGTGCGTCATCTTAGAATTCACCGAGACGAGCGGCCATTTACATGTCACGTATGCGGCAAACAATTTCGAGACTCTGGTGGTCTTTCCCGACATCTCAAAGACGTTCATGCTAAACTTAAAAACTTTTCCTGCGATATTTGCGGCAACAGCTTTTCCTCGAAAGCGACGCGCGACGATCACCGTCGAACTCACACAGGCGAAAGGCCCTACGTTTGCGAGACCTGCAACAAGACGTTTAAATCTAAAGCTTGTCTCTACAGCCATAGTAAATTGCACACCAATGAATTTCCACATCCTTGCGTCTATTGCAACAAAAAATTTCGACGCCGACAGGAAATGCTCGTACACGCGACGACGCACACGGGGGAAAAAAATTACAGCTGCGACGTTTGCTTCATGCGATTTCGCGTGAAAACCGAAGTTGCCAGGCACAAACTCACGCATTCCGAGGAAAAACCCTTCGTTTGCTCGACGTGCGGCTTGAGATTCCGCCAAAATCGATATCTCAATAATCACATCAAATCGAGACACGCTCAGCCTTGGAAAGATTGATAAAGAGCGAAAAATCGACGGATTACGTCCACAAGCATTAAAATCAAAACCTTTGGATCCAAAGCAGTTTCCGTATTCTTTTGCCTACTGCTCTAAGACATTTTGCCGACATGAGATGATTACACCCGTGATAAGGCACACGAGTGAAAAAAAGTACAGCTGCGACGTTTGCTTCATGCGATTTCGCGTGAAAACCGAAGTCGCCAGGCACAAACTCACGCATTCCGAGAAAAAACCCTTCGTTTGCTCGACGTGCGGTTTGAGATTCCGGAAAAATCGATATCTCAATAATAATCACATCAAATCGAGACACGCGCAGCCTTGGAAAGATTGATAAAGAGCGAAAAATCAACGAATTACGTTAACAGGCATTGGAATCAAATCATTTTTGAGCGGAATATACCGCCTCAGGAATCGGAGGAGTCATCTGGTGATTGAAAGTTAATATTATTTATATAAATAATTTGACAACACTGCTATTTAAAACACAATAACAATATTTTTTTATTGAATCGTTAAAAAACAAACTATTTTCTACAATACCTGATTAAAAGATAACACGACTATTAATTTTGAGGGCTTAATTAATAACCGTTGGGTTCGGCAGTCAGAGTAGAACTGGCCGTCCGATAAATTAAAACTGGTGCTAAAGACATAAAAATACAACAAAATCGAAAATGCAGAATATCGCGCATCTCGTAGGTGTGCGATTCTCTGCTAAACGGTGCACACCAACGAGTTTTCATATTCTTTTGCCCATTGCACTTGAAAATTTCACCGACATCAAGAGATACACGCGATGACGCAGATGACAAAGAAGAATTACGACTACGCCGTGTGCGCCATACGATTCCGCGTGGAATATAAAAACGGTGAGACGCAAATTCACGCACTGCGTAAAGAAACCCTTTGTTTACTCGAAATACGGTCTAAGAGAAAATCATCATCTCAAAACCCATATTGAATTGAGAAACGCACGAATTTCGAAAGATTTATAGAAGGCGAAAAATATACGAGTGGCGCCACCATCGAAGACATTCAAATCTCCTGCGTTTGTTATGTTTCCAGATCTGGCGCAACGAGGCAAAGAAGGTTCGCATCTTTCCGCAGAAAACCGACAGATTCGTCCACCGGAAATGGAACCACTGAGCTCGCAAGAGTTTCCGCCCATTCCAGACGCGACAACGACGAGGATTCGAGCAAGGAACGAGAAACGAAGGCCCTAAACAAAAATAAAAGAAATTCCGAAGCGAACGGCAAGTTTTCCTGCGAAAAATGTTGGAGAGTTTTCATGAGAGAGACAAATTTGAAACGACATGCCGCAAATTGTCGCGGAAAGTATAAAATCCGAAAAACAACCTTTTCGCCCCAGGAAACATTTTTCGAAGAAGCCAAAATAGCGGCCAATGAAAAAAGC
This sequence comes from Tromatobia lineatoria, assembly GCA_949699805.1. Taxonomy (NCBI): domain Eukaryota; kingdom Metazoa; phylum Arthropoda; class Insecta; order Hymenoptera; family Ichneumonidae; genus Tromatobia; species Tromatobia lineatoria. The sequence continues at coordinate 21,558,750 of OX453036.1, forward strand.
GCGGATATTTACCGCATTATCGAATCGACAGCCGCCAACGAACCGAATTCTTCGGACGATCGAGAAATCGCAAAAACGAAAAAATCACTTTTCTATCCTTGTCTCTATTGCGACTACACGACGCAAAAGAAGAAATTATTGAATCAGCATACACACGCTTATCATTCGGACGCATTGGACACAAAACGAGAAGAAAATCAGCGAAGCATCGACAAGGATCTCGTAAAACGTGCCAAAATGGAAGCGAACGGTCGTGTGTATTACCACTGCAACGATTGCGGCAAAAACCTCTTTTCGCCTTACACGTTTACGTGGCACGTGAGAATTCACACGGGCGAACGACCATTTACTTGTCATCTGTGCGGAAAACAATTTCGCGTCAATCAGGGCCTCGCTCGTCATCTTCGCGAGACTCACGCGGGTATCAAAAAATTTCCTTGCGATCTTTGCGGTCGTATGTTCTCGACGAAGCGAAACGTCGAGGATCACAGACGAATACACACCGGCGAACGTCCTTACGTCTGTAACGTTTGCGGCAAAGCATTCAAACAAAAAGCATCACTATTCGTGCACAATCGTACGCACACGGACGTTTTTCCGTTTAAGTGCAGCTATTGCGGACAAGGATTTCGTACGAGACCTCCACTCGTTATTCACTTGACAAAACACACTGGCGAAAAGCCGCACACTTGCGACATTTGTGAACGCGCTTTTCGCATCAAGTACGAGCTCAAACGTCATCGGCTTATACACTTTGACGAGAAACCTTGGCAATGTTCGGAATGCGATCTCTCGTTTAGACAGAAACGCTACTTGGTTAATCATAAGAGAATCAATCATAACTGCGGCTCACGGGCTAAAGAAAACGGCGTAACCTGTGAATCACATGTAACGAAGGATAATCTCGGTTCATGACGTCGTTCGACATCTATGAACGCGCTTTTGACTTCAAATTCGGGTTAAAGCGTCATCGGCTTATTTACTTTGACGAAAAACTGGGAATCACGAGTAATAAAGGATGATATCGTTTCATGGCGTCGTTCGACATGTATAAAAGCGCTTTCGACTTAAAATTCGAGTTAAACCGTCATCGGCTATTGACTTTGACGAAAAACTTTGTCAATGATCTGCGGCTCAACGACTGAAGAAATCAGTGCAAGCTGCGAATCACAAGTAAAATAGGATAATCTTGATTCATGATCTCCATTCGACAATCTGCAAACGTTCTCTTCGCATAAAGTACGAGCTAAAGCGATATCGGCTTCACTTAGATGAAAGATCTTGGCAATGCTCGAATTTGAAATGTCTCTCGTTTGAAAAGCTTCTTCATTTATTATCAAAGAATCAATCACAACTGCGGTTCAACGGCTAAAGAAACCGGCGCAAGCTGCGAATCCCGAGTAACGAAGGATGATTTCGTTTCAGGTGGCGATTTAGATCCAGATGTGAGCGCCCTGTGACCGAGGAAAAGAATATAGAGGCAGCAGATGAAGGTTTGCGGGAAAAAAAAGAAAAATCCCTGAAGAAACGAAGCAAACGAACTCCGGAACAACAGCTGGAAACAATACAATCACGAATTGTCAAGGACGGCACGACTTTCTACAAATGTCAAGATTGCGAAAAGCTTTTGTCGACAGCATATAACTTTCTCGTTCATCGGAAAAGTCACAGTTGTGAAAAGCCACACGCGTGTCGCGAATGCGGCAAGAGTTATGGCTCAGTTGCCATACTTCAGAGACACATTCGCGAGGTTCATTTGGGAATGAAAGATTTCTCATGCGATCTTTGCGATCGTAGCTTCGCCACGAAAATCACGCGTGACGAGCATCGAAGAGCTCACACTGGCGAACGACCGCATGTTTGCGATATCTGCGACAAATCCTTTACGCAAAAGTCATCGCTATATGTGCACAAACTTTTTCACACTTCGTATTTACCATATTCGTGCACCGAGTGCGATATGGCGTTCAGAAGAAAGCAGGATCTTGAAAAACACGTATTAGTTCACACGGGTGAAAGGCCACACGCTTGCGAAATGTGCCATCTACGGTTTCGTACGAGCGGTAATCTTAGTCGTCATAGAAAGACTCACACTAATTTAAATCCGTACGTTTGCGAGCACTGCGGATCGAAATTCAGCCAAAAACGGTATCTTAAGTTTCACGTTAGTAATATACACGAATTGGGGAAAAATTGTAGCGCCACGGCGGCGCCAATTGCTTCTAAATGATTCCAAATGTCTTCAGTCGTCAACAGAGACAGATAGGAATCGTAAATTGGTCATTTCTGAGCAGAGCGGCTTAAAAGCCAGAGAAGAACTTCATCTTAAGATCCAGATATGAAAACTGAACGAATTATCGTCTCAGGTTGCTACGATTTATTCAAAGCTGATCTTATTTGTACTCAAAAGCATCACTGATGAAGACACGTAAAAAGACGAATACAAGTATAGAAATTATGCCGCAACGCGACATGCAAAAGGCGAGTTCTTTAATGCAGTTCTGAAGCAACTCGCGTGTTTCGATATATTTGAAATGAAAGAGCTGAGCTTTTTCATTAATCTTTTCGCTTGGATCTAGGGTCGCGTTTTTATCTAATCAGTTGAATAATAAGTGATACAACGATGAAGTTGAGGAAAAAGATTAATTGAAGAACGCAGAAAGACATTGAAATTTATGAGGAATGAATAATGAGATTTATAAGTGTTAAATTATAAACAACAAAAAGTAAGTACACAACAAGAAATGTATAAAATTTCATAATAATTGTGGCATCTGAGATATGGATCTTCTGAAGTATTACCGTTGAAGAAATTGCTTCCTTTAATTGGTGTGCAATGTAACTCCGAAAAGAATGAGACCAAAACTGTAATTAACGACGTGTCACTTGTGACTAAAAGATTTCGATTCCTGTCTTTTTACGGGTCTCTAATGGAGATATTGTGGATATGAATAGGCAGTTTCCTTATCCAATCAAAACTTGTGATTGGATAGAGGCCAATTCAACCAAGGCGAACTCGTACACTCATTTTAGGGGTAATTTTGAGTTGAATGATATAATTACCTAAGCTATTAAACGACGAGGGTCATACAATCAAAAGTTTTTCATAGTTCCGTAACTATAGACAAACTTTTAAATTTCTTACATTTTAGCGGACTTAAAATTCGATCTAAAATTGCAGTGTTATAATCGTTGTCATTTAGCAGGTAATTGAATTGTTTGAACGAGACAAAATTTGTATCAAAGACAATCTATTGATATTAAACGTTTTTCCTTTTTTAAAACAACCGAATTTTAATTAATGACTCCCAGTTTCCGTTTACCACGATCCCTCGCTAATTGTCGCTTAGCGATTGTCAATATCCATATTCTTGTACTTTCAGGCCGAAAAAATCTTGGACTCTGAATCCGGAAAGCTCTGACTTCGCGGATTTTCAGAAAGCCTACGTTAACTTCTTTGGTACTGTTAAAATACCAAGGAGAGCAAAGATTGAACTCCCAGAGAGTTTCAATCATGTCACCGGTGCGTGTACATTGGTCGAATCTCCTGAAGAAATTTCCACGGCGGGCGCTTCTCAAAATGAAGAGAAAACGGATGATAGAATTATTCCAAGCCCTCGAATGACTGGCAGCAATAAAGATTCAATAAATGGCGCAATTGCTGGAAAGATTTTGCCTTCCAAAGACAAATGTAAAAACAATTGTTATTCCAAGACCGAGTCAATGACCCGGGAAAAGTCTGCAAAAGAATTGAAAGAAAACGAGGCAGATTCTGAGATTTCGAAGACGATGAAAAAGAAACAAATTTCGGACGGTCCGTATACGTGTGATTTGTGCGGAAAAAAATTTCGATTGCGGGATAGCCTCAAGAGCCACACGCGAATTCATACGGGAGAAAAGCAATTTACCTGCCACATATGTGGAAAGCAATTTGGACAAACTGGTTGTCTTTACTATCACCTAAAGCACGTTCATGGAGGAGTAAAAAATCATTCTTGCGATATATGCGGCAGATCTTTCGCTATGAAGACGACGATGGAAGATCATCGGAGATCCATTCACACCGGCGAACGGCCATTCGTCTGCGATTCTTGCGGCAAAACTTTCAAGACCAAATCGTCGCTGTACATTCACAGCAGAACGCACACGGAATCGTTTCCGCATGAGTGCAAATATTGCAATAAGGTCTTTAGATGGAGACAACAGCTTTTGGGACACTTGACTATACATACGGGGGAAAAAAATCATACTTGCGATGTGTGCGGCAAAGCTTTCGGCGTGAAAAATCATTTGACCAGGCACAAACGTACTCATTCAGTGGAAAAACCTTACAATTGTCAGCAATGCGGCATGAACTTTGGACAAAAAAGGTATCTCACGACTCATCAACGATCACGACACAAATGAACTCGCAAATGCTATAGAAATCGTTGCAGAGAAAAAATTAATTGATATTTACGTTTATCCTGTGATAATGAAAAAACGGGATGTGATCAGTTGGGTGACAATATTTTGAGCTGTTTTTTTTTTCGTAATCTCACCACAAAATACTTTGTAGTCCAATATTTCAACCTCTGTAACACTACAAAGTTAAAGCTTACGAGTTTATCCCCTTTTAATTTTAATTTAAAGTTTAAATAAAAAATTTTAATTTAAAGTTTAAATAAAAAATTTTAATTTCAAGTTTAACAATTTTCAACGGCGAGAATCATTTTTTGGGTACCAAGAAAGTAATTTAGGAGTCGCTTTAAAAAAAAAGGGTGCTCCAAATATTGTCATTGTCTCCTAGTCATCCGTCATTCGAAGACAAAACATTCGACTAAATGTCCACGACAAAATATCCGCATGACGAAACATCTTCGGGTAAATATCCGAACTTTCCGAAAAAAAAAAATCCGATATTCATGTGATACTAATTCTATGAAAAAATTGTTTTTAATTCCGTCTAAATGCCATGTATTAATCCAACGATGGATGAGAAATTATTGATGAAAGTAGCAGTCAAGCAGAGGATAAAAAAAAGTAAAATATATGAGGGAAAGTAAACCAAAGGCAAGGAACCAGACGGTTAAAAAAAAGTATTAGAACTCCATTACGCACGCAAATGTTGCCTAAAAGGCTCTAGTTAGCCACTACAGAACCTTAAGGACCTAACGAACTTAATTCGGACCTCAAGAAGCATTAGAAATATTTGCATTAGCGATAAGTGAGATTCTTATAAGTGAAGATTTTTTTGGTGTTGTGAAGAAAATATCGCATATGAGAACAATGTTTAAGAGAATGGAAATGAGATAATTATTAATTATATAAGAGTAAATATTCAGGATGTGACAAAATAAAAGTTTTTTTGTTTGAGAGGTATATATAATACTTTTTCTATTTTTTATTTATCATAGTTTTTGCACAAGCAAAATTAAAGACAATTCTGAGTTGAATTTATCAAAGCTTTATTGTTTGACTTGCAAAGAGGTATTGTAAAGTTTTGTCAATTTTTAGCTCATCGAAAGGAGAAAGTGAATTAATATTGAAGGACTTGCCAGAAAACATAGTAAATAAATAGAAAATATTAACAGTGATATAATAGGATTATAGAATAAAACCAACTTCCATGCAAATAACTTTATTCTTTTTCATAAAAGAGTTTGCGTACAAAAGTGTTGTTTATGAACAACGTCGATCTTAATATTCTTACTGAACAACATAATAATGTCCTGTAATAACAGAACATTGGTGCAACCAAGATATCGAAATAATTTTCGTTTTCTGTATCGCGATTTCCACTTATAGCACCAAACAATAATCTATTTTTTTTAAAACTTGCGACCTCGCAATTAAACTGCTAAATGTAACGAACTCTAAAATTGAACGGAAATCTTATAAATCTACCGGAATATATTAAAAAAATAAAAAATAGACTAACTTTGTTGTTAATTATTCTATAAATAGCTTAATTCGACTATCTTGTAACATAAAACTTTTTCAATTCGTTTTTGTCTTTTGTATTGCGTCTTGCGTATAACGAATAACTAAAGTATGGTTCGATCACTTACACGATTGAACACAGTATGATCCCGTGATTGCAATCGCAATATTCTCTTCAATACTACGTAAAAATTCTATAAAAATCAAACGAATATAAAGCATTAACTCAGCAGTAGTGTTCAGACTAATCGCATTATTAGTCGAGCGATGCATCTTCGTCACTGATGTGGCGGTTGGATTTTAGGTATTTCTGGTGGCTTGTCTACGCAGAAATTCTTATGATGCTGGAAAACAAAACAAATGAGGCAATAAATAATGCGTATAAAAGGCCGATGATATATCGTAAGTCCACTGATTATTGTCATTCTTAATATGTACTTTTCAATCATTTTTCGTATTTTAAAAACAAATTTAGTTTTCTTCAAATTGTTTTTCTTGTTAAAGAAATTTAGATTTTCTCCTTTTTTCATATTGAAAAAACGTTTTTTGCAATCCATTTGAAACGTTCTTGCATTTAAATAAATCGACTTATAAAAAAAAATTCTTTTTATTCAATTTCCGAAAGAAATGATAATCATTTATACAAGGTTCTACTTTAAAAATTCGAATTAAATAAAAATTCGAAAAGACGTAAAATTTTTACCATTCGATCGATTGGGGTTACATTTCGACTGAAACCATATGTGGACAAAATTTCAGCTCGGTATGTCGTAATTTACACAAGTGAGCGCGCCAACGATATTTTGCAAAAAATTCAACGTGCCATAAAATTTGGACCACTCGACCAATTGCTCTCAAATTTGCACCAAATACCTTTTCAAATGGTCGTCTAAGTGTGAAGAAAATTTAAGATATATCTGTGGAAAATTTCGATTTTTTTTTTTTTCCGTGAAAGCTTTTTTTTTGTTCACCAAAATCGGAATTTTCTGATATTTCAACAGTTAATTGGACTAAAATCTTAATTGGAAATCATTAATCGTGAAATCATATCGGTGATTGCAGCCGGATATCTCAGAATTTGCATGAGTTACAGTATTTCCAAACATTTTTGAAAAAACTAAAATTGTCATAAAATCAGGACGACTCTACAGATTCTCGCAAAATTTGGTACACATAATGTTCCACGGGTAGCCCATTTATGTACAAAATTTCAGCTCGGTGCCTCTTTAATTGCGAAAGTTATAGCGTGAAAACGATTTTTTCAAAATTTTCAAAATGCTGTGAAATCTAAATTTTCGAACCGATTCGCGTCAACTACAATCCTAATTGGTATTTTATGACAGCCCACTTGCATACCAAATTTAAAGAACATTCATCGAAAACCGCGACAGTTATCGTGTAAACAAAGAAATGTGCAGACATACAGACATTTTGCAAAAACCACTTTTCTCAAGGTTTTGGATCATCCTGCGTGAACTGACATGAAAATCTCGGAAAAAAAAAGTTCACAAAAACAAAACTTCCTCTACGAGGAAGCAAAAACATCTTCAACGGTATTGACGTTATATTCTTCGTGGATTATACATACCTCGTAAGAAGTCTCGTCAACCACGTGCAGGGGATTCCAAGGACACGTCATTTCGATTAAATCGCCGATCAAGCATCTCTCGAGATGCGACTGCAGATTATTTTGTGCAATTATGTGCGACTCGTTCAGGGGACATTGTATCATTGTGTCAAGACGAAACATGACGTTACCATTATTTGTGACGACAGATAGAGCTAAAAATGATCCGTTGAAGGCCATTTCGCATATTTTGGATATTTCGTTTTTTTTCTATAGGTAATACAAAGTATATATTGATTATCAAATAATAATCTAGGAACATGGATAAAGAGTAAATAGGTAAGTGTTCAGAGGAAAACGTCAATATTGATATGTCAAAAATCACCACCGTTCAAATATTTTTACCTTTTCTGTGTGTGAAATTCCACTCTTTTCCTTTAAGCTTTGTAGCTGTCACTCTGAATGTGGTTTATAGAAAATTCTTAAAATTAATATGAATTTATGATCGAATGAACGGCAAATATATTTGTCAAACATTGGCGAATCCAAGATCCTGACTGACGTGTGCGCTATTTACTTCTGAAGTGTCGCTCAGTCGTACTCTTTGTTTCTGACCTTCTTTTATCATTGAAGAATGTAAACTTAAATGGATATCCAATTCAACCGATATGTATGCGTGGATTTGCTGATTAGAACAATTGCGCATGTTCAGAATTTTGAGTTCCGTTTTTGTTTTTTTAAAAACGTTCTTAAAAGAAAAGATTTGCATACCTATGGAAAATGTTGAAATAATAAGATCACTGAAAATTGATTTTATTATTAATATCATGGATCATAGCAGACGACGTGGAAAAATCTTTCATGATGTAGATTTTTTGACGTTGTCTGCTGTAAGGATTTCTTTTCGTGGTTCGATACATAATGAAGCAATACCGGTATTTTAAAGTTGTACTCAGTCGATAACGATAACTGTAATTCCATTTCTTCAGCCCCAATTTTTGTGGGCAGAAACAGGTCATCAAAATGCCTGAGAAGGCATCGATGACAGTCAATTTTAAAAGGGTAATTAGTGTAATCGAAAATCAAGCTGAATTAAAAAGATTCTATTGAATATAATCAAATTTTATATCAATTTATAGAAAAATTAGATTATTACGACAGATTATTACGTCGATAATCTATGGGGTATAATATTCGTAGGTTTTTGGGAGCAAATTGTGTAATTTTAGTTCGATCGTGACAAGCGATAGTGCATTTCATTTCTTGATAGATACTGCATAAATTTATCGTCGAAGATTTATAATGATATTCATCGTTTACAAATAACCGCCATTTGTTGATGAAATTAAAATGAACTTACGAAGATATTCTAGTTTTTCTCCTAATTGTGATTATCTTGATATTTGATTGACCTGATTTATATCAATTAATGAAAAATTAATTGATATCCTCAATAAATTATTATGCTAAGTATAAGATTTAGTTCTCAAATAACATTCATCAAACTTCAGACCAATTGTTGTAAAAATGTGAAAATTTTAAGTTTTGAAAAAAAAATCAATTATAATTTTATATTACAAAAATATTGAAAAAAAATTTGATTAAATGAATGCAAAGAATATATGACGCACCCTTGAACAATCCTCAATGGAAATTCCTGATCTTTCATGCACCAAAACATTCGCACGGGAAAAATTAAGGTTCAGAAAATGCGAGAAACTTTCTCGCACTTACAATAATTATATTAACTCGATGAGCACGTTAACAAAGATTACAATCTTTTATTCGAAGTTTTTGGTGTCCGGCTAAACAAATAGGATTCCAAAACTTAACTAATAGACATTGTACGATTTTACATGATATTTGCTTCAAAAACTGTACATAGAAAGATTAGTTGCATTTCTCTTATATACACGTTTCATTCAGAGTTGAAATAAATCTTGAAGCTGATAAATTGAACAAAGCTCTATTTTCATAATGAATTGGAAGCCACGTACACGAACATATTATTATATCGCAAATATATATATATATATATATATATATATATATATATATATATATATATATATATATATATATATATATATATATATATATACATATATATATATACATATCCTTTAACAAATTCGTATCTTTTGATAACGTAGTTTCTTTAGGGCGATTGCTGAATATTTCCAAAGCTTATTTCTTTGCTATGATCGATATTTGTGGAATTAAGATTTTTTTCACTGAATCTTAGAATTCTGCAGTCAAACGCTTTCATTTTTTTGTGCGAAATTTCAATCATAGCGTCGAAATTCGCTCGCACTTGTAGCAATCTGAATCATCATCTTGAGACAAAATTATGCCATGAGTTTTACAAGAATAGGAAATTGTGATGGATTAAAAACGGTAAAAAAACGTGAACCACTGTAGCACAAAATTAGCCGCAAAAACTGTTAAAGCATCGGAATGTGAACTATGTATTCATTAACATTAACATTAATCATGTTTCGTCTGGTTTCAACTTAATGAATTATCACGGGCGCTTTGCTCAAACTTCGCCGTTGTTTGAATCAGATACATTCATCACAATGTATCGTGAACTTGGAATAAAATTTAAAGCAGCGAACTAAAAAAAACCGTTTTTCAATTTTTAATTTATTGATAGGGAATAAGCTCGATTCGAAAAAACTAAAACATAGAAACACTATTCGTGCGTTATAATATGATATTTAATCATTTGGTCAAATCATTATTGAGTAAGAAATTAGTATTAAAATTAATTTCCTCTCTGACACAAAAATGGAATTTAACACTGTTGAAAAGAATTGCTTCCTTATAGATTTTCAAAATTTTCATAATGTAGCCTATTCAAAATAGTTAATCACTGAAATTAACAAGCTTCGATTGAATAGGTGTCACTATTCCGGAATTTAAGAGTTACGAGTTATAAATTTTCATTTGTTACAGTCTTAGAAAACCTCTAATCTCGATTCTTTAAATGAAGATAGTTAAATAAAAAATTAAAACTACTATGATGTGAAAAAAATGGTTCGCTCAATACCTAAATAGCTGATAATTCCCTGAAAATGCATTTAAGGTGATGTGCTACACTGACCGAGTCGCTATGAGGGCGATAAAGACAACGCTACTCGTCGTCGTCGAAGAGCGAGAGAAGAATGACAGAAACGTGAAACACATCACGTTAAACGCAGAGAAAATATTCGATTGAATATTTTTCACATATTTCCAGAATGCTCAAGTATTCAGGTATTTTTAAGTGAATTTTTTTTCAAGTATTTTCAATTTTTACAACCACCATTTCAGTGATTGATCATTGCGAATAGGCTTCTTTATAGTTTCAAAACTATAATGACTTTTCAACAGTTGCATTGTCAAATACGCTATCAATCACGATAACTTTCATTTTTTCCTAAAAATAACTGTCAACCTGACCATAAAAATAACTTTGAATAGAAGTTGTTTTTCGCACAGAAAAAGCTTTCGGAAATGGTAAAAATAACGTTCGAATAACCAAACCAAAATAATCTTACGGTTACTTTTCCGTTATTGGAACCAATAACTTACCGTCATGACGACTTTTTGGCGGTATAGTTGATTTGATAGTAAGTGGACGCAGGCTATGAGCTATTACTTTTACTCTGCGTATGGTTTATTATCTTACAAAAATAAACGCATTTATTTTTCACTTGAACGCGACGAACAAGTAACTATCACATCCGTTTGGTTTAGTCATTTTGAGCATCTCCGGAAGTTTCTACTGTGCCAAAAACAACTTCTATTAAACTTCATTTCTATGGTCCCTTCGACAGTCGCCGTGATTAATAGGGTCATTAATAAATACTTAAGAACACTGAATGGAATATGACTGCTTGTTCCGAATTTACATGAATTTTTCGAAACCGATTATTTTCATTACATTTCAGAGAAGTACATCGTTCAAGTTGATGTAACAACAGCTTTCGAAAAAACAAAGCATAAAGTATAAAACTATCATGTCACTTTTGTCAAACGGCAAATAATGAATGATTCATGTAAACCAAAAAATCGTGTCCGAAAACTAAAAAGATCGCAATATCTGTGCCGTAATTAGAAATTAGAGAAATTTCGCCGTACTGAAGCCGTAACAGCGATAGTGCCGAAAAACTGTTTCATTAATCAGCATTTTCGTTTCCGTCTTCCGAATCATCGTCATCTGTGTTCGCAACGCTCAAAGTATAAGTTTTCTTTGAATTCTTTGCCCCGGCAGCTTCTTCCGGCGTTTCGAAAGGATTTGTGCTTACTTTGCGCGGACAACTTCCCTTAATATGAACGCCAATGTAGATTCCTTCCGGAGTTGGTCCCGGTCTGTTTCCCTCAAATGAATCGTAAGCCATGACCATGCCACGGCCGATCGACCAAGGCGCATCATTCGCGGGACTGGGAAAACTAGCAGCGCATTTGGCGAGACCATCGACAAACGCGCACTGTTTCTTGGTCGGCGGAATATTATCGTCTCTGTTTCCGTCATCGTGCGTTACGTCAAGCTGATTTATCGAAGCTGTTGAATCGACCAGTTCAGGCAAATCAAAACTGTACGACTCCATTTGCTGAATCATAATATCTGTCGTGTTATCAATTTTTTTCTTCATTGTCGTCAGTGCAGCGACTCGATGCTCGAGTTCTGTCATGTCGTCTACTTTCGGTTGAGCGGCCGGCCCAATGAGATCAGGAATGTAAGCGGCTTCATCGAGATAAGCTGATATCTCGGCCTCCGAGAAACAGGCTAGAGAATCGTTGAGATTCGGAATTCCCGCGTTATTTTCGCGCGACCTTCGAGACGTTTCATTAGGGTCGTGAGAGTATGTGCTTGATGTAATGGACATACTGTCGTGGAAAGTATTGGCAAGAGACTGACAGAGATTTGGGAGTTGGTCAAATTCGCAAGCTCCGTCTTCGGAAGAAATGCTCTTGCGACGGACGACGTTTTCTCCGCTAGAAACTTCGCCCTTGTACGATAGCGTCAAACTTGGCTCGTGTGGCGGTCTCAATTCTCGATGTGGCTTTCTGTCCTTAACCGAGTTCCTATCGATCTCGGAGAATTTGCTCGAATTCAAATCCTCCATCATCGAAGTATTGGTTGATAAGGCTTTGCACATTGTGAGAGGTGGACGCAATTCTTTTGATTGTTTGGGCTCCTGAAAGTATTGACCATGGAAAATAGTATTTCGAACAGAAATGTAAAAGTAATAAAAGTAATTTTTTTAAATCAAAATCAAAATAAAGACAAAAATCTGAAAAAATTCATACGCATTCAAATTAATTAATATATCATTTTCATTAGAAAAAAAAGTTAGGTTGACTAATTGTTTGTTGAACAATTGTTCTTTTCAGAAATTTGTTAATAACATTTGGGAATTATTACTATGCAAAATTGTTCTTTTCAGCACGTTTAATATAGATTATTTTATTCCGATTTTTATCCCATCGGGAAGTAATCGAAATTTTCTCGGAAACTCATGATTGTACGGAGTGTGCGTATCGTACATCCTTAATTGAATTGATTAATCAAGCAGCCACGCTCGACGAAATCAGCTACAGTCGATATTTGTAAAGATTCGCATTTATCTTTAACTTTGAATTGATGTGAGATGTGCTTCGCAAAATTCCATCATTAAACAATTGACCGGAAATAGTCGCATACCTTAAAATAGTAATGTTTTTTAATTACCTCAGATCGTTGCGGAGACTGTATTGGTCCGTTTGCTTCAAGCTCCTGGAAACGCCTTCGCTCAGCTAGTTTGTACTGCTTTTTCTGAGCTTTCGACAAACCGACGGCCACTCGCAGCACCGGCTTACCCTCCGCATTTTTGACAGGATCGTATGTACCAACAGGTCCAGGCTCCTGTTTTTATTAAAAATCTTCAAGGCTCTACTTTTTTATAAATTTTTAGCGGATGATTTACCATTTCGATATTAACGAAAGTGACTTCATTCAAATGAATGTGAAAAAAATGTACAAGCTGCACTCAATTAGATCAGTGAGATTACAGGGAAATGGTAATGTAAAAAATGTATATTTTTTCAAATCAGTAGTGAAAAATCTCATATTTTCTGAAATACTTTCATGAAATCTTTAAATAATGATGTCAACGTCTTTTTGGTTTGATTTGTAAAAAAGACAAAATGTATTTACAGCATTCTACCTTTCTTCTCCTTGGAAAATAAAAAAAAAAATCTTCAAGTGTACGAATTTATAGACTTAAAAGATCAGCGTGGCTGTTACACGAGAAGAATATGGAGGAATTTCTGCAGACGATTCAGCGATTCGATATTAACGAAAATTAATAAATTTAAATAAACGTCAAAGCATTACAGAGAAATGTTAATGTAAAAAATGAATATTTACGAAACAGCAGTGAAATAAAATTCATATTTCCTGAATAACTTTTATAAAATCTTCAAGTATTTATATAAAAACGTCTTTTAGGTTTAATTTATGGTAAGATTTATGAAATGTATTTACAGCATCCCAATCTTCTTCGCTTGGAGGTAACAATCCATTAGTAGAAGTCGCAGGCACGGATCCTACATCGCGACTCTCTTCCGTTGGACATATCGATTCCATAGCTCCGGGCATATCTTCGCAATCGCGTTTGTAATGATCCTTACAAGAGAAAAAATCATTTAATCGTAAAAAAAAAAAAATTCCTTCAGGAAAAGTTGATTTTTCTACATGAAAATGTGATATAATGATTGGAGATTCAGGTATTAAATATTATAGTTAGTTTTGCGAGAACTAATTGATAGTCATCAAGTGAATATATATATATATATATATTCACTTGAGATATATATATATATATTGTAACGATTAGCTTAGCAATAACTTCATCTTATTCTTTTTATCGACCGATCCCCTGAATACAGAAACCGACTGACTGACTAACGATCGTCTTGACAACGCGTTGATTAACTTGACAGTCTCGGACGAGATCCAACCAAGAATAGACGCTTAACCTTTGACGCGACTTCTCTTTTTGGTTGGATCTCGTCCGAGACTGTCAAGTTAATCAACGCGTTGTCAAGACGATCGTTAGTCAGTCAGTCGGTTTCTGTATTCAGGGGATCGGTCGATAAAAAGAATAAGATGAAGTTATTGCTAAGCTAATCGTTACAATATATATATATATATAAGAGATGCATTTAGATGTTCAAACGCATTTTCTATATATATTGACTTGATTTCTATTAATGTTTTCAATTGAATTTATTCATTTTAAGAATCTAGAATGTTTAGAAATGCGTTTAGATATAAATGCCTGGAATGCTGACTCGTATCAAACTGTATTGAAAAGTGGAAGTTATATCAGAGATGAACATTACAATTGTAATGTTTTGAGAATTTGAGACCTTGAATTCACTAAGTCTCAATAATTCATAGTTTTGTATTTTTTTTTTTTTTTGCTAAAACTCATGTCAATTATGTGGAATACATTGACAATTGTACTCACTTCATAAGCAAACTTATCAACGATATGCAAAGGATTCCAGGGGCACTTCAGCCGCATCCCTAAATTGTTATTTTTCGAGCATCTGACCAAGTGAAACTGCATTCTACTCGTCAGAATTCGATGAGACTCGTCCAGAGGACATGTTAACAGTGGATCTGGCCCCATTTTAAACACTTGCTTCTTTCCTCAAAAGCTTCTTTCTTCAGTAACAAAAATCCACATTAACTGTATAAATTTCAATGTATTTACAAAAGGTAATAGGATTAGCATGAATGACTGATTTCTTAATGTAATATAAAATACTCTATTGATCAGTGTGAGTATCCTAGCGTTGTACAGTTTGAACAATGGGAAAATTTTTATCGACAATCTATTTCTCAACTTGTATTTATTTTTTGTGTTTTCTCTTTTTTTTTTTAATGTATATTTAAGATGGATTCAAATAGTTTATTATTATAATATAAAGTACTATATGGATCATTGTGTGCATTGTGTTCATACAATATGAACAATGATGTAGAATTTTATTAACACTGTACTGCAAAATTTGTCTTGAATTTTTATATTTTCCTTTTTTTTATTGTGTATATTTATGGAGGCATTAAATGATTTGTTATCATACTAGAAATTAGTCTATGTATTATTATGTGGATTCTTCGAACATAAAGTATAAACAATTGGACACTTCTTAATTTGTTTTCATTTTTTGTATTTCGTTCTTTGTATTTTTTTAATTATGTATATTTTTGGACGCTGTGAATAATTTGTTATTATAGTATAAAATACTATATGGATCATGTGTGTATCTTTAAGTCATACAGTTTAAACAATGAGATGAATTTCTATTGATGCATTTCAAAATTTGTGTCCAATTTTTCATTTTTAAAAAATGTTTATATTTAAATGAACTTTAAACAATTAATATCATAATAGAAATTACCCCATGGATTATTGTGTTGATTCTTCAATCATACAGTATGAATAATGAGGTAAAATTATATTAACAATGAACTTTTAAATTTGAATGAGAAAATTTACATTAAAAAAAAAATATTCTTTCGCCATCTTGACCCAGATTTAATTGCTAAAATAAAATTGAAGAAAATTTAAACAGCAAATTCTCGGAAGCTAAACGAAAATGTGCTTCCAATATTTGACGCTAGAGGCTCTGAAATACCGGAAAAATTAATTCACCTTGATCACATTGTGGTTTTCAATCAAAACAAACCGTTATTATTATTTCGACACGAAATCATAACAATGAGTCCGCGCCAAAAAAAAATTCTCGCTGAGAATGCAGCACAAATTTGAACGAAATTTCGCTTTTCCTGGCTTTATCGCTAATTCTTTCGCGTTCTATGTTAAATTATTTGCTGACAGAAACTAAATGAAATTCGCTGAATGAGGCAGCAACTATCAATCCGCCCGTCGACATTTCGTTAACACTGAAGTAGGCGCTGTGTTATCGATCGTCCAACAGCACATTCACGGACGTCGTTGAGAAAGAGAAATTTCGTTCTTTGTCTTCGGTTGAATGCGCATGAAATAAACGAATTTGGAATTCCAATCGATATTAAGCTGATATTTCTCAGGACTAAAACTCGCGATATAATACCTATTGTATATGTATCAATAGCAAATAGGCATTTTTTCTACGTTTACAATTTATACATGCATTTTGATACACTGAATTTTGCTTCGCCAGTTTGTACGTGAAAAATGTCCGTAATCCTTTGGAACAAAAAACTTTTGATACAGACTTTAATATTCTTGCCGTTTCGGCTCGTGTTACAATAAGTTTTCTATACTTACGCCGTAGATTCTTCGTTCGTACTGTTGTCAAAGGTGGATCAACGAGCACTTGACGATCAAGAAAATATGACCATTCAATGCGAACGTTAGCAGCAGACTGAAGGACAAAGGGCGACTTTGAAGAGCTCTACATGTTCTTCAGAACTGTCGATCGATCCCCACCACTTTTTTTTTCGGCCGGGAGCTGCTATCGAAACTAGAGGTTCAGTAGTGCTCCCCAAAACTTATTTACATAGCTAAGTTTTTTTTACAGGTACTTGAAGTCAAGCGTTAAATGAAACCTGGTAGAGAAGAGATGTACAGTTCTATGTTGGAAAACTTTGACGGAATAAATCTACAATTTCCTACACTAAAAATCACTGTATGGATACAATTTTACTTCAAGATAATTCGGAAAGGGCAAATAAAAACAATTTCTCAGTCGCAACTTTTTGTTGTATACGTTTGTGATATACGTACTCTAAATATTGTGTTTATTTTTTTTTTCTACTTTTTCTATTCAAGTGGAAATCGGTTATTATTCGATGTCCACAAAATGAGCAAAAAAAAATGACCCAGCGTCTTAAGATTGTACGAAAATTAATTTTCTCATGAACAACATACATACCAAACTATAAGAAGAAAAAATTTGCCTTTGGCACTGAGCTAGAAATTTGTGATATTCAACAGAGTAATTTTCAGAATTTTTGCAGGTTTTTAGATAACGGCATTCGATATGTCACTTTAAAAAAATATGAAAAACAATTTACATAGTTCGGCAAAATCTGGGAAAAATTCCTAACAATCTGTGAAAATTCTGAAAAATCTGGCTTTACATAAATATACATTTGATCAATCGCCTAAAGTAGATCAATATTTTTTTCTATTTTTTCATAATTTTTTTTCAAACATTTTCACAAAAGATACATTTTTTATAGTAATAATTCCAAAATGTTATTGACAAATTTCTGAAAAAAAAAAAAGAATTGTTGAACAAACAATCAGTCAACTCACATTTTTTTTCTAATAAAAATGATATGTTAATTTATCTGAATGCGTATAAATTTGTTCAATTTTTTTTCTTTATTTTGATCTTTATTTTGTTTATTTTCTATTATTTATTTATTAATAAATAAATAAAACCTGAAAAAATTCATATGCATTCAAAAAAAGTAACATATCATTTTCATTAAAAAAAATTTAGGTTGACTGTGTATTTGTTGAACAATTATTATTTTTACCAATTTGTCAATAACATTTTGGGATTATTATTATGCGGAATCAATTTTTTCAGCACGTTTAATATGCATTATTTTTTCCGATTTTTATCCCATCAGGAAGTGATCGAAATTGTCTCTGAAACTCACTTTTGGCGGGACTGTACCTATCAAACACCCTTAATGCATCAATTATTCAAAAACCGAGTTCTATTCGCCTGCAATATAAATAGAAATATTTATATTAGTTAGATGGCGCAACCACTGTGGTGATCCCTCCCCCGCGATCGTGCGTCACTACATTCATTGTTTACCATCAAAAAGTTTGTGGGAGTGGCTTTCGGTATTGCCAATCCGATTGTAGCGAACCACCATGTAAAAATAATAACAAAAATATATCCCGACGAATAATCGTAGGTTCTCGTAGGACAATCGTATTACAAATCCGGGAAAAAAAATGGTTCAATGAATTATTCACATACGTTTACAAAACCAGCCTTTTGTCCGCGGCCTTTTTAACCATGGGCCATATTTTCCTGATACCGATTGCCCCATATCTTTGCTCATAAATATAAGCTTCACAACTTGTTTCTTCATTTGCCAGTTCTGATACTCGAAAAAAGTCTGCAAACCAGAACTTTGAAAATCACTTTTCATTGTTTTCTCTTTTTCCAAAGTCATGGCTATATACCGGACTAAACATTAGTTTGTTGATTCAACTATAATTCATTTAACTCAACAAACGTTTGACAAAATCTCCAATCAACAAAACGCTCTTAGTTGAAGAAACTGAATTTATTTTCATTTTGGTTCGGATATTTAGGGTCGTTCGAGGAACGCATGTAAATCTATCAATTTCAATAAATTTTGGTACCAAATATCTTTAGACGTTTTTACGTACGTGTTTATGTAATTTGAACATGAAAATCCAATTATTTTTTCACGAAAACGTCTCTTTTTAATGCAGCAAAAATGCAGTACTAATTGTAAGTCATTTTCAAACTGTGAATCAATGCTATTACTCGAGATTTACGAAAAATATTCACAGCAGTGAAGCTCGACGAATGACCGATTCCGCTTTTTATAAAAACCGGAATTTTTTGACATCTATATAACAGGAGTCGAGTAAACAAGAACTACAGAGAGAATGAGTCTATAGTTAAATAACCTTGTACGTGTGAATGTAATGTCCACGTAAACTATTTATAAAATCTTCTTCTGTTGCGAGTTGAGTCGTCATTCTCCGCTAGACGTATTATTGCACCGAAAATACATAAAGCGTCAAGCGTGGGAAGCTTCTTTTCTAACACTCCCTATATTGCTATACCGTTTAACCGCAAGTATTATAAATAAACATTAATCCCAACGGTATTACTTTTTATTTACAGAAATATCCAATTCGGTATAAAGCAACTTTTACGGTCATTCGGATGGCAAAGAGGTGGAAAACGTCCGAACGACGCTGGATAAACCTTTCGAGACGTTATATAGATATCCTCGGGTGTAAAATAAGCATGAGAAAACTGCGACGCTCTGGAGTGGTGGAAATTCGAGAAACGAGTGGAGAGTACCTTTCTGACAAATATATCAGTCCAACGCCACGCGGACCCACGAAAAGAGGCTTTTGTGTGACCTACGCGATACACTTACTATTCTCGGGACTTATATCACTGTAAAAAAAATTTACTTTAAATTTACTGCACTTTTACTGGAAGTTTTTATTCATAAAGTAGTATTGGAAATTTAGTATAGAAATGTAATGTCAAATTGATGTATGATACACCATATTCAATAATTTCCTTCAATTTTACTGGAAAAATATGTAAATTCTATACCACAGTTGTTTATTAAATTCCGATGATGAGTTTATGAATAAAAACTTTCAATCTTTTCTAACAGTGTAGTGTTGAAGCGACGTTTTTTTCATCAGAGAGACTTCTGTGTTTTTATTAATCTTGATACAGATCATTTGTATTTTAGATGTTTGCATTATGCAATCTATTCTGAACGCGTCAATATTTTAGTAACGAATTTCACAAGCATACACTGTTGAAAAAAAAGGTAAATTTAGGGAGGAGTGATATGAAATTTACAAAATGGGCGAATGAAATAATTATTAGTATGACATTCGCTGTAAAATTAACAATGGTGGAGTAAAGTTATATCCGTGATGATATAACTTTATCAGATTTTTTGAGATTTTTTTTCTTTATTTTGATTTTGATTTCGATTTTATTTTCAAAAATGTACGCGAAATAATGAATTTTGGATATGTGTTTGGCATAAAACCATTACTACACTCAAGATGTTTTTTTGCAAAACGCATATCCAAAATTAGTTGTATTCTGCGCATTTTTCAAAATAAAAAAAATCAAAATCAAAATCTGAAAAAAATCGTATGCATTCAAATAAATTAACATATCATTTTTATTAGAAAAAACGTTAGGTTGACTGATTGTTTGTTGAACAATTGTTTTTTTCACGAATTTGTTGATAACATTGTGGGATTATTTTTATGCAAAATCAATCTTTTCAGGACGTTTTTCATGCATTATTTTTTTCCGATTTTTATCACATCGGGAAGTGATCGAAATTGTCTCTGAAACTCACTTTTGGCGGGACTGTACGTATCATCCTTAATTTGAGCTGAAATGTCTCACATAAATCTATGTTAAATTTTGTTGTAGGCCGTGAAAATCCACATATTCCCTTTTTACAGAAATGAAAAATTAAAAAATTCTAATATCTTATCAAATTTATATTTTATCATTTTGAAATTTTTTGAAGTTTTTACAATAACAAAACCCAGTTGTTTCGAATAAAAAAACAGAAACTGATATTTGTATCAAAATGACAATTTTATCTTCACAAAATTTCCAGCTTCTCGTACTAGAAAAACGGATCACATGCAGAGTACGAAATACGTCTTTAAAAACCTGTACTTTGTGTACTTGAAAATCACCTTGTTATTGTTTTATTCAAAGACGCTTCGTAATATAAATATACTTGTTATTCTAAAAATCGGAGCGTTTTGGACATTCATAGGCGGTATTGTGAAATCAGAAATTGCATATTATATTATTCGGACTATAAACACGAAATTTGAAATGTCATAAAAAAAAATAAAAAAATAAAATTTAAATGTAGATTTATAGCATTTTGTGACAGTAAATCGTCCAATTTCTCAAATCCTTATCCGAGTTATAATTTTGGATATCTAATACAGATATACAAGAAATTTATGCTACAGGTTGTGCATAAAAACTTCCAGCTCGGTGCTATAATTTCCTAATAAATTGCTTCAACAATGCACACTGAAATAAAGATTGTAAATTCACTTTGACAAGTGATATTAAATCTACGAATAGGTAGATGAAATAATTATTAGTATGACATTCGCTCCAAAGTTAACAATAGTAAAGTAAAGTTATATATACGTGAAGATAACGTATAAAAATATTTTAATGAAAATTACGAAACGCCTGTTGCAATCCATTTATAACATGAACAAAATTGTGAAATAGAAATCAGCTTCGTAATATTAGTCAATTAATATTAGATTTAACAAATCTAATATTAATTGACAAAAGAAATATCAGATTTGTCAATTTACACGGAGCACTTCAATATTTGTATAAAAATGACAATTTTATCGTCACGGAATTTTCAACGTTTCGCTGTAAAAAAAAATGTACTTGAAATTTAGTGTACAAATATAATGTAAAATTAACGTATGGTACAGCATATTTAATAATTGACTTTATTTTCACAGTAAAAGTATTTGAATTTTAATAATTCGCTTCAATTTTACTGAAACAGTACATGAAATCTATACCACAACTGTCCACTAAATTTCGATGACGAGTTTATGAATAAAACTTCCAATCTTTTCTAACAGTGAAATTTACAAAGGACATCAAAAAAAAAAATATAATGTAAATTTCTATTGATATTTTACAGTAAGGCGCCAAATTTCTTAAATCTTTTTCCATCTTATAAATTCAAATATCTACTACAGATTGACAAGAAATTCATGTCAAAACTTGTGAATAAGAATTTCCAGTCCGTTACCATAATTTTCCAATAAATTTATTCAACAGTGCAGTGAACAAAAATCACTGAATATAAGGTATAGCGACGGATACGAGAGCAAAAAACAAGTCGGACTATACATAGCAGTTTATTTTGGAAGGATGAGTCTCGTCGACTGGAAGCCACGCTTCTGATGTGTCCCTGCAGTTCTGGTTAATCGCATATTCGAGAAAACTGAACAAATAGCGATTTCCGGTGCTATGTTATGATAGCCATCATTGCTATTCCGGTGGTGAAGAAAAGCGAGCGAAAAGCTTGTTTTACGTGCCGGTAAGCGAGAATTATCGTTGATTGTTGAGAGCCTGAAGATGCATCGAGTTTTGAGCTTCCAAATGGCTCGCGGCTTCGGCGAGTCCAGCGAATTCGTCACGAAGCGTATGTGCTTCTCGTTTCTCTTCTCCGTTGGATTTCTGAGCCTTCTGTGCGGTTTTCTCATCGGAAGATTCGCCGCTGGAAGGGCTGTCGATATTCGCGCTGAGAAAACGAGACTTCAACTCGCTGGAAATGGACTCGAGAGCACTGAACACCTGCGAGAATCTCTGGTTCAGGGGCTGCAACAAAATCCTTTTTCTACCAGTTACGTCACGTACGTTATTGTTATGTGGCATGAATTAATCGAGACAATCGATTTGAGTGGTTTATTTGAATGGAATAAATTATATTGCTGAAATATAAAATAGTTTTGAAAAAAAAGTATGAGAAGAGTATTAGAATAGTATTAAAATGGAAAGTATGAGGAGTATTGGACGAAATCATACTTTGATTTTACTCATATTCGACTATTAAGAATGCGTATACGAAAAGCATTCGGGTATCGTATATATTAAAATAAAATATGTTAAATTTGAATTGCAATTAATTAATGAATGAAATATATGTAATGAAATTTAAGAAATATTTTTTTTTATACTTACAAATACTATTTTATATACTCATTTCATACTTAATACTTGAATATGAGTATAATTGTAGCATGATTTCGTCCATACGTTCATACTACTTTTTTTTACGTGAGATATAAAATTTTCATTTTTTCGAAGGAAATAAAATGTACATGATTCACGTCAATTTCATTAGGCCGACTTCTGATTAATTGAAAAATGCATTTTTTTGGTGCCTCGTAGAAAAATTTTTGCTCCTATGCGGATTTTTATTTCGCGACTTTTAATTTAGGTCACTCAAAATGGTCCAAAACATCCAACAAAGTGTTTTTGAGAAAATGGCTGCGTATGTGTGTGCATGTGCAGAATTCTAATTTTTGTAATTTTTTATGTGGAATTAGATCATCAATTTTCAAAGATGGATTTAGTCAAAAGATTGCTTAATAAGAAGGAAAAAAAAAGAAATAGCATGTGTGTAAATCAAATAAATGGAATTTTTATTAAGTACGCGAATATATATTTTGCACATTTATTCTCTAAAATAGGGAAAACGGAAGTGCCGAGGATGTTCAGAGGATAAAGAACAATCTTCTGGAGCTTCAATTCTTTCATCGCGTCGTAGGAAACGGAAATTGCATTATTGCGAGCATTCGCGGTTCGCGCGAACCTGGTAATATGTGATTTACTTCATGCGCACTTTACACTCAATAGAATTAAACAAAACTTTAAACAAGAACTCTACCAATTTCAACAAAAAAACATGTTCGATTCGTTTGTAGTGAATGCTTTTCGATTTGAATTTGAATATTATTAAGGAATTACTCCTATTGCGTAAATTGACATCAAACACAATAATTGGGGGATTAGTACAGACATATCTACACATAAATTTCTCCAATAATATCTAACAATTTTTCAATAAGATATTTAATTAATCAATGGCTTGAACCTATTCGAACCTGAGAATTAAATCTCTTGCGTGACTAAACATTAAAAGACTGACCTGTGAACCGTAACACTGAAAAAGTATTGTTTAGCTTTAACAAGCGTGATACTGTCGAGTTAGAAACGTTCACTGGAGTATAAACCCTTATAAAACACAGTGTAGAAAATATTCCGAAAATTCATATACCGTATAGTAATTTACACAAAGCTTTTGTAATGTATTTTTACTAAACCCGTGTATGAAATTCATTTTAATGTACTAAAAAAAAATTTTTAATCAATGCACGTATGGTGAAGTCAAAGTGAACTGACATTCAGAACATAATCTTATCAACGAATGTAGGACACTGTGTATTAACTAAAACGACTTTTGTAACGAATTCAGGAGAATTGTACATCAATTTTACATTAGACTCGCGTAATATATTTTTTATTTTCGTTTCTGTAAAAGAACTTCCTACACAAGTGTAGTAATTTTACCTTAAATATATTTAACAGTGTTTAGTATACTGCGCATTAATTAACGTCTCCTGTAACGAATTTAGCAAACTGGACATAATTAATGCGACTTTCGAAATGACTTTTGAAGAATGATACATTAATTTCACGTTATACACGTGTAAATTTCTTATACCCGTTTTCGTAAACGAGATTCCTACGCTGTGTAGTAATTTTATTTACTGTTAAGTATAAAATGGTCTAAAAGTCCGATAAAAGTGACTTAGAAATCACTTTCTTAGTCTGTACAGAAATATATATTTTCTACGTTTTCAATATTGTCGATTGCGTATTTTTCAAAATACCAGGCTAATTTTTCCACGGTAATGGACCATTATCAAAATATTATAAAATCAATAGTAAATCGGTCAAAGAATTTGAAAATGTATGTTTGAAATAATATTTCGCACGAACGGACTCACATTGAATGTCTCATTGAACAGAATTTGGTAAAAACTGGAAAAGGTGGCGAAATTCAATAAAATTTGAATATCTCCATCTGTTAAAAATTTTTGCAGTAACATTCTAAATCTGCTCAATCTAAATTACAAGATTACAGTTTGTATAAACTTAAAAGTTTTTACAAATTTCTAAGTCTTTGCAAATCTGTAAGTCTTCAAAAATTTGTAAGTCTTTACAAATTTGTAGGTCTTCAAAAATTTGTAAGTCATTGAAAATGAAAATTGTACAAATTTTAAAGTTTGAAAAATTAAAATTCACAACAAATTTTAGTTTGTACGAATTACAATTTGTACAAATTTTTAAGTTTCTACAAATTTAGATGCAAATAAAGTTATTCGCTGTAAAGTTTATTTTGGAACACGAAGATCTTATCTGAGTCGCTTAATCCATCCGCTTAATATGCACAGACAGATACGTGGTCCTTTCGGGAAGCGGTGAAGGAATCACACTCGTCGTGGAACTGTCGAAAGCCTTGAAAACGTTGGAGGAAGATTTCAAATGGCAGCCAAGAAGGAGTCTCAAGTTTATGATCTCCTTAAAAACACCGAACGCTTGTCTAGCAGCTTTATCGAAGCACGTGCGAGAGAAAGTAGTCGGTTATGTGGAGCTAAACGTACAATCTATTGGAGGTAGTTTCATCAAATATATAATCAATAATATACTCATAAAACGATTATTAAATAAAATAAAATTAAATGAAAAAATCGCTTTTATGACATTCTAATTTAACTTTTTGTATTCTCATTTATATATCTCATTACATCAATATTTATATATTGAAAGATTACATTATATAATCTTTCAATATATAAATACCTAAATCACATAATTTCATTGTTGAAAAAGTAAAAAAGCGTATATTGTTCATGAAAAAACATTATTAATGCTCGGACCGGTTTCGAGATTAGCATATTAGAAATCAGCCGGTTGTTTAACAATAACAAAAAAAAGTTAATGAGTTAATCATTATGCAAATTCCAAACCTCATTAAGTACATACGAAGCATTCCGCAATTTTGTAAAGACATTCAGTGCAGAAAAATGCTGTGAGTTAGATAGTGAAATTTTTAACTTCTCAGCTTTCGTGGCTTTCAGACCAAACCAGTTAAAAAATTTGGCGTTTAGTGTCTCATTTTATCTGTCGCAGAATGCATTCTAGTATAAAAATGGCAACGCTGGATGCGGTGAAAATTGAAATTATTATAGCTAATTATTTAGTGAGTTTTCAACTAAGAGAGATTTATTTACACCTTTAAAATCATAGCTTTGTCAAAAAGTCCTGAAATAAAAATTCCTACACTCATACCAAAATACGCTCGATGACAGATAAAATGAGACATTGAGCACTAAAATTCGATTACTAGTTTGGTCTGAAAGCCATGGAAAGTAAAAAACCTTACTTTTTGCCTCACGCTATTTTGGAGCACTGTATATCTTTACAAATTTGCAGAATAACAATGCTTGGTATGTACTTAATGAGGCGTAACTGTATTATTTTTTTAAATTAAAATATCATCTATAGAATTTTTTTTTCTTATGACTTTTTTTTAGGGGACTCGAGCCCCTAACTCTTGATTATTTTTGTTGTTCTTTCAGAAAGCGGATACTTTGTAACGAGCGGCTCCGATATCGTGCAGTCAACTATTCTGCAAGCCGCTGCGGGTGTTAAGAATTTCAATTACAGAAACAATTTTGGCCAGAGCCCAATGATAATAGAGGCTTGCGGAGAAATGAGTTGTCTCGAGTCAATCCCGCGACTGAGACTCGATATACCTAACGCAGCCCTCAAATTTGTGGTACGTTTGTGGCGCGGCAGCGGCGTCGACGATATTTATTGTATTTTCATTGCAAATCGTTTGTCGTTTTAGAATTTAGGAAACACTTCGAGTGCAGGAGAACATCCTAAATATATCAACGCCTATCGCCAAGCGCTTGGTCAAATAATTGGCACGAGCGTTTGGCGATTATCGGAGATGACGTTATTTCAATGGGATCCCCGAGAAGTCAATAATGCTCTCATCAACAGACTGCAAAATCTCAACTCCACTGAATACAAGGAATTAGTGGACAAAATTGTACCTGTAATCCGTAAAATTACAGACAGAACAGTAGATTTAAACGCCAAAAACGAAAATATGGAAAAGACTAATTCGCTAGAAGTTCGAGTCGCTAATGATTTCTCGATGGATCTCAGAAAAGTTCTTCTGTGCTCTGACGAAGATCTACGATCGAAAACCGACCGGTTTGAAGTTGAGGAACTAGGAAAAGATCCTGATCCGACGAAGAAAACTCTTCGGGAATTGTTGAACTGCTACGAGACTGCGAATGAAATTTTTGAGGAAGATGTGACGTGAAGTGTGGGATTTTACTGTATTATTTATCATGTGCAATTATCGGACGATTGTATGTTGACACTGTTCATGGATTAAGAGAATATTTTTTTGTCACTTTTTTGGATAAAATTTATTTTTGTTTTCCCAAGTTACTCGATAGTCTTAAGAGTTCCAATTATCGCAGGCTCATTAAAAATCATTGAATTTAAAGACCGGTAGAAAAAATCCAATGTGCAATTGTGATGTGAAATTGACGTCGTTTTATTATAAAATTTAGCTAATTATTATGAATTTTACTAAATCATATATTAATTACGTGTCACACTTGCATATACATTTTAATTTCCCAGTTTATCCATAGCTTTTCAAGTACTTGTACGTCAAATTACAAGTAAATTTTTTTTTTCACAACAGCGGTAAATATTAGATGTCGCGCCTTAATTTTGTTTTATTGGATCCTCAAAGAGACAACTTTGTTTTCGATATTTTTGCTTCCTCATAGAGATAGCTTTGTGTCCGTGAAAAAATTTTGTTTGAATTTATCATGTCAGAATACTCAAAATGGTCTAAAACGTCGAGAAAAGTGGTTTGGAAAAATGTGTGTGTGGCACGCTTGCAAAATTCTAACTGCCGTATCTCGAAAAGGGCTTTAATAATTAATGAAATTTTGTGTACTGATAGAGGACGAATGCCTCTTCGTATGTATACATTTTCGAGAAAATGTCAATAAAATTTCCGATTTTATAAGAATTATAATGTTCCGAAAAATTTCTGTATGTTCTCTAGCTTTCGCAATTTTT
This sequence comes from Tromatobia lineatoria, assembly GCA_949699805.1. Lineage (NCBI taxonomy): Eukaryota > Metazoa > Arthropoda > Insecta > Hymenoptera > Ichneumonidae > Tromatobia > Tromatobia lineatoria. Next base: position 21,586,759 of record OX453036.1, read on the forward strand.
TGAGCTAACGAGCGAAATAGTTCTTGACAAATATAGTAATGAAAAATGACGGTTGTGTATGGTTGATGTAGTAATGAAAAATCATTTCTATTTATCAATAATAGGTACAACGTTTCGTCATAATTCGTTACGCGGTTTAAATTTTTCTAAAATTTAACTTAAATAGAAAATAAAGCTGCAAAGTTGAATTTTGCAAATTGCTTCCTCATTATTTTTAGTTTTCTTACAAAACTTCGTATATGTGGAAGTCAAAATCGATTAACATACTTTCTCATAGCTTTGTAAGAAAAACCAAAAATAATGAGGAAGCAATTTACAAATTTTTTCTTTTTTGTAAGATTTTCATGCCTATCCACACTTTAAGTGGGTTATTAATCATAAGCCGTGTGTTAATTCAAAATCATTTATTTATACCTTAGAATAACGATTTCTGATCTCTCTGTAAAAATTTACATTCTATTTTACCGGATTCCCCGATTTAGAAAAAAAAGTTCTACTTAATAACCACAATTGCGGAAATCTGATTTTTCTGAGCACCTTCACGACCCAATTTATTAAGGGTCGAACTCTTGAATTTTAGATTATACACATCAAAATGTTTGCATACATTTCAAGCTAAAAAATTTGTGCAGTATATAAAAAAAACTTAATATATTTCATACATGGAGAGGCACAGTTAGATTTTTTTTTCATATTCGCATGGAAATCTGACTAATATGAAAAGTGAATTAGGAATATTTAGTGTTCACTGCCAACTGTGATGTTCAACGGAATAACGATTCTCCTTGACTTATTAATAATTCCGATCGTTTGAATTTCAATTCCAAAATGTTAGCTTTGAAAATTGAACAATAGTTTGAGGTACTCTTCTGAATGTTCATACTATTATAAATCGAATAACAATTTTTCTCAAGATAAACCATAATTATTAAGGACAAACTCGAGATTACAATTTCAAATATATCATTAAAAACGAGGATTGTCAGCTACCATCATGTCGTATTTTATTATTATTTTGAATCGTACTATTTTGGAACAATAGTCCGTAACTTTCATTACAAACTTTGTACTAATTGCTAAAAAAACCCCATTTTTATAAGAATCCAACAAAATAAGCTTGAAAAAACATATACTTAGTCTATTGCAAAATAAGTTACAAATTTTACCATTTTTTTCAACGGTTTTTGAAATTTTGCAGTGAGTTCCCTTTTCAGTGATTTCGAGGTTCGAATATCTTTCGACAATCACTGTAAGTTATTAACATAATAAAAAAAGTTATATTATACAGTTTTGCTTAAAAAATTGATGGGCGCTGAAACCTCTGCGAATGACCGAATTTCGAAACGCTCGTTCATGCAATCCTTGAAAACATCAACCCGGAAAATGAGAAAGTGCGCTATAACCGAGTTCGCGTTCGAATTGTTTGGGATTTATCGAGCCCTCGATCGCTTCGCAATTAGGATTGAAGACGGAATAAGCGCTGAGTTCTCCTTTCTTCTTGGGACCGGACCTGGTGTTTCTCCAGATAAAAATGAGGGCCGTTATAATGAAGTACACCGCTCCAAATTCGTACTGCAATGCTATTATGTACAGCGTCGCCCAGAGCAGAAAATGAAGCAGATGCGTGACCTGCTTAAGCACCGGATTCTCCGGTGGCGTTATGTCGATGCTCTCTTCCGAGGCTATACTCTCCACGTCATCCATGTCCTGTAATCTTTCAATTTTTAACGTTAAAGTACGCTAATTGGTTTAAGGTAATTAAAAAAAAATTTATATTGTGGTGTCACAAATGGATAGGATCGTGTGAGGCTGATTCGACAAGCGATGACTTCACTAACAGGTTTAGCAACCAGTTATCTTTCGTCGAAAACCGTTAAGGAAGTTCGTCAGTAAAATTAAAAATGCACAGAAAAATCTGAAATAATTACCGCGTTTTAAATAATTCATTAAAAAACTAACATGCATTTTTTTGGGAATTTTCGTCCACATTGTTTACACAAAATTAATTTTTTTAAGCATGCATTTTAACATGGGGTCTTATGGCATATGTACGAATTTTAAAAAAATAATAATAATTGGAAATTTTTACATCGTTGAATTTTTAAGTTTTGGTGGAATTAATTATTTATTTTTTCGATGTAAAATTCTTTTTCAATTTTTTTTTATTCGTAAATATGCCATAAGAGCCCATGTTAAAATGTATGCATAAAAAAATTAATTTTGTGTAAGCGATGTAGATGAATATTCCCAAAAAATTCATGTGAGTTTGTTATGAATTATTAAAAACGCGGTAATTATTTTAGATTTTTCTGTGCATTTTCTATTTTACTGACGAACCTCCTTAAGGATGTATGATGCGTGCAGTCCCACCAAACGTGAGGATCAGAGACAATTTCAATGACTTCCCTATGGAATAAATTTGGAAAAAATAATGCATGTGAAATGTGCTGAATCAATTGATTTCGCATAATAATAAACCCAAAATGTTATTAACAAATTGGTGAAAAAAAAAATCGTTCAACAAACAAACAGTCAACGTAACTTTTTTTCTAATGAAAATGATATGTTAATTTATTGGAATGCGTACAAATTTTTTTAGATTTTTTTCTTTATTTTTATTTTTTTTATTTTGAACTTGGAACCATAATTGAACATAATTTCCAGCATAAATATTTGAGCTTCTAAATCTCTGAAGGACCAATTTTCCAAATTCTAAATTTCCAAAGGTCAAAAATCTAGAATCAATATTCCAGCTTTTCAATATCTGGTGAACAAAATTCTAGGCCGAAGATTCCAGGTTGTAAATTTCCAAAGGCCAAAATATGGGGCAAATGTTATCAGCAGTGATAAATAGCACATCGTTATAAAACTACTAACGGATATTTTTTTAACTCATACTTCTTCAACACCCATAAAGAATAACAAATCTGATTTTTTTTTAACGCTGCGAGCTATAAAAAAGGGAACATCTTTAGTTAGATACCATAAGTAGTAACCAATATGAAATTAATATTTTTGAGATATTGGATGCTTGTTAGTTACTATTTGTCATCTTCAGCCTCACGGATCATTGTAATCCCCAAAAAAATCTCACCTCCGTCGGCGTCACGTCAACGGCTCGTTCTGTCCATGATAATGCACCTCTTAGCGAACTTTTGGCACTTTCTATCATAGCTTCTCGCCGTTTTTTCGATCTGTAGGCTGCGAGTTTGGCGTCCATTTAATAATTCTTCATAATTCGTCAGCGCAATTGATATGTTATTTATTTCCCATCAACGTCTTAACTTGTTATGCATGCGCAACACTTGACACGTTTACGTTTTTCTGACAAGCATCGTCAACAATTGCAACGATTGTTGACGTTGAACATAACCGCACTTTTGCCGAAAATGTTGAGAACGAACGGTTGAGATTTACACCGCAAGATGACGCGCTGATACCTTTCGCTTTTTTCCGCTCCTATTCTCGTTTGAATCGTTGTAAAAGACTCCGTCAAAAAGAATTTGGCACGGAAATCAGAGATTTTCAGATCAACCAAGAATATTTAGTTTTAGAGAAAACTCTGACTTTTTCTGAAAAGTACGAAAAGTCACACAAAATCAACGGTACTTTCAGATATTATCAGGGCGATTTCCAGAGATTGTCAGAGAATTTTTCAGAAAAATATTTTCACCAGGGGCGTAAAGGAATTTCGATACCATTGGAGCAGAGATCTCTGGAGAAACAGTACTCATCTGTCTCTTTCTCAGACGCGGCGCATGCGCAGGCGATTCGCCCAAAGCCGTTTTTTAAAATACAGTTTCTTATAATCCCAACTAAAAATATATTAAAATTATATTCAACAACTTTTATAGAAGCTGTGTACAAAAGTGGACTTATGGAAACTTCATATATTTAATAGTGTATATATAGTTTATATGTGGATTATGTATATATTATATACGTATTATATTATTATATACGTAGCGGTTTGAAAAAATGTTCACATATTATTCCATAAACAATATAGAATATATATCTTTGTATTCATGATCATATGTCATATAGTTGTTAAAAAATGTATTCCCTAAATTCATGGACTAAATAAAATGTATAACGTTTCCATATGCCCACTTTTCCATATAACTTATATGAAAATCGTTATATATAATTTTTATAGAATCTTCGCTCAATATTTTTACTTGGAATGCTGTTATATTCCGCAATCGAATCCCGTTAATAATTTTTGTTCGTTTCTAAAATGCGATTTAAAACACCTACATGATGGTCGTAATTGTGAATCCTCATCGAGGAAGTTATGTTTTGGTGGAAAACTTTGTCTTTGAGATTTGCATATCAAGATACTGATACTGATAATGATAAACATACATTTTTGAAGGATATTCTGCGTCTTTAGGATTGTCGATTTAGGGATGGTGAAAGAAAGAAAACGAGTGTACGGTTCTGAGGAATAATTGCGGTCCTTTTATCGATTTGTCAATTTCGACAATTTCTTTTTGACAACGAATTTTTTTGTCATTTCGTCAGACAAGGAGCACGACAAATTCAAAATCGTTTCACCTGCTTTCGATATTTTGTTTATGTTTAGTTTAGACGATGGACGCGGTATGGCGAGGCGCAGGGGAGAGGGAAACCCCTGCATCCAAGTGGCGACGTGCTGTGGCGAAATTAGTACCTTAGCGCGTAAGCGTTACAACAGCAGTTGCACCTTAATCTAACATCCGCGCGAAGAGTTTCGAGAAAACGTGGATAAACGATATCGCCGCTTTTGCTAATTAGCTTTGATCGTCGTTTGTGATTTATATTTGAATGGAAGCTAATTAATCGGTATTTTTTCTTCACGACTCATCAGAAAACAATGGCACCCAAACGAGGAAAGGTACAGAAAGAGGAGGTTCAGGTTTCCCTGGGACCCCAAGTTCGCGAGGGTGAAATTGTCTTCGGCGCTGCTCACATTTTCGCCAGCTTCAACGACACATTCGTTCACGTCACGGATTTGTCTGGAAGGTAAGAAACGTTAAACACTTATTTTTATTTACTCTCTGACACGCTTTCAAAATGAATTGTGGTATTGAATTTGTTACTTGTTGACGAGTCGCTGATATTTGAGAGGAAAGTTAATAAAGTGTTTTCTCTCTTGTTTTCCAGGGAAACGATTGCCCGTGTGACCGGTGGTATGAAAGTAAAGGCCGATCGTGATGAGGCTTCGCCCTACGCCGCTATGTTGGCTGCTCAGGTAAATATGTTTCTCTTTACAAAAATCTTTGTAGAATCGATTCTGTTATTTGCTGATCGATATTCCACTGGCTAAAACTTAATTACATGGTAATAGAATAATTAGTTGGCGGTATATACAAAGGTAGTTAAGGATGTATGATAGGTACAGTCCTGCCAAAAGTGAGTTTCAGAGACAATCGATCGCTTCACGATGGGATAAAAATTGGAAAAAAATAATGCATATAAAACGTGCTGAAAATATTGATTTTGCAGAATAATAATCCCAGAATATTGTTAACAAATTGGTGAAAAAAACAATTGTTCAACAAATAAACAGTCAACCTAACTTTTTTTTAAATGAAAATGATATGTAAATTTTTGTGAATGCGTATGAATTTTTTCAGATTTTTTTCTTTATTGTGATTTTAATTTTTTATATTTTGAAAAATGCGTAGAATATAACAAATTTGGTACATGCGTTTTGCAAAAAAATCTTGAGTATAGTAGATGGTTTTATGCCGAACACATATCCAAAATTCATTACTTTGCGCACATTTTTGAAAATAAAAAAAATAAAAACCAAAATAAAGAAAAAAATCTGAAAAAATTCATACGAATTAAAAAAAATTAACATATCATTCACATTAGAAAAAAAGTTAGGTTGACTGATTGTTTGTTAAAATTTTTGTTAAAAAATTTTTTTTTTTTTTTTTTTCCATTTTGTTATTTTATTTACTTCCATGGCAATAATTCGATCAATATTTCACATCTATTCATAATCCACGCTCAGGCAGCACCCAGATGTTGAACAAATTATTCTTGGGCGCGTTCATGTGTGTGGCAGAGAAATTTGCTCTTATAATTTGGGAAATTGTACCTCAATTTGTACAACTTCTCAGTGTACTGAGAGTACAGATATTTTGTTTAGTTTGTATGGAAATTATGAATATTATTCATCTTTCTATCATAATAATCTCACTAACATCATAATTGTTTACAGGATGTTGCCGAAAAGTGCAAGTCCCTCGGGATCACTGCGCTCCATATAAAACTCAGAGCCACCGGAGGAAATAAGACGAAAACTCCAGGACCCGGAGCACAATCTGCTCTCCGTGCTCTTGCCCGTTCGGGCATGAAAATTGGACGTATTGAAGATGTTACGCCCATTCCCTCTGACTCGACGCGCAGGAAGGGTGGTCGTCGTGGACGCAGGCTATAAGCTTCTATTACTTTTGCTTTATATTTACTACGTTACAAAAATAAACATTTAAAACCAACGCATTTCACGATTTCTCACTCGAACGCGACGAAAAAGTAACTATCACATACTTTTGGTTTAGTCATTTTGAGCATCTCCGGAAGTTTCTACTGTGCCAAAAACAATTTCTATTAAACGTCATTTCTATGGTCCCTTCGACAGTCGCCGTGATTAATAGGGTCATTAATAAATACTTAAGAACACTGAATGGAATATGACTGCTTGTTTCGAATTTACACGAATTCTTCGAAACCGATTATTTTCATTACATTTCAGAGAAGTACATCGTTCAAGTTGATGTAACAACAGTTTTCGAAAAAACAAAGCATAAAGTATAAAACTATCATGTCACTTTTGTCAAATGACAAATAATTAATGAATCATGTAAACCAAAAAATCGTGTCCGAAAACTAAAAAGATCGCAATATCTGTGCCGTAATTAGAAATTAGAGAAATTTCGCCGTACTGAAGCCGTAACAGCGATAGTGCCGAAAAACTGTTTCATTAATCAGCATTTTCGTATCCGTATTCCAAATCATCGTCATCTGCGTTCGCAGCGCTCAAAGTATAAGTTTTCTGTGAATTCTTTGCCCCGGACGCTTCTTCCGGCGTTTCGAAAGGATTTGTGCTTACTTTGCGCGGACAATGTCCGATATTATTAACGCCAATGTTGATTTCTTCCGGAGTTGGTCCCGGTCTGTTTCCCTCAAATGAATCGTAAGCCATGGCCATGCCACGGCCGATCGACCGAGGCGCATTTTTCGCGGGTCTGGGAAAATTAGCAGCGCATTTGGTGAGACCATCGAAAAACGCGCACTGTTTCTTGGTCGGCGACATATTATCGTCTCTGTTTCCGTCATCGTGCGTTACGTCAAGCAGATTTATCGAAGCTGTTGAATCGACCAGTTCAGGCAAATCAAAACTGTACGACTTCATTTGCTGAATCATAAAAGCTGTCGTGTTATCAATTTTTTTCTTCATTGTCGTCAGTGCAGCGACTTGATGCTCGAGTTCTGTCATGTCGTCTACTTTCGGTTGAGCGGCCGGCCCAATGAGATCAGGAACGCAAGTGGCTTCATCGAGATAAACTGATTTCTCGGCCTCCGAGAAACAGGCTAGAGAATCGTTGAGATTCGGAATTCCCGCGTTATTTTCGCGGGACCTTCGAGACGTTTCATAAGGGTCGTGAGAGTCCGTGCTTGATCTAATAGACATACTGTCGTGGAAAGTATTGGCAAGAGATTGACAGAGATTTGGGACTTGGTCAAATCCGCAAGCTCCGTCTTCGGAAGAAATGCTCCTGCGACGGACGCGGCTTTCTCCGCTAGGAACGTCGGCCTTGTACGATAGCGTCAAACTTTGTTCGTGTGGCGGTCTCTCTTCTATCTTTTGCAAATTTTTTTACTGCGAGGTATCATTTCTATATATGTCAGGCCTTAGGAAATTTTTTCAAATATTTCTTCAAGGCAATTTTGTTTATTACAATGATGAATTTAAAACGTTAACCAATCTTTTTTTTTCTCCATAAAAGATCTATCGCGTCTACTATCGAATATGTCTTTAAATTCGTTATTTCTAATGCACGATTTTCGTGCATTTTAAAAGATTTTCAAATTATGGCCTTCAATATGTTCGTTGTAAATAATTAGAACAATTGAAATAAAAATTTTCAAATCGATTTTTTTTCACATCGCTCTAAAAAAATGTAAAAAGTTTTCCGAAGTCTAAGGTAGTAAAAAAAAACTTACGCACCTAAACATTTTCAATTTTCGTTTTAAAAAAAATTCGCAAATAATAGAAGCAAGTTTCGGCCCATTTTGGACCTAAGCCTAAAAACATTGATATCCGGTTCACGATTTATAAGAATGTCGCCCGATTTTCAAAAATGGCCGCCAATATTTTCGTTATTAATAATCATAAGTATAAAAGTTATTTTAAAAAAAATCCAACGAAAATTATGCTTCCTTTTTAGAGGTAGAACAATAAAATTAAAAAATGGCCGATGAAGCTAAGAGGTCGTGGGGCAGACGCGGTTCGAGTTGAGGCCCCAAATTGTTAAGTTGTCTGTATTATCGGCAAATGGTTCATCGTATCGTAACACGATCTCTCGAATCGTGACGCGAGGCTCGCCGAGCGTGTTTAACTCTCACACGAAAATAGAATGGAAGGCCTGTTCGTTTTGCGCGGCAAATAATGTAGAAGCCGGTGTTGCATCAGCATGGGCGACTTGTGTTCGTTTAGAGGTCCTCGGATTACCATTCACCGTGAAGAGGCGCGGACCTCAATTCGGCCACGTGGTCTTCACCTTTTCCTGCTACATTGATCGTAAGTCCCAAGCTGCTTTTTCTTCGTCTTCCGCTTCTTCTTTTGTCCAATTTTGTGAGGGTCGTATAACAATATAATACATTGTTCCGCCGGTGGCGCTTTTTTCCAACTTACAAAGGGCCAGCTGAGCATTGCAACTTGAAGATAGTCCCGCAAAGTAAAGTCGTAGGTCCTAACCCGTAAAATTTCTCAAACGAAGATGAATAAGTTAAGGTAGAAGAATATATAGGCACAATTGTAGCGTTGAGCTCGAACTGTGCAGTCTTTCCATCGCAGAACGGAAACGTTGACGTTTTACGACACTCCAGTTATTATCAAAGCGATTTCGACATCCAATAGTCGCTACATAACGCTATGTACAATCAGTGATGAAGACGATGCTTTAATACACTTAGCGCCTTGTTAATACAGTCACTTCGATACTGTTATCTCAAGAAACTCAACTGAGAACTATTAGGAAGTGCTGCGGATCTTTAGCCATTTACTCGCGGACGTTAATTACTTTTAAGGCGACAGTTTTTCGCAGAGTGAGATTAGTGCTTATAAGAAGTATTTTTTAATCATGGTGTGATTAGCGCCATTTGTTAATCATTGTGTGATGAGTGCATGTTGGAAGTATTTGCTAGTTATCGTGTAATTAGTACATCTATTTGTCATTTGTTGGGTGCTCTTCAAGGCGAACCACGGATTTTTCTTCAGACTCCTCGGAATTCCGGTGAGCATTTAATTTTTTTATGAGAGAGGTTCATACTATTTATTTTTGTATTTTGTGGATTGTGTTGTACATTGCGATTTTTTGGGCTAACTATTAAAATGCGAATTGTACGACGATGATTTTTTTCAGTGTGTGATTAGATGTGTCCATGGTAACGATTTATTAATAATTGTGTGATTAGGTTATATGGTAAACCTTCGTTAGTTATTGCGTCATTATAGTAATGCATACATTATAGTAAGCATTCGTTGAGAATCGCGGAATTGTGGTGAGCGATTTTTATTTTATTCATGCATGAGAAATGTTTATCATTTTTTTTTTGCTTCCTTATAAAGAAAGCTTTGTTTTCATGAAGTTTATGATTTTCCATTTTTATGTCAGGACACTTAAAATGTTTCGAAACATTGGGACAAGTGGTTTCGAAAAAAAAACCGTATTTGTGAGTGTGTGTGTATGTAAGGCTTCGCAATTTGAATGACGTGTAACTCGAAAACCGTTCAAACGATTATTCTAAAATTTGGTACACAAGTAAAGCAGCAGTTTTCGACTGATGCAATTTTTCTCGATGTGTATGCAAAAATTTTTATCTTATAGATGTTTGAATTAAAAAAAAAGGGCTTTTGTAGAAATGGCGATATGTCGCAAATAATTCTTTCTACGTGCAGGTAGTGTTAATGTTTTTTGGTATTGAATTTAACCGAAATCGGAAAAGCGGATCGAACTTTATAGAGATTCGAAATTTTCGAACAATCCACGTTGTTACCCCAATTTTAGCAATACATGAAATAACGAACGCAAACTTATCGATCGAATTAGTACGATTTTGCTAGTAAATTATGATTAGTACGTAGCTTCGTCATAATCTGTAACTTTGTTCAAATTCCTCAGAATTTTAATTTTTAGAAAAAATTGTGTTGCATTAACTTTAGCAAATCATAAAGTGGCGAATTCAAATTTGATATATAAAATCAGTAGAATTCAGCCGCGATGGGTACATAATTTTGTCGTAGCTTCTTCGGCATATCAGTAAAATTTCAACTATCGCGTGTGCGTGCGCGTTGCGTGTGCGTGTGTGTACAACTTCTACAATTCAAATGCTTATTACTCAAGAACCATTTAATCTATTAGGCTCAAATTTGGCACACAGTTGAAGCAGCATCTTCTCTTCAATTGCTGTAATCGTTGGACGAAAAAATTTGGATTTTGCCGTTTTTCTTTAATTTGGGTCGAATCGACAAAGTGATTTCGATTTAATCGAAATTTGAATTTTTTGAATAATTGAATTTATGTCGTTAACTTTTCCAAAATCTTATCTGACATATCGAGCTCAAACATTATTCAAGCAAAACATTATTCAGCTAAAATAAATATATAAATCAGTGGCAATCGATGTACAATTTTTTGTTTTATGGAATTTTGAATAGTTGAAATAATTAAAAGTATCGCATGAACTGCAGCAAAACATGAGATATCATCCCAAATTCCAATATGTAAACGAAATAATATGCAGATATAATAGATATATAATCGAATGTTGAACGGAAACAAATTTTGATTCCATGAAATTTTGAATTATTAAAGAAATGGACTGTATCGCGTCAACTTTTGCACAACTTGATATCAAACCCAAATTCAGTATATAAATAAATAAAATACTTGGAGATCTTCATATATGTATTCAAAAAGAGGATGCAAAGTAGAACCTTGCAGATTGCTTTCTCATTATATTTCGCTCTTTACAAAGCTTTTTTATGAAGAAGTCAAAATTGATTAATATACTTCCTTATAGAGGTATAGCTTCGTAAAAAGCAAAATGTAATAAGAAAGGAATGTGCAAGGCTGTACTTTTTGTTTTGTATTTTGCGGATTGTGCTGCAAATTTCGATTGTTTAGGTGAACTATTAAAATTGAAAGTATCGCAAGTGAACGTAACAACACGTGCCTGCAATTTGGTGGTGAAAGTGCCGAGACAAGTTATTATATCGTACGTTCGTTACATCAGTCAAAACCTGTGCTGCTGCTGTACGGTTGTCATTCGGTATTTTTGGTTTTAATTAAGTTGGAGAGCTGACTAATTGACAATTAAAAAATTAGTGCTGAATCTTTATAATTTCCTGTGTGTAATTTAATGCGTGAAACAATCGATAAATGTTGACCACGGCGTTATTACGGAATTTAGAGAAATATTAAGATTGATTGAAACGTTATCCTCAAAAAGTTATGATTTTGAACGAATGTTAAAAAGATATGGTTTCATTGAATTTTTTCAATAGTAAGTCATAATTTTTTACTTATTTTATTGCTGGATTTTTTGTTTTGTTAGTAGAGAGACTCTAGAAATAAATCGTCTAGATATTTGAAAGATTTGCGATCGTGAAAATTTGCGTTAATATCACTTTGACGTGATATAAAGAAATAGTACTACAATAATTAATAGTCAATAAATATCTTAATGTTTATCGTAGAATATTTTGTAATAAACAGAATGAGCCTGTAAACAGTAGAAGAAGAAATATCTTTTTGGTTATTGCAATTGAACAATCAATATTTTTGGAAATTCGCGACCCCAAACGTTTCCTTGGATGATAAACATAGACAGTATTGATTATTGTGTTATTAGTTTTTATTCGCTTTAGTTAAACATAGCGTTAGTAAAATGAAGCTATAATTACGTACTCTATCATTGAGTGAAATTGTGGATAATTTTCTACTTTTTACATGACTATATAATCAGTCAACCTAACTTTTCTTCCAATGAAAATGATGAATTACTTTTTTTGAATGCGTATGAATTTTTTCAGATTTTTTTCTTTATTCTGATTTTGATTTTTTTTTTCCAGAAATGTGCGCGAAATAACGAATTTTGGATATGTGTTCGGCATAAAACCATTTTTTACACTCAAGATTTTTTTGCGAAACGCATATGCAAAATTTGTTATATCCTGCGCATTTTTCAAAATAAAAAAAGATCAAAACCAAAATCAAGAAAAAAATCTGAAAAAAATCATGCGCATTCAAAAAAATTAATATAATATTTCCATTAAAAAAAAGTTAAGTTGACTGTTTATTTGTTTTATTAATATTATTATTATTTGTTTAACAATTGTTTATTTCACCACTTTGTTAAAAACATTTTGGGATTATTATTATGCGAAATCAATCTTTTCAGCATGTTTTATATGTATTATTTTTTTCCGATTTTTATCCTATCGAGAAGTGATCGAAATTGTCTCTGAAACTCACTTTTGGCGGGACTGTACCTATCATACATCCTTAAAAGCAATTGCTCTCTCATTATTAATTACTTTAAAACAAAGTACTAACGTGCATATAATATGCAAGTTTCTACTTTGTTGTTATCTTAATTTATGAGATAAATAACCCAGTAAACATGTTTCATTACGGCAATATAACGTGGAAATTACATGTAATGTAAAAATGTTACACTTGCGATAAGTTGCGATTCTAATGCAATTTTAATGCAATTTTACAGTTGTTATATACGGGTAATATAACTGATATTTAAAAAATTTTGTTGTAATATTAAATAAATGTGCCGGTTATGTAACAATGTAATATAACAATGTGATATTGCATCTAATATTTGTTACATTACCGTTACATTGCCGCAATATAACTGTGTTTACTGGGAATTAACGAATTTTTTTTAAAACGTTTATAGTGACAATAAAAATAAGCAAAATATTGCGATGCCGTGATACAGATAACAGCACTGCTCTTCGATTGTATAGTAAAGTATAGTCAATACAATAAAAGATATTTAACACCAATTGAACTAGTGCGAAAATTTCCAACGTCCTTAAGCTTTTTTTCTATTATTTTATATTTTATTATTGTTTCACGCGCATCATGCTTTTAGATATAAATACAATACACGATAACTACGGATACAATTTAAATGCAATACTTGTCATAATCATTTGTCACTTGCATTCCATAGCTCGAGTCAATATACAACAAACATGCCGATCGGGGCTTCGTTGAACCGTGAAAATGCGCAAGGGTCAGAGATCGGCGTGACCGATAAATATGCGGATGAGACAACAGCTAAGTTATCCAGCCGACTGAGATTTCTCAAGACCAACGATGACGAAATTGCTCATATCCCACAAATGGATTTGCATAATTCGCCGAGAACGAGAAACGGCTCCATCGGTAAAGTGACCGCGGAAATTAAACCAGAGGGTCGCGTGCTTGTACTTTATACTGGCGGTACTATTGGGATGGTTAGAAACGAAAGAGGAGGTATTTTGTACAACTCATATATAGGGCGTAATACGTCATGTCGATTACCCAGATTTTTTATGTAAAAAAAATAAAAAAAATAATTTCAAATATTCTTCCAACTGATTCAACTATTCACCATTTTTTTTTAGTTCCTGAATTTTAAATTTCAAATATTTGGGCGTTAAAAAAAATTGAAAATAATTGTTTATTTTTGTTTATCAATTTTTTTGTAAAAAAAAGTTGATTAAAAACAATATATGTTCATTCAACGAGAAAACTATCGAACGTAAAAAAAAATCATGAGATAAATCTTAGGATTGTTCGACGTTTGATATCAATAGAAATATCTTTTTCATTCAATAATCTTTAACGGATAAAATATGTATCTGGAAATTTTTTAAGAAATTGTGAATACTTGAATCTGTTGGAAGGATATTTAAGAAAATTATTTTCGTTTTTTTTTCGACGTGAGAAATCTGGGGTCGACTTGATGTGTTTTGTCTCATAAGGTAAATTATAAGAAATTGTTTAATGAAGAAAAAAGAGTTGTAATTGATTGAAAATTTTCAGCACTGGCACCAATAGCGAATAAATTCGTACAGACCCTTAAAAAATATCCGCATATGCACGACAATGTTTATGCACAGGAAAGATTTGGAATTCTAGGACCATTAGTTTTACCGTAAGTTTTATTGATGATGACAGCAACGTAATAATAATAATAATAATAATTGGCGGGGTATGAAGTAATATATTGTAATATATAAACGTTTCGTACAATCTTGTGTAAATAACTATATTTCCATGTGCAGAATATCGGGAACCGATAGTCGCCGGATAATTTACGACGTAATCGAATATTCGCCGTTATGCGACTCCAGCAATATGACTATGGATGACTGGATACGAATAGCGACAGATATAAAAGTAAGAAACACCATTTTTTTATTGTCCTGATTTTATATGAGAAACGAATCACTCAGGAATATTTATTTCCTTTATCAGATTAAACGTATTTCAAAGTGCGTAGCCTTATGTTAAGCATTCTCTATAAATTCAGCCACTTTTTTTTTACCATCTCAGATTTGCCCCATAATTGTTCACGCCAAAGTACCACTAAAAAGCAGTCTATGTACATTTACATTTATTCTGATTTTTTAATGCAATATTTAAATTACGCTATTTTTTAAGTGAATATGTTCCGGAAATTTGAATCCAAGCGATATTGTATTGCAAAATGCATTTGCGAATTTTTTTATAACGATATCAATTCTTTTCGGCCATTCTGAAAATTCTACCATGTTCAGAGAAATTGAGATCCATTGATATTCAAGAAAGTTATCCTGATTCAAAAAATTAAAAATCAAATTGCGACATGAAAAATAAATGAAAAAATGGTAAAAAAATAGTAAATATTGGGATCACATTATCGCATGGCTCTCAAAAATCATATTTTAAATCACATAATCAGTGCGAATTTTTTCAGATTTCTAAAAACGGCGCTTTTGAATTTTTTTTGAGGATCTAAAAATGTTACTGATGGTAAAAAAAATCTGAAAAAAATTCCGAGGCCTTTATGGGTCGGAAATAACATCATATTGAAAAATGAACAAAATCGTGGCCGGCTGATTTGACGTGGAATGCCCCATATCTATAAGGCTACACACATAAAAATTAAAACACGTGTTTTCCACGTGTGGCTGATTATTGTTAATCGAGTGACTCGATCGATAATAAGATATTGTCAATAGGAATCGTACGAGCATTTCGATGGGTTTGTTGTTCTTCACGGCACGGACACTCTCAGTTATACGGCTTCTGCGTTGTCCTTCATGCTGGAGTCGCTCGGAAAAACTGTGGTGATAACGGGCTCGCAGTTACCGATATTTGACGCCCGCAGCGACGGTCTCATAAACTTCCTTTCATCGCTCGTTATAGCAGGCAACTACAACATACCGGAAGTATGTGTCTTCTTCGGCAATCATTTGATGCGAGGCAATCGCACAACGAAAGTTGCTGCGGCGGCCTTCGAGGCTTTCGCCTCACCAAACTGTTCGCCTCTAGCTGTCGCCGGAATCAAGATAGAGGGTAATAATAGATACTCTCTGCGCTTTTTTTGCTCATATCTGAATATAACGAATATAAATATAATATATCCGAATATAACGAATATAAATATAATATATCTGAATATAACGAATATAAATATAATATATCTGAATATAACGAATATAACGAATATAAATATAATATATCTGAATATAACGAATATAAATATAATATATCCGAATATAACGAATATAAATATAATATATCTGAAAATAACGAATATAAATATAATATATCTGAATATAACGAATATAAATATAATATATCTGAATATAACGAATATAAATATATTATATCTGAATATAACGAATATAAATATATTATATCTGAATATAATGAATATGAATATCTCACCTACATTTGTGACGAAAATTATTATAGCGAATTTTCGTTAAAAATTTAGGTGAGATATTAATATTCGGAATTTTAGATCTTCGTGTATTTACCATTCGGAACTTTGACCCCGGGTAGCTTGTTCCGCCACTTCCACCGTTAAAACGACCATTTCAAGCCGCAAGCGGTTAATTTATATAAATATGCTCGTGGTTAACCGGGAAACGCTAGAAATTGCAGCGTCCAGTGGTTTATCCTGCCGTTTTACCGTCGAAACCACCATTTTAAGCGAATTTCGGAGTGGTGGTTTACGGGGTTGTTTCAGCAAAATTCTGAGTGAACTTTTAGCACAAGATTTCCATGGTGATTTCGACGGCGGTTTTTTCTGTGAGCGGATCTCTTATGGAAGACATAGAAAAGAATGTTGCCACATAGATTTGAAGTTTTATATGGGTTTTTGAATGAAATATTTCAGATTATTTTGTCGGCCCGATAACATCTTTTCACTTTTCTTCATTTAAGAATATGAAGATTGTTTTTGTAACCGAAGAAAAGACCCGTTTCATTCGGCTGAAAAATGTACGGAACTGTCAACATCATTTAGAAAGTGACAGTGTATTATCTGTTTTAATGTTTTTTTTATTTTTTTAATGTCTTTTATTAGTTTTAATGTTTTTTAAAATTTTAACTCGAAGCTTATGCGGCGATGAACAAATTAAATCGTTCTGTTTATTGTACTTTTTTTTAAATAACAAAATGTAGTCGAAACAAAGTATTGAAAAAAAATCTGAACCATGATCATAAAAGTTTGAATACCTCATATGAAACATTCTCTATCAGAACACCTACTTTTCATCGTTAATTCCGTTTTTCTTCTGCTACAAAATTAGCTACTAGGTTTTCCAATTTTACTACTACTTAAGATTTTTTTGGACCTACAAATTTTTTTTGATCACCTTCGTACATGTTAAAAAATGTCATTTGTCAATGTTTATATCTTGGAAAGAAAACGGACATGATGAGAAAAATACACGGTGAACATTGTTAATATTTGGTGAAATTATAGTGCAATTAAATTGGAAATTTTTATTTACAATTAGAGAAAACTAATTTTGTGTGCAGGAAAAAAAATTCTGTAATATTTTATGGAAAATTAGTTCAATTATTTTTCGCAAAAAGATTATTTTTGTTCGGTAATTCCATATGATTTTGATGTAACAATAATCGATGTATTGTCCATCAGTCGATTACAGATCGATCTTCCGTTCGTGCGAATTGGAGAAATTTCACGTACACAGACATCTCAATCGCAACGTTGGACTCCTGAGGATTTTTCCAAGTATAACGCGCGATCTTGTGAAGGCATTTCTTCAACCTCCGATTGAGGGAGTTGTTCTGCAAACTTATGGGGCCGGTAATGTGCCCAATAATCGAGCAGACATCTTCGAAGCACTACGCGAAGCTACGGATCGAGGCGTTATCGTAGTAAACATAACTCAATGCGCAAGAGACGGTGTTACGGACATGTATGAGCCTGGAAGATTACTCGTTGATGTCGGTGAGTCACTAAACTGAATTAAAACATACTGGAGTTCATAACCGGATTTGTAAGGCTTTATTACTCTAGAACGAACATTTTCAGAGGAATTGATTCCAGAAAACTTGTTTCGCTATATTAAATACCTTTTATTCCAAATATTTAAACTAACTCAACTGTTAAAGAATATGAATCTTTTTTTGCTGAATTTGTTCGTCGGCAAGTCTTGCAGAATAAAAAATGTTAGATCAATTACACAATAGATGTTTGTATAGAATAATAATTCAGGAGGCTTACAATTTTATCCGACAAGCAAATTGGACAATGTTGTTAGTAAATTTTTTGTACATCGGATTTTAAATCGACCATTTTAGCTGTTTAATCATAGCTGAATGTTATTATTTACCTGCACTTTGAAAAAACGAATGCGTATGCGTCTTTTCGCACCGAAATTTGTTAGTATTTGGATTAAATTAATCCACAGGAGTGACTTTGGGCTACGACATGACACCGGAAGCTGCTTTGACAAAGCTCGCCTACGTTCTTTCAAAAACCGAATGGGACATTTCGACTAAAAAAAAAATGATGCAGACAAGTTTACGCGGTGAACTGTCGACCTGCAAACGCGTCAGCATCCACGACAAAAATTCCATAATGCAGATGCTAGGTCTTAATTCGGAGGCGCAGCTGCTCGAACTTGCACCAATAATATTTCCTGCGATGATGAGCGAAGCTGTGGTCGCTGGTGATTTTAATAAGATCGAATCGCTGCAAAAATACGTAAGTTGTCGACTCATCGCGTCCAGAGATTGATTATGTCAATGCCGAATTATCTATTTTCCTATAAAAATCTACCGATCTTTATTAGGGTGTCCCAAAAAAAAAAAAACATTCTGCTGTTGATGGAAAAGTTGAAATATATGCAGACATACGTTTTGGTGGAAGGGTAACTAATTTTTTTAGAGGTCGCTCATGCGAGATTCATTTTAATTTGAAAAAAAATTAGGTTGACGAATAAATTATTGAACAATATTTTTTTTTCATTAATTTGTTAATAACGTCTTGGAATTATTGTTATTCCAAATTAATTTTTTCAGCGCCTTCCATATTCTTGATTTTTCTGAAATTTTTAACGCATGGAGAATTGTTCGAAATTCGCTCTGAATCTCACGTTTAGGCGGACTTTACCGCTCGTACATCTTTAAATTATTGGTAGCTATTTACTATGACCGATGGTAAGATTTATTGAATAAATTTTCCAAAAATGAATACTATTCTGTAAATTTAATACATTCTTTACGTTTTAATAGAAATTAAAATACAAATCTCGCGTGAGCGACCTTTAAAAAATTGGGTACGGAGCTTCCCTTCCAGAGAAATGTATTTCTGCAAGCATGTCAACTTTTCAATCAACAGCCGAGAGATTTAAAAAAAAAATTTTTTTTTACACCCTAATTTTTATATTCCGTATCGCTATCAGGGCGATAAAAAAAAATTGCCGCCGGGTGATTCATAGGAACATTTGCTCCTCGATGCGTTGAAATTTTGTTATCAATGTCCTGCATTGTACATACGTTTCATTTTTAGGGCGCCGATATATCGCAACCAAATGCCGATCTTCGTACAGTTCTTCACGTCGCCTGTTGCGATGCTGAACCGGATGTCGTTCGTCAGCTTCTCCAAATCGGTGCGAACGTCCACATGAAGGATAGATTCGATCGTACACCGCTCACTGAAGCTATTGAGAACGACCGACACGAGGTAAGCTTCTAAATTGAAACTAAGATTGTAACGATTTAAAAAAAAATCTTACGTTCAAACCTCATTAATAGGTAACACCTGTAACGGTATTTAGCCAATTACATTAAAATTTAAAGGACTCGGAACGCGAGCAGAGAAGATATTAATTCGAGACTCGAATCACTGGAAAAAAATTAAATTATTCATAAAATAAAATAATCGTCATTTAGAAACTAAAGATAAATTTTGTCTCATCATATTTACAGATGTTAATTCGCGTGAACCGCTGTGGTATTATAATCGTTTAAGTATTGAACATAGCAAATTTCTCGGTATCGCGACATTTTGTTTCGATTCTATCTTTTAACCGATTTAAAATACAAACCTTATTACTGATCGAATCACTTCAAAATCGAATCACCTTCAAAAAGAAGATGATAATCCATCAGTTTGAAAAAATGGCATAACGGCTATCGGTTTTTTCTATGAACGATTCAATAATATGAATGAACAATAATCACGTTAATCAGCCCATGTTAAAATGCATGCATAAAACAATTAATTTTGCGTAAACGATGTAGACAAAAATTCCCAAAAAATTCATGTGAGTTTGTTATGAATTATTGAAAACGCGGTAATTATTTCAGATTTTTCCGTGCATTTTCAATTTTACTGACGAACCTCCTTAATTGTTTATTGAAGTACCATTTCCGTAATGTATTTTCAAAAAATACTGACATGGACACGTATTCCCTATACCAACTATATTAAAATGCAATTTTTAACTTCCTATTTCTCGAAAAAAAGGTCGTTAACATACGTTGAAACTTTACAGATGCCATAAATAGGGCTTCTTGAACCACATATTAAAAAATCGTGCATTTATCTCTCGATTTATCCACTAAATACCTTAACGCTAGAACTACCTTACTGATAAATTAATCAGGGAAAGTCCGAAAGAATCAGGAAGTTTTTTGAATTTTTTACGGTCTTCAGGTAAATTTTGCTTCAATTATGTCCAGATAATCGAGCTCATATTACAATGCGGCGCTCATCTTCACGACAACGCTGTTCTACTATATAAATTGATCAGGGAAAGTCCGGAAAGAATCAGGAAGTTTTTTGAATTTTTTACGGTCTTCATGTAAACTTTGCTTCAATTATGTCCAGATAATCGAGCTCCTATTACAATGCGGCGCTCATCTTCACGACAACGCTGTTCTACTAGGCGGAAGATTGTGCACCGCCGCGGCTTCCGGAAATCTACTTCGTCTTAGATCCTATCGTGCCGCTGGCGTGGATCTCACGCAACCCGATGTTTCTGGCAGAACTGCTTTGCACTTGGCGGTTCTTCACAACAGAAGTAACGTAGTTCGTTATCTTTTGGACGAGGGAGTAGACCAAAACAGCCCTGACTTGTTGGGCCAAACACCGCGCGATCTTGCGGAGCTCGTCGGTGCCGTAGAATCTTTGAATCTTCTAGATTCCATCGCAATCACGAGCGATCTTCAAGATCTCGTCACGTAGAGAAACTTGGCTAATAGTTTCATCCTATACGCCACAAAATGTCGTTGTGTCTTTTGCGAAACTCGCAAAATTGCAGCTAATTCGTTCTGGCTCTTTTCGTCGTCTTAACCGAGCGATGCGGAGCATCTGAACGCGGCCAGAGAGAAGCTACGTCGTTGACTTTATTGTCGAGTGAAAGTATAAATCTTGGAGAACAACTGAAATTCAATGCGTGCTTTGTTGCTTCTCGTCCAAACGCTGCGCGGATTGATGGAAAAAATAAAGAGCGTGATACAAACTCGGATTTTCACGCTGCGCGCATCCGGACAATGAAAGTGGACAGTCACGCTGCTTGTTCACCGCCATATGTCAGCAAACACACGCCGGGAGCTTCACCGGAGAAAGACAATTGTAATTAAGTGTTATAAGAATTAAAAACTGTTGATGAATGAAGAAATTATCAACTTCTTGTATTATCACCTCGTTTACGGCAAATTTATTTTTGCTTTGTGCATTATAATATAGACGAGCCGATACTTTCGGGATTTTGTGTTTCTATACATTATTTTCTATCAGGAATCCGCGATGTTCGAATAGAATTGTATTCTTAATAAATTTCGGTCTAAATAACTATGAGTTATTGGAAGGAAATGGTATGAGTATTATATTTTTCTCAAATAACAAAAAGTTAATCGAGTTATTTTATGATTGAAAATCGTATCATTGGTTTTAGTTGAAAATTATTGACAATTATTCAAATAGACAAGTATTCTGAATACATTTTTATTCGAATATTGCCCATCAGTGTTTTGTACTTGTAGAATAATTATTAGCATTACTTTTATTTACATCGAATAGACTTTCTACGGCTAATTCTGCTAAATTCTCTTGTTTCTTGGTGACCAATTCAGCTTTATGGGGTTTAAAAGCCTCCGTACTGATCCAATATGTTGTCGAAAATCCGTGCAGGCATTGAACACCCTTTGTACGTCGATGAGCAGTCGTGGTTACCCTCACGTCCTATATCTACGGCCTCCTGAATCGCAGTGCCGTTCGTTACGTTCACAAACCATCTGTGGCTGTGAAAAATGAAGAATTGTGGTGAATGAGTATTACGTAGAGATAAGGCGAAGGATGCGCTAGGTAAATGCAATATTATTTTTTTTCGGAACTAGAATGTGATTGAGAAGAAATATTGTTTCCAGTTCTTTGCCCAGAAAAGTGCATTGTACACAAGCTTATCACAGATTTCAAACAATCCTATTAATAGCCGCGGTGAAAAAATGGTTAAAAAGCGCAAGGATTTTGAGTCAAGTTCTTACGACATATCACAAAATGTATTCTTCCAATTGAGTTGAACTTTAGACCCATCCTTGATTTTAAAGGTTCATATTGAACGATGGGATGACTTTAAAAAAATGTTAATTTATTTTTAGATAAAATTGATTAAGTTCGTTTTTCGTAGAAATTCGAACTCTTTTTTTCACCGTGTTAACATATTTCGATTTTTAAAAAGTGTGAAACGTATCCGGTGATAAAAGATTTTTTTTTTCGTTTTTCTGGAAATAAAATTTCGGTTTTTTGATTTTTCAGATTTTTTTTAAAGAACTTACCGAGAGCGGAAAAACTTTTTTCACGAAAGTGAGTTTCACAGCGTTTTTCCGTCGAGTTAACGATTTTACTTCGCGAAGAAATACTTTTTACTTAGTGAAGAAAAAAATATTTTCTCGCAAGTGTTGAAATGTACTATTGTCAAGAAAGTGGAGCAATAAATGCCCGATCAGAAAGTAATAATGGAAAGGTTTTCGCGCGTCGCCTATAGTTTTGCTCTTAGCTCGATCGATTTACCTCATGATGCCGTCAATGATCTTATCGTTGCTCGTCGGCTGATCCGCTCTCGCGACTCTAGCAGCTACTGCGCACACAGCACGTTGAATGCAGGGCGTCACTTGCTTATTTCCCAAAAGAAAATTATTAACGGAATTGCCCATATCCCAAAAGCTGAAATCATCGTCCACGCCTAGACAGAAAAAATGCAAGGATCAATAAAAGATATTATTTTAACGTGGATAAAGCTTAGCAATAGAAAGAATATCCTGTTAATTGACAAAAGAAGGAACCAAGAAAATTAGGCACCGTGGAAAAATGATTGTTTCCAGATTTTGTGTAATATTATGAGGTGTTTGGTATTTGAAATAATCGATTTTGACTTCCTCATAGAAGAAGCTTTGTAAAAAAAAAATCTAAAATAATACGGAAGCAATTTGCAAAGTTCAGTTTTGCAGCTTTATTCTTTATCTAAGTTTAATTTGAAGAATTTGAACTACATAATAAATTATGATAAAATTGTGTATCTATTATTGCTGAATAAGACTGATTTTATGTATAAAATGTAGGTTTGCTATCTTATGTTTTGCAAAAGTTAATGCAATAAGATCATTTTTTCTGGAGATTAGAATTTCGAGAAATTTGAAGTACGTTGCAGATTACGATGACACTATTTATCATCGCCAAATAATACCAATTTTATGTATGAAATTTGAGATCTATGTCTCATGTTTTGCCAAAAGTAGAGCAAGAACGTAAACTTTTCAACTTTTATCATTTCCTATATTTTTAATCATTTTTGAAGCAAAACAAATTCTCTTTTTACAATATATTTTTTATTTCAAATCTTTGCGCATAAAAAAATGTGAACAATGTAGTCATACACAAAAACATTATGCCAAAAGCAGTTGTGCACAAAAAACTGGTGTACAAATTTCTTTTGCACTATCGAACCGTGTACAAGACGGATTTGGTTAATTAATTTGTGTTCAGATGCGGCGACTATTGCTTATTTTTTTCCGATTCATTTTGACCTATTTCAAAATTTGTTCTATGACGAGACGAAACTTACTTAACGTGTTTTAATAAACGAATTAATTTCCAAAGTGTGATTTTGCACCCTTGTATTCTAGCACACTACATTTTTGTTTATTATTATAATGCTTCAAAGATGAGTTTTTATTAATCACATTTAATCCGCATTGGTATGCAATTCACATTCAAACCACTGACCTCGAAGCTTTATAAAATAAATTACGTACGATAATGATGTCCCGGCGGTGTCTTGAAGAAAAGTGGCACGATAAATGCTACGAGAGCAGCCATAAGTCCTGCGACAGTGATAGCTTTCGTATTGACATTCACTAAAGTTGCTGGACTGCCGTCTGCACCTGGAGCGTTGTCCAGTGGAATTGATAGGAAGGGCACTGACAAATCCAGATCAATCTGCAATAAAATTTATCCTCGATTACTGACTTGACTGCACTGTCAGAAAAAACTTTAAGTTTTTATCCATAAACTCGTCAATTGAATTAAATGTACAATATTGATATAAAATTAAGGTACTTTTGCAATGAAATTACACCAAATTTTTTAAAAACTACTTTCACATTTAAATTAAGGCAAATTATTCAAATTCCTGTACCAAAAATGAATTTGACATCGCATTTGTATAATAAATTTCGTATACTACCTTATGCATAAAAATTTCCAGCTCATCTAAATTAAATTGCAAGTCCATTTTTTAACAGAGTTGACAAAATATTTTCCTAATCACTTACGTCGATCTTTCCGCCTTCAGAGTCGAAGGAAATAAATCGGGCCTTTCTAGACCTCTTCGAATTTTTAGCGCTGACCAACGGAGCGATGAATAAAGCACTTAGTACAATTATTAAGAGTGACGAGAATGCTAAAGAATTCATTTTTTCAATTTTTGTTAATTAAACTTTCTCGACCTCAAAATAACCAAATGATTCTCAGACTGAGAATTACTCACAAGCAGAGTATGAAATTGAGTATTGTAAAAATTATTAGACGATAATAAGCGAGAGAGGCGGCGTTTTAATTTTAATTTGAAAAATTGTAATAATCAGTAACTATAAGTTTTTGCACGCAATGTTTGGTGCATCGAAGTTCAGACACTTGTGAAGGACTAACCAGCACCGACACCATGTATTATCCTTAAGTTCCCCCATCAGGATGTACAGGAAATCGTGCCAAAGTTTTTTCCTTTATTTTTTTTTTTATTTTTCGCGGAGAAAGGTCTTCTCTGATTACGCGCCCACTCAGTGATCAACACTTGTTGTGTCTCACAGACGTTATTTAGTGCAATTATACTTTAAACCAATTACCTATGACATGCGGATGGTACTTATGACACGGTATATCATCGTCACTGGGAATTTTCACCGTCACGCGCTCGGCAAAAGAGTGAAAGTCACTTAAGGAACGAAACTGCGGAATGCACGTACGATATTTAGCTCTAAAAATATTTAAGTAACTCAAATTTTCGCGAGCCTCCTGCAGAACTGAGTGGATAATCAAAGCGTGCTAATGCAAATTGCATGTGGTTGCTATTTTTACTCTCTCACCGCTGAACATCATTAAAGGGTTGTTGCACCTCGGACACGTTGAGTGATGTGGTGACTTGAGAAAACCAGTTCGGGACGATGCGTACTTGTACGGTACTTTATTCTCGGTTAAACGTCCTTTCATTGAGCTGCAATTAAGCTGAAAAAAAAAATTAAACAATTATGGAGACGATAATTATTAGGCCATTTATTTATGTTTCACGGGTCGTTCAGAAATGTCGCATTCAGAGCGTGCATTGATTTAAGATACACGATGTTGATTACGTTAAATGCACGCAGATATCAACAGCGTTGAATGGCAAATTTTCTTATTGTTTATTAATAGTCGTTTGTCTTGTAAAAAGCTGTTATCAAGGATGATGGACATGTACAATCAAACCCTAGCAGATTGGAGCACGACCGAAATCACGGTTGGAATCACGTTGAAAGCTCGTTACAGTTTGAGCTTTTAATTAAGCTTGCGGACCGTGATTTCTGCTGTGATGGCTGCCGTGATTTTCGGTGTTACCCTAGTAAACCATGCGATCTCCAAAAGGACCGTAAAACAAGTATAAAAAGACCCCGAAATGACCGGTCGTTTTTTGCTAGAAGAAAACCATGCAAACGACCTCAAAACGACCAATATAGTCGTTTCCTTAATTAGCGACCATAAAACGGTCTCGTTAACGACCGTAATACGAGCTACCATCCAGAAAATTGTAAATATGGTCGTTATATCAATTACCGACCGCAAAACGACGTCAAAAACGACCATCCAGAAAAATCGTAAGAATTGTCGCTTTTCGAGGTCGTTTTGCCGTCGCTAATTACGAAATCGACTATAGTGGCCGTTTTAAGGTCGTTCGCATGGTTATTTTCTGGCACAAAACGACCGGTCGTTTTTTAGGGTGACAATACGCCGTTGCTTATCATAAGCAATTTTCATTCAAGCTGCTTCATTCACAAATTTGGCTAGTTTTGGAGCGTTAATACCTGTCTAGCCCCTTATTAACTTCTGCATTCTTCTTCTATTGCCTTCTGAACACCAGCCATGGACAACATACGAATAAAATTGTATTCAGAATAGATTCCGGTCTGAATAACTATGAGTAATTGCAAGAACATTGCATGATTAATCAATTATTCTTAAATAACGGGAAGTAAATTAGATTAACGAACAATTAAAAATCGTAATATTGGTCCTAGTTACGAATTATTGACAGTAATTCAAATTCAAAAGTATTCAGAATACATTTTTATTCAAATATTACTCATCCCTGCTGGAGACACACCAAAGACTCGAGAAGTTGCAAGAGAATAATTTTGGACCTTACGCAACCGCGTTTTAGCTATTGTTCTTTTCTTCAGCAATAAAGTCACGTGAATATGTCCTCGAGCTAATCTTCTTCGGGAAACGCGTGGTACGCGCGAGAGGAAAAGTTGGAGACGTCACGGGGGATGAGTTTGTCCGATAGAAATACGACGACGAAAGCGAAACCGTCCAAGCAATTATGCTCACCGTTTGACCACCGAGATTAAGAGCCCGTGGCTATATATTCTTGTTGAAGAGACAGGGTCTCTCAGTCTTCCTAAGAATTCACCAGTTGGAGGTCATTCATATTTTTTTTTCGGCAGAGAAGATATTTTCAAACAGCTTCCTTTTCTTAAATTTTAAATTTAAATACCGAAGGTACGTGACAACGTGTTATTCGTAAAGATCCACTTCTGACTCTTCAGCATTGGTCGATCGATATTTATCATTGAGCGTTGACTTATAGATGACTCTTCAAAGCTTGAAGTATTTCGGAGTAGTGTTGGCGATTTCTTCTTTTGGAATGGTGAACAGTGTACCAAAATTCGACGCAGGAGGGTAAGTTTCGTTCGTCACTTTACCCCCAAAGGTTCAGAAGACATAGTCATCTGAAAAAAACAAACTACAATTTAAAAAAAAATCGTTATGATACTAATATACATTTTGACATTCAAACTGCTAACGTGGCATATTTGCTATACTGGAAAAAATCGTTATTTTGGCAAGTATGTTTCAGAACTTGGATAACATAATTCTGGAAATTATCCTATATTTTTATTTCATCAATGAATTGGACCTTTGCACTTAGAAAATGTAAAGGGTTGAAAAAATTAAAAGTTTGCTTGGGTAGTTTTCTAATAATTTTTTGAGTTAAAGTTTTTATAGAGTGAAAACTTGGGCAATCGTGAGATTCCAGAAATACAAATCTACAATTTCTTGCAGCTTTTAATAACGATCGTTTTGTAATGCCTTTGATTCAGAGTATCAACAATAGCCTATTATTCCGCAAATTCGTAATAAAATCAAGTTTGTTGAAATTAAAGAAATAAAAGCTTATCGTACCTGATCAAAATACTACATTAATAGTACAGTTTTCAACAATGAACAGTATCCATAATACAGAATATTTTTTGATGATTGTCATAAGAATCGATTTCGCCCACATAAAAATAGCAAAAAAATTAATTATATCAGTTAACTTTATAAATAATTACTATTAATTTTTTTATACTTCTCACTATTCAAAACTAATAGTAACTACCTCATCTCAATACTTTCGCTTCACTAGTTACTTTTCTGTGAGAAAAGTGATGTATAAACTTCAAAGGCGTTCATAACATGGAATTCTAAATTTGCATATTTTCATACAGGATGAACTTGGAGCTTAGCCTCAACATAAATGTAAATACTGTCTAAAATATAATTACAATTAATTTATCGGTTTCAGCGTAAACGTAATTTTAGATAATTTTTTCATCTCTTCTTTCATTCCAATTACGTCATTTTTTCGATTAGTTTTGTGCCCAGTTCCATAGATTATGTTGAAAAATCGGATAACGCTCAGGACCAAATAGCAATGCCAACCCACAGTCAGGCGCAATTGCGAAGCGAGACTAATGCAACAAATGCGAGACATTCCGGAGCTGGCGATTCCAACGATATATCGGATCGTGGACAGGAACCAAGATTCGGCTTTACCAATATTGGCAGCACTGGATCTGTATGTAGAATCAAAAACTCCTGCAATATATTATATAAGGGTGGTCGTTATTTGGGGTCCAGACAAATTTTGAGATTGACGCTTTTACATAGTTTGCAGATAATTAAATAGAAATTTTGTTTATAAAATAAAAATTTTCTTTTAACACTGAATCGTTTCAATAAGAGCATCAATTCTTCACCGAGATTAAATTGAAAAATCTAGAGAATAGGAAAGATTACGATAAAACAATATACGTGCAAATTACATATGTGACTTTTGACGTTTATCTGGCGAAAACTAGTATGAAATGTTCAAAAGCCATTAACTACGACGTCGCTCAATTTTTATAGTACGATATCCGGGAATAAATAACAGTATTAGAATTAGATGCCGTATAATGATTCAATTATTTCGCAGATGATTTGACATTTTTTCTCTACTTAATCATATATATATCTCACCTACGTTAGTAATAACTGATCTTGCTACGAAATAATAAATGGATTGTTTCGCATCCAATTCTAATACTGTTTTTCATTCGGCAAAATTTCATTCAGCAATATCGTACCATGAGAATTACCGGCATCATGGTTAATGTTTTTTGGACATTTCATATCAGTTTTTGCTGTATAAATGTCGAAAACATTGAACATGTAATTTGCGAACATATTTTTCATTTTTATTTTTCACATTTCTTCCGGGTTTTATTTTTTTTTATATCACGTTTTTGTGTTTTTAGTAAATTCGAAATATATATTACTATGGGGTAAAACAATTTTTACAACTCGCATGGACGTCGCTTGATTTTTATAAAACGATGTTTCACGTCATAAATAACAGTATTAGACTCAGATGCGGTTCAATGGATTTTCTAGAAGGTTTAAAAATTGTTGTCCACTTAGTTATATATATGTCATTTATATCCCGAAGTTAATGATTTTTGGACAAATATGCGACAAAAAATTAAATGGAGGTACAGTGGAATTCTATGTGTTTTAAATGGCATTTAAATATTCAAATAAAATTTTTATATTTTAGTTAGATTTTCATTTATTCATTTGCAAACGATGTCAATCTTAAATTTCATCCAGACTCCAAATAACGACAACCCTAATATTATATACTAATGAAATATCAACAGTAACCAATTACATTCTAATTATTATATTCAATTTTGAGAGATTTATTTATTATTTATTTATTAATATTGACAAAATACTAATCAGCTGCAAATTATTTAACGCGAATATTGTGAGGCTTTTTTCGGATGGTAAAATTGATGATTTCAGGGCTATGGAGTCTCTTCTTACGCACCAGCGAAGATAGATCTCGGAGGACTTATCCTCGGCGCTGTTATCGGGGTTGGCACAATTCTCATTATTCCCAAGCTGCTCTACATTTTGTCGGGATCTTACGGATCTTATGCAAGAAGTAAGTTTGAAAAAATTAAGTTGCTTATAATTTCGGTCACAGGGTTTTTTTTGAAGGGCGAATGATATAAGGTCATTAACTCCAATTGCATTTTGAAAATATCCGGTGAAAGTACGTTCATAATTTTGATTTTTAAATAGCCTGCGGTGCTTATGAAAAGACTTTCAATGCAATTTCACGAAAAATTGGAATAAAGAATAACAATGACTTCAACATTAATAATGTTGATGGATATTTATAGAACTTGTGGATAGTTGTTGAAAAATAATAACGATTCAGTCAATTGTGCGATTAATAATACGAATTTTACCACAATAATTTTCCTCGTTTTTTCTGCAACAATCTACCAAGATTTCAAATTGGATATCAATCCAACAAAAAATGTATACTTTTGACTCACTGGAAGTAAAATTGATTTTCAATAAAATCTTGTGGAAAATTTTGAGAAAACGTAGGATACCGTCCATTTATTTTTTAACAGATCCGAATTTTGTTCGCAAAATCGTATTCTGTGTAAATTGTTGGAAATAGTTACTTTTAAAAACTGGTGATGATACATTTTTAATGTTTTCAAGACCTGTAGACAATTGTTACTAATCAATAACCATCAAGTTCATTACTATATATCGATCCGCTTTCTTTTTTCTTAAAAACACTCGTCTTCTTTTTTAAACAAAATTTAATCCTCTCATCTTCTTTTTCTTAAAACGAACCTCTATCTCATCTTCTTTAACAAACTTCTATCATCTTTCCTTCTTCTATTTCAAAAACAAATTTATATATTTTTTTCGTCTCGGTTAAAAAACAGAGTTGTATCTTCTTTCCTTTTTTTAAAAACAAAAATGTATCTTGCTTAAAAACACACATGTATCTTCTTTTCTCCTTATTCAAAAAATAAAGTTGTGTCTTCTTCAATTCTTTTTAAAAAATCAAACTTGTTGTATCTTTTTTTCATCCGTCTTTTTAAAAAACTTGATTTTTTTCATCCGTCTTTTTAAAAAACTTGATTTTTTTCATCTTTCTTTTAAGCAAATTGTTTTTTCCATGTAAACAAACTTGTTTTATCTTCAGGTGACGAGAGTGGGTTTGCAAATGCTATGACAAAACTGGACGATGCTCTCGCCCGACACGGAATCGACACAACGTCTTGCATGCAAAGAGCAGTCTGCACTTACGCGAAAAGAGCTGCGGAAACTGTTAGAGAAGCAAATTCTATATCAGACGACGAGAAGGTGACATCTTTCGACCGAGTCGTCGAGACTTTGACGACGAATCAAGTTTTCCGTACGGCGATGCGTGGCACAGCGATTCAAGAAGCGGTTGAGGCTGGACGAGGCGGTGAAAATTGCTCGAGAACATATCGACACTGTGGTTTTTCCCTCGAAACAATTTTAGGACTTGTTTCAAATCTGATGTCGAGCATGGCGAGGACTCACGACACTTCAGGGCCTACAGCACCTGCAGCACCTCTGTAAAATTAAGAAAAAAAAATAGTAACTCAAGCAATAATCACTATAAAGTTTAAACATGAAGCCATTGATAATAATCATACCCGATTTTCATCTTGACCCTAATTTATACAAAACTACTTCCGTAGATGAACATTTTAAAATCAGTTACGTCGTGAATAAGTTTCGTACAATTTGATTCATTTGAAACTATATTTATCTACATATTTATTATACAGAGATTATACACGTATGTACATTCGGTTCGAGACTTCGTCTTGTTGTCTCCCGAAGAAATAACAAAGTGAAATCGCACATCACACGCTGCAATCGCAAATTCAGTCAGTGAAGTGATATCATGATATGAAAATCAGAGGAAAGTTTTTGGCTTTTTCAAAACGACAATTAATTCTGATACAGTCAATTTTCCTTGGAGGAACTTTCGGTCAGAATTTTTGTAACCAGGCAATATTCGAATAAAGTTTTATTTAAAATACATTTCGGTCTGAATATCTATGAATTATAGCAAAAAGATTGTATCATTATTATATCTTTTTT
Organism: Tromatobia lineatoria; assembly: GCA_949699805.1. Classification (NCBI taxonomy): domain Eukaryota; kingdom Metazoa; phylum Arthropoda; class Insecta; order Hymenoptera; family Ichneumonidae; genus Tromatobia; species Tromatobia lineatoria. The sequence goes on from OX453036.1 coordinate 21,618,595, forward strand.
GAATAAAAAACAGATAATATTATTTATTGATGATTGAAATTCGTATTATTGCTATCATTTAAGAATTATTGACAGTTATTCAAATGGAAAAGTATTTTGAATACTTTTTTTTTCGAATATTGCCCATCCTTGTTTATAACGTAATCCGCCAATGTCTTTTTAATACATTGTCATAAATTGGCCAAAATGAAGCGATATTGCATTACTACAAAAAGAGTTGCAATGGAAAAAGTAATAGATAATATAAAATATGTAATAGGTGCGTAAAAAAAATTTGAGAAGCCGACGGTCGCCGAAAATCTTTGCAATTGATATGATTTTCAATATATATACGAAAAATTGAGGTGAATTTTTTCCCTTCTATGATTGGAAAAATATATTTGGGTTTCAATCAATAAAACCGTTTTAGAAATTAATGACACATCAGTGTCTTAAAATTTTGAGCTATTACGAGATATCACATATTTTATATAAAATATGTAAGATATAATACATAATTTCCATAGAAGATATTCGTTCCTTTCTTTCAATGATTTAACATATTATGTTTCCTATGCAATTACGTTCTTCTTACTTTCGTCACAAGATATATTATACGGCCATTAAAAATTCTCTCAAACATACTTTATACACTGATAGTATATCTATAAGTCGTAATTTGTTATACGTTAACCATTTGTACACACTTTCGTCGATAATTTCCACTGTTTCCAAGTGATTCGAAAAATTATACATATTTATACACTATCTATAAATAGTACATACTTTGTGGATGCCTTTACTTAATCTTACCGATGCTTTAAAATGCGAGGTGTCGATTCCCCAAATATAATATAAGATTTAACAATTAACACAGAAACGACGAGTTGCGGTAAATTGTAAGACGAACGTCACAGTTGCTGATCAAATTCCAAGGACTGCAATAATTATTAATAATTTAGATCAATTATTATCCTATATTAATTTCTGATATTCAATAGATGTAATAATCCATAATCATTCAGTTATGAAAGTATTTAAAAATACATTTTGATTCTATTGACATTGAATTAATGTCCATCCTTGAATAATTATTTGGAATTTCGATTTATTTCACTGACATCGCTATAGAATTCACTTGACATTCCATTCTTAAATTTGAGTGATCAGTAACTGATACCTTCATCTTATATCGGCAATTGATCATTTGAGAAGTCGACCGAATATCCGAAGACGAGAAATAAATTTTTTTTGGTCCTGTGCACGATTTAAATACGAAGATAACTAGTGATTTAAAAGTTCCATTCTCACATCGACATTAACGTTTAAATCTGCATAACTTAACGATATAACAATATACAATGTATCCTTAGATTTCGATAATTCATTGAGCTATCTATTCGACGCTTTTCGGACGAAAACTTTCGAGATATTTCGGACAGAAAAGAATTTTCTGTGATCTCCGTATCATTAATATTGTTAGAATTTTCTTGCGGCTATAAAAAATCTGGTGGCGTCTTACGACAGATTTTTGACAAATTCCGTATTAAATAGAATTCACTATCATCACCAACTTATTGATAATCGTAGAGGATATTTTCTGCGACTGTTGCAAAGCCAGTGATTCGATTTACGCGCAATCATTATCTTTGCAAGCCTCGTTGAACTTTTTGGTACGACAGATTTCAGAAAAATATAGTATTAAATAGAATTAAATTTTTGTTTTAAATGGAATAAAAATAATCCTGTATTAAAAAGAATTCACAATTATCACCGAGTCATCGTTAATCGTAGACGATATTTCCTGCGGCTGCAAAAAAGCCAGTGATTCGATTTACGCGTAATCTCATTATCTTTGCGAGCCTCGTTGACTTTTTCAGTACGATATAGTTTTTTCAAATACCGTATTAAATAGGATTTTCGAAGAATCTCGTACTAAAAAGAATTCACTATCATCAACGAGTCGTCGATAATCTTAGCCGATATTTCCTGTGGCTGTTGAAAAGTCAGTAACTCGATTTCCGCGTAATCGTTATCTTTGTAAACATCGTTGACGTTTTGGTACAACAGATTTTCGAAAAATCCCATATTAAATAGAATTTACTATCATCAACAAGTCATCATGAATCGTAGATAATATTTGGCGAGACTGTACGTATCATACATCCTTAACAAAAAAATTCCATATTAAGGATGTATGATAGGTACAGTCCCGCCAAAAGTGAGTTTCAGAGACAATTTCGATCACTTCCCGATGCTATAAAAATCGAAAAAAAAAATGCATATAAAACGTGCTGAAAAGATTGATTTCGCATAATAATAATCCCAAAATGTTATTAACAAATTGGTGAAAAAAAAAACAATTGTTCAACAAATAAAAAGGCAACTCAACTTTTTTTAAATGATAATGATGTCAATTTTTTTGAATGCGTATGAATTATTTCAGATTTTTTTTCTTTATTTTGATTCCGATTTTTTTTTTTTCTTCTAAATGCGCAGAATACAACAAATTTTGGATATGCGTTTTGCAAAAAAATCTTGAGTGTAGTAGATGTCTTTATGCCGAACACATATCCAAAATTCGTCATACCGCGCACATTTTCAAAAATAAAAAAAATCAAAGTCAAAATAAGGAAAAAACTCTAAAAAAATGTATACGCATTCAAATGAATTAATATATCATTTTCATTAAAAAAAAAATTAGGTTGACTGATTGTCTGTTGAACAATTGTTTCCTTCAGAAATTTATTAATAACATTTTGGAATCATTACCATGCAAAATTTATCTTCTCAACACGTTTAATATCGATTATTTTTCCCCGATTTTCATCCCATCGGTACCCAGATAGACATTTTACCTTGTCGACAAAAATGCGCCATGTACTGCAGCATTAAGCTGCATTATTAACGGCATAGCGTCCTGATGCCGGTAATGTGCCAGCTAAATTCCGACACGCTGTGCACGCCAACGCGTGTTGGAACTTTGCAGACACATTACCGGCATCAGGACGCTGTGCCGTTAATAATGCAGCTTAATGCTGCAGTACATGGCGCATTTTTGTCGACACGGTAAAATTTCTATCTGGGTAAGTAATCGAAATTTTCTCTGAAACTCACGATTGGCGGAACAGTACCTATCGTAAATCCTCAAATAGAATGAACCATCACCACCGATTAATCGAAAACCGTAGACGACATTTCCTGCGCCCGTTGCAAAGCCAATGACGCGATTCCCGCGTAATCGTTATGTCTGCAAGCCTCGCCGACGTAGAGGCTCGAGATCGCGGCGTCATCAGCAGCGTCGCGAAATTCCCGACCCTCGTCTTCGTCGCCGACGAGTACCTCGTACTATTTCATGGCCGTTCTAGGCGGAAGTAAAAGCACAACCCCAACAGCCACGCACATATGCCACAGACTGTGAATAATGTGATAATTACGACGGGTCTGCAGAAAAGCGTAACAAATAAGTCCCAGAACTACCAAAACAAGTCCAGCCGGTAAGTATATATTTCTGTAAGGACGCGCAGGGTAACTAAAATTTCGTTTGGATCTACAGCGCAATCCCCAAGAAATGCAAACGAGTAGACAACCCGTAACCGCCGGTAATAAGAAAACCCAAAGCGCTGTGCGATCGAGTTCCGAGCCCAGAGCGAGTATTATCGCTCCGGATAACTGACAGAAACCCGTCAGTCTCGGTCCGAACGCAGCCATCGCTACGAGCGTCACCCAAATCGAAAGAAGCGCGTTGAAGAAGTCGCAAAACTGCAAAACGCTCAGTTTAGCGACGCAGAAATTGTGGACGTCCTCGCCAGCCTCGCAAGCGTGATACAGAGTCGAGAAGAACATTACCGCGGTATAAACAATCGCTTCTGTGTAGTATTCTCGACGTAGCGCTACGTAAATTGATCCTAGAAACGCGAGATTACTCAGGGTCAACATAAGAAGCCGCACGAGAATTCCTCCGCCTGTTAAAACGTAAGTGTCGTCCGCACAGTCGAATCCTCGGTAACCGCCGGTGCAATGACAAGCGGAGAACACAAAACCACCGCTCATGTAATGAACGCAACGACCGTTCGAACTGCAACGTCCTTCTATGCACGGCGATGATCCAACGCTTATCTCCACTCTTTCCGATGTTTCGCTCAGACAGGTGCAGTTTTCACACGGCGAAGTCTTGCAGCTTTCCAAACATTGACATTTTCCTGTTACGTTGAAAGCCTTCAGACTTAGGTGCCAAATTCCGGGCTCTGGGTATGGAATGTGGACCATTGACGGTTCGCTACTTCGCGACCATAAATCTGGCGCTGTTGCTGCTGAATGCTTACGGATACAACTGCCGAACGATGATATGCTTGCGTAGTAACCTGAGGAGAAGATTGAAGAAGGTAAGAATATGGTGGTTTGAACCCAGATAGACATTTTACCTTGTCGACAAAAATGCGCCATGTACTGCAGCATTAAGCTGCATTATTAACGGCACATCGTTCTGATGCCGGTAATGTGCCAGCTAAATTCCGACACGCTGTGCACGCCAACGCGTGTTGGAACTTTGCAGACACATTACCGGCATCAGGACGCTGTGCCGTTTATAATGCAGCTTAATGCTGCAGTACATGGCGCATTTTTGTCGACACGGTAAAATTTCTATCTGGGAAGTGTTTGATTATATTTCGGGGCTTAATTATCGTCGGTCGGTTATGTTGGACAGTTTTTTTAAAGCTTTATTTGGAGCATTCCGCGTGAAATCAGCAGGATATGGACCACATCCTTATTGATTTTGTTCAGTTTTTAATATGATGTTATTAAAGACTCATAAAGGCCTCGGAATTTTTTTCAGATTTTTTTTACGATCAATAACATTTTTTGAATCCTCGAAAAAAAACCAATTTTGAAAAACGCTGTTTTTTTAAATCTGAAAAAATTCACACTGATTCTATGATTTGAAATATGATTTTTGAGGGCCATGCGATAATGTGATCTTAATATTTACTATTTTTTACACACTTGTTTTTTTTCATGTCGCTATTTGATTTTATATTTTTTGAATCAGAATAACTTAAGGAGGTTCGTCAGTAAAATTGAAAAGGCACAAAAAAATCTGAAATAATTACCGCGTTTTAAATAATTCATAAAATAGTCACATGAATTTTTTTGGAATTATCGTCTACATGGTTTACACAAAATTAATTTTTTTATGCATGCATTTTAACATGGGCTCTTGTGGCATATTTACGAATTAAAAAAAAATTTCGTAATCCAAGCGATATTGTATTGCGAAATGCATTTGCGACATTTTTCGAGTTTTCCGCAGTTTTCTCGTGCCCATGGCGAATGCGGTGTAGCTAAATTGGCTGCGGACGCATTGGAGCCTTAGCAAACCATGCGAACTCAAAAAGGACCGTAAAACAACTATAAAACGACCTCAAAATGATTTTCTGACACAAAACGACCGGTCGTTTTTTAGGGTGACAATACGGTCGCGCGATCTCCTAGGGAGATTAACTTAGCTTAGTAAGACTCAGGGTGGAAAGGGTGGTAAAAGGCGATTGAAGCTATACCATGAAATAAAGGGAAAATCTTTAAAAAAAAAAACTAAATTGTCGTATGCCCTAACAATCTTGACGACCGTCGTTTCCAGCTGATTCACCGTAAAAACCGCCTTCAGACAACTGGATGGTTTTTCTTCAAGAAATAAATCGTAAATCGGTCGTAACGACCGCGAAACAACCACCCTGAAAAAGTTATCCGTTTTTTTTCGGTTTCCCATGGTAAATAAAAAAACGACCGCATAACATTTTTTAGGGCAGTCGTTTTTACGATCGGTACGACTAACTTTCGGGTTTATTTTTGTTGAAAAAACCACCCGGTCATTTTTATGGTAAAACAGTGGTTGTGAAGATTGGTAGGGTGGCCAAAGCCAGTAAATATGAGGTCCGCAGCAGCGAAAAATATGCATATACCTAAAATTGCAGATTCTATGCTTCGCCTGAAACTGCGCAGAAAATGAAGTACGCGGATTACAAACCAAAAATATAATTAACGATGATGACATTCCGTAGCAACCAGTTAAAAATAACCATAGTTTTCAAAATCTGAAAAAGTGTTTCACTTTGGCCCAGAATTTTTTCTGCCGTCGCTCAAGATCAATCATTGGAATCGACTTTTTGAGTAAAAGAAGTAAAAATACACTTTGGATTTCGTGATGAACCCATTTTTCGATTATGCGTTCAATTTTGTGTTATCTTTCCCCACAAATATCGTTGTGTATAGTAAACATAAAATTACCTAGAGAAACGCAGCCAAAGACAATGACGTCCTTCCTGTCATTGTTTAAAAGTTTGATTCCAACGCTCAGAGTTCCACCGACGTCGGAAATGGGTCCAACTTCAAAATTGAGGACGGTGATACCGTCAGCGGTGAGATTAACTGGAGAAGATTTCGTAGCATTGCCAGTTAGATATTCGTAGTCAAATAGAAAAAAATCTGGCAATGATTTTCTTGCTAAGGTGATTTGTTTAGCCGAGTTGGTGGGATCTTTCGCATCGATTTTGTCAGGAAGAATCACAGACATCGTAGAGGCCTCGCCGGAGAGCAAACGTAAAGTTAAGTAATGAAACGAAGACGTATAAGGCCTGAACTCGAAATAGGCCTTCGGTTCGTTCATCATGACGCCTCCGAGAGTTTCTAAGCTCGTGATGCTGGCAGTTACATTACAGTGCTCGCCGCATGATGATGACAATGTAACATTGGCCGGCTCGGAATCACCGAACATAAGAAATTGCATGATCGAGGAATCTCGGCTTTTGTTCAACTCAATTATTCGCTCTTTTCTGTCGTCTACCAAGGTGAAGGATGTCGGCGATTCGATCGAGAGCTCGGCGTCTAGGACGGTATCACAAGAGGCTCCCAGACCTGTGAAAAAAGTTGTTCTATCAATTAAAAAGTCATGAATGAACTTTGTGTACTCATTATGGCACAAGAGATTGTCTTCCAATGAAGTTGTGACTCAGAGTGATGAACGAAGTTTGGATTATAATTTTTCTTAAGCGCCTGCTTCGTTTTACAAACTTTCCAACGCCTGATTCATTTTATAAACTTCCCAAAACGCTTGCTTCATTTTACAAATTTTTTAGAATGCCTGCTGCTTTTTCCAGATTTTTTGGAACGCACGCCGCATTTTGCAAATGTTGCAGAACACTTGCTTCGTTTTATAAATTTTCTAGAACGCTTGCTTCGTTTTACAAATATTATAAAATGTGTACATTCAAAAAAATGGCATAATAAATTTTTTAGATGTGCCGTTACACTTTGTGAGGAAACTTTACTCCTTTTCACAAATTGTCCATTGAAGAACTTAACTTTCGACTGAATATCTTTTTTGGCTAATAATCGTAGACCGTACAAACGAATATATGGGGCATATATTCGTTTTTTCTAGCTCGTTTTGATCAGGATTTCACCTCGATCTCTCCGATTTGGCTCGTAATTTTTTGTATGCTTAGTTGGATCGTCAACTGCACCAGATTTTTTTTTATAGCAATTTTTTCTAAATATATTTTTGAAGTGACATCGAATGCCATAATTTGAAAATCTGAAAAATATTTATTTCAATATCCAAAATTTTCAGCTTACAGCCAAAGTGGGCAAGATATTTCTTCTTATAGTTTCTAACCTTTTTTTATTTAAAAATTTATTCTCTTTATAAAAAAATCTTAAGAACTATCAGAAGAAAAATTTTACCTACTTTGGCTATCAAATTCTACTTAAGCTATCAAATTTTCATATTCAACCGAGTATTTTTCAAGATCTTTGTAGATTTTAAAATAATGGCATTTGATATGTGTCTTCAAAAAAATATTTAAAAAAAATTTGCATGGTTAGGAGAAATCTCCAAGAATTCTAAAAAATCCAAATTTTACATGAATAAACATTTGACCAATCGCTTGTAGAAGATTAATTTTTTTTTCTATTCCGTAATTATTTTTTAAATAAAAAAGCTCAAGAACTATAAGAAGAAAAATCTTGCCCACTACGGCTATAAGCTAGACAATTTTTATCTTGAACAAAGTATTTTTCAGAATTTTTTCAGATTTTTAAATTATACCGTTCGATATGTCCCTTTAAAAATAGAATTAAAAAAATTGCCATAGAAAAAAAATATGGTGCATTTGACGGTTTAACTAAGCTTAGCTACGAAAAATTACAAGCCTAATCGAAGAGATCGAGATAAAACCTTGGTCGAAACTATATGCATTACCAAATGCGTTTCATACCTTGCTGAGTTATCTGTTCTGCATCCGGATCGGTCCACGAGCGGAAGGCGATCGCGTACCAATCGCCAGCTGCCGGTGCAGATACTCCAACGAGGTTTTCATCTCCGGCGCTGGTCATCGATAGGCTGTAGTGGAATCGTCGGCCCTTCAACAGCTTTGCAGCGGTTTTGGAGCCATCCGGATTTACTAGCGGAATACTACCAGACTTCAAGTACACGGACACGTCTCGAGGCGTACAATTGCCGATCCCACCGGTTTTTTCCTCTTTCGCTGTGAACCTACGAAAAATTTAAGACTATCATTTCCACTTAATTTTTTGAGATGAGTGCATCAGCGTTATTCGATGTGAAAATAACGTAACGCTGAAATAAAACGTCACAATACCCAACAGCAAAATAGCATACACTGAAATATTGTTGGAAACAATAACTTCCGACATATCGAAGTAAAAGAACGTAAAGAATCCAAAAGAACCTAATAACCCATTAAAAGAACACAAAAATAGTTTCGTGTTGTTTTAGTGGATTGTTAATGTTTCAATAAATTACATAGAAATTGAAAAAAAAAAAAAGTTTTTATAGAAGTTAATTTGTAAAAAAAATTGAACTAAGGAAATTGTTTCTTCATTATTTTTGGTTTTTTTTACAAAGCTACTGCTATGAGGAAATATGTTGAACGATTTTCGCATTTTTATAGAGGAAACTTTGTAAAAAAAAATAATAATGAAGAGCTATTTGCGAAGTTCAATTCTGCAGCTTTATTTTTTATCAGAGTTCAATTTCTGAAAAATTTGAACGACATAACAAATTATGACGAAACTCTGTACCAATTATTGCTGAATAGTACTGATTTCATGAATAAAATTTGAGTTCGCTGTTTTATGTTTTGCTAAAGTTAATGCAATAACGTCATTTTCTTTAAAAAGTTTGGATTGTGAGGAATTTGAACCACATTGCAGATTATGACGATACTATGTACTAATCATTGCTAGATGATACCAATTTTATGTGTGTAATTTGAGTTCGTTAGATCATGTTTTGCCCAAGTTAAGGCAAAAACGTGCTTTTTTCGAAAATCCTTAAACTCTATAGAATCTGAACCGCTTTTCCGATTTCGGCCGAAATTCAATACCAAACACCATTAACAATACCTGTACGTATAAAGAATTATTTAGCAAAAATGTCGATATTTTTACGAAACCTAAAGTGCGCACGTCTTTTATTAAAGAAATTCCGAAAGCTAGAGATGAAAATTGCTGAATACATTTCGAAAAAATTGCATCAAAGATGGACTGCTGCTTCACTTCTTCACCAATTTTTAGCCTAATTACTTAAACGGTTCTCGAGCTACAAATTTCGGAGCCCTGTGCGTGCACACCCACATTTTTTTAAAAACTACTCGATGTTTTGGAGCATTCAGAGTGTCTTGACATGGGAGTCTAAAAACAAACTTTTCACAAAAACAAAGCTTGCTCTACGAGGAAGCAACAGCAAAAATACTAAGGAAGCAAGGTTCTATTTTTTGAGTGTATTAATAACATGAAGTTCTCAAAATTAAAAAAAATGAACCACAGCTTTCTCTATAATTGAGCGAATTGCGTTATTTTCTCACTTGAAGAGAGCAGACACTGCATTTTCCGGCACATTGAAGTGGATGACGGAGATGTGACGATAGGCAGAGAAGTCGCCGAGGATGTTGGTCGGTTGATGGGCAATCTTCTTCAGATCGCCGCATAGGCCTTGATGAATCGCTAGGCTCCATGTGAACAGGAATGCTAACTCCCCTTTATACATATTGTATGTGCCGCCTCTTCCTGGTGAGAACCGGGCCGCATAACAATCGCGTGGTTACCACAAAACCTGCACAATAATTTAACATTATCTATTAGCAGAAATCAACACTCTATAAACAAGTATGTTAATTAATATTCGATTTCTCATAGAGGAAGCTTTCTAAAAAGCTACAAATAATAAGAAAGCAATGTGCGAAGTTCTATTTTGCATCCTTTTTTTTCCAATGAATAGATAAACATGGCTAAATATTGTTTTGATTCCATACTAAATTTAGGCTTAATATCTCAAGTCTTGCAAACGTTAATCCGATCGAGTTAGACATTCGATAATTCGAAATTTCGTAGAATTAAAATTTTTATCCACGTTTGTCTAACCGTAATATTAAATTGCATCTTCACTATGGTTGCATATGATTTTGTTCACATATTTAAATTCGGATTAATATCTGAAGTTTTGTTGCAGCCAATGTGATGCCATTAATTTTTTTAATCATTCAAAATTCCATAAAATAAAAATTCGACATCGTTTCCGATTATATAAGATTCATCATAGCTGAATATTATTCTGTTCACATACCAAATTTGGGCTCGATATCTCAGACGAGTTTTTAAAGAAGTCAATGTCAAAACGTCGATTTTTATGCCAATGCCAAAACGTAAATTTTTTTGTTTTAATTCAAAATTACATAAAATCTAAACCACTTTACCGATTCGAACCAAATTCAATACTAAATAACATCAAGTGCATATGCTTTATAATAAACTATTGAGTATAATAGACTAATTTTTACCGAAGTTAGATCAACCGCGCCATTTTATTAAAAAATTTTAAAAAACCTACGGCACCTAAATTTTTGCATATATTTTGTCCAAAATTGCAACAATTAAATAAGGACTTCTACTTCAATTATGTGCCAAATTTAAACTCGATAGCTAAAATGGTTCTTGAATTACATAGAGACATTTTTTGTACCATTCTGAGTGTCTTGACATTAAAAAAACCCAATTTTTGTTGTTTTTCATGAAAAGAAAGCTGAGAAAGCAGAATTAAAAAAATTAATAAAATTATAGACTTTTTTCTAAACACAGCATAAAATCACAGGACATAGCAAGCAAGTGAGAATGATATACGACGCTCAGTGCTAACTATACAGCAGTGAGTAGGGCGAGCCAATATAGCGTTAACTCAATATTTCCTGCGTTTAAGACGACTCTCGTTATACTTGAAATTGTGGTACATAGACGCAGCTATTTTTACAATCATTCTCTACTATTTCATGTTAAACCTGTTTCCTTACGATTCCAGCCAAGATGCCGCACTTCTGGCCGTATAACAAATGGATAAAACGATGGATGAACGAATACATTTTTAGTCACGTCTGCGTTGCAATATTTGTCGATTTCACCTGGCGATAAGATAAATCGAAATTCGCGTGTGTCACACTACAAAAGCGATGCTAAAGAGCGAGGCGAAAGATCGTGTCAGCTCAACTCACAATGGAGAAAATTGCTACTTTGAGTTATTATTCACGTGATAAGGAAAGACGTGGAGAAAATGTAATAAAAGGCGCTTCTGGGTCATATTCGAAGAAACTTCGTGAGCATAGTATACGTATTAAAGATAAGACTGTATGAAAAGTTATGATAGTAAATAGTGTGTTTTGGAAAAATCATACAATTGTGAAAACCATTTATTATTGCTGAAGGTTTCTGTCAAAGTTAACGCCTCAAGCGTAAGAAAATCAACATTATCGGAGAATTGTACACGTGCGCTTCTGCTTTGAATCCGTTTGAACGGTTTTAACGCTTTAGCATAACAGGTTCTAGATTTATTAATTCTTTACGGTGATTGGCATTTAATAATTGAATAATTTGTCGATCGGAAAATGAATAATATTTCCAATAATTTTTTTGGTACTTTTTATTTGCATTACGGTCATTTTTTTTTTCATTTTTTATTCCTGTTTACTGGTAGAGGACCAACGCCCCTTTCTACGTATATATTTTTGAAAAAAAAAATAACAAAAATTTCGGATTTTACAAGACTTTCAATTTTTCTAAAAATGTATGTATTTTTCCTAGCTTCCGCAATTTTCCAGTCAATGACCTAAATAGTTCTTGACCAATAAAGCAATGGTAAATGACAATCGGTATTGAATTCGAGCGAAATCGATAAAGTAGTTTTTGACTGACTTTTTTTTCACAAGAAAGATAACATTCAGCACTACTATGTACCAAATTCGGTGATGATCGGTGAAATGGTTCGGATTTTACGCGATTTTCAATTTTCCGAAAAATTTTCGCTTTGCTCTAATTTAGGTAAAATTGTAACGAATCGACTGACATTTTCTACGCAGGGAAAATAACATTCAGCGTTGCGTATCAAATTTTCTTTCCAAAAGAAAATTTTACTTCGCATTGTTTTATTTTTTATACCTGTCAATTCTTTTTTTTTCAATTCGAAAAACTTGTCAAAAGTGTTGACAATCATAATTCGCTATTTGTCCAATCTCTCGATCGGACAATGGACCAATTTTTCAAGGAATTTTCTACTTTTATTTTTGTTGAGAGAAATAACTGTAATGTGATTTAGTTCCACTACACAAATTACTACGTGCGCACGACACTAATTCTTCGAAGCTTAGCAATAACAGGTTCTTGATTTATGACTAATTAGTGGTAACCGCTTTCGCTAATTGTACAATTTGTCTATCGGTAAATGGAACACTTTGCCAAGCGATTTAGTACTTCGCATTTGAAATTCCTGCCAAATCAGAGTGAAAACTGTACTGTGATTCGGTTTCACTGATCAAATTCCTAAGTGGATGCGACACTTGTAACTCTTTGACTCTTCGGGCCTTTGATTTATCACTTGGTAACGATGATTGACATTCGATACTTGTACAATTGGCCGTTCGGAAAATGGAGCATCTTGCCAAGATCTTTTCATTTTTCATTTCTGCCAAAAGGAGATAAAATACGAAAAGAGATTTTTTTATCTTAGAACGAAAACGAATCGGGTTCATATCTAATGTTTGAAATAAAACCACTGTTTATTTAAATAGAAGATAAATAATAATGTTTATAATGCTGTGATCGGTGGATTTATACAATTTCTTTACAAAAGTATTTCAAGCTCTGGTATCGAAATATCAATAGTTTATTAAAAAATAATTTTCAAATACATATTTTCAACATCACAACATAAAATAAGTTTAGCATGCGGTTCTTTTGGACAATTTTTTTCCCCCGATTTCGCATGGTAGAAAACATACGTGAATGCGTGCCACACCTAATTAAGATGTACAATTGTGCAGAAACAACTCTGAAAATTGAACACCTATTATATCGTTGCAAAGTGGTTAACGAGTCTAAACGAGCAATAAAGAAAATTGCAATTGCAGTTCACTGACCCACATTGCTACACAAGTGAATAAATCCGTGAGTAGTACCCCATAAAATATGGGAAAATTATCCGATGTAAACAAAGCCCCACTTTGTTCGTTTGTTAAAAACTCGTCTGACTATAGTAACGAAAAATAAATAAATAAATAAATAAACAAACAAATAAATGGATGAATAAATAAATAAATAAATAAATCAATAAATAAATAAAGAATTCTAACACAACTAACCAAATACGTGAGTGACACCCTATAATATACGGTAAGAATGCGATTCACCGACGGAAAAAAATCTCCACTTTCTTTGCTTGTTAAAAAATAGTCTAACTGACGTGACCGAATGAGTAAATGAATAAATAAATGATTGCTGCACAAATGACCAAAGACGTAAGTAATACACCATAATATACGGTAAAATTGCTATTAACCGAATTAAAACAAACCCCAAATTTTTTCGCTTCTCAAAAAATCGTCTTACCGACGCAAAACAAAATTTAAAAAACACATAACCGAAATGGCTACACAAATGACCAAATACGTAAGTAATGCCTCACAATATATGGTAAAATTGCTACTAACTTAAGTAAACAAGTCTCTACCTTTTGCGCTTGTCAATAAATCGTCTGACCAACGTGACCAAATAAGTAAACGAATAAATAAATAATAGCTGTACAAATAACCGAATACGTAAATAATCCCTCATAATATACAATAAAATTTCTATCAATCAACCGAAGTAAACGAACCTCTACTTTTTTCGCTCATCATAGAATTGTCTCACAGACGTAATGAAAAAAATTAAAATAATTAAAACCTCCCAGATAGCAAATATCGTGAAACTTTTGCCTAATATTCATTCAAATTCGAAGCTCCTACCTCACTCCGTTTCCGGTTCACAGCCCAATCACATTGAGACGCTCTAATCTCATTGCCAAGCGACAATTAGATTAAACGGATCGACACTACGCCTGAGATAACCATGTGTGATGGGCGCACGGAGTCACAGACTCAATGAGTCACAACAAGCTGATGTCAACGACAGAATAAATAAACTCTTCTAGCTACAATACATAAAAGGTATCAATTGCAATTTTGTATTTGCTATTATTTGGCCGGTAATCGAATCACTCGAAGTTCAAGGACGCAAAATTCTTCCTTCGTATCCAAATTGCAAGAACCTTTTCTTAATTTTTTTTTTTATTATTATTGTTTTTTGTAATTAAATGGCTTACGCTGTCGCGTGCACACGTGGACGAGTTGTGTGTCAGACGTCGAGCGTCGCGAGAGCCCAACGACGTCTCGCCGCGACGTGGGCTTATCGCAACTGTTTCACGAGACTCCCACGACGGATTATTGATCCTAAAGACTCGGGAGCTCGGTGCCGCAATCCCACTGGCGTATATCGGGTCTCTCGTTGCGCGGCGGCGTCAGTACCAGAGTTTAAAAGGAGGTCAGTAGTCGAGCTTTGTTATGCTGCTCCCTCGACGTCCGTCCTAACACTGATTCAAGCAAACTGAGCAAAGCGAACGGTCCATTCGGAGTGTAACGAGTGGGCACGGCACGTGGATCAGGGACGAAGACCCTGAACTCCTTTGCTTTTTTTCCAGCCTCCAACAAACGGACAATCTGGAGTAGACAAACTCCATCATTTCGTTAGACACAAATTCATCATATCTCGATAGTTATTATTTCGCGACGATTGTACACTTTTAAAAAATACTCCTTTACAAAAACGGGTATAGAAAATTACTACACGAGTGTAAGGTAAAATTTATGGACAATTCTGCTAAATTCGTTTGAAAAGGCGACTCGATTGATGTACAGTCTGCTGAATTCGTTACGAAAGGCGTATCAATTAATGTACTCAAATACGCCATATGTTTAGGGTTTTTAACATGAGTTAAATTCAATTTCGCAACGGCTTTTTCCAGAGTTAAAGGTATTTAAGGTAAAATAACTGCACATGTGCATGAAGCTCTTTTACGGAAACGAGTATAGAAAAGTTTACTACACGAGTGTAAAATAAAATTGATGTTCATTTCTCTCAATTCGTTACAAAAGTCGTTTTAGTTAATACACATTCTTTTAAATTCGGTTACGAAGTCATGTTTTTAATGTAAGTTAACTTCAATTTTACCACACGTACATTGAATTTTCATTTTCTTTTGCACGTCAAATTGAATTTTATACACTTTTTTTTAGTAAAAATACATTACACAGGTTTAGTATAAATTAGTATACAGTATATGAATTTTCCAAATATTGTTTACAGCATACATAAGTTTTATAAACGATATGTATGCAGTTTTTTAAACGACGATAAACGAATTGACGTTTCAAATTGCACAGGAGTTTCGTTTAAAAAATATAATAATATCCTCACTGCAATAAAAAAAAAAATCGAGATCATTTTTCTTTACAATTTTACGTGGAATTATGTTTTAACTAAATTAGCTTTGCAGTTTCGGCTCAGTTCGAAACTTTCTTTTTAACTTTTACTGCAGGTCATTGTCATGAAATAATAATAATGGTATCGATTATATCACAAATGTACATTACCATGTAATCAGGGCTAACGATTCTGCAGTCGATAAATACCCTTCAATATCGTATTGACAATTATACGTTGAATTTCGCTTTAACTGAATCAGATTGGCAGTTTTCTTTTAGTTTGTCACTTTCTTTGTAACTCATGCAGGTTATTGTCACGAAATGATAATTATGGAATCGATTATACAATAAATGTATGTTTCACAATGTAATTGGAGCTTTCAACTCTAGAGGCCCTAAATACCCTTCAATTGTTAATTTCGCACCGTATTTACGTTAAATTTCCTTTGAACTAAATCAGCTTCGTAAGTTTCTTTTAGTTGGTAAGTTTCTTTGTAACTCCTGCGAGTTATTGTTACGATATAATAATTATGGAATAGATTATACCACGAATGTGTATTTCACGTTGTAATTGGGATTTACAACTCTGCAAGCCTTAAATACTCTTTAATTTTTTTATATTCTACTTAATAACGTACCGTCATACAGTCGATGACTAGATGACGCACTGAACGAACTATTTCTGGAATAATATTCGCACCGAAGACCGCTTAAATTTAAAACCGTGAAAATGCACTATCTTAGGTGTACGTTCGTTCAAAACTGGTCTACCATTAACCCCGCATCCATTTTCTAAGTGATAAACAGCTGACGGTCCGATAATAAACCCAGTAGCCGATATCCTTATCATTTCTCATCACTTTTTTTCCGTGAAAAGCGCCTGCGATAAGCAATTCCAACTCAGAACGACTTTTCAGGACATTCACTTGAATACTTAATCATATCAATTTCGGGGAATTTAAAGTAATCATAACAATTAGTTTTCAAAAGACTTAATCGATTTAATTTATTAACAAAAATAGATATATGTATATTTATAATATGGACGGATTTTACTTAATTAACAATATTTCAAACTCATTGTGAGCTTGTTTTCTGGCAGAGCAATATTCGAATGAAAATGGATTTAAAAGGCTATTCGATTTTAATAAAAGTGAAAAAAATTTTGAGAGCAATACAATTTTCAACTTTTAGTTCGATAAAATAATGTAATTAAAAATTATTATTCGATTGAGAAAGTATTTTTAATACAGTCTCATCTGAATATTGCGGTATTTTGTTTCCTAGTGGAAAAATACTAACATTGTATTTTGTTATAATGCTTTCACGTAGAAAAATCGCGTAGATCTGAAGATATCTTGTACGAACATAATCTCGAGTACCTCTCACGTGTAACTTTTTGAAGATAATTGTCGATTTGATCGATATCTAGAATTCCCATGATTCGAGCCACCGAAGCGAATGCATTGGACTCTCGGGATCCACTGCCGATGGTCCATCCATTCCATAGGATAGAGGAGCGAAGAGATAAAAACTGTAAAGATTAGATAAAAAATATATGCAATAGTATTTTAAGCGTACAAAGATAATGCTCCCATAGAAATATATGAATGTGGAATTCAGGGTAGGATTTAGTAATTTTCATGCTCTAACTCTGATCCCCTTCAAGTTTTTCAATAATTTTTTTTTTTAAATACTATTTTTAAATACAGCGGAAAAGGATTTTGAAAACTTCTGTTCGCTGAATAATTTTGGAACGAAGTCATTCAGCGAAACGATTCTCGAAGACATACATTTTACTGTTTTTTCACATGATTATATCTACAACTCAATAAGTATATAAAAAGTTCTTGCAACGTTAAATCATACTGAATCACTGGAAACCGATAAAAGTTTTCCTATCGTGAAAAAATGCCGTTCTGAGAAACAGGTTTTATTTATAGACACTTAATATGACGATATACGATATAAATCTACTAGTACATGATGCATTCTGATTATTTAAATCTGCGTAATGCCGCAATCGAAATATCAACAAGATCTTCAGTTCGGTAGCACTTCTTGAAAAAAATACTGCCATCTCGCATAAGGTTTCAAAAATGTTGTAACACAAGCAAAATTTGTATGTAAGAATAAGCAAAATGATTAGAAATTGAGTTTTTTCCAAAAACAATATTTCGTTAGTGGGCATAGAAAAGAAAGAGAAGAGTGGAAGAATGAGTTTGATTTATATTGAAGGTTTCATACATTGTTTATAGGAATAAGGAGAGAATCGCGCCAGAATTTCTATAAATAGAAACGAGGTGTGTGAGAGGTAGATGTAAGGTAATTGTGGAGAAACGTTGGTTAAACAAACAAAATGTTGTTGAAAGCTAGAGAAAGCTATGTATAAGACAGGAAGAACTATCGAATGAAGGTGCGAAAGTGGATGTAAATACTAAACCTTATAAATCGCGCGCGTCAAGATTGCCTATAGTTTACAAGTACAGGTCGAAGGAAAGTTGTGGCGATAAATAGAATTTCAAGGAAAGTTGTGGCGATAAATAGAATTTCAAGGAAAGATGTATTGGAATTGAGACTACGGTTTCAAACCTTGATGTTCGAAGAGTAAAAGGGACTGAGTAAAACGCGAAAAGTCATCCATGTGGAAATAAACATATTGTGTTGATTAACGTTACAAAAATTGGGGGGAAAAAAAAATTATATCTCTTATGTAGCACGTATCAAGCCGCACAAAATTTTATCTTAAATATTTTTTTATAGAATTGTTTATTCCCAAAGACGAATTAAAAAAAAACAGACCGAAAAAACCAAAATTCTTACAAGCATTTTGTCGAAAATATTAGTCATAGCGCCAACCAAGAAAAAAGGCCTCTTCTTTTTTCAAATAATATGTTTTAAATAGTGTAAAAAATGTCAAGGGAAAGTCAGTTCATGTAAATTTCAGCTGGTATGCCTTATATTTTATCTCCCTTGGGAATAATGATTTGAAAAGCTCACCTATACGCAGTACTGGAGATAACGATTCCGAGTAAAACGTGGTAAATTGTGTCTCCAATTTTTCCGGGCATTAGGAAGAATATCCACTCGAAAATAAAATTGAGTGTGACTCCAGTGAGCATCGAGCTGTAGAGCAATGCAGGAAAATAGTGATGAAAGTAGAGAACTCGACCCATTGCCCAGAACGGTGCATAATGGAGCAGCCATCCAATGAAAAGCCAACTGCCGGCGTCCTTGAGCTTTCTCCTCTCAGCGGCCGCTACTTCATCCTCTTCGCAACCTCGTTGCTCACGAACGGAAGCGTGCAAGTAAACAAAGGCGAATAAAACAAGAAAAGCGATGTTTCCCCACCAAATTATCGGGTTGCCGAGAAGGTAAATGCGATAATTGTTCCCGGAGAAGAATTGGCCCTGAAATAGTTTACGGAATTTTATGAAAACGATTTTTTCCAACCATCAAACGTAAAATTGTAATTAACGCTGCGATAATAAACGTACTCTGTAGTTTATCGGCCATTGCCAAGGTTTCGACGTGACCTCGCCTTCCTTTACTTTCAGGTCGGAATTTCCTTGTAACATTACTGCGTGAGACTCTGCGAACCTGGCGAAAAAGCCCGGCGCATAAACTTGAAAACTCACGTTCGGTACTGTTGAAAAATTACTGTGTTATTATATTATTTTAAGAAATTGTTTTATTCATTATACGACTGAATAATTGGATGGCGTTATTTTTACTTTTCCGTAATTTTGTTACTGCGTGACATTTTTTTTCTTTTGTTCAAAAGATAAACAAAATCTCTTTATCCCTTAATTTAATCATTTTTTTACGGAACATTTTTTATCGTTTTTTAAAATCAGAACCGTTAAAAGTAAATACAAAATTTACTATGTTTGCCAATGCTTTTCACACAGTTGAGTATTACATTTTTTTTGGCATAATATACTTTTTACCCTACTTTTATAGTTCCACAGAAAGCATTATTATATTCATACATGCATAATTCATAATGACTGTATTTTTTTCTTTTCGGAATAAAAAGAGTAATATCTTTTTTAACAAAAAAAAAATAAAGGTAAAAGTATCTTCACGCTACAGAACAACTTACGTTTGGCGTAATTATTATCTTCTATATTCCAAAGACCGTTTTTGTCCCTCATATTGGGATTACAAGACACTTCCTGTTGACTGTAACCCCTGAAAATATTCGTAAATACATATTCTTTCAATTCAATCATTCAGGATGAGAAGGAAGCACATTTATCGTGTCGTACAAACCATTTCGGAAGTGTTTTACCGCTGCAGGTCAAAACACAATGATGGAGATAATGAACAAACTTCAGTTTGCTCGTCACAGTCTCTACGACATCGCCTTCTTTGCCGTCAGCGATTACTACTTTCCAAACGTCATTTGCATCCCCCGTTCCATTCTGTAATCGAGTTATCGCTGTAGAATCGATACACTTTTTATAATTGACAATAATTGTCAGTTCTGCAATGCACATTTGAATACATCCGCGCATTTCGATGCATTCTGAATACAGTCAGCTACATTTAGAATAAAGTAGTTGTGTCCTTTAGGTACTACAGTGCAAAACTTTGAAAATTCAAACAATTTTTTTCCTATTTTTCGGAGTTTATACATTGTAGAATACCATGTTAAAATTTCAAAGTCTAGATACAAATATTTTTCTGATTTGCTGCAATTCCAACTCAAATTATACGAATAACTAAAAAAAATTATAGTGTGTTCTATGCATATTTTGTCAGTTCATTAACTAGAATTTTTTCAATTGGATGAAAAATTTTTATTTGGCAGTAAAAAAAAAACAATTTATTTAAGCGAAATTTCAATTGTTTTTCACAATTTTGCCATTTTCTCGGGATATAATATTTTTTCGAAATTCTAGTTCACGGTACCAAGAAATTAGTTGAACTAGTAGGTATACTAGTTAAACAGCGTTGTTGTTTCTTTTTCTCTTTGTTCTAGACTTGTTTTTTTTTTAAGTGTCAGGGCGCATAACCCGCTTGCATTTAAGGATTTTCGTACTAAATAATCATTTCTTATAGTTCATTTATGAATGAATACACTCCTCAAGTTGAAAAATATTGACGTAATTATTTTATTTTCAAAAATTCCCGAAAAACGGCTGATTTTAAAGCATTTACACTAGTAATTCGCTGGGATATATCGTTGTATCTTTATCTAATCGATTGAATATAAATGGACACAACGATGCATTCGAGCGCAAAGATGCATGAAAGAACGCAGTTTATTTATTAGAAATGTAGCTGACCGTTTTCTGGAGGTGACGAAACACGCAAATGCATTTAAAACTGCATTAAAAAACTCCTATAACTTGCTTTACCTCTCCATAACCCGTGACTTGATAATGCTTCTTCGATATAGGCGCAATTTCCTTGTGAGAATGTAAATTTCGCCGGGTAATTATGTGCTCCAGGCGAATAAGATCGCCATGCTTTACCAATTCGGGTTCTGTAGGGATGTCATCAGTGTCAAATTTCTTCACGAGCCAAACATTGTTATCGTCTTTGTGAGAATAAGTCGTAATCTAAAAAAAAACAGTTTTCATAATATCCAAATTTTCGAAAAATCGAGATGATTTCGCAAATGTGGTCTGAATTCGAAAAAAAAACCTAATTGGGATTAAAGTTATTTCTCTGTATATGCAAGTTTTTTTAAAATCAAATGAGATCAATGCTAATTCATAACTTCTACAGACTAAATGTCTCGCCGATAATTGCTTATATATGAATAAATTATTTATGGATAACTTTTGTAATAATCGAATAATGAATTTCAAGCGAATATACAGCGGAAACTTTTTGAAACCATTTTCTCATTTCAGGATCACGATTTTTTTTACCTCGAAACGGAGAGATTTGAAAAGATCAAACACGGGTATTTTATTTTTGTCGACAAAATTATAGTTTCCAAGTATAACTGTCGATATCGCAAACAACGCTGATTCAATCTGGTGGTTTCTTTGCGATATCAACAGTCAGGCAGAAATACTGTATTATTTTTTCAGCAAAAAAAAATTCCGTTTTTAAAGACAAAAATAATTCCCCCGTTTTTCCGGAAAAAAGTTAGTGTTGATAAAAAATTAAAATTATTATTATTTTTCCATTCGAAGCCTAACAAGAAACCAGAACTTTATGTACAAAAATTTTTGTCAGTCACGTCACTTTTTTGAATCATGTTTACTTGGTGAAAGAAAAAACGTATTTTCTAAAATATTAGATTAAAAAATCAGAAAAAATTCATATGGAGTGCATTTTTTTCATAAATAGTAATATTAAGGTACCATGACTTTTCATACTATTTTATACAAATTATGGCCGAAAACGTGACTGAATTAGTAGCTGAGTTATTAGAGAATGTTCCATTTTTCTTGTCGAATATCGCACATCTCCATTTTCCTGTTGGTTGAAGATAAGAATCGAAAAACTTTACCTGTTGCTGACGAGCACCAACACCTTCAGGATAAAGATGCCAATGAGAATGCAAATAACCACCGCCGGTTCGATGATTTTTCAATGTTATTGTAGCGCCGTACGCCAATTGTCGAGGCATTGTCGCGTTATGAAGCGAATTTCCTTCGAGCAACGATTGAAACTCTGAACTGTAGAATCCATCGCCGCTACCGCTACAATGACAAAGTTTCGTAAGCAACACTTTTGAAAAATACTGCCAGTAGTTCACTCATTAATTAATTCGTTTTAATCAATGTCACAAAGAAATGACCTCTCACAATTCAATTATGTCAAAAATAAATGAGTATTAATAAGATCGAAAAATACAAAAGGATATTCAACTTGGAAAATTTGATATTCTCACATCTTTAGCAGAACTGTAGTATATATTTTACGCTTACCTCTTATTCAGAACCGTAAGATGTATGTAGAAGAAAAACATGTACATAACAATCGGTAATATTATGAGGCATAAAGCGCGCGCCAATAAATGTTTACCAACGTACGTCTGTAACAAAATAAGCCGTACATTGAGCTTCGATGCAAAATTTTGCTTCAAGAGAAATGGGTAAATTAGAATTTTACCACAGGCTTGGATAAATCGCCAAGTTCCCGCCACAATTCGTAGATTGTGTAAAGCCCGACGAGGCAAACGACAAAAAGACCGACGAATTTAACGCTCATCGTGCATGCCAACGAAGCTCCGGTAAAAATCATCCAAGCCCACCAAGATTTGGAAAACGGCTCGTTTTGCAATGAACCAAGTCTAGTCATTCCCCACGTTGCGCACATCATAAAACAGAGCAATATTGGATCGAGAAGAATGTAACGATTGAGCGTTAACAAACCCACATCTGAAAGTGGAATTATTGTTATTTTGGAGAACTCTTCATCCATTTTTGAGAGAGATTTATTTGTACAGCTTTTCACTCACCGCATAGAATAAACATTGCGGAAAGCGCTGATGCTCTCACTGACTTTGTTAGTTCCCAGACTATTAAGAAGGCCAGGGGAACTATTGTTGCTCCTAGGAATGTGCAGAACTGTGAAATATCATTAGAATTTGATTGAGTAAATACAGTTTAATCCTAAAATTACCGGAAGTATTAAAAATACTAAGATTGGAATTATTATCAATAGTTATTTGAACTAAATCGTTTTTTTTCTTCTTCAAAAATTATAATTATTTCTTTCGAGAAATTATTTCTTAATGAGAAAAAAAAAGAATAGGAAAATTCTTAGAAAAGCTCGAAATTAACGGGTAAGCAACGTGTTAATTTTAATTGTGAGGTTTTTTTATGTAGTTTTTAATAGAGATAGGTTGTAAATTCTTGAGACAATGCACAAAGAGATAACTCTTCGTTATACTGACTATTCTCATTCCGACATAGTGAACTTCTTCAAACTTGTCTCCTGGTTTTTCAAATGGAAACGTGCCATCATAGCCAGTCAAGTATCCTGAAAGAGCTATGAGCATCTGTAAATAAATAATAAAAATAATAAAAATAATTCTTAATACAGAATAAATCGTGGATTAGCCCAAATTTGTACTAGCCTTTCCTAGAGGAGGATGAACATCAAAAAAGAAAGTCCTGTTGATATACCAGCTACCCATTTTTCCAAAATGTGTTTCGTCCCAACTGAAAACATCCAAAATTTGTTAAGCATTGTTTTTAAAATTTCAATACAATTTCTTAGTTCTGATGATCCAAGATGGAGAAATGTTCACAAAGCTTTACTAAAATTTTGGTTTTTTTCTTTTTTCATTTTTGATCATGATCAATTTTTAAGTATCATAAAGCAACGGATAAAAAATGATGTTTATTGCAATTTAAAGAGCAAAGATGATACAAGGAAAATGCAAATATCTAAAAATATAAACAGTTTGGAGATAAAGGCACAGTCATAATTTAAACATATTTCAACACTTTCACTGCCAATGTAGCATAATTTGTTACATCACAGAAATAGCAATGTAAAAATATCTTTAATCACAGAATTCTAAACAAAATGTAAAAACTGTTGAATTTGATCAGAAACTTTTCCCACATCTTCATTTCATATTAAAAAAATGCATTCTATTGTGATAATTGAAAGAGAAAACTTTCTTCATAATTCATTTGAAAAATTGTTCATCCCATATTTATGAAACATTTTTTTTTCAATGAGAAAAGATTTAACAAATGAGAAGAGAAGGAAAATCTTACCACACATGTTGTGGTTCTGAAACCTTATAAAATCTGGTTCCTGCGGTGAGAATCAAAATAATTCCAAAGAGCAACCACCAACACCTGCAAAATAAAGTTTAAATACCACCAATTTTTTTTCAAAATTGCAAAATCAAATATAAAACAAGATAAACATACGAATCACTGCTTTGTCCTGAATTGGCACTGGATTTTTCATTAATTTGTTTAGAGTGTTTTGATTTTAGTGGATTAGATCCACCGTGTACACTGGTTGTCATCCTTAAGACTTTAACTTAATGCTAAACACTCTTTAAATTTCATTCAATTTTTCCACGAAAATTAATAAAAACTAAAACGAAGAGGTAACAAAGATTTCCGAATTTTTCACAATTCGAAACAACGTGTTGTTCATATCGTCAGTGATTGTGTACTCGTGTCTTTTCTAACGGTGACACCGGTGGAATGGCAACTAACGACATTCCATTGTTGCCGTTTTTTCATTTACCCCTTTTTTATTACGTCAATCATGAATTCTCGTAATTTTTGTAAATTTTTTTTCGTCACTTAAATTGTGAATTTAAATGTTAAAAAAGTGGTAGCGTCTCGATAGAGCCAATGTTTCTACACAATGACATTTGGAAATATGTATTTACCGCTGCTTTACTGAACGTGGCAACGAAGCTAACTGTAGATGCATGTGCAGTGAAATTCCTGTTGCAAGGTTTGGTGGGGGGACAATTCTTATCATAGTGCGGTAACCCTTTCTCTGATTATTTTCATATTTTTATTTTTTCGGTATAATCTTATTTTCTCCGATTATTCATGCATATTTTCATTTCGATTTTTTATGTACGCTTCATTTTCTTCAATTGATTATATAAATTTTTTATCTTATTGACAATTCATATCATACTGTGGTAAAGTTTTTTCTGATTATTCATATATATTTTCATTTTTTTTTTCAGAAACTGAAAATGTACATAAAGTATTTTAATATAATTCATATTTAAATTTCATATAAATATTCATATTAATAATCCTATGATTATTTAAATCATTTTATTTTATTGGGCCAATTCTTTGCATATTGTGATAACTTTCTCGTCCATTATTTACGTATAGGTTTTCCAAAATCATTTTACATTCGAGGTAAATAAATCGATAAATATTTTATTTTTATGTTTTTGGTATAATCTTATGTTCTCCGATTGTTCATGCAAGTTTTCATTTTTATTCTTTGTGTACGTTTTGATTTTTTCTGCGCAACTAAAGATGTATACAAAATATTTCAATATTATTTGTATTTTAATTTTATATACATTTTTTTTAAATTGGGTAATGCTTTGCATATTGTGATAACTTTTTGTCCATCATTTATGTATATTTTTTTTTGGTCTTATTTTATTCAAGGTGAATAAATAGATAAATAAATGAATACATATAATTATTTAACCGACAGTCGGTACAGACGGAAATCTGCGATGTTATCGAAGTACAATCGTAGGTTTACAGTGTTCAGCGCACATGGGCAACGTTTGGCTCTGTTAATCAGCTGATCGCTTGTTTTCGGCTCCGATTCTGGTAGTTTCGAACTTGCTGACTTTAATTGACAATAACGTCAATAAAGAATTAAGGGGGATCGTAAGGCGGATTCAAAAGAATGGCATCATTGAATCACTTGTTAGTTTCGACATTGCAAAATGTAAAACAAACTCTGATAAGTCCGGCTACTGTTAGTCAAGGTAAGGACAGAGATTTTCGAGGTTACTTTCCAGAATTTCATGTGTATCAAGTCGAATTTGCAGAACTTGTGGTGTTTCATTTATTTGAAGAAAAAAAACTTTTCAATTCAGTTTCGAAAAATTTCCCTTATCGTAAAAGAAACTCCATTTCCGTGACAACCTTTTTTTGTAATCTTAATGCCATTATTTTCGGAATCGTCTAAAACGTCGATAAAGTAGTTTCAGAATTTCTGTGTCCCTGTGTATGCACCAATTTTGTTGGCAAATCGTAATTTGAATATATGTAATAATGAATAAAAGTGAATTTAAGCGGAAAATAATTGACTATTAGCTAAGAATTTACAAAAGTTTGAATATTTACCGAAATAATAAAAAAATTGTCGTGCAAGTCGCAACACTTATTTGTTTGCCTTAAAATTTAACTCTAATCATGATTCAATGGAAGTTTATTTGCTTATGAAGTTTTAGTTGAATATATTTAAACTTTAAAAAGTTACAGCATGAAAAGATTTTTTTTCCATTAAAAAAATGAAACAAAACTCTATTTTGCTACCGATGCACACCATATTTAATATTAAACATTTTGATATCATAATATTCTGTTTACCGAATTGGAACTTGATGTATAAAAGATTGTAAGAGTTATAAGAAAATTAAAGACACCTAAAATAAACACGAAATATATTATTGCAGTATGCGTTCGTCACGCGTCTAAAAAGGCAGGAGGTAGTACGAAAAACGTACCGAAACACCCGAAACCAAAACACAGAGGGTGGAAGGTGCAGGATGGACACCAGGTGAAAGCTGGAAAAATGTTGGTTACTCAGCGCACAACGAGATTTCATCCTGGACTTCACGTGAGAAATCATTATACCGGTTTCGTTATCATAGCCCATCGCATAAACATGAATATTTTTAATGTAAAAACATCTTTAGGAACGATTCTCGGTATCGGTGTCCTCGAGAAAACGTTACGGCAATTCGGGGAAAAATTTAATTTAGATAAAATATGCCCAAAAAGGATGACGGACAATCGGAGAAAAATTCAATTTGGATAAAATGACCTCAAAAATTGTTACAGTCATTCGGGAAAAAATTCAATTTGTATAAAATTACCTCATAAAGCGACCATTCGAGAAAAAATTTAATTTCGATAAAATGACCTCGAGAAAAAATTTAATTTCGATAAAATGACCTCAAAAAGCGTTACGGTCAATCGAGAAAAGAATTTAATTTGTATAAAATGACCTCAAAAAGCGTTTCGACCATTCGAGGAAAAATTTAATTTCGTTAAAATGACCTCAAAAAGCGTTACGGTCATTCGAGGAAAAATTTAATTTCGATAAAATGACGTGAAAAACCGTACGACTATTCGAGGACAAATTTAATTTGTATGAAATGACCTCAAAAAATGTTGCGGCTATTCGTAAAATGAGTGAATTTGAACGTCACGTCCTCAAAAAAAATTACAAATATTCGGGAAAAAAAGAAGTTTGCTTGAAATGTCCGAAAAAAATTACGGCTATTCAAGGAAAAGCGTAAATTCGGTCGAAAATGTCTTCAAAAATCATTATGGCTATTCGATGAAAAAAGAATTTAGTCGAAAAGTCCTGAAAAAAGTTAGCATCCAAGAAATAAGTGAATTTGGACAAGATATCTTTAAAAAGTCTCACGGAACTATAAAAACTGCTAAAGATTTCATGAAATATTATCGTGAGTACCACAAATAGACTCGCTGTTTTTTCATAATAAACTTCAATTTATCAGGTTGGCTTCGGCAAAAATGGAACCCTGTGGGCCTTAGAGCCAGGAAAAGTGATGGTTACCTGTGAAAAAGTGAACCTCAACTGGGATCATACTTGGAATCAAAGGATGTATAGTGGGCGTCAGGATCAAGTTATCTACAAAAAACATTTCAATGTTATCCCTGAGAAGCAGCACAACAGATTCAAGCTTATTGACTTGATTTGAATCGGTCCAATGTATATTTAGTTAAATAAAAAACAATAATTATTAATGTAGTTTGAATGACGGAGCGTTGATCTCTTTGTGATTGTAAAATGTGAACCTAAATCGGCGAAAACATGTTGGATTCCGCCCATTGAAATGACTGATACTTTATGGGTTCTCCAGGTTTGACCGACAATGTTGCAAACACTTGCGTCTTTCTGACGTGACACGCCACTCGACATTGACCTCCTAGCTCGATTATCGCTATTTCCTTGTCCTTGTCTTTGCACTCGATTATAAATTGAGAATGGAACATGATTGGATCTCCTGAAAAAAAATACGCACGAGATTTGGTCCGGGATCGGCACATTCAAATGAAAAAATTTGTAAATACACCATTTGAGGCATCTTCTCAGTTTACAATTTTTTTTTAAATAATTTTTTTATTTTATAATGGTTATAGCGCATATCAATAAATTTTTTTCAATTTTGATATTTACTATTTTATTTGTAGCCAAAAACGGTGAAAACACAACTTTTTTTTGGAAAAATGTCCACTAATTTGTTATTTCCACAAATATAAAAAATTGTATAACATGAGCTATATCCATATTATACATATGTTTATATATGCATTTGAATTAACAATTTAGGAATTGTCAATTCATTGTGATTCATTGCAGACAATAATTAAATTGATAAAATAAACCATATAATAAATTGTGAGTGAAAAACTACTCGTAGTTGATTTTAAGTTCACATGATAAGTGAAATTAAAACAATTTAATCATTATTATAAGTAATGATTAAATTGTTTTAATAATGATTAAATTAAAACAATTTAATCATTATTTATAATAATGATTAAATTGAAAAGACAGTGAATGAGAAACTTCCCGTGATTCGAGTTTGGAAGAATAATATCGACTCATTATTTTAAGTTAATAATTAGAAAAAAAAACATTGAATATTTTGTCTTCTTTCGGTACATTGAGCTTATCCCTGGATTTTGTATTGGAATTAGTTTAAAAAAATTCGTTGATCTTTACCTGGATATGCTAGAAAGTCCCCACCAAATTTTTCTCCACTGGTGATGTAAAATCCTTTTTCCCACAAATCCTTGTATGTTTTGTATCTCAATGTTTCTTCAGTAGTTACAGGATAGTTCCACTCTGCTAACTTAATATCCTCTTCATTTAGCCATGGATATGCTAGAATATCAAAATGATATAAGAATGAAAGCATGAATAAGGTAAATTTTAAGAATGTCAAATGAATAACTTTCAGTGACATCTCTACATTATAATATTTTTTACAATGCTTACAATTAAAATCAATCTTGTGTCATCAATAATTTGACTACCAGACTAAAATTGAGTAAATAAGTGAAGGATTTAACTTTAATAGACAAATTAAAACTGACCTGTGTGAGTTTGCACCAAAGCTGCAGATTTTTCTAATTTAGGCAGTTTTGCCATTTCTTCAGTCATCAATGCATCTCTGTCAATTTCTATATTGCTGAGTGCTTCTTGTGTTTCTTTGTCTAGAGGCTTTTTTAGTTTTTTCTTTGCTGTCTCTATACCTAGCATTTTTCGTCTTTTGCCCTCAACTATTTTGTCCATCATCATGCCAATCTAGCAATAAAATATTGATGTGATAATCTTTTTACTAAAATTTATTTCTCCTTAGTTTTCAGAATTTCATGCTTTTGAAAACTAATTATGTGCAAAAATATTAAACCTGTTTCCGCCGCTCTTCTCTTAAACATTCTTCTTGCTCGAGGAACAGTTTTTCTCTGTAATCCTCCACAGCCTTTTTTAGACTTTCAGTAGGTTTTTGTTGTAAGCAACTGTAGGAAACTAGTCTGGCTATTTTTTTTTCCAAAAGCAGAGTCGCTTCATCGGGCAGGAGCATCAAGGGTAAACCATGGAGAATATCTTGTCTGGATTTTTTTGTTAAGCAACCAATTAATTCTCCAATTATCCTATGATCTCTTCTAAGTGTCAGCCAATCTTGAATAAAAATGAGAGGACAAATAGCAATCCAGTGATAATTTTACAATGATAATAAAATAAAAAATGGACAAATCTGGATATTTTGGCAATTGTTTGAGATTTCATGAGATTTTGTTACCTTCGACAATTCTTGCCAAATTTGATTACACAAACTATAAAAACAAATATTCTAAATATGGGTTCGTGCATAAGTTACTTCATTTAGAACATTCAAAAAGATTTGTAATAACGAGAAATCTTCTAAAAATCGGAATAGTACTAATATCATGTTTGAAATTTGGGTTCGGTATCCCATATTTTGCCAAAGTTAGAGCATGAATTTTTCAAATATTTCTAAACTCCATAAAATCCAAGCTGCTTTTTCAATTCCGGTCAAATTCAGCACCAAGCGTCGTCAACAATACCTGTATATATAAATAAATATTCAGCAAAATATTGCCATTTTTATTTAAGCTAGAGAGCGCACGTTCTTTTTTGGTATAATTCAAAAAGCTATATAATATAAATTTCTGCCTACATTTAAAAAAAAAAAATGCATCAGTCAAAGATGAACTGCTGCTTCCCTTGCGTACCAAATTTTATCATAATCGTTTCAACGGTTCTCGAATCTCAGGTGATTAAAATTTCTAAGCCCTGCACATACACACATACAAACATTTTTTCTAACCCAATTTTCGCAAAGTCTTCTTCAGCATTCTGACTATCCTAACATGAAAATCTCGAAAAAAAAAATTCCATAAAAAAAGAACTTTCTTTATGAGGGGTAAAATACAAAACTGATCATAACTCGGTATATCTTCACCTTCTGCATTCCACACAAAGACTTGCCCCTTTGATAATACTAGATCAATCATTCTTCTTCCTTAATTGATCATTAATATAATCGATATAATGATATTATATTATATCTTTTCGCTTTAACAATTCCACCCAACAAAAATCTATCTTTTTTTTTCTAATATATGGCTCGTCCCACGTTGAGGACCTGTGCCACTCTCTTCTTCTTCTGTCTATCTTCTCCAGAGTCTAGAAATCGCGTTTTGTTGACACACTGAAAAATTGTTTATCGAAGAACCGTTTTTACCATTAGAGCGCATTGCTCAGCGCCATCATGTGGCCCATGCAACAGAGTTTAGGCTCCTTGAGCTCCTTACACCATGGTCTTACATACAGGTCGTGCAACGAGCGCGATTTTCAGTGGTGGGCGAAGTCCCGCTTACGCGCTCAAGTTTTTAGTCACTAATTTCGCTACGGCACGTCGCCACTTGTATGCAGGGGAATGCGACAAAGATAGAAAAAGTACTCATCTGTCTCTTTCTCAGACGCGGCGCATGCGCAGGCGATTCGCCCAAAACCCATTTTTTTAATAAAGTTGCTTATAATCCCAAGTAAAAATATATTAAAATTATATTCGACGATTTTTATAGAAGTTGTGGACGAAAGTGGACTTATGGAAACTTCATATATTTGATAGTGTATATATAGTTTATGTGGGGATTATGTATATATTATATACGTATTATATTATTATATACGTAGCGGTTTGAAAAAATGTTCACATATTATTCCATAAACAATATAGAATATATATCTTTGTATTCATAAGCCTATGTCATATAGTTGTTCAAAAACGTATTCCCCAAATTCATGAACTAAATAAAATGTATAACGTTTCCATACGCCCACTTTTCCACATAACTTATATGAAAATCGTTATATAATTTTTATAAAATCTTCGCTCAATATTTTTACTCGGAATGCCGTAATATTATGCAATCGAATCCCGTTGATAATTTTTTTGTTTTCAAAATGAGATTCAAAATACATATATGATGGTCGTAATTGTGAATCCTCATAGAGGAAGTTATGTTTTGGTGAAAAACTTTGTCTTTGAGATTTGCATATCAAGATACCGAAACAGATAATGATAAACATACATTTTTCAAGGATATTCTGCGTCTTTAGGATTGTGGAATTAGGAATGGTGAAAGAAAGAAAACGAGTATACGGTTCCGAGGAATAATTGCGGTCCTTTTATCGATTTGTCAATTTCGACAATTTCTTTTTGACAGCGAATTTTTTAGTCATTTTGTCAGAAAAGGAGCACAACAAATGCAAAATCGTTTCACCCTCCTTCGATATTTTGTTTATGTTTAGTTTAAACGATGACCGCGGTATGGAGAGGCGCAGCGGAGAGGGAATCCCCTGCATCCAAGTGGCGACGTGCTGTATCGAAATTAGTAACTAAAAACTTTATCGCGTAAACGGGATTCCCCCCACCACTAAAAATCGCGCTCGTTAAGCGCTGTATGTAAGACCGTGTCTTGCACAAACGCAGTCGCCTCTGTGGTTTTCTTATCCCGTTGCGTCGTCGCGCTGTGCTACAGTATGTGATATATAGACAGTACGCACACGTTTCGAGTTGCGAAGAGTCGTTCGGTCTCTCTCGCGAGTGCCGAAGTATCTCGATTCTCGGTGTAAACGTCGAGTGTCTCTCCCCGGCGGGCAGAAGAGGCTAGTGTAAAAAGAGGCTCTAAAAGAGTGTAAAGTGTCGTTGCAGATTGAAAGTAAAAACGGCGATGAGGCTACGAGAACGTAGCTCACACGCGTCGCAACGTAAATCGCGCGTCGCTTAGCCCTCGCGCGTACTGTATTTCGTCAAAGGAAATAAATAAAAAAACAGACACACACACACGCTACACATACAACCACCAAACCTATAAAACAGATCACGGCAATAATGGCAGCTCACAAGACAGGTGGGCAAAATGCTCGGAAGAAAGTGCAGGTACGTCGCCTCAACACCCACTAGATTAATGATTGCACTTACCACTTCTAAATCTTGTTGATGTCGTGCTGCGAGTTTTTTCCATTTTTCGTCTTTATCGCTCGATGGGAAATTAACGTGCTCCGAAAAACGGAAAGATCTCGGGAGTTTGTGGCATTCGCTTACGCGTGACACCGGCCTTTAATTTTCGGGGAATCTAAGTTTTGGTTCTGTAGTTTTTTTTTTTGAAATGTGGGCAATGAGATTTTATTCTTGCATGTGGTTTCTCTGTTTTTTTTTTTTTACTTTTATGGTGTAGATTGTTTTGAAGGGAAAATTTGTTGAGTTTATGCACATGCATCTAGTGTTGATGACCTTTAATAATTAGGATTTTAATTGGAGTTTGGAGTTTGTATTTAGCTTGTATCGAAATGAACAATAAATTGGAGTTGCTCTATTGGCTGGCTCAGTTTTGGTGATAAATGCTTTTTCAAATTATGATATAGATAATAAGTTTGTGGGATTCGAGTACACGTGACAATGATATTTAATTTTTAGGAAATCCAAGTTTAGGTTGTGTACTTTTGCTCCTCAATCTTTGCAATTTTTTATCTGTGGTATAGATTGTTGTGAAGGTAAACATTTATTCAGTTTAGACAATTGCGCATAGTGTTGATAAACTTTAATCGTTCACATTTTAATTGGAGTTTGGAGTTTGTATTTAGCTTGTATCAAAATGGAAAATAAATTGGAGTTGCTCCATTGGCTCGCTCAGTGATTAATGATTTTTAAACTTTGATTTAGCTAATGATTTTTATAATGAAAACGAGTATCTAAAAAAAAAGGTGTTTGCTCATTACATGTATCTTCTGTGGCAATAAAATTTCATTTTTGTTTATGTCATGTATATAGTTATGAAAGGAAACATTTGTCAAGTTTACGCTGTTTGCATATAGTGTCGATGATCATTAGTTATTGAGATTTGAATTGGAGTTCAAAGCTTTTATGGAGTGTGAGCTTTTTAAGTAGCTCAAATGGAGAACTTATTCAAATGTTGCCCAGATGGGTTACATATAAACTGCAAAATGTTATCTGTAAGCTTTGCATCATTTCTTAGCTTGTGTTACGTGGGTTGTATGGAAATGGACGATATGTTAAAATTGCATTGGCTGTCTTAGCAGTGGTTAAGAATCGTTCTTCAACTTATAGTATAAAATGCTAATTTGCAGATTAGCTTTCAAATTCTCTGCTTGTAATTGGAGTTACTGTGCGTGGCTTCAGATTCCTGGAGCAATCAATGTTTCAATTTGGGTTTGTGACTGGACAATAAGATGAAATGTTTGATGCTCCATTATAAGCATTTTCTGTGAGGATACAATTTTATTGTGGTTTTTGTGGTAAAGATTTTTATGCTGGGAACATTTGTTAAATTTATAATATTTACATACTATGTTAATGAGCTGGTAAACATTGGAATTTCTATTGGAGTTCAATGTTTGTATGGAAATGAGGAGCAAATTGTAATTTTACCATTGGCTATCTGAGCTCTGGTGATAAGCAGTTATTCAAATTATGGTATAGATCTTGATCATTATAATGAAAAAGAAAAATATATTTTCTCCTCTGATTTGTTCCATTTACTTACTAGCTTTGAAAGACTGTACTTGTAATTTGAGTTGAAATTCTGTGTTTAATTCAAATATAAGCTGGCCTCCTATTATGATAACATTGCATCAATGTCAATCTCTTCTCTTTTAATGAAGAAGATTACCATAAGAAAAAACTATTTCTGAGTTGACTCTATTTGCATGAGTTTAACTAGTCATTAATTGCTGATCTTTAAATAGGGGTTTAAATTCTATATGAAACTTGTAAACAAGTAAATGTTTAGCTGAAATTTTTTTTGTATCATTGATTACTTTTTCTCCAATAAATATTTTTTTAAATAATTTAGATGTTAATTATGAGGTAAATTTTAAATTTTAAGTTTTTTCTATATTAAAAAAATATGGTCGTTAATTATTTTAAATTGTAGCTGCCTTTTAAATTGCTGCTATACAATGAAAAAATTCTCAAATTTGGCCACATTTTTTATCAAAGTTCAAATAAAATTTGTGCTTTACATAAAATTGAGAAACAAGTTATAATATCTGTATAACGAATTATATATAGTGACACATGTATTCCTTTTTCTTGTAATAACCAATCATTTTCATTGTTATGTTATAGGTGTCGATGGTTATAAGAGATGAAGTTGAAAGAAGGCACAGAGCTGGAGTTAACTCCTTGCAGTATGATCCTGCTCTTCATAGGCTCTACTCCGCAGGCAGAGACAGTATTATAAGGATATGGAATTGCAAAAACATCAAAGAACCTTACATCCAGTCAATGGAACATCACACAGACTGGGTCAATGATATTGTCCTATGCTGCGGTGGAAAAAACGGTTCGTTTGCTCGAAATAATATATACATAACACAAGTCTCTAATTTTCTTGCAAATACGAAATACATAAAAAATTATCACCTAAATTCATACCAAAAGTTACACCTGCACTAGTTTGTAATGACTTAATTTTTTCTTTGTATGGAAACTATATTTTCTTTGATGAAACTTTGTGTACTAAAAGCATAAATTTATCAGACTAAACAGAACATATCTAATATATTTCCATTTGCCACAGCAAATAAATAGATCAATGGATACTAAGTTTTTTTTCGTTCTTGTTATTTAACAGTATTTCAAAATATTAGTTGTTCGTTCCAAATAAAATTGGATTCAATATTATTTGTGATATTGTAGCACAAATTTGCCAGTATGACTTTAAAACATGTAAAAATTCTATATTAAATTCTGTACATCTAAATGAACCAACGGAATTATCATTTTCGCAGTCATATCCGCAAGTTCCGATACAACGGTAAAGGTGTGGAATGCCCACAAGGGTTTCTGCATGTCGACACTGAGAACGCATCAAGATTACGTAAAGGCGTTGGCTTACGGAAAGGACAGAGAACAAGTGGCTAGTGCTGGTCTGGACAGAGCAATTTTCCTCTGGGATATCAACACTCTTACCGCTCTGACGGCCAGTAACAACACAGTAACGAGTGAGAACCATTTTTTAATGTTCCGTCAGGCGTTTATCCCTGATTTATTCATAATTTGCTCCAAGGAAATCATCGCGCGCAAAATGAAAATAATTATCACAATCTCCTTTTCTTTCTTTCGATTACAATTATTTATATAAATATGGATATTTTATTAATTAAAAAAAACATTGTGCACTCTAAATCAAGATGCATTAAAATTTTATTGACGCTTAGAAATGTGTCGAACTTAGAGCAAATTAATAGATGTAAAAAAATTTATTTGTCAACACAAATTGGCTATATTCGAAAAATGTCAATTTTTGAAGACATCTGTTTATTTCAATTGCAGAATCCTAAAAAAATTGACATCGGATTTGATTTTTTTTTAATGCATTAAGGCGTAAAAATTTAGTAAATGGAATTTCCGATTAATTTGATTGCGAAAAGTATCTAAATATCGAGAAATCGTATTTTTTTCTGTGAGTCGGTTGTCAATAAGTTAATAATAAACTCGCTGTTTAATAATCAGCGACTGATCTTGTTCCGTTCGCAGCATCGTCTCTTACCGGAAACAGGGATTCGATATACAGTTTAGCCATGAATCCGCCGGGTACGATAATCGTTAGCGGAAGCACGGAAAAAGTATTGCGTGTATGGGATCCTAGAACGTGCAACAAACTGATGAAGCTTCGTGGTCACGCAGACAATATAAAGGCTCTTGTTCTCAACAGAGACGGAAGTCAATGTTTGTCCGCCAGTTCAGATGGTACCATAAAACTCTGGTCTTTGTCGCAACAATTGTGCATTCAAACATTCCGGATACATACAGAAGGAGTTTGGGCTCTATTGGTAAAATACAGATCTGATTTCGAACAAAAAAAAACGACCCGTTTATCGTATAATAATCATTATATATTTTTATCCAGGCGACGGACACTTTTAGCCACGTTATATCTGGTGGCCGAGACAAGAGAGTCATAATGACCGAGCTGAGAAATCCTGATCGTTACACGGTTATCTGTGAAGAATCTGCTCCAATATTGAAGATGACGATGACACCTGATCAATCTAGTATTTGGGTCGCGACCAGTGAGTCCACCATCAATAATTGGGTACGTTTGCGATCATCGTTTGCTCCTTTTGCTTTTTCATAGAGGAAGTTTTATTTTCGTGAATTTTTTTATTTGGAAATTTTCATCTTAGGATATTTAGAATCACCTAAAACTTCGAGAAAAGTGGTTTCGAATATTGTAGTTTAGAGTGACAATATTTTGAGCTGTATTTTTCTTCTTAGTCTCACCCCAAAATTCTCTTTATAACTAAAAAATAATTAATGCGAAAGTTGTGGTCTGCTGAAAAATAATTAAAGGTCGCTCACTAGACTCAAAAACTTTGGTAATTTTGTGAAAAAAAATTCAAATTTTTCTTTATTGCATCTCACTTCCGAAATATTTTTTTCGGCGTCTCTTACAAATGATACAAACGTTTTTGCCGATCAATCAAATATTGGAATGTCGCCCGTTACATTAAACAATTTCATTTATCAAAAATATATGAGTTCTATACTTTTTATTTTCATGAACAAAACCTTTAACCGATTTTAAAAAATACTAAAATCGGTGAATAATTACAGATTATACAAGAAAAAAACTGAATGAAAATGTACCCTGTGAAAAGAAACGTTAATCAATTCATTTCTATGCAAATCTGTCACAATTAATCCCATTTTCGGTTAAGTATACATGCTTCACAATACAAATCACCCTTCGCTATTATTAAGTGCATTAAACTTTCGAGAATTAACTCCGTCATTTGTAACTGATTTGACTTCGAGAGTCGTCACTGATCATCCTTAAGGACAGAAATTCATACACGCGCTGCGAAAAAAAAAGTTCATCTCAAAGAATACCTGAACATCAGTTCACGCAATACCAACGAATGCACAAATTATGAAATAAAAATAAACAATCGACGGTTTAAAAATTTTTTTTCTACCAAGATAATTTAAAAATTGAGATACCGTCAAAAAAATAAAAATGCACTTTTAAAAAATTGCAAAACCATTATTAAATCGGTATATTTCTTGAAATTACGCAACCCGATTTTCAGAAATTAATCGAGAAACACTTAAATACATTATATGGGCCCTGTATGTTTGTGTAATAATTACGAAAACCTTTAAAGAATTCGAGTATTGATACTATTCAAATATATTTATAGAGTATAAGTCAAAAGGACTGGCAATGTGGAGGGGATTACTGCGTAGATAGCGCAGGAAGTGGCGACGGTGGTTTGGTACCACGAAACACTGAACCCGCTCAGAAAATACAGGGAGGTCCGGCAATAAAGCTCTATCATATACTCAACGATAGGCGGCACGTGTTGACGAAAGATACAGAAGAGAACGTTGCGCTTTACGATGTCCTTAAAGCTTGCAAAGTCGAAGACCTCGGACGCGTTGATTTCGATCAGGAAATCAAAAAACGAAGCAAGATGGTTTTCGTACCAAATTGGTTCAACGTTGATCTCAAAACCGGGGTACGATTAACTCGTTTTGTCATTTTAAAAAGACGTTTCCGTTTACAGACTTCGAAGTAACGTGTTTTTTTCGCAGATGCTGACGATTCATTTGGGACAGGACGAAAATGACTGCTTTTCAGCTTGGGTATCTGCAAAAGATACAGGCTTGGCAGACAATGATTCCGTCGATCAAAAAGGTATTACGCGTGATGAGATTTTCTTGGAAAACGCTTTTTTACTCAATATATTAAATTTAGGATGCATGAGTAAAAAGTGGTTAAATTAATAGTATTTTGAACGATTTTTTTAATTGGTTATTTGAATTGAGAGAACAATTTTACGGCCGCATTTTTCTACAAACATCGAATTAATTTAGTTATTTTTTTAATATCAATGATTTATCTTCTTTCAGTCAATTATGGGAATCTTCTGCTACAAGCGTTGTTGGAACACTGGTCAAGACCACTACCCGTAGATGATGAGAATGACGGGAACGGAGACGATGGAAGCGGCCAACCACGAGGTGGCAACCTGTATTTCTCAGTGCCCGGCCATACTCCAGTCATTTTTAGGTAGTTTTTCAGTACCAAATTTTATTATTTGCGTGGTAATTAAATGATTATATTTTTGCGAGACGTTGCTCACTGCGTTTGCCGATCTTGTCATACAAAAATAATTATTCTCGAAGAGTTTGATATATTTGATTATTTTTTTTCTGTAGCGAAATGGAAAAATTTACGGCGCAGTGAAGTCATATGAAAAGAAAAAAAAAGAGTAGAACTTTGCTAATTGGTTCCTCATTATTTTTAGTTTGTTTTGCAGAGCTTTATTTCGTATTTTTCCGATCTCGGTTTCAAAAGCTACTGTTGCTTGAATATGAAGTTTTTGCGGACTCGAAGTGTTAATTATTATTGCAGTTATTAAATAATGCAAGAATCTTTTTACACACTTGCGATTATTGTAAATATCATTGTTTTACACATTTCTGATTACCAAAAAAATGCCGCAAAGTTTCGCAACGAGTGACAAAATTAACGAGAAAATCTGGCTTTTCAGTGAAGTTGGTGGTAGAACTTTGTACAGGTTACTGGTTCGCGACGCTGCCGGAGAAACGGAAGGTGTACTTCTCAAAGAAACAGTGCCGTCGTGGGTGGTAGATATAGTAGTTCACAAGAATTTGCCTAAATTCATCAGAATGCCATTCTACCTTTTGCCGCATTCGAGTTCAGGCTCCAAAAGTTTGAAGAAGTAAGCGAATAATCACGATTGAATCTCGAATATTTTGAAAAATCTCGAACAATAGGACATTTACGCCGATTAACATGTGATTTTTACGGAAATTTCCTTTCCAGGGACCGTTTAATAGCAAATGATTTCATTCAAATGCGAAAAGTAGCAGAGCACGTGTACGATAAAGTTTTGGGCGCGGGAAGTGACTCTGGCTCAGTTGCCGGTGGTGGCGGTGGAAATACCGTCTCGGGAGGTTCGCCGGCTGGTGATCGAACCAACACGGACTCAAACGCTGACAACTCTTCGCTGGCCGAAGAAAAAGTGGAATTACTGTGCAACGATCAACTTTTGGATCCCTCGATGGATTTAAGAACGGTAAGCTTTGAAATATACAAGAGAACAACAATTTTCTAATCTCACAATAGACAATTCGACTTTTTTAATAATTTTTTTAAAGTCCTTCAGTTCTGAATTTGAATTACACAAATTGTTCAGGGTAAATGTACCATTTGTGGTCGGCGTATTATTATCACTTAACTATAAAGTGACAACTATTCATTTTTATTCCATGCAACAATAACTATAATAATAGTTATGCCAACTATTTTGTAGTTATAGTAACTATTTAATTGTTATGGCAACTATTAATAAAATTAGTTGTGCGAAATACAAACAAACAGTTTTCATTCTTCAATAAACAAATTAAAAGATCCGTTACTAAATGACGTCACGGTTTCCGATTTTTTTGCCGTAAGCAAAATCACGATCAATACTCTTTTAACTTTTATAAGCGTGTACAAAAAAGACTGTCAAAACCATCGTTGTAAAACAATGTTGGCAAAAGAATTAATTCCTAATAATCTCGCTTCAATTTTAAAGTTTCATAATTCCTAAGATCATCGATTCTTTTTAAGACCAAGATAAATATTCAAAAAAATCGTGATCCTTGTCATTAATCAAGTGAGAAAAAATGCAACGTACGAATGAAAGGACGTAGATAATTAAAGGAAAAATGTAGTTGAACCCATTTTGAAATTTTGTTGGTAAATTACCACAACGTAGAAATCGGATTATTATTAACGGATACACACAAAAGTAACTTTGGTCAGGAAATCCGAGAAATTAGTTAGGGAATGGCAGGGAAAAGTCGGAGAATTTTTTTCTCTGAATAAAAAAACCGGCCACATGCATTACTAACTTATTTTTTATTCTCCTATTCCGATATTTTATCCATTATAAAAATTCCACAGGTGAGACACTTCATTTGGAAAAATTCGGCGGATCTGACACTTCACTATCGGCCCGTTAAATAGTTAGGATCCCGACTAACAAATCACGGCTCGTTGAAGTGGGCCTGGTTCTGTGGCGTGGCCAAGTAGCGATCAATCCTCGCACACGAGACAACGTTTATCGATGGGAGAGTGTGAGAGGATTGGATTGGGATCCGGTGCGCCGAAAAGTTGCCAAAAATAAGGGGACGAAGATGAAGGTGGTCGCGACACGTTGTAGTCGCGCCTGATCAGCGTCAAGATGAAGCGACGAGCTCGTTTTACCGTGTGAATTCTAATGACCGGCGTCGAGCGTACTGAAATATTCACTTATTTTTCATGGAATATTTCGCGAGGCTATCGTGACGGAGACACCGATACAATCGTTTGATTTATCGTTGTCTCTGAAATCGAGAGGTTTATCATTCGATATAGTATCCGTTAAACGCAGGAAAGAAGGCGTCATTCGAAAAACGACACGAGTTGCTTGCGAGGATATTGTTTCATTCAGTTATTTCTTTCGATGTGCCACGAGATTGATCTGGGAAGACAAGAGGCTTCGAAAACTACGAGAGATTCTTCTTTTTTCCGAGTTTCTTTTTTTTCATAGTTTCGTCACAATCGATGGTCGTGCACATTTCTCTTTGTCTTCCAATTGTTCACAAAGAATCGACAACGCGCGTTCATCCAATTATCAGGCATCGAGCCCTCGAGAGATCCTACGAAATTTTATACCATAGATGGACAACTTTTCTTTCTACTTTCTAATACACTCTTTTCGTTTATTTATCGTATCATTTATTGAATATTGGCTATTCAATCCAATTGGGTATGCGATTCGCTTTCGTGGTATTTAACTTCGAGTTTTAACTATATATGGGACATTCCATGTCGAAGCTACGGAGACATTCTTGAATTCATTTTTATTTTTTTTTCGTTTCTTTTGGCAGTTTTTTATATATTATATTCTGTAACGTCCTTCTTTCCATGGTATGGCTTCAATCGCCTTTTACCACCCTCACTCCTATCATTCCCTACCCGCACTTCACTAAGCTAACCTAACCTCCAATGGGAGG
This sequence comes from Tromatobia lineatoria, assembly GCA_949699805.1. Lineage (NCBI taxonomy): Eukaryota > Metazoa > Arthropoda > Insecta > Hymenoptera > Ichneumonidae > Tromatobia > Tromatobia lineatoria. Next base: position 21,660,775 of record OX453036.1, read on the forward strand.
TCACGTTAGCTTAGTGAAGCGTCCGCAGCCGACTTAGCTACACTATACCGCATTTGCCGAGGGCACGGGAAAACTGCGGAAAACCCGTACCGGTACAGACGGCCGTATGTTCTTCTGACTTCCCGGTGTATAAACGAAAGTAATTTGCTTAAGTATAAACACCAAGGCCTCAGAAAAACTGTGCACGGCCAAGCGGTCACCCATCCAAGTTATGGCCGCAACCAACGCTGCTTAACTCGGGAGATCGCCAGAGCCGCACACCGACCGCGCAACCACCAGTGTCGGTTTTTGGCAGTTTTCTTTTTTTTTTGCCATAATTGGCTCTGTTACAATGGGCGGAAATGTTAGTTAATTTAGAATCTGTGTCATTTAAGTTTTCAACATTTTTAACGGTATATTTTCTTTATTTACAATGAAAATGGTTGTGAATATTCTGAATATCAGGCCGTAACTAAAACAGCAGCAAAATACTCAAATGAAGACCGAATAAAGGTTTTTGGCAAGGAAAAAAGTGTTGAAACAACAACATAACTATTGAAAACTCTCTGTGTTTTAATACTTTTTACTCCATGTTTTTGCTACGATCTTAGTTAAACGCCAATCGTCAGAGAATTCTCAATGATTTTCTTCGAAAAAATCGTATAAAATTTCAGACACGTAGGCTATTCAATTATTACAAAATACAATTTTTTCGTGGTTCTGGAAAAAGTCGAACATTCAAACAAACTAAAAATGTGCAGCATCTTCTTTTAAATCTTATTATAAAAGTGAATATAGCATGAAAAGTACAAGAAACATGACACTGTCGGTTTTACATAGAATGTCCCATATAAAAGTTTTGGGACACATTTTGTTAGTAGTAAATTTCGTGAAAATATAAAAATGTAATGATCTAAACTGAAGATAACTTCATATTTTCACACCTTTTCGTTTTTCATCGAATTTAGTCGAAAAATAATGAAAAGATGACTGACTAAAAGTATAAAACATGCAGTTTTACGTCAAGTAAAAACATTTTCTGAAATAAGCCACAAGTAATAAATTCTAGAATAAATAAACAAAAGGTCCATTCCCGAATTTGACGAGAGTTGGTCATCTTTGGTTGACGCTTCCGGTTTCAATATCTCTCATTTCATTCTCGGTATTGTACATAAAACATTTGACACTCTTGGCCTAAGAGAGTTAACGAAATTACGAAATGCAATTTCTCCAATCGACTGGATTCTGTACAGCCCAAATAACATTAAAAAGGAAAAAAATCGAAAACTTTGTCGCTCGGAAATATTGTGGCATGTGGAAAAGCTTTTCGTAAATAATGATTACCTCTCCGTTTCTTCAGTGATTTGTGGCTCGATGGTCGAACAAATCCTTCACGCATAGAAATATTGAGCTCGCTGTGAAAGGATACGAAACTCGAGGAGAGCGAGACGAAGAATCGAGAATAGCCACCAAAAGTAATCATATTTATTACTAGTTAAGTTTGAATTATTTTTACTTAGATGTATTACACCGTGTCACAGTGTTACGTACGCAAGCTTAGGTCGCGACAACCTAATTCACAAAATTATCAAATCACGTATTAAACCATTCGACATAGACGTTCGCCCGGTTCTGTATAAGTGATAGTAACAAGATGAGAATCAAAATGCACATACGAAAAGGAAAAAAAAAAAATGAAGAGTTCGAAAATCATCAATAGTAAGAAGGAATGATCTATAAAATTAAATGAAATGTCATCCACCACGCATCTACATATTTTCCGTCTGAAAACGATAAAAATTTGTTACTATCCCGGTAGTTAGATAATAGCTCCATTTAATCAATTTTACGGAAGATCATTAGAAAGGTGCCAAATTGTATATACATACTAAAATAACAGTGTCCAAAATTTAGTTTTCGTTTTTGAAAAAAAAAAAAAACATTGTATCGCGGATTGCTTCGCTCTGTATTATCCTTTCGAGGGACAATAATTTTTCTTTATTTCTTTTGTATCTACCAATGTTGAAAAAAAATACCTTATCGGTGGTAATACTGATGATAATAAAGAGAAACAGACCAATCTAGTCAAACCTCGCGACAACCGATCTGAACGATTGCATTGCTGAGAATTATGTTTCACGTGGTTTTCGCAATAACGAGTCATTGTGTTCTTCGAGAACCAGTTACACAAGAAAAAAATTAGGAAATGGGAATATTTTTTGAAACAGAATGAAATATCCGTGACACACGACGAATTAATAAAGATCCGAAAAAAAAGGCTCACCGTTCTCCTGCATCACTTGGTTCAGCACCTTCGGCAAGTGATTGTAGACTTAGATTTCAACGTTAGATTGATTATTTTCATTAAAAGGAAATGTAAGTGTTGAAACTCCAGGTTTAATGAGTATTTTTGTAGAGCTACAGCTTCGATTCTTCTCAATTTACGAGATTTAAATGGATTTTTACAGATTAGTGAATACACCCGCCCGATCTGACTGATTGTTCGTTGAACAATTGTTTTTTTTCACCAATTTGTTAATAACATTTTGGGATTATTATTATGCGAAATCAATCTTTTCAACACGTTTTATATGCATTATTTTTTTCCGATATTTATCCCATCGGGAAGTGAGCCAAATTGACTCTAAAACTCACTGAATCTTTTTGAATCATATTAATGTTCGATTACACTACTTTCCCTTTTGAAAAACGTACAAATTAGTTTTTTTCTTTCATCTTTGTATGCGAATTGACCTGACTGTACCGTTAATGCCTTCTTCAACGTCGTCCTATACATTGATTTTCAAGCACTTTCAACACCTTCATCTAAGTGGAAAACTACTGAAAAAACAGTTCATAAAACGAGTTAAAACATCCCTTCAGATTATTGAGAAATGATCTCTAGAAAAATCGTTTCTGTCCTTAAATTACACTCGAAGATGTCTCAGAATTCTGTTTCATGGGCTCGTTATCAAGATAAAAGACGCCAAAGTTCCGCCAATACAATCTCCGAACATAAAAGAACGTGAAGGGTAATAATTTTTCTTTCTAATTTTTCCCTATTCCCATATGTATTTACGTTATATTCGCGTAACGTCAATACATTTCACTTGACATAATGCTTCAATGATTGCATATTTTTATTTCGCTAATTATCGAATAAAAAAAACAAAGTTCTTGAATAAAAAAATTAATTTACTCAGAAAGTGCGACCGTAACATTAAAACAATTTCCTTTAAATATTTTAAAGGACTTCACGGAAAATGGTATTAAGATTTAACGAGAAGAAGAACATTGAATTAATCTAAGATCCATGTAATGATTTCAGATACAGAGTTTAACTTTACCTCATTATTGTCCTAAAAATGCAAGATGAAGGATCAATGAAGTTTATGTGCTTTTAAACTACCCATTAAACCTTCGAGTCTAACGCACTATGTTTTTTTACAAGATGCATAATTGAAGTCATTCAGTTACCCAGAAAACGTTAATTGTCGGTTTTCTTATTTAAACATATTAGTAATAATGACGATGATGATGATGCGCTGTACCACTGCTGTCACGACACGACCTAGGAATGTGTAAAGTAACATTTGAATCATTACTATTTAAATAAAACATATAATTTAATACGTAACGAGATATACTACATATATAAACTTCACTTTAATTATTGCGATTCATCAATCGATTTCACCGATTATCGCGTCAATCGCCTCGACGAATGAAGGACAGACCTTTGATGGAGGTGGCGTTATGGTACTTTCATCACCTGATCGATACTTTCCAGTTTGAACTAGAATTCCTCTGAGACCTGCTGATTGTGCACCACCAACATCGTCTCTTACGTCCTGAATTAGAAACCAGAAGTTAGACGAGGTTTTTAATTGATTATTCATTAAGGAGATTCGCTTATAAGTTATAAGTCAAAAATGCGACTGAAAAAATTGTCAATGCAATAATCATGAATTATATGCAATATTAGTATCATGAATTGTGAACATTCTTCGGAAATAATTGGATTATAAAATAAAAAAAATACATATACACAATTCTTCGATGCTCAACGATTCGTTGATCGTTGTCAGTCGCAATTGCGGAGGAAGCACAAAATTGATAGTAATTATCAAAAACCTATAAAACAATTCTCAGAAAATACCTTAAAGGCCTTGAATTATAATTGAATTGATAATTTTTATTTTTTTAAGTCCTAATTGGTAGTAAAAACCTCAAAATGATGTTTTAATCTGACAGGAAGTCAAGTTACATTACGAGGTCAACTTATTTGCAGTCCGAGAGATCAAACTGAACTTCGGTTGGCTATTAAAGGTAAAGTCTAAATTATCCATTTTTTACACATTCCTTGAATTTTTATTGATCTGATACTAGTTTTTTGAAGTCCAAAGTGAGCTCAACATAGATGAAAAATCGGCAAATGCTAAAGTATTGAGTACATGGATAAAACCGGGTCGAAATCGTCGATTTCAGAGTCATTTTTACTAATAAGTGAACCTCCTTAAGGATACTACAGAAAGCTTCGCTCTAGTCAAAACAGTGCTTTTAATACTCGCTTTTAATCGGACTGCGCTACTAGAACTACCTTAATATCATATTCTAACTGTCCCGTAAAATTCAAGTTTAGGCCAGGAAATTTTTTTGTGAGTACGAATTTTACTAGTGTGAAGCTCCAACTTTTTCAAAGTTTCATAAAAACTAACATCGCCGATCATGACCGCTTCTTCAGGATCCACACCATTCAAAGCGGACATGAAGAATTGTTTTGTGGGTTTGCCGATGACCTCGGCACTAACGTTTGCCGAATACTCAAGACCTTTGATGAATGCTCCAGGCCCAAGAGCTAAACCATCTGGACGCTTATAATATCGACCTTCATGAATGGCGATAAGAGATGCACCATTCATCAGTAATCTGCAAAAGACCACTCAATAATTGCGACACGTTCGAAAATTGGATTAAACATATGGGATATTTCATACGAATTCGAGCTGGGTCTGAATATTCACTTCTCGGATTTGATTCCCCACGTTTATTATCGTTATTTTTCCATGGCTAAGAAGCAACCACAATTTTTGTTAGAATTTTTTTCACAATTTATATGCTCATGATTACTTGTAACGGACTTATTGAGGGCCGGGATTGTTTAATCTAACGAAATTCTTATAAATCCTTTATCGAATACCAACATTCTTGAGATTAAACCTAAAGTGTTTTGGACCCGGCTTCTATTTTTGTTACGAATTTTTTTCAAAACGAAAATTGAAATAAGTTAGATGCGTAAAACGCATCTAACTTTTTAATTTTGATTATTTTAATTTAATTTTTAAATTCAAATAACAACTTTATTTTAATTTAATTTTTATATTCAAATAACAACATTCTATTTATTTTAATTTTTTAATTCAAATAACAACATTTTATTTATTTTAATTTTTTATTAAATAACAACATTTTATTTTATTTAATTTTTTAATTCAAATAACAAAAATCTCTTTGGCAAAGGTTGCGAAAATTCTCCGAAATGTAGAAGTATTTAAACAACAACCTACTGTTAAATAATTCATGCGTATTTTACTTCAAACAATTTTCTTTCTTAAAAAATACTAAAAAAATAAAGGTGAGATCTGGAACACTTTGGGTCTAAGCTTCAGAATATTGATATCTGATACAGGATTTCTGATGATTTGTTCAGATTTTTAAATTCCAATCCTCAATATGTTTGGTATAAATAATCATAACCACATAGATGTTAAAAAAAAACTCTCATGATAATTGTGGTTGCCTATTGGAGTTCGAACAATAACATTTCAAAGTGGGACATGAAATCTCAGGGATCAAGGGTCAGACCCAGGTGAAGTTGATATGGGATGCTTCATATAAATATATGTTTTCCACCTGAAAGCTTCATTCAGTTTATCATAGTGGAATTTATCTGGAGCCAGCCCTACGACCACTGCATTTAGTTCTTCGTCTACTCTCTTCAAGTCCTCGAAGTCTTCCATAGCGGCCGCGTCGATAAGAAGAAGAGGGTTCAACTTCCGGTTGACGATTAACGATCTGGCTGCTGCGAGAGAACTGAATATTTCTTCCTTCTTTATATCGAAACCAAGACGAGTCAATCGGTTGTGGAGAAAGTTCTTTGATTCCTTTGTTGTGTTCGTGACGAATTTTACCATTGCCTTTGTCTTTCGAAGCCTGATGAAAAAAAAGTTCACTCCATCAATTATCCAAAATTGTTTTCCTATTTAATTCAAATATTGTGGATGAGGATAGCATTCAAATAATTTATTTGCAAAATAGTATTTCTCAAATAGTCGATGCAAATAACATATTTGAAGTTTAGAAAAAAAAGGAAATATGAGAGTTGATAAGAAACAAAAAATAAGGATGCAAAGTAGAACTTTGCATATTACTTCCTCATTATTTTTCATGTTTCGCAAAGCTGAAATTACACGCACACATATACATTTTATACATTTTCTAAACAACTTTTGACCACGTTTTAGATCATTCTAAGCATTTTCACACACAAACCTCGAATAAATTTTTTTTCATGAAACCAAAGTTTCCTTCATGCGGAAGAAAAAAAGGAACATTAATTATCAGGAGAATGAAATTTGCATTCCTAAGCATTTCCTGCTGTATTCTTGATTCCTCACGCAATTTCCGGATCCAATTTATAACTTCCGTGTCATACTCATTATCACGCCAATTAAAAAAATTATATCATAAACAATTCAAAAAAATTTGGCGCGCTAAGCCGCAAACAGTGTGAGAAAGATAGCGCCACTTTTCATTGCCGTGGAGCGAGCGAGAACTACAAAACATATGAGCGAGTAAAAGTAATCAACAAAAATATGGAACCCGTGAATCCATGCATAAATACCTATTTAATGCTTCCACAGCGCCAGGAATAACTTCGTTATCGATATGAAGCGTTCCGCTTAGGTCAATCAAAACGGCCTTTATAGTCCTGGCCATTTCTACTCGTCGTTAGCCTCTTCTTAAACCGTCTGACCACTTTTCAAGGGAATACTTTATGTACAATGTTAGTACAACATGTTCACCGCTACATTGACTAAGCGCTGTACGCATTTAAAAAACTACTTTGCTGCATAAACCAACAATCAAGTGATTAACAAATGTAGCACGTGGTTCAACATGGCGCTTTCCGCGAAATCAGAAGCCCTCAAACACGTACCATGGTTTTCACTGTAAGTTCGGACTTAATTATATTTGTATGTGCTTAGAATTCATTTTTATTAATTTATGGTTACTAAAGAAATTAGACGTATATGATACGGGACTTGATTTTATTTCGCATTTTGTCCGTGTAAACATAACCTTCTTTCGGGGATACAATACAAGAAGATACAAAGGGTAAATCAAGACACCGGTAATTAAACAGTGACCAGTGAATGAACAACAGCTTTTTGAGAGCACATGAGAAATTTTGACGACCTAACTGAACATTCAATTTTTAGTTAAACTATTTTTTAGCTATGTACTTCAATTGTTCTGTTGGACAAACCTATTTTCAAGCAAAAGTGTTTGTTAGATTCGCTCGATCATTTACTACTGTTTTTGCTATGTTTTTGCTTTGTTTTTGGTGGCATTTATTTTTTGTATATTTCTTTAAAAAATATATTACATTCAAACCACATTAAGTACATAAACAAGCATTACAATTGTGCAATTCTTTAAAAACATATAGTGCATAATAATGGTGTGAGGTCAAAAGAGAAGTTCTTTACTTTCCATAGTTTTCAGACTAACACAGTGAACCAATTTGAGTGTTCGATGTCTCATTTCATCCATCCACGAGTGCTTTCTGAATTATATGTAATGATTCTGAATGGAGGGAAAATTAGATTTACTGTAACCATTTGCGTAATGATTTTTGAATAGAGTAAGATTTTTTTTGCACATTGAAAATCATAGCTTTTTCACAGAGATGCGAAATAAAAATTCCTAAATTTAATCCAGTATTTTTTTTCTTATAACTTTTTATGCCAATGAGTCCATTTTAATATGAGTATAGCAATCCTGGATGCAGGGAGAGTTGAATTTATTAATAATAATAGAATTAGAAATAACGAATTATTTAATAGGTTTTCAATTAAGAATAATTCATTACACATTCAAAATGGTAGCTTTCTCATAAAGGCCTAAAATAAAAATTTCTGCACGTTTTATGACATTTTTTAAATGACTCAGTTCCCTTAATGCAGTGGATTCTTATGAAATTAATGATTATTTGTTATTTCAGAGCGGAATGGCATCAGGTTTACAAACAAATATATTCCAACGATACGGTAGAACAAACAAAAGCATACCAAACACTTTTGGTATGGAAGGCGAGGTAATATTTTGATTTATGTATCTAATGTATTGAATATTGCAATGTCTGTCAATAATAATAAGAAAACAATCAATTTGACCATGGATATGTATATAGAATATTTGTTTTGCGCTTAAACAATTTTTTTCCGATGTATCTTGCCTTTTTTTAATGCTATTAGAATTAAAGAAGAAAATAAATAATGAATACAAAAAATTTTCGTCTCATTGTGAGAAACATAAATAAAACTGCAATTACTCTCATTTATAAAAATCCACAACCTACAGGGCCAAAGTTTAATGCAGAAGTAATTAATCGATTAAATAAATTTCAAATAACAACTGAACACAAAGTTGCTTTAAAATTTCGTTATTTGGATTTAGAAGTAAGAACAAGAATTTATGATATTTGTGTATTATCAGTGTTTATATACTTCTTCCTACCTTTGAATATTTATCTATTTATTCTAAATGAGTAGAATCAAAAGAACATAATTCTTATGACTAGAGTAAAACTCTTATTCATAGGAATTATACATAGAACTTCATAATGTACAAAAGGTTCAAACTGTAAATAAATTAAAATGGTAATTTCCCCAAATAAAGAAGTAAACGAAGAAATATTGTCATCTTTAGGATTCCAAAGCTGCCAGTAGGAGTAGAGTGCACTCTGTCGATAATACAAGTATGTCTAAGAGACAGAGAATGGACTCCGAAAATCGACAGAGCGGAATTGCCAATGTACTATGAGAATGATCTCTGCTTGATGTATTCCACAACGATAATGAGGTTCTTAAATCAAATGTCTAACATTGGGCACACCAAGCAAACGTCTCTGTTTCAAATCGCAAGACAGCTAAGGATTCCCGAGTGGATAGTAAATTTGAGGCACGACGCGGCTCACGGACATGAACTTCCGGCGATAGGAGCTTTAAGAATGGCTGCGAATTTTCTCCTCACATGGTTACATGTAATTATCGCTCAATCGAATTTAATCGAGTGTACAGCCCTTTTTTCAATAACATATTTTTATTTTCCTTACATCTTATGTGCAACATTAATGGTTATAAACGAGTTTTGCTGGTTTGTGACTTTCCGCCACTTTTTTCGCATCACCCAAAACCGAAACAAGCCAGCGTGAGTGCTTTCTTTGATTTAGTCTCCTCCACAAACGCACTTAAGGCCTTATACACTTGCAGCGGGCGAAAAAACGTGATTTTCTTGATTTTTTTTCGACAAGAAAATAAATGTTTATTGAAAAACTGTGAACGACATTCATTAGTACATATGTTTGTGTATTTGTACGATTTTTTTCATTGAAAAATTTCTCAAAATAGCGGAACTGCAACTATATTCCAGTAGCACCTTTTTTTCAGCATCAGTTGCATGATAATTTGAGAACGGGTCATCCGGAAATTAAAATTCAAAAAGATTACATTAATACATTGCATTGACTTGGTTCTGGACAAAGGATTTGTAAAAATTTTCATTTAAAAAAAAATGACGGATCTTTTAAAAAAAAATCATCTTTTGTGTTGCTAAATTTTCGGGTTTTTGTAACAATTTTTTTTTAAAATAAAATTTGAACTCCTTCGTCCTGCTGTTTCAAAAGGAAAACCTTTCCATAGATTGTCTCGAAAACTTGTCGATTTATTAAGTCTCATGATTGCTTTGCATTTCCTGACGCATTTTACGTCTAATGAATTTTAGGAGGAATATTGGGCCGCCGAAGCAAAAGCAGTTGAAGAACGCTACGAAAAAATGATCGACAACCCAGATGCTGAGGAAACCTGCGAAACTCAAGCTTTTGTCGTGTTTATTGAACTTTGGATTTCTGTTGGGCTGTACATGAAGGCTAATTATAAATCTGTGTGTGATCTACCTGACGCAGAATTACGGTAAGATTGTAATTGCTCATGAACTTAATTACAGCGCCATCTATTAGGCAAATAATCGGTAATTGCTATTGAATTATGTGAATTACAACGAAACAATTAAAACGGACTACAGATGGAGATACAACGCATTCTTATAGAATGTTAAAGAGATTCTGGAGTAGATTTTTTTACCGATATAAGTCGGAAAATATAGGCTGTTTTTTAGTACACAATATTCGTCATTATTACGCTACGTATTCCCGGATGAACATTTGGCAAGACTTTAGCCCGACGTTCTATTCCGCGACGTTTCAACGGCAAAAAAAATCCCACCAACTTATCCCGCAAAAAACTGATTCCCAAAAAAACTATCCCATAGAAACTGATCCCCAAAAAAATGTATTCCCTGAGTTGAAGATCACTAATTTAATGATTAATTTTCATAATACTTACAATATGATTCTCATCTCTTAAAAAAAAAAAACATGGCACATCGAAAGTCGAATTATCGAAAATTGAAGCCAGTTTTCAAACATTCTGATTGGTCGTTGATATATTCAACGTAAAGCCAACTTCAGACTGTTATGACCGCTGCAGTCACGAATCGCACCAACTTTGAGTAGCTGTATTTTTCGCAGTTGTGGAATACAATACTTCTTTCCTGTAAAAAACGGAATGGCACATCGAAAGCCGATCATACCGAAACACTGAGCCAGAAATAACGTGACGTATTTTAATAAATTGCAAACGGAAAAAAAGGAGTGCGAACAAAGTGAGCACGTTGTTGCTACTAATAATATCTAATACACAAATGTAAATGTGATAACTTGTTAATGTTACGTACAATGATAGATTGATACAAAAATGATTCAACAACCGGCCCATCCGTCGATTACAAAAAAAAAAATACTTTTGGTTCTTTAGATTTTCTTAAAGTTTTCTTTCGGTTCTTTAGATTCTTTAGTCGCTAACTGGAGCGGTGACCACATATTGTGGCATCGTAAGTCATGCTCGTTTTCGGAAGGTTCAGTAATTTGCAATTTTCTCTATTTCATCTTAGTTTCCGCAATTGGACCGGACGCTGAAGCTTTTATTCTCACATTACTTCCCTGTTAAATATAAAGCATATACGTAGTGTAATAACGACGAATTCTGTATAATAAGAAATATCCAAATATAGAAAGAATATATTTGCAGATCGATGTCGTCTGAAAAATCTTCGTCAACTGCCCCTTAATTCTCAAAGAGCTTAGAAAATTCACGTTGACGATTTTTGTTTTCAGAGAAATGCTGCTAAACTTATGTACAGTGCTACCAGATAGTCCAGTGCAGTCAAAAGTCACGACCAATTCTTCCAGAAGCCTTAAAAACAACAATAACTACCTTCTGAGTGACGCTCACAGAATTCTCTTTACCGAAATATCTACTTTGATAAGTAAAAACAAATCGATACGTAATATTGACGATATTTTGATGAAGGTATTATTGGACAGCGAGGCTTTCTTGGCAAGTCCAGACATAATCGGTATATTTATGCCGAAAGGCGAGACAGCCGCAAACTGGAAGCAAAATCAATTGCCAGTAGATATGACAAATTTTTGGCAACGTTTCGTTTCCATGTTGCACGAAAAAAAGTTACTTGAGGAACTTATATGGCGTTTAATCGAGCTTGTTAATTCGACTCACGAGGACGCGAATAAACGGTTAATCGCTTCACTTTGGGTAAAATCTATGTGCCAAGCTTTGATCAAGTTGAGAATCACTCAGAACGTCACTCAAGCGATGGAACATTCGTTGGACGACAAGGAAAAGCGAGTGGCATCGAAGCATCTGGTGCAAAGAGTTCGCGATCGAGTCAATAAAATTCACCCTGAATTATCGACGGCCATGTGGTTGAACGTTAAATCTAGTGTGCCAGCATTTTTGGAAGATCTCAATTTTGCTACGGATCTTCTTCTCAATGCGAATTCCTTCACTGCCAATTTTATCAATCCACTTCTTGACTTGTTGACTCCGCCGTTGAGTCTCAAGCGTAAAGATAATTTGCTTAGACTTCTTCGAATTCACACAAACAGTGAAACCTTTAAGAAAAATAATTCCATCGATGAGGAAAATGCAGTTTATGGTGTCGAAGATCTGGCCAAGATCTTTGGCGGAAAAGAGGATCAAGATGGAAAGGATCAGCTTAACGTAAACAGAGTCACTGAAAGATCGTTGGTTCCGGAATTAGCGGATCAAACGATTCGCAACACCAAATGGGAAATTGTATCCGGTAGGTGATAATATTGTTTTTGCTTCAATTGCTGTTTCATCGGGAAAGCCATTTTCGGGCAAACATTTTTTTTAAAGATTATTTCGAGTGTCTGTCTGTGTGAGGTTTGCGAAATTCAAACGCTAGTATTTTAAACGAAAAATGGTATGAAATGTTGAAAAAATATTAACTATGATTTCGATAATTGTTATGGTATAATATTTTGCCGAATAAAATCAGTATTACACTAAGATTAGAGAAAATAAGGACCGTTACTTACGGTTTACTGTTATTCAGCTTTTTTTTAACTCTGGAACCTCGATCTGTGGCATTCTGGTGATTTTTGTGCGCTGTCAACGGTAAAAAAATATCCGTTTTCGAGTAAAAAATAATTCTTACGGTTTTCGGTAGAAATCACTACTATTAAAATGTGAAAATTATTTTTAATGTTCCATTCAAAAGTTAACACTAAGCTACAAATTTTATTGGAGACATTTGGTTTTTTTTTATTAACTTTGGATTCCCGAGATATGATAAGTTGAAAGAAAACGTAAATCTTTTTTACATTTTGCATTTAAAAATTTGAAAAAAAATTGCATATCGTTCCGTTTAGTGGTACTTTGATATGATCAATTATGGAGCAGATCTGAGACGTTAAAAAAGAACTGGCTCAATTCGCGGAGAATGTATGCAATTTTGTAGCTTTTATAAAATGCTAAATTTGTTCCAGATGATCACGATTGGGCCGCCTGCCCGTTCGGTGTTCTTCCGTGGCAGTCTGAAGCCCTGCAAATGTTGGAACCTTTAGACGATGTGCAACCGACACCTACAATGATACCTAAGTCATCGTCGATCATTCCTGGTCTCGTCGACAATGAAAATTTAACAAAAGAGAGCCGCGTTAATTGGGACAACGTATTGAGAAAGAAGAAACGCTTCAAGAGGAAGCTGCAATCTGGTGAATCCGACGTCATGGTCGACAGAGCGATCGCGATTGCCAAAAAGCGACAGAAATAAATCTTAAATAAAAACAAACACTCCGTTATGACTATTCATAAAATAAAAAGTTATCGATTTAGTATATTAGGAAATTTTTTCTTAACTTGAATCATCTTTGCTCAAAAAAATCCAAAATCCAAATGTATGTAAAATTCTAGAAAATGCCTTTTTTCAAGTGCAAATATCTCCGAAAATGGAACTTTTTAAAAAAATGTCCTCACATAAAATTTAGTATGTAATAGCTTTCGAAGGACACATTCGAAATAATTTTCACCGGTTTTTATCGGGGAACGGATAATTTAAAAACCATAGAAAACTGATATTTTTTTCGCTGTAAAATTTTTTTTTTTTTCATGACAGTCGGTGTTGCAAAAAAATTACCAAAGAGGCAGAAATCGCGGTTCTGGTATATGAAATGTATTTGTGTGAACGTTAAGAAAAAAAATGGCGATTTCTCACGGTGACGTTGTCTTTCATTTTTTTACCTTAGAATCCCAATAAGTGTATCTATGGCGATTTTTGCAATGGCATCGGACATTTTGGAAAACTAATTTTTTCAGTCAAATAAAATATCCATATTTCATTTTTTTTTTAATTTTCCACTTTTCGGTAAATGTAAATGTTACAGGAACGTATAAATTACTCTAAATATTCCGTTCGGAAGCTAACACAAAACTACAACTTTTATGCAGACATTTTTTTCCAATAATTTTAAATTCCCGAGATATTTCTACTCGAAAAGAGGCATTTTTTTAAATATCAGATAAAAAAATTTGACGAAATTTATATTGTGAATATGTTCTACTTGTGTACTTAAGAAAAATTGAAGGTTGGACGGGTATGAATGTCAAGACATAAATAAATACTATTGCTGCTGAGTCATCCGTGAAAAAGAAAGAAACAGTTTTATTAGAAGGAAACATGAACGCACCTTCACGATTTTCGTTGTAATATAATCATAAACATTACAATCGAAGCAGAACGATATCAACGTATAAAAGTATTTAAAACTTCTTCACTATCACAAAATCCAGGCACCATTGGTTCAACTTTCTACCTTATCAAGCTCAGCACCGTAATCATCGTCGAGTTTCCATGTAAATATCAGTGTTTCATACATTTTTCAAAAATTCAATAAAAACAGCGTTGCGCAGAAAAAAAAATTGCCTAACGCGAAAAAAAAAAAATCTGTAGCCATTTTTCATGGAATTTTCAAAAACTTGTTAAGCACCTCAGCAAGTTTATCTCAATTCTTGCGATATTGTTTCGGATAATATTTTGATATAGTCGGTCGCTGATGCATCTATACAAGTACTTTTATATTTTTTTTCGGAGCTTATATCCTATGAGAATTATGCTAGTAAACAACATGTAACAACAATAAACCACGCTCGATACAAAATATAAGTAATGGGTAGGAATAACGTAAATTATAGCTCATTCGTTGTTCGCCCGCTGACTAGTCTCGAGATTAATTCGAGATAAAGCAACTATTTCGTCTACGTTGAAAAAATAATTCATATTTTTCGTTTCCATCGACGATCGTCAGCTCAGCTACTTTCTAACGATCACCTCAGCGAAATACATTTTTTTTCTCGTTGCAGGCATTATTTTCTAACTCGACAAAACCCTTCAGCGTTTTGCGCAAACGATGAGTCCTTAGAATGAGTAAGTATGTTTATCCGTTGTTCCAGTTTTCTTTAGAAGATTCTGCAAATGTTTGCTCGATTCGTAACCGAAAGCGTCGATTGGAATCCGACTCATTGAAGCCAGTCTGTGAACATTGTTATTATATTATTATTGGTTTGTAAGTTTTTTTTCAAGCTCTGATTTCCTCATAAAAAACCAGATTAAAATGATATTTAAGAGTACGTGACATGAATTATTTCACGTTGTTTTCAGGGCAATTTAAATGTTACATTTTTGGAAAGCGGGCAAGAGCAATACAACGTAAAAAAAGTATTTAAGAGAAAATTGAGAGTAAGAAATACATTGAAATTTCGGATACTGTATATAAATTTAATATACCGTATGAACTCAATGATATATTTACTGAAGAAATGAAAAAATTTTTATTTGACATGCAAAAAAACTTTATTTTCAATTTTCCTGTCGTAAAATCAAAGTTTAGTTCATTAATCTGAGTCTTGTAAAAAAATTAGCTCAACTGTACATCAATTCTAAATTATACTAGTTCAGTAATTTATACATTCGTTTCTATAAATTAGCTTTCATCACATGTGTAGTAATTTTACCTTAGATATTTTAAACAGTTACCAATAAAATTCACAGTAAGTACTATTATGCAGTAGTATGAAAGTGACGAAATTTTAAGAAATTTAAAGGGCTCGGATGGAAGTCAGAATTAGTGCTAAATTTATAAGCCTAACAATTTTTTTCAACCGCAGAAAATATACTTTGTGCTTTACCTTCCACCCGAAAGATTGTAGAGAAACTTCCAGTAGGACAATCTCATAGTTTGAGGCTCGACAATAGCCGCGTGAAAGAGAAGCGCGGTACTGAAGCAGTACAAGATAATTGAAAACCACTTGACCTCAGGCAGTCTTCCATTCTCGACTTCACGATTCCACAATAGCTAGAAAAACGTTGATACATAAATTTTATTTAAAATATTTTGAAAATTCATATACTGTATAGAAATGTAATGTATTGTATTTTTACCAAATTGTTGTGTAGGAAAATTTATTTAATATACGATAGAAAGTGTAAATTTCCTGTACGTGAGGTAAAATCAAAGTTAACTTACATTACAAACACAGCTTTGCTAACGAAATTAGGAGACTGTACTATAATTTTAATATACTGTGCATCAATTAACACGATTGTTGTAAAAAAATTTAGCAGAATTATACATCAATTATACATTACGAACGAATCGAGATCTCCGATCGTGTATAGTAGGAAAAATATTATTAGTAACTTTACTAAGCAACTTTGTTGTAAAATAACGATAGTAATGATAATTTTTAAAAAATCTGGCTAAATAATATGAAGGATAGTTTTAACGTGTCCTTCACCGATTCTGTACAAATTTTCACTGTATTTGTACCAAAGGACATTGCAGTTCGTCTTATGTAATCGTTTTTGAAAAAGTAAAAAACATCTTTCTAAGCACAATTAAAAATATCTCGGGAACAATACGGCCTAAAATATTTTACGATGTACGCAATTAACATTAATCGTTCGAACTATCGAATGCTATTATACATAGCACCGTCCATCGTGTACAAAAATTATTGTATCGGCTCAAGTAAAAGTCTTAATCTTCTAGGTGTAAATTAAATAGGAAATACAAAAGGGCGTTGCGCCACTTTTTTAAATAATGGTACGAAGATTTTTATCTATGAGGTTCAATTTTACGGTGCAGTCTACAGGTTTTTAATGTGGTAAGTTAAGAGAAAATAAGAGTTTTTTTTAGGCGGCTTAACGTGTATACTGCGTGTTTAAATACGGTTGCAAGATTTGTTTAGGCATCGTAGGGCTTTAACGTGTCATTAGCTCGAATTACCTGTAAGGCTTTCCACATGACGTACAAGGCAATCGTGTTGTTGGGATACATTGTAAACGCAATGCTCGCCAGAATTCCTGCGGGAATAGCGTGATACTTCGAGTCTTTATTGCACGCTCTTCTCAAAAAACAAGAGCTTATCTGTAACGGAATAAATTAACATGAATAGATCAGGTAATTAATTTGTCAAAAGCTTCACATCGCAAAGTCATAATCTTTATTGCCGCGTGTGAAGAAAAGCGTTAATGGTTTGAAGCAAAAATGTCTTTAAGCGTTCTTTACCGCGATTTCTCGATTTTATCTCGGTTGTAAAAAAATAACATTGCATTAATTTGCGAATTACAACAAGAAAATTGTGAGAAGGACATATAATAGAATCTGCTTAAAACAATAGTACACGTGTATTTTTTCAAATCACATAGACACGATCAGACACTAGCAGAGAAATTCGATATGTCAAATATAGATTGTAAATGAATGCAACAGGACAAAGTAGAATTTTGCACATTACTTCTTCAGTTTCTTTAATTTCTGCAAATACTGAACATCATTTTAGTGATATTAAGAACATATCTGAAATTATGTAAATATTCTTGCGATAATTACACCATAAAAAGGGAAATTGTATGTCACAATTAGATGAAATTGTTCGGAGCGATGTACAACAATTGAAATCTTATAAAATGGTCCCAAAATTTTTTTTTTTTAGATGTTTTTTTGCATCCATTAAGAATATTCTAAGCACTCCAGCATAATCATCACAAGCTTTTTGTTACCATAAAAACAAAGGTGCCAGGATCAGAGTGTATAAAAAGGTAGAGAGACTAACTTAAAATCAATAAACGATAATGTCAGAACTCATTCAGATGTAAATATTGGCTCAGACATTATAAATATTAAAATCGCCATTTAACAAAATGAGTGTACATAAGACAAATATACTGTAACTGTGTATTTTGCCACTCATAGCGATGTGATGGAAATATACATTTTTTTAACCTTAGCGTTGTTCGAGAATGGTACAAAACAGAAGGAAATTAACGATATTTCAATTAAATATATAAAATACACATATGGTATAAAAAAATCGAAACATACCCTGTACAATCCGGCAAATCCACCAAGAAAAATACCCAAATTGAAATTCCTTCTCCTAAATATCGTCGATTTCAGTAAATGCGGCCGTTTGATAATTTTTTTCATTTGAAATACCAATTGTAAAGCTAATTGTGCACAAACGCCAATACTGAATAGTTTCGTACTTCCCTGAAAATAAAAATAAGGATGACGGTCAATATACTATTATTGTGAGTTGGCTACCAGTAAAAAAAAAACGGTCCATACAATTTTTTTATTGAACGATTAAGGACGACGTTCACGAAAAAAAAAGTTGTAAAAAAACAGTTTGATTCAATTATAATTATTGCAGAATTATAACAGTTATAGTAATTGACTTTTAAAGATATTTGCAATTTGTCACCCCTAGAATCGTGCTCATACAGAGTTAGAATGTAATCTCAAGATAGGGTCGAATTTACGAACCTCTAAAATGTAGTGAGCACAGCTAAAGGGATGTGGGCAAGAGGAATGTCGACTGTGTCCTTTTATCCGATTGATTATATGTTCGTAAGCTTTCAACGCCTTCCATACTATGTGGAATGTTGAGTTGGAGGAACGTTTCACGCCGTTACGGCTGCTAACGTCAGGATCTTGGTGATTAGATTCACCGGAACTTTGCGGACTGGTTTGAAGGAGCTTCGTTCTTTGTTCCTCCAGATATTCCGGCTCCTCGTACTTTCCAACAGCATACCTATGTAAATGTCCATGGAATACTTGCATTTTTATCTACCCAAACTTTTAGCTGTATCTTAAAATATCAAAAACAAAAATTTTGTAAGTATTTAAAGAATGCAAAATGTTCTTTAAACAAAACGCCATTCAGGGAAAACTGTAAAATTTGACTACATTTGATGAAAATAGAGTGAATTTTGACGAAATGTCCTCGAAAAGCATTACGGCTATTCAGTAAAAAAAGTTAGTTTCAATAGAATGTCGTCAAAAATCGCCATTCGGAGAAAAAAGTGGACCTGGTAAAAACGTTCTCAGATAGCGTTACTTCAAAAACACTTTTTGGGGACGTCCTTTAGGGGAAAACGACTGATTTGCTTAGGGGGCATCACGAACTCTAATCTGGTCCTGAACTGCATACAGAACCGATGATTTTAGATAATGTTATCGTGAGTGAACACAAATGTAATGATTGCTATTTTTTATTGTGTCTGGATTTCTAATAATCAGTGTTTTATTGTATTAATTCCTCTACTTTGCACCACTAACCTGATAATCTTGAATATAGAATCTCTCTTGTTGCTCTTGGAGCGAAATAGATAAAGTAGCACGGCCATACTTGCACCATATATATAAACTTCACCTTTTGGTACAACAGAATAGTATCCTCTGGCAACGCCCATCCTGAATAGGGTCTCTGTCGCCTGTAAGCCAAACAGCACTGGTGCTAATTTGTTAAAAAGTACAATATACTCCATTGTTTTTGACAGGAAAGACTACGGTGGATATTTGGATATATATTACGTACAATATTTGAAACATAGAGGCACAGTAAAGTTTGTCTGGAAGGCCTTTCAATGAGAATAGCGCAAAAGCTTGATAAGAATGACGGTATAAACGATACCGTAAGGACATTGAAATTTCCCAGAGCTTTTCTGTAAAAAGAAATAAATAAAATGAGATGGCTGAAGGACTACGGTCGATGGCCAGTTAGCAATATATATATATGTACATAAGTTTTAATGATAAGCAAAATTAAGTATAGATAAGGCTAAAAAATGTACCATGTATTGTTAATAAACACTTACTACTACTACTACTACTAAAATGAGACTTAATATTGGCGAATAGAACGAGTCGTGAATTTAATTTATTTCATTTTATTTGGCTATTAATATTGGGATATTTATAAAGGTTTTTGAACAGGGACTTACCTTATAGAACAAATAAACATCGAGTACGTAAATGCGCTCCAGGAGAGAAAAGCTGTTGATTGTAGAATTCCCAACACAGTTTTCATTACATCGGATCCGCTCGGTACTTTTCCTTTCATCAAGAGAGTGACCTAAAAAAATAAGATGGTATATATGTAAAAAATATCGGCACTTTCTCCTCCTGCAGAATGTTTTATCAGTATTTTTCTTTCTCAAGACTGGAACATTGATAGAATATTATTATACTTGTATACTGATCTTAATATCGGCTTGTGGATATATATTTTTCATTTCGCTTTTTGTTGTAATAAACGAGTTTTGTTAAAGAAAAAAAATTCAAAATTATGACGTCAGTCAGAGTTTCTTAACTAACTTTATTTGTTTGTTTATATATTAAATTGCGTGAAAATTTAAATGATAATAAAATACAATAAATGCTTTGGAGATTCTTTGAAAAATGCTGTGTATTTTTTATTTTGAAAAATGCGCAGAATATAACAAATTTTGGATATGCGTTTTGCAAAAAAAATGTTGATTGTAGTAGATGGTTTTATGCCGAACATTTTTGAAAATCAAAAAAATCAAAATCAAAATAAAGAAAAAAATCTGAAAAAATTCGTACGCATTCAAATAAATTAATATGTTATTTTCATGAGAGAAAAAGTTAGGTTGACTGATTGTTTGTTGAACAATTGTTTTTTTCACCAATTTGTTAATAATATTTTGGGATTATTATTATGCGAAATCAACCTTTTCAGCACGTTTTATATGCATTATTTTTTTCCGATTTTTATGACATCGGGAAGTGATCGTAATTGTCTCCGAAACTCACTTTTGGCGGAACTGTACGTATCATACATCCTTAAAATAGCGAATGGCTGAAATAGCGAATTTCATACTGATGACCATTCTAGAGTCAGACGTTCCTAATTTCGAAATTCGCTATTTTAACCATTCACTATTTTGGTAATTCGCTATTTTGACCCCCAACTCATTAAAAAAAAAAGGAACCATGGAAATTTCGGGTAAACGAAATTCAAAAAAAATTTTGTATTCTGTAAAAATTGTTGAACATCTTGTAGTACAGTTTTCGGATTTGTTTATCGTTTGAAATATTTCACAGCGCCTTTACGACTTTTCTACGATAACGGCAAAGTGCGTGCGACATTAGTGTTATCAGTGCGCTTTTGTGAGCTATTGCTGCGCTTTATCAGAGTTGCTCAACCGATTGAATAGCTTAACACGATTGTTAAATTTAAAATGAGGCTTAACTCGCTTCTCCGAATTATCGCTCGTTTAATAGTGCTTATTTGCTTGACACTTTAGCAAAATCCATACGGCTTTTTGATATGATATTTTTATACTTATTATTATTTTTTTTTGTACTACAAATTGTATTTCTATTTCCTGCGAGTCCGTTAACTGTTTGTGCCCCAGTAAATTAAATTTCACTGTTAAACTAATTGGAGATTAGAAAGCAAATTTATTTTAATTCAAAACGTTGAATATTAAAATGGAAAACGTCATATTTCTTGCTGTTGGTCAGTGATTTACTCAAGTTTGAGTTGAGTACAAATTTTAAATGAATTCAACGAAAACTTGTAGACAGTAAATAATGAATGACTAATTGGGTTGTAATCGACAGAAAAAAGTATGCAAATTAGATCACTTATGGAACATTCTAAGTGAATTTAGCCCCTTTTTTCAACCATCTCAGATCTGCCCCATAATTTGTCATATCAGGGTACCAATAAAAAGCACTCCATGGAATTTTTTCTTTAGGCTTTACGTGACTGAAAAAAAATGTTTGTGCCCCAGTAAATTAAATTTCACTGTTCAACTAATTGGAGAGTAGAAAGCAAATTTATTTTAATTCAAAACGCTGAATAAAAAAATGGAAAACGCCATATTTCTTGCTGTTGGTCAGTGATCTAGTCAAGTTTGAGTTGAGTACAAATTTTAAATGAATTCAACGAAAACTTGTAGACAGTAAATAATGAATGACTAATTGGGTTGTAATCGACAGAAAAATTATGCAAATTAGATCACTTATGGAACATTCTAAGTGAATTTAGCCCCTTTTTCCAACCATCTCAGATCTGCCCCATAATTTGTCATATTAGGGTACCAATAAAAAGCACTCCACGGAATTTTTTCTTTACGCTTTACGTGACTGAAAAAAAAAATGTATATACATGAAAATTGTAGTTTTTTGTAATCTATATAATAGGACATTACAATAATTTTAATGCCCCAGAAATTTCTTTGGCTGAGAAAATTACAGAGTATTTCAGCATAGCTGTCCATATGACAAGAAAATTGCCAAAGTGGTACGAGTCGAGGTTGTAGGGTAAAAAAAAAAGAAATATTACTACACCGTACGAAACCGACTTTACTTTAGAGTTATATCTTTTTTTTTATCCTTCAACCTTGATCTGTGACACTCTGATGATTTTTTTTGCAATTTTGCAATGGTCTTGCAAAATTGAAGTCAACTTATATTGAATATACGACTCGTATGGCCTATTTAGTATACTGTGAGTCAATTAGTACGTCTTTGGCAACTAATTTAGCAGACTGAACGTTACTAATAAGACTTTCGCAACGAATTCAGATGAATTGTACATAGATTTTACGTTCTACTCGTGTAGTAAATTTTCTATACCCGTTTCTGTAAATGAGCTTTCATCAATGTGTAGTAATTTCACCTGAATTTTTTTTATAAGTGCAAGTCATTCTAGCATGACTAGTAATATCTACAAAAAATTATCAGAGTGGCACAGTTCGAGGTTTGGATACTATAATAATAATTCCCTCGTTTTTTAAAACTTCCAATCGAATTATTATCTTTTTTATATCAAAATATCGATTGGTGCCACTCTGGCGATATCATTGAGATTACCAAATTTCATGCAGGAATACTCTTTAATTTTTTCCATTCAAAAATCCATTTCTTAATAAACAAAATAAATTCTCTAATTTTCCGGTAAAAAAAAAAGTAGTGACCAAAATGCAACAGTTATTTCAAAGAGACTATTCAAAAGCTAACAAATAGTGACAACTTTTATGTCGAGACATCTTTTATCAGTGACTTCACATTTCCGAGTCATTTGAATTAAAAAAAAAAATTGCATATTCTGAAATATTGTTTTAAAAAATCTGAAAAAAATCACGTAAAGTCCCTTTTTATGGTACTTTGGCAAATCCAATTATGAAGCAGATCGGAGAGGTTCGAAAAAAAATACATATCGTTTGACTATCGCACTTTTTAAAAATATCCCATATTTACATCGCTAAATATACTTAATTATCACATTCTTATCGAAAATCGATACGGAGTAATATCTTATCTTATCAGTGGTGCATTAAGCTTTGCCGATGAAAGGTCACAATGAATAGCAACTTTCTAAGATAATCTTTAAATCGAAGTCCACAAATATTCAAATCTACCAATCTCCATAATTATTCACCATCATTCTTCAACCCTGATCGACGCATACAACGGGAGAGAGAGAGAGAGACAGACAGAAAGAAAAAGATAGACGCATAGCAGAGGTCGTTGCCCTTGGAAATGTATTTTGTAATACTTTTTGCAGTAAAACCGGGTTTCGAATTAATTAATCAAATCTGAATTAAATTTCGTCTATATGCCAGAAAAAAATGCGTGTCTTCGTGATTTTGAATTTTAGATACGATATACGATTCCTGGAATATCTCCGCTTGAATGCAAATTATAAAAAAATTCAGAAATCGCTCCAGAAATATTTTTAAAAAAATCACATTTTGAATTCCTTGATGTATAAAATAATTTTCTGAAAACAATTTTTTAAAATTTATTATCGGTATTTGCAGTGATGAAATGGAATTCCCCATATCTGTGTTCTTATATGATCTGATAATAAAGTATATACAAGGATGTAAATATTAGATGTGTAGATCCCATATTTACCTACTTAAATGTAGAAAACTAGAATTTTTTTATTTTTCAATTTACAATACGCTTCGGGGTTATTGAGATATTATCAAGCCACACAGAATATGAGCGAACGGTTTATCTCGAAAACCTAGTAGTTTTTCTGAGAATACATTGTATTACAACACCGTAAAATTACAAAATTTTTCCGAAACGTTGAAAAATCCGGTGGATGAAGTGGCGTGGAATGTCTTTTAGATGTGATAGATATGATAGTACATACAAAATGTAAATATTGAATGTATAGATCCCATTTTTAGGCGTGCCGCTTATCGGATCGAACCTGCTAGGTATCGATACTTCCGTTAGAAAATATCGATATTTTGTATCAATATTCACTGGCGTTCCTCTGGCGAAATAATAGGGCCACATCATTTTGCCGAAAAATGATTCTTCGAATCGTGATTTCTTATTGTGATTTCGATAAATTACCTTCGTCAATACTTTTTATTGCATCTGTATTTTCGAAAAAAAGTATTGCTAAAAGTCATTTGCCCAAATCACAAAAAGAAATCACGATTCGAAGAATGATTTTTCGGCAAAATGATGTGGCCTCGAAATAATACCGTATATCGATACTTTAAGGGTAGAATTCACATTAGGAGGTTCAAAAAATCAAATTTTTTTTGCTTCCATATTGAGAGGAAGCTTTGTTTTCATGACAAAAATATTTTCGAGATTTTTATATCAGAACACTCAGAATTGTCCAAAAAATTAAGAAAAATATTTTAGGATTTCTGTGCGTGTGTGTGCACATTTCGTTGTTACGTGACAACTGTCGCAATTTTCGATGAATGCTCTTTGAATTTTGTATGCAAGTGAACTATCATAGAATACCGTTTGGGATTGTAGTTGACGCGAATCGGTTCAAAAATTTAGATTTCACAGCATTTTGAAAATAAATAAAAAATCGTTTTCACGCTACAACTTTCGCATTTAAAGAGACACCTCCCTCAAATTTCGTGCATAAATGGACTACCTCTTAACCATTATGTGTACCAAATTTCGCGAGAATCTGTCGAGCCGTTCTGATTTTATTACAATTTAAATTTTTTCAAAAATGTCTGTAAATACAACTCATGCAAATTCTGAGATATCCGGCTGCAATTGCCGATATAATTTCGCGATTATTGATTTCCAATAACAATTTTCATCTAATTAACTGTTGACGCGCCAGAAAATTTCGATTGTGGCGAAAAAAAAAAAATCTTTAACGAACAAAATATCGAAATTTTTCACAGATTTATCTTAAATTTTCTTCACACTTAGAAATTAAAATTTCCATTTAAAAAGATATTACAGATATTTATATACAAAAATTCCGCACGAACGACTTTTCTCGTCGTGTTGGACCATTCTGTGTGTACTGAGATGAAAATCTCGAGAAAAAAAAAGTTCACGAAAACAAAGCTTCCTCAATGAGGAAGCAAAAGAGAAACGCATGACAGAGGTCGTTGCCTTGGCAGCGCGATGTTATCGTAGGTCGGGTTCCTCAACATTTGCTTAATCGATTGTATACTCTCAGCATAAAATCGTCATACGCACCAAGTAAACCGTAGAATATATTCGTAGGCTCTCCTGGACCGCATGTAAACCGAGACCAGCTGTTCCGCTGGCACAAGACTCGGTCCAAGGATGAACATATTCCGTACAGCTGGCGTTTATGAATTTGCTGTGTTGGCTCGGCATCTTGGCGCTAGATAAATCTGTAAGGCCTCGTCGGTGCAGCTGCACTCTCGTAGCTGTTGTATATCCTCTTTTTTTTTTCACCTCTCCACTGCGTGACAATATAATTTTTTGTTTACCTCAACTTAAGGAAGCGATCGCGAGTGCACACACTCATCTCATCTCTCATGGACGGACTTTGGTACATTGGGCTCGGTTGTTTATCGGATTCATGCTGTTTGTTGCGTAAAAATAAAACTGCCACTTAGATTGCGCAACGCGAGAGTACGAGAGGGTCAATCTCCGTGGACATACGATAAACGAGCTCTCGGAATCGTTTACTCAATACGGAAGACTTATTCAATTCAAAAATCGCCTCGTAAGATAAAGTCGCATTCTTCTTGTCATCGTGTAGGTTTTTGGGCACGAGATTTTTGCAGTCAGTGGATCGAAAAGCTCTCGAAATTAAGTGGAAATAGAAGCTGCGAATTTGATGTAAATTTGGCCAAGTACGATCAGGAAATACGTGGGTTTTCGACGTGTAGTTTTGAAGTTTCGCTGAGTACGAAAACGACGATTTTTGTGGGTATATGATTAACACGCTGTTGAAATTACGTAGTGGGTAGAGGATGAGTATTTAATAGTGAGTCGATGCGTGCGAGCGTGATAAACGCGTGCTTTTGAGGAACGTGTAGTTTTGTGGTTACGGTTTGTACGAGAATAACTATTTTCGCTAGTATATGATTGACATGCTCGCGGAATTACGTAGTTTTAATGTAGCCTCCGTGTTTAATGAGAATTTGACGGCTACGATTTGGAGAAAAACACGTTTTCGGGCATCGTGATCTTTCACTAAGGCACACGATTATATTCGGATCTTCTCAAATTCTATTTAGGTGATCGCACTGTCAGAATGCACGAGCTGTCAAACGCGGAGCAGCCGAGAGTTCGTGACCGGAACGTGTAGTTTTGTGGTTACGCTTAGTACGAGAATAACTATTTTCGCGAGTATATGATTGACATGCTCTCGGAATTACGTAGTTTTAATGTAGGCTCCGTGTTTAATGAGAATTTGACGGCTACGATTTGGAGAAAAACACGTTTTCGAGCATCGTGATCTTTCACTAAGGCACACGATTATATTCGGATCTTCTCGAATTCTATTTAGGTGATCGCACTGTCAGAATGCACGAGCTGTCAAACGCGGAGCAGTCGAGAGTTCGTGACCGACTGTCGTTCCCGACTGTTCCGGCCGCGCGCGTAGCCGCGAGTGAGAGAACGTGATTTTTAAACTATACGGTCAACTCTCTTTGATTGCGCAGCTGAGGTACAGTCGACGAAGTCAGACTTACATAGAAGCACAATTTGGGGCAATCCATCCAGTTTCCAGATGGATTTGACTCGACGTCACTGATTTGGATCAGAATTTTTTGCTGGCTCAGTTGGACCCTCAACTACACAATTTTTTTTTTAATGCAATTTTTTCAATATACTTTTAAAGTAAAGTACTTTTAAAGTGACATATAGAATGCCATGATTTGAAATCAGATTTTTTAATTATAGGATTCGATATTCCACTTTAAAAAAATACAAAAATAAAATTTGCATAATTCGAAATAATCGGAAAATATTCCTAAAAATCAGAAAAAATTCCTGAAAGTCTAAAACAATTCCTAGAAATCTAAAAAAAATTATAAAAATTTGAAATATTCTGAAAAATCAGAAAAAAAATTTCTAAAAATTAGAATAGAAAATCTTGAGAATCAGAAAAAATTCCTAAAAGTCCGGAATAATTCCTAACCATTTAAAAAAAAATCTAAAACATCTGAAAATTAGATTTTATGTGAGTAAACATTTGACCGATCGTCTGTAGTAGATTAATCATTTGTTTCTATTTTTGAATAATTTTTCAAATAAAAAAAGACTTAAAGACTGTAAGAAGAAAAATCTTCCACACTTTAGCTATATGGAAGATAATTTTGGTATGAACAACGACGAAAAAGTGTAAAAAGCTAATCTAATCTATACACCACTTGACTAATAACCGTTATAAGATATTCTGGAATACAATTAAAATATTCGAAGCAAGGCTGAAGGACTTCGGTCGATGGTCTATTGGCAATACGTGTACGGCCAAAACCATAGATATATTATTTGAAAAAGAAAAAATAATCTACAAGAAAAAAAAATCTGTAAACGTATTGTCAATAAAACTATTTTACTACTACTTTTGTTATGAAACAAAGTATTTTTCAGAATTTTTTCAGATTAAAAAACTATGGCATTAGATATGGCATTTAAAAAATATATTTAACAAAAAATTGCATTAAATTTTTTTTTTTTTTATGTTCGAGGTCACGTCAAGGTGACCTTCAATTTTTATCAGGAAAGGTCATCATATTGATTCCGCATAATTGCAACCGAATTCGAATAGAATGTAATTTTTGAAAAACTAATTATTTTTACTGAAAACAAAATTTTTAGCAGACTATTATGTGCTTGT
Source organism: Tromatobia lineatoria (assembly GCA_949699805.1). Classification (NCBI taxonomy): domain Eukaryota; kingdom Metazoa; phylum Arthropoda; class Insecta; order Hymenoptera; family Ichneumonidae; genus Tromatobia; species Tromatobia lineatoria. The sequence continues at coordinate 21,688,911 of OX453036.1, forward strand.
GACTTTCTTGGATGTTACATATATTCATAAGTATGGCCGTTACGCGTTTGCATCACTTTACACTTCTTTCTTTTCCTCATAAAAGAAGCTTCGTTTTCGTGAAAAAAATATTTTTGGATTTTTATGCCAGAATAGAAGAAATAGTCCAAAAAAATTGAAAAATGTGCTTTAGAAAAAAATGACCGGATAAATTCAAACCGTTGTATCTGAAGAATAGCTTTGACAATAAAACTGAAATTTCGTACATTGGTTAAGCAGCAATGCCCTTTCTTATGTACAAATTTACGAAAAAAAAAAAACGAACAATTATTTCAGATTTTACACGACTTTGAATTTTTCGAAAAATGTCCGTATCTTCTCGAGCTGCCGCAATTTTTTTAGCTAGTAAGCTAAATAGTTCTTCACGAATAAAACAATGGAAAATTATGGTCAGTACTGAATTCGAGTAAAATCCAGAGTGTTTAAAATTTTCTAGAATTTTTAGTTTTCAAAAAACTGATGTTCTCGTTTTAATTCAAGTTAACTTTGATCAACACTGCTCAAATCTTTTTACACGGATGAGTTGATATTCAGTTGTAGTCGATATCAAATTTGGTGAAGATCGGCAAGACGGGTCGAATTTTATAGGATTGCGAACTTTCGAAAAATGTACGTTCCAAAATTAAAACGGCCGTATCTCAATAACGGCTTTCACAATCGAGCAGAAATTTGATACACTGGTAGAACAGCAACGCCTTTTTTTCAGATTTCACACAACGGAATTTTTCGAGAAATCTCTTTATGTTCTCTAGCTGCCGCAATTTTTTTATCTAATAATTTTTCGACAAATGAACCAATGAAAAAGCCTGAAAAGTAGAACCTTCTGAAAAGCCAAAAATAATGAGGAAGTAATTTGCAAGGTTCTACTTTGCAGCCTTTATTTCAGTTAGCGCTTTTTGAGAACCCTCGGTTTTTTAGAATCCAGGCGTTACACTTTTTGAGGATAACGCGCATAATTTAAAAAGCTTCTTCAAAGGTTTCAAAATTACGGTCGCTTCTATGGAGAGTAGACTGTATGAAATGAATATTCGATGACTGATAACGCCGAACAAAAAGGTCCATCATCTTGACCTTCTTCGGTGAAGATATAAATAATCGAGCGAATGATAGATAACAATAATTCATAGACGTTTTCGTTGAGTATATTTGCTGCAGAATAATGCACTCACCAAAAAATATGTCATTACCCAGTAGTACAAATTGAATCAAGAGTCAATCAATCAACAATATAATGTATCTATAATGTAGCGCACGTTCAGCTACCACATTTTAGTTTCTCGATAATTCTATCATACGTAATTAGGGTGTGCTATTTACAGTCGTAATTACTGGTGATTAGGATGATGCGATATCATAAACGTCATAACGATGATTTTTCGATCACACAGTAGTACTTAACCTTAGCGTTTATCTCTATAAGTACAATCACTGTTAAAATTGTTAGGAATTTTGGGATAGAGTTTTACGATCGTTACGCATACCATTCGTCATTGATTTAATATGCTCAATTTTTCAGAATATCAAATCTGTTGTTTTGCAATTAAAATTCTTTATTCGCAAACAATAAAATCCTCAAATACTTAATAAGTAAAAATTATTACAATCATCCGTTTATTTATATACCGTTGACTTCATATTCTTTCAATTACGTATATTAATTTAGTACGTAATGGTATGTACAAAAAAACTGAACAGCGGCAACTAAATTTCGTTCAGATATTTTTTCACACTCTCGAAAAATGAAATTGTTTTTTTGTTGTAAATACTAAGAATATTTATACGACCTTTATGCATAAATTTGTATTTTCAAAAAAAGTCATGTGAAAATATGACATTATTTCTGATCGGTTGTGAACAGCTTTATGAGGATAAATATTCGTATACAAAAAAAAAACTTATGCATATATTAAATGTGATATAATAGCATGAACAAATATTAATAATCGATAAACGGCATAATGCATAAAGAATAAGAATTTAATTTACCAACTTTTGGTCTGGAAGTTGTATTCAAGCATTCGAAAAACAATCTCCTCGAAATACGATTCCGATAACAAGAGCTGATATAATTGCGTACTTTTGTATTATTAATCTTCAAATATTGCTTATTATGCGTTCGTGATTAGGAACAGTCGTTCGATCGGAAAGGCATGTTCAATTCATATGATTTTTTCAATGTTATCCATCACGGCGATATCTCAAATTTCAAGAGTAATTGTTTATGCATAAAGCCTTATCATTATTTGTGCATTGAGATTCCTAACATTTTTAACAGTGTACACATTGTCGGAACGGCGCAATTTTGCCGGAAGAGCGACTAAAATAAAGCTTGATTGTTTTTCTTTAGATTTCTGTCGTGTCTTTTTATTCTCTTCTAGAGATCAAGCCTTGCTGCAAGGCTGAATTGTGTAATTCAAGGGTGGAGGGGGCACAAGAAGAGGCAACGGAGTGGGAGGCGGTGGAGCTGGCACCGGCGTAGGCGACGAACACGATGGCGCGGGCTCAACCGCTCGACAGGTAGCGTTATAAGCCGCGAGATAACTCGGCCAAAGATGTGGCGGTGGAGGAGAACCGGGCGGTGGAGGCGGTGGCGAACGATCGTCCAGATCGTCCGAGTCGTCCAGCATCATCGCGGTCAAAGGTGTTATCCTGGGTTTTTTTAGCTTGATTATCTTCACCTATAAACGAGAATTAAGATGACGATACAACATTTTGTCATATTATTCACATTGTTTCAACGAAAAGACATAAAATCCTTGAAAGCAGAAATTGTATCAGTACAAAAATAGTAATACTAAAGTTATTCGTTCGAGGTTGCGTGATGATCGTTACTTCAGTACTTTTTTTAACGCTGAAATGTGTAATTTACGTTTTTTGCATCCTGAGAACATTCAAGGGTATTTTCTTGATTTTCATATGGTTTTTGAAGTGTCTGAGTCGGCGGAAAGAATTACTTGAATTGTTTCGCTTGGAAAACCAATTTTTTGTACGATAGAACAGACTATGATAAAAATTTGTGAATATATAGATTTTTGAAGGTTTAGAATATCAAACCCGAAAATCAAAATTATGTTGTCCAGATTTTTCCAGGACAGTAACGAAAACCGAAAAATCGGTTCGAAAAAATATCATAACACACAAATGTATATACTTGTACTTTTTAGCAAAACTTAGGTACATATTTTTTTCTAGGTCAGTTGCTGATGATAGTCAAAAAAGAGGTGAAATTTAAGAGGATATGAAAAATTCAAGGACTTCACATAAAATTCAAGGATTATTCAATGGCAGACGAAACTCAAGGACTTCAAAGATCCTTGAGTTTGATATTTTATCGTGTAACAATTTGACTGTTACATTATGTTGTGTCTATCGTCGTAAAATATACTATTGTCATTATATAATACCGTCACGAAACCGCTACAATATGAATCGATGCTTACCTTGACTTTCTTCTTTGTTTTCGGTGGTTTCGCTCGTTTTTGCTTCTTTCTGCTCTTTCGACTCCTGGATCTCTTGGCAATTTCGCGTATCGAATCATTGGACAGTGCGGGAACAGGAGGTGGAGGTGATGGCATGTCACCCTCGCCGCCGCTGGGACTCGTTCCTTCGCCGGGTCTCACACCATCGGCAAACTGAACGGCCTTTTTGCTGCGGCGACGTTTAGGCGTCCTGGTGCCTCTAGACCATGACCATTGACCAGTTGATCTCCTGGACGTCGCGGGTAATAGTCTATCACCTCCAGTAACATCTTTTTCCGTTCCTGCTTCGTTGTCGGCTTTTTCCTCTTCATCATCTCCCATCGCCACCTGTTCTTCGTCTTCGTAACTCGCGGTGATCGCACGATCCTCTTGATCCGCTGCATCGTTATCCTCGAGACCGGAGAGATCGTCTGCATTTCCATTGGCTATCGTGTCTTCCCTGAAAAAAAAAAAGGAACAAAAATACTTGATTAAACCTTAAAGAACAGCGGCCGAATAACTAATTCATCCACGTTTCAATCCCAAGTTTTATTTCCCGTCATCGTTGCGAATAAAAATCAAAAAATTTTAAATCTAGTTTTTCGTGTGTTTTCGTTAATATTTGTGGAGAAACTCACCAAAATCCTGGAGGAACGAGAATTCCTTTGCGCGGTGGAGGCGGAAGCGAGTATTCCTCGACATTGACAGCTTCAGCTGGCGCATTATCCACCTCTGTTGTTTCAGTGACTGTTAATTCGACCTTATTCTCAATTTCCTCAGTCTGTGGCGCTGGACCCTCTTCCTCTGGCTCTTCTTCAGCCTCCTCCTCTTCTTCTTCTTCCTCGTCCTCTTCGACGTCGCCCTCTTCATCCTCTTCCTCTTCTTCCTCTTCCTCGGGCTCGGCTACCACTTCTTCGGTATCTGGTATCACGACCACGGGAACTTGTTCCTGTTGCTCCTCTTCATCGACCGCCTCCACAATAGTCATTTCTACAGCTACGGTCGGAGCTTCTTCTTCCAAATTTTCAACTTGTTCAGTTTCTAGCGTCGTCGTGTCATCCGCTAGGAGACGATTAATCGCAGAGCCATTCCTACCAAGAAGACGCTTCGCGCGACGTCGCACACGTTCGGATTTTCTTCTTTCTTTCTCACGTCTTCTCTCCTCACGCAAACGTTTGCGTTCTTCTCTTTCCTTACGACGAACTTCGAGGATAGCCTCGTAATTGTAGACCGGCTGAGCAGCTGGTGGCGCTATTGGCGCTGCAACAGATTGACGGATTTTTAAGTACAGTGGAATCTCTCATAGCGTACATAATGCGGAGACATGTACGCTAAGTGAAAAACTAATCAGGTACGCGAAACGTTCGTGTCTCTCACTCTCTCTTGCGAAATCGTCCAAATTTGAAGTTTTGGCATTATAAAATTGATAATAATAAAAAGAGTAATAGTAATAATGCACAGGCTCGCATAAAAAAGAACCTATTAGGACACTCGCATTTCGGTGACATTAATGCACCATTTGCATTTAAAAAAAAATTATTATTTATTTAACAACCCAATTGTGACGACCTGATTGCAACAATGTTCACTAATTCTCGATTATTTTTGGTAGTATCATTGTCACAGTCAAAATGCAATATATAATACATTTTCGATGTCGTGTAGATGATGTCTATGACTCCGGTGAACTGATTTAAGTACCTTAAAAGTGAACTTACCACGTGGTGGACGCTCCGGTTTTGGGAACGTTGTTGTTGGTACATTAGCTGCGATCGGTGGAGGCAGATTTGTCACTCCAGGAAGATTTGTCACTCCAGGAAGATTCGTAACTCCAGGAAGATTTGTAACGCCAGGTACCGGAAGTCCCAATGGTGACATTGTGACAGCGGTGGACGATACGGTTGAGGGCATTGGCACGGGAACTGGAACGGGAACAGGTAAGGGAACAGCAATTGGTAAAGGAACAGGAGAAGGCGATGCCATCGCTGGAGAATAAGCCACGGTGCTATTAGGTTGTCGTTCAATCACACCTGGAGAAGGTGTCGCTCCAGGCCAGTCGATCGTCGTCGTGGGCACAACCTGGAGAACGTTTCCTACACGAACCACGCGATTCGCGCTACTTGTAGTAGTGGAAGTGGTCGGTGCGGTCGACTGCAAACTGGTACGATTATTTGCTGGTACGACATTGCCAGTTCCAAAATCTGCAGGTACTACCTGAAGTACATTGCCAACCTGGAATAATCAGAGGAGAAAATTATTGGGGGATATAATTTGAAAAAAAAAAAAAAATAAATAAGGTTTGAGATTCAGTAGGTAAACGGCTATGTAGTGTATCATACGATTTTTTATTTTAAAAAGAATGACAAAATGGTGGCCAATTTTCCAAAAACTATGAAAAAGCACGTTTTTATTCATCGTTTTTGAAAAAAAAAAAAAAATAGTTACACTCAAAATTAAAAAATTCGTATGATATTGCGCTATAGCTGGAATCATAAAGGACAGCTGGTAAAATTTTGGTGAGGGTCGGTTGAATAGTTTCAGAGATTTTATCGACAAGGCGTCCAATAACGTCATTTTGCGAAAAATGCGTTTAAAGTTTGCGGTACGTATAGTAACACGCTCAGGTAGTTAAGTAAACGTCAAAGTGCACTTAGACTGCTCGGATCTTTATAAAATTTTAGTATGATACTTTGAAATATGTATACTTTCGAAAAATGCAATTGAAAAATCGATTTTTTTTAAATTCTAATTAAGGTAGACCCCTTAAGGATATATGATACGTATAGTCCCGCCGAAAGTGAGTTTCAGAGTTCATTTCGATCACTTGCCGATGGAATAAAAACCAAAAAAAATAACGCACATAAAACGTGCTGAAAAGATTCATTCAACCTAACTTTTTTTCTAATGAAAATGATATGTTAATTCATTTGAATGCATACGAATTTTTTCAGATTTTTTTCTTTATTTTGATTTTGATTTTTTTTTTTTTTTTAAATGCGCAGAATATAACAAATTTTGGATATGCGTTTTGCAAAAAAATCTTGGGTGTAGTAGATGGTTTTATGCCGAACACATATCCAAAATTCGTTATTTCGCGCACATAAAAAAAAAAAAAAAAAATTAAAAACAAAATAAAGAAAAAAATCTGAAAAAATTCGTACGCATTTAAATAAATTAATATATCATTTTCATTAGAAAAAAAAGTTAGGTTGACTGTTTTTTTTCACCAATTTGTTAATAACATTTTGGGATTATTTTTATGCGAAATCAATCTTTTCAGCACGTTTTATATAAATTATTTTTTTTCCGATTTTTATCCCATCGGGAAGTGATCGAAATTGTCTCTGAAACTCACTTTTGGCGGGACTGTACGTATCATACATTCTTAATCGTGGCTCTGTCTCCAATACTTACTTGAAGAACCGTGGGATGCTGTCGATTGTACATTCCGTGTTGAGGTGGCGGAACATTTCGTTGGCCCGATGGAACCGGAATTGGAGGAGGTCCGGATAACGGATGCGGTGGATACGTTCGCGCATTGAATCCTGGGGCATTAAAAGGCGTCGCTACCGCGCCGGGCTCTTGACGTAGTTGTTTCTTAATCCCTAATTCTAGTTCCAGTCTACAAAACATATTAATTAATATAAGCATAAAATTCGAACATTTGTACATATTTAAGTGAATCCTTACAAACTGTTACTCCGTTCCAAAAAAAAATAACGTATCCACAAAACCCGCTTATTTGTATTCTTTTTTCGGAAAATCAAGCAGAAACTAATCTTCAATCGTTATAATCGCAGTAAAAAAGACTTTAATTATAAAAAAATAAAAATAAAACCCCAAAGTTCATAAAAATTTAGGCGTAAGGACTACCTTAATGTCGTTGAGTACCATCAATGTATGTATTTACCTATCGTCGAGAGACAAGCGTTTCGGCGATCCAGTGGATTCCTCGATCCGCGGTGGATAAGTCAAATTGTTCCTGGGATAATATTCATATTCGGTGCTAGGCTGATTTGTGTTCGGATAGCGAAAATGGGGAGCGTTGTTCGCAGAATCCGTATTTTCAGATAACAATAACTCCGCATCCACTGCCGAAGAGTTTCCCGGAGAACCGGCACTCATACCTGATGTCTGCACGATTGTTTCAATTCGCCGGCCGCGTTCTCTACTTGTGCTTCTTTGCCTGTGATTACCTCGAACATCATTGGTTCGCAATCTGTCCCTCGGAGGTGTGATTGATCTGAATAAGGAAGCTCCGATTGATAATTGATTTTCGGAGGAAATAATGGAATTAAGTATCCTGGCATCAAAATCCCGAAACCTTTCCACGAAAACAAAGCTTCCTCCATGAGGAAGTAAAAAAATTGCTTCCTCATTATTTTTTGCTTTCTACAAAGCTATGAGTAAGTATGTTGATCAATTTTGGCTTCCTCGTAGAGGAAGCTTTGTAGAAAGCAAAAAATAATGAGGAAGAAATTTGCAAGGTTCTACTTTGCAGGCTTGTTTATACTCGGAAAACATTTTCATAAAAATTTGAAGTGACGTAGAATTTTACCGCTCGACAGATTCTCGCAAAATTTGATACACAGCATATCTCACGGGCAGTTCATTAATGTAAAAAATTTCAGCCCGGTGCCTCTTTAATTGCAAAAGTTATAGCGTAAAAACGATTTTTTCAAAATTTAAAAAATGGTGTAGAAAAAGAAATTTTCAACCGATTCGCCTCACATACAATCCCAAAAGTTGTTTTATGATAACCTACTTGCGTGCCAGATTACAAGAAAATCCGTAGAAAATTACGACAGTTATCGTGCGTACAAGAAAATCTGCACATACACAAACATCGAAAGAACATTCTTCCTTTTTCTTCAAGATGAAGAAACAACATAAAAAATCACCGACCGGATCCGAGAGAAAATGGATCATTCGCAGGTCAAATTGGTGTAGATTGCTTCATAAATATTAGTAATTGAAGAAAAGATTTCGGCCTCAAAAATAGGAATGTAATAGACCAACGAAATGTAGCAAATCATCTTAATTCATCTGATTACGTACCTGGAACGTCGTATCCGCTCCAGAGATCTCGCGACGCGTTCAGGACTTCGTCTTCTCGATCGCGAGCGTGATCTTGATCTGGATCGTGATCTGCTCCTCGATCTCGTCCTCGATCTCGTCCATGACCGTGAACGCGAGCGAGAATCGTATCGTCCGCGTGGAACGGGCGAGCGCGATCTGCGTGGCGATATACGAGAGGGTCGTGATGGTCTTCGTCCACCACGTCGAAAAGACGAATTATATCTATCCAATTCCGGAGAATCCCGTGAACGTTCCCATCCACCGTCGCGATCTCTGCGCTCGTCTCCTCGGCCTCTGGAGTATCGACTTCTTGGCAGAACGTCGTGCATAGGACCTTCGTTTATTTCCCGCTCGAGACTCGCGTTTCTCGAATACGTACGTTCCTCGTAATCTAAACTCGGAGCCTGTCCATTTGCGTACGCAATATCCCTTGTTTCACTGTTTTCTCGAACTGGAGCGTTATCCTCAAATCGCCAAGCTGGCTTTTCCGCTTCTTCGGCAGCACGGAATCTATGCATTCATGAGAATAGAAAACAATGATAAGATTTTGCAGCAAAATTATTGCCGGACTGAATTAACTAATACACTGAAAGACTTTTCTTTTGGTAGCGCATAGTAAACGTCACCTTTGCAGAGTCAATGTCGATCACAAAGTATAAACAGTACTCGTAAAAATTTAATTTTGTACCTTATTGTGTATTGGAAACATTGATAAACGAAGGGAAATAGAAGCGCGATTTGTAATGTATGTGAAGAAGAAGGTACAAAATTATTGTTAAGTGTATTGCACGCAGTGGTTCGCATGATAGTGATTACTTTTATCCGTAATCATCTGAATCGTAATCGTTTGAATTTTTTTAATGCATATGTTATGCATGAATGAATTTATTACAGGTCAAATTCCACATTGATCCGTCGAATAGTTTCTTCACCAGAAAATGATGAAACCCAGTCAATGCAGTTTGAAAAAACAAAATTCTCCCCCAAAGCGTCTTAAGGATGAACGAGAGAAGACTTTATAGTGTTTTCATCGAAGAATCAGTGAATAAAAAGTGAATATAGGATTGTGCTGGTAATAGCGTACCTGGCGGCACGATTAGCGCGATCGGCGTCCCGCAGCATCTCAAGTGGATCGTAAGACGATCTTTCTCGACTTCTACCGCGTTCTCTGCGTTCGTCATCGTCGAAATTCCTTCGTTCGCGATCGCGTTTGTCTGGAGGTCCTCCTCTTTTCGAGTTACCTATAAATCGTGACAATATTCAAATAGCACCGATTAATCGAATTCCAATTCTTGGTTTTCTCAAATGAGCTAATAATAATAATAAATTCAAAATATCCCATTTTTTCCTTTACACTAATACTTTTTAGTTTTTCATTCACTATAATCGAAGAATAATCTTCAATATATATTCTACCATAAGAATCAATGCTTTTTGTTGATACACTGTTGCGAAAGAACGCCACAAATGGCGCTAGTGTCTCAACGCGCAGACTCAAATGCTTTAATTCGCCTAGTTGTTAGAAAAATAAATTATAAAAATCAACTACATAAATATTAGAGAAAAAAAAGTAGCATGCTCACCTCCTTTAGCAGAACCGGTTGCAAGATGTCTGCTAGGACTGCGTGAAAACTTGTCTCTCCTATCATCAGCAAATCGAGCGCCTCGTTTCTGACGTTCCCAATTCGAACCCTCGTCTCTTCTCCTAGGACTTCTGCTTCGACTTCTGCTCCAGCTTCGACTTCTGCTCGGTGATCGACTCCGATCTCTTTCCCAAGTGCCAAGTGGACTTCCACTGCGTCTTCTGCCTCTTGACCTCGCCGGACTCGCTCTTCTTCGATTATCCGATTTCGCGGGGCTCTTAAAGCTCCGATTGTCCCTGTCGTCGTTTCTTTTTCTGTCTTTAATATCTTTCCCGTCTTTTATCGTGCCATAACTGCCTCCGCGATAACTGGATCCGCTCGGTCGATCTTCGCCACCTCCTGACTTCCATTTGTCCTTATCCTTTCGCGTTGGGCTTCTTTTCCTCTGTTCCGACGTCGGTGTTTTGGATCTGCGATCCTTCTCACCGATTGGTTTAGCCTCTGCCGGCATCTGTTGATTATCCTCTTTGCCCAGACGGGAATCCACTCGAACCGGCGAATTTGATTTAGGTAATCGTATCGGCGATATTTTCGAGCGACTGCTTTTTTCCTCAGGAGGAATTTTAGCGATCGGTTTGGGTAACATCGGCGGCGTAGTTGATCGCAGTGCGCCCTTATCAGTGTCACTTTTTCGCGCCGCGCATTCGCTTTTGTCACCGGACTTTTTCTTATCCACTGGCGTTTCTTCTCTATCAGCTACTTTTTGAGGCGCGCTTTTAGCGAGCGGAGTTATCGACGAAATTCTCGGGGGTTTAGCTTCTTCGTTCGACTTGCGTAGCAACAACTGCTTGGGAATGAGTTTCAGTGTCAATTTATTCTCTCCCGAAGTCATTTTCGTTTCGCTACTCGTCGCAATGTCAGTAACACCGGAAGCCAATGTCTTTTTTGGGCATTCCTCGTCGAAAAGTGTCTTCCTCGCATCTTCAGCAGCGTTTTTTCTCTCAGTTTCCTCGGCAGCGTATTCCGCGAACATGTCCATCCGCAGTTTTCTCATTGCCGGAGATTCGCTGCTGTAAGATTCCTCCTCGTTCTGCTCCTTCGCCTCTCCAGGAACGATCGTCGTCCAAGTTCCCAGAGTGTTTCCCGTCGCTTCCGGTTGCTCGGAGATGGCGGACAACTTTGCAATATGCTGAGGAGATTTTTCCAGTTGCAGAAAGGTTTCCTCTTCGACGTTGCTCTTCATAGAATTCGTGTCTACGAGAAAATCGTCAACTTTTTCATTCAAATTCTTCCGGCTAGCGTCGTTACTGCCACAGCTGTTCGTATTGGATTCAACGTCTTCGGATTTCACGGAAAGACCTGGAGAACTTGGGCTATAAAGAGCAGCGTCTCTTTCTCGAGCGGCGCAAGTGCCGTCGAAGCTTTTTTTAAGAACAACAGGAGGCGGAACGCCTTCCGGAGACCACAAGCAATCCTTCGCGTTATTCTCCTTCGGCGAACGCGGAGCCTCGTGTCCGTCCTCCCTAATCACGTCAAGTTTCTCATCAGCGGGCTTTATTTCCGCCTCTTTCGGATCCACGACATTAGTCCATTTAGCGACTGTTTCCTCCTCCTGTTCCCACAAAACTGGAACGATTTTTTCGTCCGTGTTGCTATCCGGCGTTTGAGCGGATATATCCCAACGGCTTCTTCTGCTTCTCTTGGGAGTATCAGTTTCAGTGCTGACATTTCCTTCTGGTGGTTCTTCTTGAAGAGTTTGAATGATAATCGAATCTTTCTCGGGACTTTTGTCGATTTTATCATCGCGAGCGACCGTTGAAATCGGTGTGTCAGCCGGAATACTTTGTTCGGATAGTTTAACGGAAGTTGGAATAAAACAGTCGTCCTCGGATTCCCATCCTTTGACCTTTGACGCCGCTGTTTGCTTCTGCCTCTCCTTTCGCAGCATCAACTCCTGTCGTTGATCTTCCTCCTCCTCCTCTTCCCATATTCGCATTGCGCACAGGCGCACCTGTGATTTTCGGCTTTCTCGTGGACTTTCTTGAGTGACGGCGATGTAAGTATCGGTAACGCGATCGTAACGAACTTCCTTTGGTACTTTTTTGCTCGACGTTGGTTTTCCGAGTTTTTCCTTGACGCTAGTTTCCGGAAGATCATCCATGCTGTCTACTTCCCATTCGTCCGCTAAAACAGACTTGTGGCCAACTTTTTCCAGTTGCGTCAACGAGGGAACGTTGAGCGAATCGAAATCTGTGGCGGGCCATTTAGTTCGTTGCTTGTTTTGCGCTTTTTTCGATTGCCGACGCAATTCTTTTGACGCTGATCGCTTCTTCTTTTTAACCCAATCGCCGATGTAATTTTCACGGCTGCTTTTACTCGCTGAACTGCTTGAGCTTGTCGTGGTGTCACTTGTCGAACTAGCGCTGCTAGAACTGCTGCTGCTGCTACTGCGTCTCGTACGATCTCTGAGCTTCTTCGACGTCTTTCTTCGGGACATTTTGTCGATACTAATCGTTGCAATGCTGTTTTCTCGGAGTTCGCCAAGACGATCGTCGGATTGTGAGGCGCGAATGGATTCGGCGGATTGTTCGCCATTATCGGCGGAATCTTTGGATTCTTTCCAAGGTTTACAAGTGGCATTTTGAACGATTTCAGCTGAGCCATTGCTCGGCGAAGACTTGTTCGATACCGCGAGTTGAGCTGTTTTTTGGGGCATTGGAATCGAATCGTTTTCCCATTCTTCCGCCAAGAATTTGTGACTTTCTCGTTCTGAGAGCCTTTTATTCGTCGGTGGATTTTGAGGGGATTGTTCGACTGGTGCGGAAATATGCTCGGAAAGTTCTTGTGATATTTCGGTGGGTTTTATTGATTTGTCCCAGGATACAGAAGATTCGGATGTTTTTTCTTTGGCTTCGACGGGACCGTTTCTGGTTTCCGTTTCAGCTTCGATTTTTATTTTGATCTCAGGAATTTGAAGGATTTTCATAGGTTTTTCCGTGAGCTTTTGGACATTTTCGTCGTCGGATATCGATATCACTGTATCGATTTTACGAATCTTCGACGGACGATCCTTTCGTTTACGATGTTTTTGCGGGATTTCCTCAACAGAACTGCTGGAAGATTCGGATTCGGTGCTTGTTTTACGAGAGCGTTTTTTCTTTCGCAGTCTCGAGCGTTTAATCTTGTGTTTACGTTTGCTGGTTTTTCGTCGCTTTCGTTTGTTGGCGCTTTCGTCGCTGCTGCTATCATCGCTGCTACTTTCGGAATTTGTGCTGGATTCTTTCGCTGCTCTACGTTTTTTACCACGTTTTTTCTTCTTCTTACGCTTTTTACGGTTCTTCTTCTTTCTTCGCTTTTTCTTTCGTTCATTTTCCGATTCCGAGGAACTCGACGACGAAGAAGATTCGCTAGAGTCGCTCGAAGACGCTTGTTTCTTTTCTAACTTCTCTGCCCTTTTTTTCGAAGGATTTTTCATTAATGGAATATCGTTGTCGCTCGTTTGTTCGGTTTTTATTACAACGTTTCTCCAGTCACTTGGAATTGGTGAAGATTCCTTCGTGTGTCTTTTGGTGCGAGCTTCGCCGTCATCGGTTTTTCGTCTACGCTTTGGCGATGGCGATCGTCTTGAGGACGATCGTCGCTTCCGACCGGAAGTTTCGTCTCGCAGAGGATTTTTCATGGAATCTCTGGATTTAACTAAGTCTCGACCAAAATCAAATTGCAACTGAATCGTTGCTGATCTCGGGTCGTCTGACGTATCGATTGCGCATGGTTTGGACATTTTTTCGGAACTCTCTTCGTTAATAGATGTCTCACTGCTCACCATTTTCATAAATTGCTCGTATTCCGCAACGAGATTTTCACCGATAACGGTTTTTGTTCGACCCTCAACGTTTGTAGATTTGCACCGTTCTATTCCCATAGCCGCTGCGGCTGCGAGTTCCTCTTCTTCTTCCTGATCTATCGGCGGAACGGTTGTAGGAACGCGCTTGTCTGAATAATAAATTGTTGAATAAATATTGAACCAGGTAGTAATTCACGTAATTACTTTATCCATTGCCTTTTTTTTTAATTTCCGGATAATTATTATTGACTTCTATACAGTTACGCAATTGGCACTCAAAAAAACAATATTTTGTAACATTATTCGATTTCTAATTCGAGTAGATTTCGCGATATCGAACTAAAATTGTCTATACAAATTAATTAACACTGGAAATCATAAACAAGGGTTCAAAATCGAAGTTGCACTTTTCTTCGAATTTGTCATTCGGTTTGAGATCTTTCAAAGCTTCTACGAAAAAGCCTAAAATGTTTAACATTATTTTCCTATGATGGAGCAAAAGATATCAAGAGATCAAATAAATTGGGAAAATTTTCGTCGTTATGGTTACAAATTAATACAGTCACTAGAAAGATTATGATAACTTACTTGATTTTTTACTAGAGTTAACGGACACAGTTGATTTGATTTTTTCCTCTTGTCCGGTTTCGTCAGGTTTGAGTTGCGACGCGGGATATTCGTCCTCGACATCCCATATAGTTTTGCCAGGGCGTTGAACAGCGGAAGATCGACGCGGTTTCTCAAATGATCCGGTTTTGCTGTGCTTGCGATACCAGTTGCGTTGTCTGCGAGCTTCCTCGGGTTCTGCTAAACGATCACTGTAATTTCACGAAGAAAAGACGATAGGTCGTATCACAATGTATATTGATATTCATAATATAATTATATTTCGGCAAATTTGAAAAAAGTGTTTCATTTTCTTGTGTGTTTCAAAAGATCGACCTTTTTTGCGTCGAATGATAGCCAATAAATTTAATTCGTGTCCGTTCCCAAAATATTGATTATTATTGTTTTAAGATGAAATGGTTTTTTTCATTCATTTTGGCAATTTGGAAGTATTTATATGTTTTTTTTTTTTTTAAATATCATCAAAGGACTCTTAACTATTTCCAATTATCCAAAATTGAGTGCCAAACTTGGCAACAGCGCCGCGTTAACATTTACGTTTTCAGCAGTTGCCGTGCGAGTTGTGCCGTTGCATTTTTTTGTAAACATTCGTCATTTATCGCTGACTTCTCTGCGACTTTGTGGCAACGACACACTAATTTCATCATCTATATATTCTGAATGGTTTGTATAGCATATATATATGTGCACAGGCGAGTGCGTATATGTAAAAGGCGAAGAACTACCGCATCTCTTGAACGAACGCGACAACATTTGAATCGTGCGCCAACAACGCCGAATTCAATGCGTATAATGTTGTCGCTACTATCCATCATGCCCGCTATTCCAACGAAAAATTGTCTTTTTCATCTACATATTTGTCAATTGCTAAATAACAAAGAATACTATTGCAGAAAGCATCCTTGAAATATTCTTTACCGTCTTCAATCATTTCTTTGTAACATTTCCACATGGACTATTCCGGAAAACATTTGATTAAATTCTTAATTCACGATCCGCCATAAGTAGAGTTAAATGGTGCAAAATGGAGAAAATAAAAAAACAAAAAAAAAATATCATTCAGCCAAAACGGTGAACACAAACTCGTTAAAGCTTTGCAGTCAAACTTAAAACGTCCATACCAAAACGTAAAAAAAAAATCCGAATTGTTTTACATGTGTTTGTAAAAAATCTCCTGCCAAATGTATGTTTTAAAAGCATATCAATCGAAGATGAGGATTCTGAGACAGTATACAATGAAACTCGAACTCGATCGACCGTATAGGTTTCGAGACATCACGACTAAAAGGAATATTTGCTATTTGTGTTTTATTTCTCGCTCACGGCGCGTATGGTTGCATTATCCGTCCTACCCACCCTTTTCCATGGTGTCCAGTTAAAATACCGTACGAAGTGCAAAGATATTTCATGAATATTGCTCGAAAATTTCAAAAACATTTTTAGAAGGTTTCAAAAACATTTCAAGCAAATTTTAAAGTCCCATCTAGATAGTTTTGGGACAGTAATAAAAGGGAAAAATAGGTTCGCAAAGAACCATAGCGCATTTAATTTTGATCGAAACTGGGGTAAATATTTTTGAAGGTTAGTTGCTGATAGTATTTTTGAATAAGATCAAATTTGAAAGGATATGGAAAATTCATGGACACTGCGTAAAATTCAAGGATATTCACGGACATTTCAAGGATCATTGGACACCATGCTCACGTCGCCGTACGACCGCATTTATCCCTCGTTTTTCATCATCGAACTACCTTTAACAGGGTAGAAATTTTCGTACTGCTGCCGCTCTATTCTTTGCTTTTTGAATATTATACCTCTATGAGGAAGTATGTTCATTAGTTTTGGCTTCTAGAGGAAATTTCGTTCGAGTTAAAGCGTTGACGGACATTTTTCGAAATCTTAAAAATATTATCCAAACGGAGTGCGTCAAGCGATTTTAATTAAATTAATACCACGTAAACATTGATCAGTATTCTGGCAATAAAATGTGAACTGATTTCGTCGAGAAGTTCACAAGTTATGGGAAAATGAATTTTAGTCACTTTGTCTCACATCCACACACATACATAATCCGGACATTTTCGTAAACCACTTTTTTTCTATGTTTTGAATCATTTTAAGTGTCCTGATATAATGGATCTCGAAATTTTTTTTCATAAAACCGAAGATTCCTCTGCGAGGAAGCGATGAACTTAAACACCGATATAGTAATATCTATTCACACATTATTCTTATCAGAAAATTCAAATAGCAATTATAGAGTGGCCGAGAAAGGGCCATTTTTCGGGAAAGATAAGAAAAGAACTAGAATCCCGAAAGAAAAGTTTTAATCTATTCTGTTTAAAAAATATATATCTTGCGTCTGAAGACCGAGAATAAAAAGATAAAATTGTGATTGCAGTATAGACATACCATTCACGCGTCGTCTCGCATATATCCCGCATCGCTTTACGACGTTCGACCGGAATCGCTTGGAAAACCTGCTCGCGAGTCAGAAGAAGAGAAACCCGTGGATTTTCGCAATATAACAGCGGTGTGCCTTTTACGTTCTTAGTTACTCTGATTGATTCGGGCGGGTAGGACTTGGGGCCATCCAATCCATCGGCGACCACGGAAGTTCGAGTTAAATTACGGTCACCAATCATCATCATCTTCTCGAAATTCTTTGAGTAGTCCTCGGCTGTCCTATTAATGCAACGATGAGCTTTTAAAGTTGATTCACACTTAAAAGATTCAATAAGTAATGTAAAATAACCGTCATTTATCAATCGTTACAAATTACATTTTTGGGACCATAATTTGACTGTCATTTTATTATAATGAATTTCTTTCTAAAACGATCTCAAACCATGGACATGAGAAGCGATTTTCATAAACTGAAATAAAAAAGTAAGAAAGTAAAAAATTAAATTAAATTAAATTGAAAATTCCCCTAAAGTCCTGTCATTTATAGGAAAGTTTAAGCAATAGTCTGGATGGAAAGCATTTTTACGCATCAAATTTTTTCAATTTTTATTTTAATAAAAATTCGCAAAAAAATAGAAGCGAACTCTGGAACACTTTTTTTTCAAGCTAAAACATGTCGATATCTGAAACAGGATTTATTATAATTGTGTCAGATTTCCGATATCCACCCCTCAATATATTCGTTGTTAATACTTATAAGTATATGAATTGTTGAAATAAAAATTGTTGTTGCTCCTTAGGAATGGACTAATAACATGAAAGTCGGGGATAAAATCCGAGGTCAAGGGTCTGATTCAGGTCGAGTTGGTATGGAATACCCCATAATTTATTGGAGCAAAAATTGTTCATAAATATACATTCTTAAATAGTTTATTTTTAAAATATCTGCATATCCCGGAATGTCGAGTGCTTAAGAAATTATTATTTTTCATTAGAAAAAAGGCTAAATAATTGAGTTTAAAGGGTTAATATTTGGGCGTCACTTAATTAATATGGCTTAATGATTAAATGACGATGTTCAGTTGTAAAATGGTGGTAATATTTGTGTCATTTATAAAGTGTTTTAAATGCACAGAATGTGACCAAATTAAACACAATATTAGATAGCTCTGCATCACTGACTTTAAAGTCCACCAATTTACCTGAACTTTGTAGGTTAATAGGAAGCCATAAACATGCCACGCGAATGCCAAACATCAGCTGAGTAGCAAAAAGACAACGCACATTTGATGCTTTGTAAAATCACGGTAATTTCTGTACAGGTCATTTTATAGTTATCTAAAATCTAGTGCACCTTAAAATTTCTCAATTTTAGAAAGTTTTAACGAATAGTTATTCTTCTTGCAGAAAACTTTTGGAAAAAATTGCGTATATGGGCCTTTTGCCCATCATTTCTAAATGGAATCCTAAAGTTTAGTTTTTGAATGAAAATTTTAACTTAAATTTTAACGTCTCACCGAATATAGTCAGGAAAAGCAATAGTACTATTTTTCGTCGGAAATTTTCTGACTTTTCCACGTAAAAAAAAGTAAAAGTCCTTATTTTTCGAGCTTTGAAACTTTTCATCTTGGAAGTGTCGTTAAATGTGAAAACAATGATTATTTTCCGGAAAATTCAGAAAATTTCCGGAAAATTTATTTCCGGAATTATTTTTTATCAGGAAAGAAGCTAAAGGGTTAAGTTTTAATATTTCAGCGTAGCTTATTTAGCATATCATAAGAATCTGTTCAATGATTAAATTGCTACAGATGACTGTTTAGTAGTAAAATGGTAGTAATCTTATGTGTCATTTCTAAAGTGTTAGATATGTCGCGTGTGTGACGATTCAGACACATTTGGTAATTTTACTAAGAGTATGTTTCGGTCAGATGATCAGCAGTATGATATATCTACAATTTTTACTTGTTCAAATGAGACTAATATTTTTTTAATTTTGTTGCTCATCAAGATTCTCAAAATTTGATGCAAAAGCAAGGTTTCCGCCAAAGGCGACGTCTGATCAAAATTATTTAGCACTGCCTCTTCACGCTTGAAATATTTAAGAACTCAAAAACATTGCACGTTGATTTTTTTGGCGTGAAAAATATATTACAAATGTAATTCTGAAAATACCGAAATTCAAGAATTTTGTCGCTCTTATCTACAACCTTTGTTCCAATCACAACAAAATAAATCATATAAAAGCTACGGTCTGTGCGATACTATTTCGTACCGCCTCTTCTTTACACAATTTAAAAAAAATTGGAATTCATCATATTCAGACCCGTTAAAAAAGGAGTTTTCTTCCGAAAAAATATCTTTATGTTCCTTTCAAAATTGACCTATTTATATTGTCGAAAGGCTTTCCCATTACTTATTCTGTTGTTACCCAAACGAAGATTATAGATGAACGCGCTAAAATTGCAAAATTGAGGTAGTTTCAGTATTTGCAATATTTTACTTTCACTAAAACAGTGCCAAAAAAATCTCTTCGTCTTAGGTGTTCACAAAAACTTCTATTTTCTATTGAACACACGATTCAGCGTTACAAGTTTTCCAAAATTGGATTAGGGAATTTTTTTTCCAAGCGTCAAAAGGCTAAATAATTTTTGCGATATAAAATTTTCTTCATTTTTATTAAATAATTTTAACAAAAGTGCTAAATAATTTTTGACTAGCATTGCCTTCGGCGAAAACTTTTTTCCGGCATAAAAATTAAAGAACATTGATAAGCACCAAAATAAAAAAATATTTGGCTTTTTTAACAGCCAAAGTCTACATCACTGCCTTTAAATTATGCTCGAGACCTCGACAATGAACACAAATTTACCTGGACTTTATAGGTTGACTTAAGCATTTGTCCTCGTAATCCAGTCTAGCGGAGTGGTCGAAAGAACGTCTCAATCTTGCCCACGTGTGATGTTTTGTCGAACGTTCAGCTACATCAGTTTTGTCTCTATTTTTTGGACAACTATAATCTGCGCTCTGTTCTTTTCTATGCCTCGTTTCGTCCCTGATTCTACTGCTGCTTCTACTTTTTCGATTAACATCTTTGACTCTACTGCTACTTCTACTTTTCCGACTGATATCTTTGATTATACTACTGCTTCTGCTTTTTCGACTGATATCTCTGACTCTACTGCTGCTCCTGCTTTTTCTACTGATATCTTTGACTCTACTGGCGCTTCTGCTTTTTCTATTGACATCTTTGACTCTACTGCTGCTTCTACTTTTCCTCCTTTCATCCTTAGATCTACTATTACTCCTGCTTTTCCTTGCGTCCTCTTTAATTTTGTTCAAATCTCTATTCCGAGGTTGTGCATCCTTTACTCTACTTTCATCCGTAATTTCCTTTGTATCTTCTTTAACCCTGTCGTCTTTAACTTTACCTTCAACCCTAATTTCCTTCGTGATTTCTTGGACTCTCTCGTCTCTAACTTTACAGTCATCAAGAGTTTCCCTCGTATCTTCATTCGCTTTGCTGTTACTTCTGTGTTCTCCTTTTTCTTCCGTTATTTTACTGTCAACCCTATGTTCTCTATTTTCCTCCTGAACTTTACTACCGTCTCTGCTGCTTTTTTTCTCTTCCGGCACTTTACTTTCATCCCTGATATCTCTTTTGTCCTGTGCTACTTTCGTATCCTCTCTACGTTCTTTTTTCTCTTCTGAAACTTTAGACTCCTCTCTATGTTCCTTTTTCTCCTCCGGAACTTTGCTCTCATCCCTAACTTCCCTCTTGTCGTCTCTTCTGCAATCGCTCCTACTTTCCCGTTTTGATTCCTCTCTTTTCTTTTCTCTGCTGTCTACGAATCTACTTTCCTTTTTATCTTCGTGACCTCCTTTACTTCCTCTGTTTCTGTATTCTCTGCTGTCTCTTTTATCATCCCTGTCTCTACTGCGACGTTCTCTGTCCTGAGACTTTGGACGATACCTATCCTTGCTATCTTTTTTATCTTTGTGGTCTTTACTCTTGTATTCCTCGTGCCGGTCGCGGCTACGGCTTCTTTGTCGTCTGCACAAGAAACAACGCTCGAATTACGAAAAACACAGTTTGAAAAAAAGCTGAAAACTAAATCGAAAATACCTCTCGAACGATTTATGATTGTCGGAAATTCTCGAATGCTGAGAATAAGAGTCGTGAATTTTCTGCCGGCTTCTGTTGTCGGAATATTTATTACTGTCGGCGGTGCTTCTACCGGAACGGTACGACTTGACACTGCCATCTTCTTGTCGTCCATGATGAGATCCTCCCATTGGGCTGTAAATTTCCATCTTCCTTTTCGCTTCTTCTCTCATAATCTCTTCTATGGCAAATACTTTTTCCTCTGGAAGAAATTTAAATTATGATTGTGAAAAAAAATTTTTTGATGTGGTAGCGAGAGTGAACAATCCTGAAATGTGTGATTACAGTACACAATGATTTAATGCGGAGTAGAATGAAACAGTGCTAATAACGCTATTGAATTGCGTTCATATGATTACGAGTGTGTTGAAACTGCTGCAAGAGAAGTTTTTACTTATGTATAATGAATTTAGGGAGTTTATCCATAACTTGTTATGTTTTTTTCATTATTCTATAGCAATTCATTTTTTTTAAGAGAATCAAAAAGTAATTCTTCTGTAAATCTGGTGTTAAGTTGGAGCTTCTTATTATTATTGGTGATAACCAACTCATGAGGAGTAGGAACAGTGATAACAACTATTTTATTGTTGTTTGTGCAGCATTTTATAGTTCGTAACATGATGCTACAGCATCACACATTTTTATAAGCAATACCCATAAGTGTATTATTCTTGGGACCCCAATTCAACTGTGATTTGATTGTAACGAATTCTTATGCGGAACAATGGTCATTTTGATCTCAAGCCAATGGACATGACAAGCACATCACAATCATCGGCTAAGTAGCAAAATGACAATGTACATTTAATGCTCTGTAAAATTAGGGTAATCTCTATGTAGGTAATTTTTTAGTCATTTGAATTCTGGTGCACTATATGATTTTTTAATTTTGGGAAATTTCAATGGTATGATCCAACCTAATGATGGTTTTTTATTCAGATTGCACATGTTATTTTATCGAAAGGTAAGAGTTTTTCAAAAATCTAAGTTTTATTCAAAGACCATTTTTTAAATATTTTCGAAACATTTGTGTTCATAATTTTGCCTGTGCTAAAACTGCTGCAAGTGATGTTTTTATTTATGTATAATGAATATGTGAAGTTTATCCATAATTTTTTATGTTTTTGTCATTATTCTACAGCAATTGAATTTCAAGGAGAAAGAAAAAAGTCATTATTCTGTAGCTTTGGTGTTAAGCTAGAGAAAATTTATTATTATTAGTAACGACCAACACATGAACAGAAGCAATGGATAATGACAACGACAACGGAAACAACAATGGAATGCAAAAAAATCATGTTGGGGTTGATGAGCAAATATATTACAAATGTGGCTGTTATATTTATAATATTATATAAGTAATATTATATTTTCAGTAAAGAAAATATTTTAACCAAACATAGAATTTATTACAAAGTGGCAAAAGCTATCATCAGCCACTCAAAATAATTTAAGTGTTCAATTGCATAACAATATCCGAAGGATGAACATTATTAAATAATTCTGTTATGCAACAGAAAAACTCTTTATACACAAATATCAGAGATGAAATAAAATTAAAAACAAGATTACAGTCATCAAAAATAAAAACACCAACAATATTTACATACTTTCTTTACCTTCACAATAAAATCGATTATCTCAATCATCAAATAAAAAAATCTATTTTCCAGTAATCAAACATATACCAAAAACAATCAAATATTCACAATACCTGTATGTTTTTTAGGTTTTGCAGTCTCTCTATTGGAATGTTGTTCCTGTTTCTCCTGAATATCCAGAGCGGCTTCAATTTTTGATTTAGCATTATTCAATTCGTCGATGAGCATCTTAACATTGCTGGTGGACTTCATCTTGACTTTCGCAGAATCCAAACCATGATTTTTGTTCAGAGGCGTAACTTTTGGCTTGGGCTTTTGGACTTTAGGAATAACATTAAATTTGTTGGCAAACGCCATTAACCGTTTTTTGGCTTGAATTTTGCCTAAAACTGGCTTGGGCCTATTGATTCCGGATAATACTTTATCCGGGGCCTCCTTTGCGCTTTCCGGAGCTCCTGGATCATCAGGAACGACCGGAGGCTGAGAAACCACGAGTCCGGTGGTAGTTTCCGTTGCATCTTTATCAACGTTGATTTTTTCAGGTTGAGGAAGAGGCTCGGAGCTTTTCTCTTCGGCAGTGGGAAGAGGAGGTGGTAAAGCGATGTCATCCGGATTATTAAATTGTTGCGACATCGATGAATTCCGTCGGTTTATGCTTTAACTAACCACAAGCGAGCGCCAACATAACCAATTAGAAAATATTTTACGAATGCTTGGATTTCTTCGTAATTCATTGACACTATAAATATTGAACATTATTCGCGAAAATAAAATGTAAAACGTCGAGGCGAATGACTAAATGCACATTACGATAATTTAACAAATGAAGCGATCCTGCGAAAAGATATTCTTACCGGTGTATCGTGCTAACTAGAGAATCGTACAGCCATCGCACAAGAAACTCGCGATTATATTTATAAGATGATAATATATCCACTCGGAAAACGCACTAAATCGCCCGCTTTATTTGCGGTTGTTCAATCAAATAACCGATAAATGATAACGAACAGTACACATAAAAGACGAGACAGTCATTTTGATCAAACTTCAGGGCTGGCTACATGACGGAATGAAAAAAAAAAACGGGGAAGAGCAAACGCTGTGAAGTCAGCCGACTAAATTATACTTTTGAATTTTTTTGCTTATGTCGTTTGGTTATTGATTAATATTGATTGGCTAGTATCAATGTTTGATAGTGGATCGTTATTAAAAATAAAAATCGAAATACACACTGAAGTTCATCGGAATTTTCTTTTCTGGCAAATCAAATTGGTTGACGCTCAGTCGATGCGAAATCGTTTGGTAGTTATGAGTTAGTTTACGAATTCAATTAAATGGTTACTCAATCTGAATGGAATCGTTTATAGATAAGATATTATAGATAGTTAATGTTTTGATAAACGAAATTTTAAGCCGTATGCACTTCATACGGCTTCATTCGTGGTTCAATACATAATCGGTTAAATAGTCTGGTAAATAACTGGTTAAATAGCCTCAACTACCAATGATAATTTACCGGCACCAACGGCGTTGATTTTATTTTATTTGGTAGTTGACAGGTACTCGTCGAACCGGTTAAAAAAAGTATTATCGATCATGGTTCGTTGAAAAGATAATCAGGATATTCAATGTGTTCTAATTGATTCAGTGGCGTGTTTAGTCAAGAAAATCTTCAAATCAATTATTATGTATTTATAGAAGAAGTCCTCTTTTAGAAAAGACTTGGCACATTGGCACGAGATGGTCGGGGGAAAGGATTTTACATGTTCTTGAGGAAATGACGGAGTAGATTTTCTTACCGATTTCGGTCGGTAAGGTAGTTCGGTTTTGTATTTTACAAACTACCTTGTTAATTTGTTACAAATATCTTTCATATTGCACAGAATTATGATATAAACATAAGCGTATTTGGGTCCACTCGAATTTCGGGTAAAAAAGCTCGAAAAATGAAGAATATTGCAAATTTGTAAACTTGCCCAGAACCAAAATGGCTGCTCAAACTGACATTACCTATTTTGTAATATACAAAAATTCTAGGAATAAATTCGAAAAACGAGAATGGTCGCAAATTCTACAAGCTTTTCCGTATATTTGAAGATCATTAGACTGGCGATGGCACAAAAAAAGTGCACGTGAAATGTAAACTAGGTTTACACGGTCCAATCGGAAAAAAAAATACTTACACTCTTTTTTTACCGGGTCAAAGTCTTCATCAATGGTAAACTGGCCGCATAATCGTAGACTAGACCATACGAAGCATTCTCCATCAATACAACCACTTTTTTTCGAACCTCTCTGATAAGTTCTATAATTAGACAAATTTTAGTATCACCTGAAAGTACTCTTTTTTAATTTATTCAGATTTTTCAATCCGATATTACAGAAAATGAAATATTTTCGTAGAGACAAAAAGTTGTTGTTCACGCGCTTATTTGCTACCGTTTAGAAAATCCAGCAATTAAAAAAATATGAAAACAGTTAAATTTATCGAGCCCGAAACATTTGCGTGGCAAGACCGAGTTTCGTGACTCTTTTCCCGTAAAAAAAAACGAACAACAATAATCATTTTACCATGAACCAATTAAGCAACAAATTACTAGTCGCTAACGGATTATTCCAGATAGAAGATCGTTGAAAATCATAATTCAACGCGGAATGCACGATAGACAAAGGATCTAAATGAAGGTGTTCAGACTTTATTTGCTCAAGAAATATTCGAAGAATACAGATACCTAGAGGTGACGATGAATGTGGAATCGAAGGACATAACGATAAGACTTTTTACTTTCCTTTCTCTCACATTCGCATATTTTAACAATTAAATGTGCTTTTTGCTTTTTTTTTCGCTTCTTACTCGCTATGTTCTTATTGTCCTACTCACCCCTACCTACATGTAGACGTGTTGAATAATTTCATGAAAATCAGTCGAGACCAAATTTACCGTACGTTGAAATTTGAGCTCTACCGTTTTTGTTTTCTTTTATTTTTATTTCAATTTTTTTGTTAAATAGCTCGTCGATCTTTTAACCATCCATCCGTGATGTACATTGTGTGTGTATTTTTCATGCAGTGCTCGATCTGAATAAAAAGAGCGAGCAATCAGCCACTATTCTCTCTCGTTTTCTTTTTTTTTTTTGTATCTTTCTTTCTGTACACGGCTTTCACACGGATCGTTGCAATCGACATTGACTTTCTTTCCTGTTTAATAATCTGCATTCTTCATACAATTTTATCTCCAATAACTGCTTGACTCACTCATTGTATTCGAGCCAGCACTATAAATTGTATAATGTGAGAGTCTGAAGTTTTATTTAACATCAAGGTGCTAAAGGGACAAGGCACGGCAATGAATAATGAGCGAAGAGGAACGTCTTGACCCTTTGGCGTCAATGATGCGGAGGTGTTCCCCATAAGCGCTTCCGCGATTCAGGCCCTATATTGAATCGCGGTCGCTAACCTGGAGGGATTCTTCTCTTTATACCAAAATAGTATTTATCTATCTCATAAAATTACTCTCGGTCAATTTTTACAAGATATGTCATTGCAGCAGCGACGAGTTTCGCTATAATATCGTCGTCGGATTTTTTTTTTTTTCTTTTTTCGTCGAAACGATCTTCTTTATATCTTTTCCTCTCCTTTCTCGTTCTTACGATTATTCACGATACTTCAATGTGTCGAAAAGAACGAAGGCAGCTCGTTATTGCGACGATTCTACAATTGATTATTCGTCGTCGAAATTTGACTAACAAATCGCTGAACCTACGGCGAAAGGAGAGACAAAGATTTACAGCGATTTTGCGACACATTCCTTCCTTGTAGAGCTCTCGCTTCATATATATATATATGTATATATATATATATATTTGTTTCTTATGTATATATATATAATATATTATTGATATGTATAATATTATGATATGTATGCGATGTCACATTATTATAGAGATACCGAAAATATTCGGTACCGTTTACTTCCATTGTCAAGACGACCATCGCTCGAGGGCGCTATCTCGACGAGTTGAGAATAATAATACTCGTGATTACACCCCCAAGCGTTTAATAATTATCGTTTGATAATACACACTTTCGAGTTTATAAAACGAAATATTTCGTTGATGATGTACGACGGGACGTTTTGGTGTCTCGTTCTGATATGTCTGTACGCCAGTCTGGCTTTTTAAGAGTATTATGTACATCACCTACGAATTTTTCGCATCGAATAATAATTTACAGCCACCAGTGATAACGACTGAATTGCCGCGACGATTACTTTTGCTAACATTAATTGTTGTAAAATATTGCATTGCGTGAGGAATCAGCGCGTGTCTATTTTCCTATTTTGTTGTTGTTGTTGTAAAAAAAACATTTAGCGACGCTAAAAACAATGTTGGCCGATCGTTCACTGCGCATTTTTTGTTTGTGTTGCTGATTTGTTTATGTTTATTAGTCGTAAAAAAACACTCCGTTTTTTTTTTCGTTGAGCCGACCGTCGAGACTTTTTTCTATAAAGTTTATGCAAATTCAAAATTTATACTAAGGAAATACTATTTAATCTAAACAGCAATTGTAAGAAAGTTGATGTGTTTGGAAAACCTGTGGATAGTGCGATGCTGTTTTCCTTTCTTTTTAATCTTTAATCAACTGGTCGACCTTGATTTTATTAATTTTTACTTAACGTATGTGGTTCACGATATGTTTGCCGTCGACAAATTCACGATTAAAAAAAACTGTACATAATTTCACAAATGACGTTTGTTTTTTTAAAATTCGACTTTTTGCGTTAGCCTATTTCCTTTTGTACGACAAAGAAAAAAAACTCGACGTGCAGCATAAAACTAAAGCATTTTTTTTCGCTTCTGTGTCTGTGTGTAGGGATCAGCACCTCCGCCACATTCGTATAAGCAATTTTTGTTGATTTACCCCATCATTCATTCATTATAAAACAATGTGAAAGATTAACCTGCGCGATATGATATAACTTCATATCACATACCGAAGAACCTTTTAATTGCAATTATCACCACAAAAATATTGTAAAACACGAATTAAACGGCAAAATTAGACACTACTTTCGAGCGTTATTTTATCATTTTTTCATGAGATTAAATGCAAAAAAAAAATAATATTCTTTAAAGTGAAAAGATGCAATTCTATATTTTGCCGATAATCTTTATGAAATATATAATATCAAATAGATGATTTAATAAATAAACAAAAGGAGCGTATTTGGCAGTAACGGAAGGTACTCATCTCTGTATGCGTTTTAATTCTTTCTTATTTTCTTTCTTATTTCTCTTTCTCTTTTCAGATCTGTGGTAAGATTGACGGGAACGCTTAGTGCTCAAGCGCACTAACAGGTACATACATGTGGGGCTTGTACTCGATGCTAAACTAGTTTCGCAAACTATTATACGTATTACAATAAAAAGATATTGTGTAGACGGTGCTTAACGATCAACTCGATTTCAATCTGAAATAGCGTTGTTGTGCGCGCTCTTGTGTGGCTGGTATTCGAGTAAATTCCCTGGCGATTCAGCCGAATACCATAAACACGTAAATGTGTGCGCGTACGTGTGTATATATAACCGTTTGCCAGTGACTTGCAACTATTGCTTTGGCGCTCCTCTCATCGATCAATAACGTCACACGAAGCCTCGCAAATATTTAATATGTTCCAGAAAAGCCCTGGTCGATGTAAAGAGTCACGTATAGCTGATTGAGACATGCAAAAAATGATATGTATACACGTGTCATGTGTAGCCAATGTAGGTAAATATTTCGCTTACCAAAATAACGTATTCGTACTCGCGGATTGAATATACACTTATAATAAATACTTTCTCTGCGTTAGCATCCCTGCAGATTTTCCGACGGCCTGATTTGCCTTCGGTTTTTATCTTTTTTTTTAATATTCCGATGCCCTACCCACCCGCGATTAATTACACGACGATTGTTCGTAGCATTCCCGATTAGAATATATAATAAAAAATACTGTCAAGTACACGCAAATATTACAAAAGGAAGATTCATTCGACCACGAAGAAAAAGCTCCGTACGCGGAGAGAAGAATCCGAAGAAAACGATTGTATTATGAGAACCAACGCTCAATATCTACAGAATTCAACTAGAAATACGAATTTAAATTCTTGTATTCGAGGTCCAAATTCTCTCAAAATTTTCATCGTATTCTTCAGAACGTGACGCTAAGGTCATGGTTGTGATACCGATATGGTAATTTTTCTCCTCCTCTCCGTGTGTTCGCTTGGGACTGAGAATAACGCGGATAACACTTTAACGGGAAGAATATTAAAGTAATAGGTAAAATTTGGTAAGTTGGAAGTCGAGATTGTGCGACTGATTTTGAAGGAAAGATAAAAAAAAACGTCAATGTATCGTATACGATAAAGAATTAATTATATGGCACATGAGAGTATATAGGTTATCGTCGGTATAATATGATTTATAGAAGTGCCTGTCGCCCTAATGAAATTTAAACGCCTTACGCGTGGAACTCGGCCGGCTAAGTGAATTCACTGTTAGTTTTAGCAAACTTTTCATAATGCCGGCGGGAGGCGCCGGTGGATCGCGTGAATATCATTAGGACACTGCCACGACCCTCTTTACGCGGGGACGTCTGGCCATTACAACAATGGGATCGCCCTACGGATAATTATCTCACGTAGGCCATGTCATTGCGTTTACTTCATTACTATCACACTCAATCTACGTGTTAGTTCGCCCCCCGAGTCGTCGTCCCGCTTTAAAGAACGAAAAATACGTAGAAGAAGAAATCATCTTTTTCTCTTTCTCTCGTTATGTGCACGATACACGCAAAGCTAAGCTCGAATGTAGGAAGATGACAAAGTTATTTTTTTTTTTCGCTTTTTCTTTTTCAGTGAGACACTATAAATGTGAATAAATTCGGCGACCCAAGATGCGAGTCGTTCGAAAAGTGATTGACGAGCTTGGAAAAACATTTCGTCATTGAATCTACTTGTCCTTTCTCCTCTCTTCTCTTGTCTTCTCGATCGGTCATGACGATGAGATATGATTTTTTGTTTTTTGTTTTTTGTTTCTTTTTTTCGCGTCACTTACACGATAACGAATACTATATTTCGAGTGAATTTATGCGTCCCGCCGATTGGACATTCTCGCGAAAATCGGCGGATATTGTTAGCGATTATCCGACGTCGTGTTTGTGTGTGTATGTATGGTTTGTGGCGCGCGAGATAAAGAGATAAGTTTAATCGAGAAATCCGGTGTTGACGAGCTTTTCGAGGAAAAATTTAACATCACCGAGCTCCGAGTCCTTGATTCCAAGGGACTTCAACATTCCCAGATCGCCGTTCTCCACTGCCATGAAAACCGAGCGCAAATGCTCGAGATCCGCGCGCATCAAGTGCAGAGCCGCGCCGAAGTCCTCGATCGTCTGAGATTCTGGAAGAATTCAACGTAATGAGATCAATAAGTGACTGAGGTAATTATTGAAACCGATGCCGATCGTCTGGCGAAATTATCCACTAATAATGACAAACGTCTATAAAAAATGTAATGAGCAAACTGAGTATTCATAATTTTATGTGACAACAGCTTCTAAAGTAGTCCAACGATTTTGGGAAATTTTCAGAAGGATCGTTACGGTTTTCAGGTACATTTGCTCTATTTTATACATTTTTCTCAGTAAACGCTACACTTTTTATGACGATTCACTCAAATAAAAAATTTATCGGCAGTGCCGTTACGTTTTTAAAGGACCCCACTCCATTTTATTCGTCTGAGATTCTGCAAGAATTCAACGTAATGAGATGAATGAGTGACTAAGGGATTTTTGCAAACGATTTTGATTGTCTGACGAAAAAATATTGAGGGAAACATGTGTATTCGTTATGTTATGTGAAAACATCTTTTAATGGGCAATTTGTTCCATCTTAAATAAATTTCAGTATGGGCGTTACATTTTTTTACGACAATTCACGGAATTATAAGCATTATTTTGAAATGCCGACTCTTCAAGAACTCTTGTTCTGTTTGACAAATTTTTTAGGGCCGTTACCCTTTTAAAAATAATTTCGCCTAACAAAGTGCCTCTTAAGAATTTTTTCATGTTTCAGTTTTCACACGTTAATTTTTAATGAAAGCCAATATATAATTCTTCTTATTATCTCTAATTTTACGGATCATTTGTTGGAAAGCAATCCTTCAACTTAATTATTGCAATATGACAAACTTTAGCAATAACGTGAAAAAAAAATTAAGCCTTAAGCGGGTTCTGTTGCTTGATGTTCATTCCACATGAGTTCGAGAAAAGTGGGAAAAAATTGCAAATACTTCTCGATGGCATAAGAATCTAAAAAATGCCCGAATATCAAAGTGAGTGCAGAGAATCATTTTTCATAATAATGATTCCAAAATGTTATTAACAAATTAATTAAAAAATTCATTAATTACCAAATTCCCTTTTGTCAACTTTTTTTTCTCATGAAAATGATTCTCTCAGTTTTCTGAACACGTATGCATTTTTTCCTATATCCTTATTTGATTTGAAGTTTTTCAAATTACAATAAATGTGTGAAAAAGCACAGAATTCAAAACAATTATTAAAAAACTGACACAAATCATGACTATTCCGAAAAATAAATGAATCATATTCGCGATAAAAAAAATTAGGATGCCGGGAAATTTGTCAATTGATTATATTTTTGAATATCTTGTTAATAACATTTTGGAATTATTATTATAAAAAATGATTCTGTTCAGTACCTTTAATATGCACGATTTTTGTAAAGATTTTCATACCATCGAGAAGTACATATTTGCATATTTCTCTCATGTTTCTGGAACTCAAGCGAAATGAACACCAAGCGAAGGAATTACCTGAAGATTTGCACAGGTTGAGGCGCTAGGACTGTCTCGAGAGTTGTATTTCTTTTCGTATAGCTGTCAGGCACATAGTCTCGAATCATAAAAAACTGGCGAAAGGCACGTGTTTCTCGTCTACCATTTTCTTTGCTTTTTTGCCTTTTTTTTATTCTTCGACCTGATGTCTTGTTATTTATTAAAGTTCAGGGGGTAATTCGAGTGCGTGTGGGCTAGAGGCGAACAGCAATAAACTCGCACCCACGAACGGAATTCCGGACCCTCTTCTGTCGTAAAACCTACGATTGTGTGTGTGTTTTTTTTTCTTGCAGGTGAATAAAACCGAGTTACTTACCGGAAAGGGCGATGGCAACTTGGTTGACGCCTCCGAGGGGTTCCAGAGCATCTCTCGCCTTGGAGCCAAAAAGTTTTTCGAGATAATTCGGTCCGTGACTCGCTAACAGAGACTGCAGGAAGCTCCCGGTTTCCTCCACCGGCGGTCTCTTAGCTGAAAGACACACGAGGGACTTGTGTTTCATAATTGTGACTAAATACAAGAACCACAAAGAAAACTTTGACTTCGTCTCTGGGGAATATAATACCTGGAACATTAATGCGCGTACAAAGTTTCCGTAAAGCAAGTTTGTTCGCAATGCATTCATTTCTAATGCAAAAGAAAAGGGACCTTTTTTTTACCGAGTGTGGGACGATCTTTGTAGTTAAAAACCTACAGGAAATGTGCAGCGCGTGGGACTCTGTAATGTTGAGTAAAAACAAGCTGGGAATTTAAATTGTCACGTTGCTTGCTCGTTAATTGCTAGCTTTCCTGGAAATCCTGTTATTCTCATTTTCCATTAGTATAATTGACTTCCTTATAAAAAAAGTTTTGCTGTGTGATTAATTACGTTTATTACTGATTTCTAACCAACTTGGACAATACTTGATACCTAAATTCGTGTTGGAACGCAAATACTATTTACCCAACAAATTAAAAAAATTACAAATCCCATACATTCGTCGGCTTAATCGATTTTCATAAAATTTTGTACAACTTTTTAATTTACAATGGCTCATTTGTGGACGAAATTTAAGCTCAATATCTTGAAAAATGAAAACTTCAGAGCGTGATATTCTTTAAAAAAATTAAAATGTCATCATTTTTTAACCACCCGACGGATTCGCGTCAAATTTAAGCTTAGCCTCCATTTACCGACACTTTAGTTGTGTACCAAATTTCGGACCGATATCTTAAAAATTGCGGCTGCTTTCGTGCCAACAAAAATCCGAAAGTACATATACACATAAATGCATTTCGTACAAATCACTTTCTTTGACGTTTTAGAGAACTTTGAGTATCCTGAGACAAAAAACTGGGAATTTTTTTTTTACGAAACCAAAGTTTCCCTTACGAAGAGGCAAAACGGTACATGACACTTTCCGGTAAGTCAGAAAAAGATTTTCTCCCTTTCCTTATAAAAAATCTTGCGTATTTGCATATGTGCATCACAAATATATTACCGACGAAAAAATTGTCCAAAAAGAAATTAAGTAAATTCAGCAAAGTGAAAAATCTCTTATAAATAAAATTACGACATTAATTCATAACTTAGATTTTAGCAAAAATTATTTCTGGCCTGAGAAAAGGAATTGTCCTCGAAAACCTACAAAAAATTATTTTTCAATTTATTCCAAAATGAGGGCGCAATGCAATGCGCAACAAACGAAAAGCGTACGAAGTCGACGCCTGCAAATTGCTTCCTCATTATTTTATACCTGGAACAAAGCCACGTTTATGAGGCAGTGTAGTGATAAATTTGAACTTTCTCACAAAGGAAGCTTTGTGTTAGTTGAAAAGTAATGAAGAAATATTGAGCAAAGCTCGGCTGTGCATCCTTATTGAATGAAAGAGCGGGGGTCAAAATAGTGAATGGCTAAGCCGCGAATATCAAAATAATGAACGTAAATAAATGAAGACTGGCCAACATTATGAAATTTTGCTATTTCAGTCACTCGTTATTTTGACCCTTATTTTATTAAAATACAATCGAAATAGCGAATGACTAAAATAGCAAATTTCATAATGATGGCCATTCTATATTCGGACGTTCATTTATTAAAAATTCTCTACATTGATCCCGATCCGGGAATTTCGTGTAAGATAATCCGTAAATCAATTTTTTTGTTCGAATGATTTTCTCAAGCTCCGGTAACTACAATTGTTATGTGTAGGTACAACAAGATTTAGATGCGTTGTTACGTATTTAAGACTTCTTCTGTTATCACTATCATACGTTTGAACTTTCAGATCGTTTTATCTATCATTTAAAAAACAAAAGGGCCAGAAAGTTAAAAAAATTACTGAACTCTGGCGGTTCTGCCAATGTTTGACGTATTAAGTGTGGAACGCCTCTAAATATCGGATTGATTCCATAGAATATTAGAGTGCCAATGATTACAGTTTATGCAACATATAAATTATACAATATTAATTTTTCTAAAGGAAATATAAATAAATTTCATAATGACCAACTTCGCGATTTTTTTCTCCGTTCATATCCAAACGACCTCAAATATTAATTTAATTATCATGAACTATTCAGATCGGCAGCTTTAAATTTCCGGAATTTTTCTAGAAGATTTAAAGTAAAATTTACGAAACGAGATCTTTCCGTTTATTTTTAAGCAATGCCTATTGCTCCGGGCCGTCACGACGTAGTGCAGCCACTCGGTGCGTCAATTGTCTAGTAAGTGGGTAGCCTCCCTTTCACAACATACGTTATAGCCGCTAGGCACATCCTCGAGAAATAAGTGACTGCGTACTGTACAAAGAAAATATTTATAAGATGAAAATATACTGCAAAAACACCCCCAGCTCAGTTTTACGTCGTAGAAGGGATTTTATAAGTCTGGAAAAAAATGATATAAAGTGAATCTGAATTGAAAGCGTGAGATAAAGTATTTTATACGTTCAGTCTTGGTTATATCTTCACCAGAGTAGGAATATATTAAATTTTCATTCAGTGTAAAATGAAAACGCGGTTAACAGAAATATGATCTTCTAGAATTTCTCAGAAGAGTTCTAACGCATTGTGTAGGTAAAAATAAAGTCCTGCTGCCGTGTACTCGTTAAAATTAATTGTGATTCAATTAGAAAAGTTCGTTTGTTTCCGTGAAAAGTAACGATTCTACTGTGTAAGATGGATTATTATAGCGTGGGTAGATTTGGAAAATGTGGAAATTTATTTTTTGAAAGACATACTGAAAAGTTTCCTTTAACGATCGGGAATAAAAATTTGTTGATCTCGTCCGATTGTCTTTCTCGCAAAATTAAGTTTTTTTTCCCTTGAATTTGAATGTATATTGACAGGAATATTCAAAGTGAAATTACTACCCAGTGCAGGAAGTTTTTTTACAGGAACAGGTATAGAAAATGTACTACAAGAGCATAAACGTAAAATTCATGTATAAATATTGCTAAATTCGTTACGAAATTCGTATTAACTGATGCACGTTAAACAAAAATTGATTTACAGTTTGCTAAATTCCCTACAGAAGATGTATTCATCAATGCACAGTGTACTAAGCACGCCATACGAGACGTGTTTTTTTATATGAGCTAACTTCAATTTTGCAACACCCTCGCCTACTAATAGAAAGATTTGAAGAGAAATTGATACACATTAGAGTGACAATATTTTGAGCTCTATTTTTTTCTCCGTCTCACCACAAAAATCTCTTCTTTGTAACTGCAAAATAATTCGTGCGGAAGCTACGTTCGGTCAAAAATATTTAGAGGTCGCTCAGAGCAATTCAAAATGGCAATATTTTCCAAAAATACTATTTTCATCTTTATTTCCGAGGATTCTCATCTAATCATTTTTTTTTCCAAACCGGTGCGGTGGTCTAGTGGCTAGAGCCTCTAGACCAGAGCATCTTTAGGTCGCAGGTTCGATTCCCGGTGTCGTCTAAAATTTTCGTCAAAAAAAAACACGGACCCGATGAAGCTCCAGGTGTACACGTGATACAAACACACAGGTAATTGTGAGGGTCACATGTATACAGCCGTAGTCCGTGTATACATTCTCGACGAAAATTGTGACGTAGCTCCGGTGCCGTGAAGCGAACTCGAGACTAGCTATATCGGCATAGGTTTTTCCGCAATATATAGTGCTTGAATTTTATCGAACGGTCGGATAACTCGAACTATCCGGACTTGACGGATCCGACACTTCATATCCGAATAGCAAACCATTGCGAGCATATCCGGATACCCGAGCTACTCGAATTATTCGGACTATTCGGATTATTCGAGTACTCGAATTATTCGGACTATTCGGATTATCCAAGTACTCGAATTATTCGGACTATTCGGATTATCCGAGTATTCGAATTATTCGGACTATTCGGATTATCCGAGTACTCGAATTATTCGGACTATTCGGATTATCCGAGTACTCGAATTATTCGGATTATCCGAGTACTCGAATTATTCGGACTATCAGGATTATCCGAGTACTCGAATTATTCGGACTATCCGGTCATTTCGAATACTCGAACTATTCGAACTACTCGGATACTCGGAGCTGAAATTGTATTCAATAAAACAAATGTTTTCTCGGTGTTCTATCATAATTAAAACGAAAAACAGAGATTTTTATAATTATTTTTTGTAGACGCGAGCGGAATAATTGATTTATATTTGTTGTCGAGAGAAATAAACACGAGTGTTTATGATATATGTATGATACAGAGAGAGAGAGACGACACGATCTTGATGTGCTGACGTATGTGTTCATATTGATAGTTTATGCTACGATATAAACGTAAAATAAATATGTATTTTTCGAATCGCAGTTGGGTCTATTTTTAATTACACGTTAATAAAAATAAACCTATCGCTGACTTGAAAATCAATGGGGGCGGGGTTAAAGTTCCGACAGGTAAATACACGAAGGTCTAAAACTCCGAAATCTACGCTTGAAGGAGTATCTTTTTTGTAGTAACCTCTTC
Source organism: Tromatobia lineatoria (assembly GCA_949699805.1). Lineage (NCBI taxonomy): Eukaryota > Metazoa > Arthropoda > Insecta > Hymenoptera > Ichneumonidae > Tromatobia > Tromatobia lineatoria. Next base: position 21,725,576 of record OX453036.1, read on the forward strand.
AGCACAATATTCATTTAGCCGTGCAAATAAATTGCCGTTGCATGTAAATTACTTTTCTACTGCTGGAAAGCAAAGTTACGAACTTTTTCTATCACTTTTCACTCACTCTACTGTTTTATCCGTCCCATAAATTACAGCTCATCTATCGAGTATACAAGTGCAAGTAAATATATACGAAAAATATAATTATAAGTAGCAATACAATTTTATTCATATTTTCCACACGGCAAATAAGAAAACTACAATGCAAATGAAAAAATAAAAATATGGAAAAGGAAGAATTGGAGTGAAAGAAAAAACCAACTTATTTATGCTTTTTTTTTTTGCAAATTTATATGCGAAAGTTCATTACAAATAACCCTAAAATAAATTAAGTAATGAAAAAAAGCAATGACCACTCGCTTCCTCCATTGATTCAATTTTCATATTTTGTTATTATAAAATTCCGCTCAAAATTTGTTTTCTTTGGTTATTAATCAAATTTATTTATTGTCTGAGGGGATATTTTGTTTGACTAATTAATTGCCATACTTACTTATGAAACAAGAGAATTAATATGCATAGATGAAAATTGATGATGGCCATGATATCAGATTATATCCTTCTCAAAATTAATACTCGATTGATCATTATATGCTGACTATAGTTGGATATGAAAAAGGGTCTTGGGGTCGCATATAACCCCTCAAACATCTCTGTAGAGTTAAAAATAGTCATCAACCCCATAGAATGCTGTATTGAACACGTCGATCTATTATACAAAATTAAGCTTATATAAAAGGGCTGGGGTCATTTGTTCACAAGTCTCGGATAAAAGGGTTTCCCACTCTCGCTACAATCTGTGCTAGATATTCAATCATTCGGTTCCGAGCGATAACATTGTGTCGTACAATTGATCTATGCAAACATCGAATGAAAAATGATGGGCCAAATAATGGTCCTTTTGCTTATACAGTAATAAATGTATGGAGGATGTCTTTCGAGCAAAACGTGACAACCATTCACTGTTCTCATTGATTAATATCTTTCAAAACTCAACTAACTCCCTGTCTACTGAGAAGGGTTAAAGAAAACATGTATTATATATGGGGCAATCCACCCCGATTTGACCTCGATCTCTGCGATTTGGCTGGAAATTTTTTGTAGGCTTAGTTGACCGTCGAATGCACCAGATTTTTTAAATGGAGATTTAAAAAAAATTTATTATTAAAGTGACATATCAAACGCTAGAATTCAAGAATCTCAAACATACTTTGCTCAATATCAAAATTTTCTAGCTTATAGCCAAAGTGCGCAAGATTTTTCTTCTTTTATTTTAGAATTTGAAAAATTATTTTTTAAATAATTTTAAGAAGAAAAATCTTGCCCACTTTGGCCATAAGCTAGAAAATTTTGATATTGAACAAAGTGTTTAAAATTTTTTTTCAGATTTTTTAATTATGGCGTTCGATAAGTCACTTCAAGGATACGTTTTAAAAAGGATTGCCATAGAAAAAAAAATTGTGAATTTGAGGGTCTAAGCGTACAAAAAATTGAGAGCCGAATCAGTGAGGTCGAGGTCAAATCATACATTTCTACACTTCTCTCGTTTGCCGGTAGAATAATGAGAATGGTATCATTATATAATCTGTAATTTAATCGCGTTGTAACTTACCCGCCGTGCAAAGCCGAGAATCCTCGTCATAGCCGTCCTGGCAATCGGAAGCTCCGTCGCACAGGTATTGGATGGAAATGCATGCCCCATCGCCCGGGCATTTGAACGGTTCGTACGGATGACAAGCGTTTCCTATGAAAACAATAATATTGCACTAAAATTAATAATGACAACAATATTTTTTTTAAACTATGAATTACAGTATTGTAAATCACCCGCCCAAAATTAAGCTTTGTGTTGTTGGAATTTAATGGTGTTAAAATTTTACGTTGTTGCAATATTACGTTAAAATTTTACGTTGTTGAAATTTGTCGTTGCTGGACTTTTACAATATTGAAATGTTACGTTGTTGTAATTTTTCGTCTTGGACGAAATTTTACCTTGTTGACATTTTTCACCTGAAACGGCAGTTCACGTTATTGAAATTTACCGTCTAAATCTTTTTGCGTCAACCAAAATTTTAATTTATTGAAATTTTAATCTAGAAACAAAATGTTTAGTTGTTGACATTTTCTGTCTTAAGCTCAACACGAACTTTTATATCGTGCATATTACACAAAATTTTTAAGTTATTAATTTTCCGGCTTGACGCAACATTTTCCTTTGGCATTTTATGTCATTTGCAAAATGTACCGTTGACCTTTAACGATTGATAGAAAAAATTCCGTTGTTGACGTTTTCCACCCGACAAAAACTATCTGTTGACATTTTCTGCCGTACGCAGAACTGTCCCTCATCGACTTTTTCTGCCGTACGCATAACTATCCCTTGTTGACCTTTTCTGTCCGATGAAAAAAAAAACGTGCTCACTAGATATTATCTCTTAATACATTCCACATGATGGGTTTTTTTCCGCCCCTAAGCAGTTATATAAATGCCGCTTCAACAACTTTTGGAAGAGAATTGGGCTAGGATTTTTAGGTTTAGATTTTTTAGAAATATTTCTACTTGGGTTTTTTCTTACGGAGAATGAAAGCTAAAAATATTTGATACGATTCGAACATTTCGAATTATTACAAAATTTTGAATTATTGGACGATTTTGGATTATCGCCAGATTTTAAAGTATTGGATGACTTTGGATTATTATTAGACGGTTTCAAACTATTATATAATTTTGAGTCGTAGGGCGATTTCTGTAGTATTGGACAATTTTTTTTTAGATAGAACTTATACGTATATGAATGAACGATAATTTGTATATTCTCGCGAAAAAAAAACACGCCTGCAAAGTGCAATTTTCCTGCGTTTCAATTTGGTTCCGCATTTATTTTTTGTTGCTTTTTAAAAAACTACCTCTATGAGAAATTATGGTGATCGATTTAGGCTGTCATAAATCGATTATCCGTGAAACATTATGTGTATGAAATTTTGCAAGAATCTTTCGAGCCGTTCTGATTTAATTACAATTTAAATTTTTTTTTAATGTCTGCAAAAACTCATGCAAATTTTGCGATATCCGGTTGCAATTGCCGATATGATTTCACGATCATTGATTTCCCAATTGAGATTTTGGTCTAATTAACTGTTGACGTGTCAGAAAATTTCGATTTTGGTGAACAAAAAAAAAATGTTTTACGAAAAAAAAAAATTTCGAAATTTTTCACAGATTCATCTTAAATTTTCTTCACACTTGAACGGCCATTTAAAAAGATATTTGGTACAAATTTGAGACCAATCGGTCGAGTGATTCAAATTTTATGGCATTTTTAATTATTTGAAAAATCTCGTTCATGCGCTTGCTCATGAAAATTACTAGATATCGGGTTACAATTTAGTTCACATATAGACTATCATTACACAATTTTCGAGTTACAATTTTACACAAATCGGTCGAGCGGTAAAATTCTACGCCACTTTGAATTCTTATAAAAACGTTTTCCGAGTACAAACAAGCCTGCAAAATAGAACCTTGCAAATTGCTTCCTTATTATTTTTGCTTTCTACAAAGTCTTCTCTACGAGAAACTCAAAATTGATCACCAAACTCCCTCATAAGACAGCTTTGTAGAAAGCAAAAAATAATGAGGATGCAATTTGCAACGTTCAACTTTGCATCCTTTTATATTCGTTAGTTTCAATTTTGCAAAAGCCTAATCCACTATTAAATATATTTCAGATAAAATTCCTACACTTCTGCAGGAAGCTCTTTCACAAGAATGAGTGTAAAAAATGTACTACACGAGTGTAACACGAAATTGATGTACAATTTTCCTGAATCCGTTACAAAAGTCTTTTCAATTAATCCAAAGTCTCCCAAATTCCTTAACAAAGTCACCTCTTCAATATAACTTAACTTTAATTTTACCACACGTACATTGAATTTCCATTTTCGTACGACCATTAAATTGAATCCCATACACGTGTTTAGTAAAAAAAAAACCCCATTACCCAAGTTTATCGTAAACTACTATCCAGTACACGAATTTCCCAAATATTTTCAACATTGCACAACTGCGTGTACACTAAAATAATTCCCACAATCCGCAAGTAGAATTCGCGTTATTGAGAACACGTTTTTAAAAGCGCGATAAAGTCAGCGAGTCCCAGAGAAGGGTTCATGGGGGGAAGGAATCGACGCATACAATAGTAAGTAACGGAAATAGCTCTCGTTATTTGCGGTTGCACCTTAACGACCCAGCCAATTTGCGACTCTCCTCGTCCTTGCGTTTCTATCGACATTTGACCTATTTCCAAAAGCCGCCCCTCCTCCCCCCTCCCCCCATTTAGTCCTACGCGAGAATCTCGTCGCCGTTTAATACGCGACTCGTGTGTAAGTGTGTTAGTGCGCTCGTTTTTCAGTGACGATCCCCCTCCAAGATATTGCATATCTATAGGTTTCGGCGAGACTCCGCGAAGACCTGTAAGCGCCAGGCATTTTCGTATTGCACGTTTGGCAGCAACTGGTGCTTGCGAGTATGTAGTTATCGCGGGTATCGATCGAGGAAGAGCCCCGAAAGGGCACTCCCACCTGACGAGTCACTAATATACCTCACCAATCCATATAAAACATACTAAAACATTCGTCGAATACTCTTCACACGATAATAATCATAATAATGATGCACGAATGACAACAAACGAAATAATGTGCATCAATGGGTATATAACGATAATGTGCATACATTTATGCTTGTAAGTCGAGCATATGTTTGACTCACCGCTACGTTTTGCGTTGACATGTCCGTAGAGTCGACTCAAGTCGATTGCCATTGCGGCACGAGGAAAGGCAGCGCAGAAGGTAAGGGCGAGGCCGAGCGCCAGGCTCGTGTTCAGTAAACGTACCATTTTTTCCTTATGTTTTCCGTGTCCTTCTTCTTATTTTTCTCTATCTTCTTATTGTGTTTTTTTTTATTGTGTTATGTTTTATCCTTATTAGGGTTTTTGAGAGAAACGAAGTTGATGGACACGCGCCGCTCGATCCTCGTGTTGGAAGGCCGTGGATTTGCTGGAGCGGTGCGAAAGGCTCGTGCTCGCTTTGTGACCCACGGTGCGAATGAGGCTTATTTCGTTTTACCTGCTGGAGGACGGCGCTGGTGCTTCTGCTACGACTCGGTGATAACAACTGGTCGAGGGAAGAAAATCTCGCGCTCGGAGCTTCCGCGATCGTGTTGACGAGAGCGAACGACTGCTGGGTAAGAGTTTCGCGGACGAGGATTGAATACTTAGAAGTGGCGAACGAGATAGAGAGAGAGAGAAGGTGGAACGAAGGGGAGGGTTGCTTCCGACCGGGACGATCTTGCGCCGTTACGACGTGTCCGAACCAACAGCTCTCGTACGCGCAGGCCGCTTCTGTGCTCGATCTTTCCCTCTTTCTATCTTTCGCGCCTTCTCTTTCTTTTGCTGAACTCAGAGAGGAAGCGATGTTTGAGTGATTAAAAAAGTAGAACTTTGGAAATTGCTTCCGAATATGAAATTTGAAGAGAGAGCTGTAAAGAGGATGTTTTGAAATTTCGATTTTCAACAAATGTAAATTCTATGAGGAAGACATTTATTAGTTATTTAGGCTTCCTAAGGTAAAGGAGGTAGATTTGTTTAAAATTGAAATTTTGAAATATCCTCTTTACAGCTGTCTTCAAATTTTATGCGAGGAAGCAATGTGCGAAGTCCTACTTTGCATCTTTTTTTTCTCTTTAATTATCCATATCGTGTGCAGATATGAAACACCGTTGAAACATCCTTACATCGCACTTTGATTAAGTATACATTTTTATCTTACTCTCTTAACTTTTGCGGAAGTTGTGAGCGAAAATGTAGGTTTATTAAAAAATTTTAAATGCCATTAAATCCGAACGATTTTGCCGATCGGCATCGAAGTTTGTATGTAACAGGGCTGTATGGTTTTTTTCGACTGTTTAATAGTTCGGTTTATTTCTTGAGATTCGACGTGATTTAGAGAAAAAATTTGTTTTTTCGAAAAATTCAAAATTCTGTTTAATCGGAAGCGCTTTACCGATTTTGCTGAAATTCAATACCGCACATCATTTGACATGTCTTTATTTATGAAGAACTATTTGGCTGAATTGGCGAAGTTTTACGAAAGTTAGAGCGATCACATTTTTTTTTTTATTAAAAATTCTATAAAATCTGTATACATTGATACATTTAATTGAAAATCGAGTCAATTATAGAAGAGTCAATACTCTAGTTGCGTGCCAAATTTGAGCTCGATCCATCTCACGAAGAATATGGACAATTGAATTTTCGGTGTCTCGAACATTCACCCACATACATACAGACATATTTTCTAGACCACTTTTCTTGATGTTTTGGTTATTCTGAGTATGTTGACATGAAAATCTCGAAAAAAAAAAAATTTTAACGACCTGGTACTAGTCACGGTTACGATTTAGGCTTAGATCACTCGAATACGTCACACAACGAATTTTATTCTAACTATTTAGTTCGAGCAATGACACAGAGCCAACTAACTGAAAATAGTTGATCTAACCAATTAATTTTCTGTCCCTCAGAGGACTATTAAAACGCATCGTCGGGTCGAACTATTTTTTTCGTTACCGCAACCAAGTCGTTTTTATACATAAATGTCAAATCTTTTATTCAAAATTTCGTGAAATATTGTTGAAGGAATGTAATGATTTGTTTCCCAGATGATGTTCAGAAATATTTTTGAAAAAAGTCGCAATTTATATTACCGTTAAAATTATTTCTGATCATCAAGTTTACAATATTGCAATAAAATATTTGCAAATATATTCGGCTGGTAGATTATAAAATCATTTGTTTTACTACATGCGAAAATAGATTTGTAAAAAGCAAAGAAAAAGTACCAACGCAATTTGCGACGTTCTACTTTGCAAGCTTTTTTTTATTCTTTCAATAAATTCTGGGAAGACGCGCGCGTTCTTACCGCGAATTCGGACGCACGTTTTGCTGCCTTGTACTAGTTTTACTACTACTAGTTCGATTTGGGTTCGGTTGACGACGAAACACGCGAATATCTTTTTTTCCTATTTTTTCGCTGAGCCACGCTGTGATATCACAAAACACAGCGACGGAACAATCGCGGAAGAACGAGTTATTGCTATCCACCTATGAAAACGCTCGCGGGCTTTCGATCAAACACACGCTTTTTTCGTCGCGGAGCTTTCCCTCTGCAACACCCACGCTTGCCGCCTCTGTGCCCGGTCGCATCGATTTCACCCTGAGGTAAAAGTCCTGTTTTACCCGCCCTGCGTGGCCTTGGATTTTTCGAATTGCAGATTGTCTCGCAATGTAGGATATGATAGTTTTGCAAAATTAAGTAGAAAGTTGCAAGTTTGTTCCTGGTTGATCTTTTTTTTTCGTAAAGTTCTATATTCTCATAGAGCCTTGTGAAAAACTGTGTATGGTGATCGATTTTGGCTTCCGCGCCGAGGAAAATTTGTCAAGAGTTAAATAATAATGAGGCACCAATATGCAAGGTGGTTACCAATATAAAAATAGACCACCTCTGTTGATTTCCATCTAATTTGATAGTAAATAACGTTTAACTATTTTATGCATGTGCCTAAAGTTTGAATCCGTTTGATAAAATATTTCGACTGTAGAAATGGCTTAAATGTAAAAAATTCAAATCGCTGTTAAATGCGAAATCCTGTATCGATCTTTACCAAATTAAATGTCTACTACGGATCGTTATTAACGCGTAAAAAAAGAGCGTAATTGGTTGAAGTTGGCTTGAATTTAAACGACAACATACATTTTTTGACAATTCAAAATCCTCTAAAATCCAAAAGTGAAACTTTTGGTAGATTTTCATCAAATTTGATATCTACTACAGTTGGATATTATTTCGGCCCTGTAGAAGATACAAGCAGTCGAAATTGACTTAAATTTGAACGAGAATATAGATTTTCTGGAAATTCACGATTCTATTAAGTTCGAACAGTTTTGTAGATTGCGTTCAATGCAATACCGACCGTCATTTTTCATTTCATTTGAATAAAATGAAAAACTACTTGGCTCATCATCTAAAAAATAAAAGCAGTTGAAGAACATAGAGACATTTTTCGAAAAATTCAAAGTTTTATACCATCTGAAAAGATGGTACAATTTATTCGTGCATTTATAAATAGGGAGAAGCGTTGCTGCTTTTTTTTGTGAGCTTTTCCTCACTGTTTTAGACCCGGATCATTTTGTTTAACGCAAATAAGCTTCCCCTGAAAAACAAAAAAAAACGTTTCGTAAATTTTCGCGATTAATTGAAATGTTAGAAAAGTTGCAGCTACGACAATTACGTTCGAACGCTCTCGTTTATTCAGTTGGAATAAAAGCATATTTCTGATGAAATGTTCAATCATTCAATCAAAATGGAAATGGAAAATATTTCTTACTGTTGAAATACTATAGACAAAAAAGTCGATGATGTGTAATTCATAATATAATGGTCCGCTTTAATTTTTGTGACTTTCCGGTGTTAGTTGTTTTTTTAAATATAATATGTTCTACGGTTAGTGACCAAAACAATCGGGTATTCTCTGAAGCAAATAATTACCGAACTAAATTGCGTGAAAAACTGGAACAAATTGGTCCTCACCCCTTCGAAATATTGTAGCCGCTAACTTGGAAAACTGTGTTCCGAGATAATCGAGTTCAAAGTTTTGCAAGCTTCTGTGAGACATCATAATTCGACTCAGAAAATCTTTCGTAACTTTCACGAGCCTCAGGACTACGACATAATATTTTTACATGATATTCTAGATATTCTTAATACCTGAAATTTTCAAATGAACAAAACGAAAGTTATGAAACAATTGGGTTCCGTGTTTGGCCTTGAGTTAAAAATTAATAAGAAATATCCTGCATTCCGTTGATAGAAAAATTCGATAAAAAGATAACAAAAAGTTAGTTGTGGTTTCTCATCCTGTAGAATAATTTTAGAAAAGCCTTGCTCATTGTTTTATTTTTTTTTCCTTTTAAGAAAAATACCTCTATGAGAAAGTGTTTTAATCGATTTTGGTTTCCTGAGATTTTCAAAGAGAAAACTTGTAAAAAGCAAAAAAAATATATGAGGAAGCAATATGCAAGGTCTTACTTCGCATCTTTATTTTTAATAAGTAAATGTGTAGAGCATTTTATTTTGCATTAGTTTTCTCCGATTTTTATCCCATCAAGAAGTGATCGAAATTGTCTCTGAAACTCACTTTTGGCGGGGCTGTACGTATCATACATCCTTAAAAAAAAATGTACACTACAAATACATAACAAAATATACCCAAAAGTTCGCTGGGCGAAGTTTTCTTCCCGTGCAAAAAAAAATCCTCGAATAAAGCTCTTTTCGAGCCTTCGAAAGTACGTCCGTCGTTAAGGGTTGTGTTTATACAAGATAACACGATGTCATTAATCGCCCACGACTAACTCCCACACTAACGCCCATATGGGCGTCAGAAACCGTTGACTTTCGTGTCACTTGACGGCGTAACTCACACAAAATAATTTCCGTCAGTATCATACTTTTTTTGAGATTACCCAGACATAAGCTATCTGAAAAAAAAAGTTATTTTTATAATGCACGAAGCGGCTGTTTTATTCTGGTTCGAATGCGAATATTATGAACGTTCCCGCGTGTAGCTCTGATTTCCATGTCAATTCGTAAGGGTGCATCGATATAGACCTTCTGAAAAAAAAGAAAAAAAATCGTCAACTTCTGATAAGGTGTAATAAACATTGTAATCGCTCCACTTGGCTGAAAATTAAGTGGGTATCCTGTGAACGTCTGTTACTCGATCTTGATGGTGAATCTAATATCCATCGTTATATGGTTTAGGAATATCAGCACAAGCTAACTGAGCCAACTGGATGCACATAAAAGTAGATTCATCACAGATTTAATAAAGTGAAATTTATGATGAAGAATCAATTATATTTCTCGCAGCGTTCTTGAAAATAAACTCATATTGCTGCGTGGAAAACAACTGTTAGGATCTTCGCATCGTTATCCTGCCAACCTAATCAATTAATATGATAAAATTACATCTGATGACATTACTGTTATCACGAATTAGATGTGCCCGGATATGCGCGACCGTTCGACGAAAAACCAATTATTTCTGGGTCAAAGTGTATTCAATTGTCAGGTTCGAAAATGTCAGGTTTTAAGGCTTGTAAATTCCTATGATGAAATTAAAGTACTGATTCTTCCTAAATTATATAAATTATATTTTAAGTTAGTAAAGTCATTACGCGTCACATTTTTTATTTATTGTATAAGATTCGAGGAATATTGGATAATAATATTTACCCATTGGAAGGAATAAGTCTATACCTTCCAATGGCTCATTTATTAAGAAGTGAAGTTTTAATAAGTAAAACACTTCTTAAAACTGTGCTTCTAAACTGGATTTTTATTCTTTGAGGTCGTAAAAGTTAAGGGTTTGTTAGAAACGCCCATATATGTTATCCACCAGTGCGGATTGATCGTTATTTTCTGGCTTAGTTTCACAAGTCCCGGCCTTACCTACCTGTGTTTTTTTGTTATCCCTCTAACGCGGCTGTGACAAAGCCCATTCATGACATCATCAGCGCGTACCGTCATTCATCACTCCCGCGAGAGCTTTTATCCTCATCAGTGACTTTCGTGTTGTTCGTCGTACGCAGACGCACCCGGACGTCCCGTCGCTAATTGCACCGCTATATACCAATTAAATATGGGTTCGCCGGGTTTTAGTAGAGATGTAAGATAAATGTCAGTCGTTTCTCATTGCATTGCGTTTTTTCCGAATTACATTAATCAGTGGAAGCAAAGAATAAGGTAATACGCCTACCAAAACTTTCATTTCTGATCTCAGCATTATCCAGAGATTGATATATACTGTTACAAAAATTTATTAGAACATTACAGTACCGGACTGGAAATGTTTATTCACAACGTGAAGCATAAATTTCTCGTCCGGCTGTATAAGATATTGATAATTACAATGAGGAAAACGATCAGAGAAATTCGACGATTTAAACTCACAAAATATTAGGAATTTACATTCTCATTTTGTTTTTTTGCATGACGTTTGTCAATTTCGGGCTTATAATCCGAGAAGTATAATATGCAGTCCCTAATTTTACGATACTGCTCGTAAATATCACTGAACGGATACCGATTTTTTGAAATAACAAGCAGATTAATGTTACAAAGCTTCTTCGAATGAAATAATTGTTAATGTTTGATAATGACATACATTAATGACACTGTGACTTGTAGGTACACATAGTACAAATTTTTCAAGAAGTAATTCGTCCTTCGCAAGTTGATTTAAATTTTACAATTTTGATCGTGTGATAACGGGATTACTACACACGTTTTATAACTTCCATAAAAATATTGTCAAACTTTATTTTAACGTAAATTACTTTACTCTAGAATTGTTAATTTCATATCACTTGTTACAGTGAATTTACAATATTTATTATCAGTGTAAAATATTATGTGAATGCCGAATTTATTGTCGGCCAAGTTTTAGTTAGTTATTGGATACACACCCGAGTAGAAATTCTATAGCGTCACATCAGGTATAAACGCATCAGGGTCTTCTCATAGCCTGGTCAGGGCCTAATTTGTACCCGATATAAAGCAAAAAATTTTGTTCGGGCAAGTGGGAATAAATACGGGGCATTCCATACCAATTCGACCTGAGACCGACCTCCGCCCTCTTGGATTTCATCCCCTTTTTTAATGTTATTGTTTCATCTCCAAGGAAAAACGACAATTTCATAAGATGAAAAAAATAATAATTTATATACTGGTAATTGCTTATAACGAAAATATTGTTGACCGGAATTTAAAAATCTGACGAAATTCATATAAATCCTGAATCACATAAATACTTGTAAGTGTAGACCGAAAGTGTTCCTAAGATTTTATTTTTGTATATTTTCAAATTCCATAGTGATGGCCATTCTAGATTCATATGTTCTAAAGTGTAATTTTCCTCAAAACCAAAAATCCTACAACTACAAAGCTAAAGTCCCTAAGAGTTCTTCCCTTTATTTTATATGGGCGGCAGGCGCTTTCGCGCCGGGAAAAACTCTGCGATCTATTCGGGACCAAGCTGCTTTTGCCAGACTAGCCGCAGCCGTCAAGAATTGTAGAGTGGCGGCTTCAAGGCCAGGTTCTCGCACAGAAATAACGATAAATCGAACTCTATTTACAAAACTCTTCAACAAACTATTCGAAGGAGTCTTCACACAAACAATTTATTCTTAATTATTTTCCAAAAATAATCTCTTCAAATTTCTGTAAAATTCCCGTCTCAGAGAAATTATAATTCTCGATTTAAAATAAATCACAATATACCTTCGATCGGATAACGTACAGGGACACCGACAAATCTCACGCTCGAGAGAAAAGACGAGGGTAATTGACCGGAGTAACAATAATACCCAAATTCCGGATAATACCCGGCAAAAAGATCGCTTGCCTCCACGCCTCTCTTTTCCAAACGACACGGTCTATCTCTCTCTCTCTTTCTCACACACACATTTGCGGTACACGGGAATGTTTTCACACTTCGAACGGCTTTTACAAGATTCCCGATATGAAACGCGACAATCAACTCGCCTACGGACAAAATATCCCGCTACTCGATTCACCGGTATCGAAGTATTTCGCGTACACTCTCACACTACAACGCTTTTAACATTCCCGCGCACAACACAATTACTCTAAAAATAATGGCGAATTTTCCCAGAATCACTCCGGACGACCCCTTTGACTCTACGTTAATCCCCGTTTCTAATATTTCTCCGCTGAGTCGATCGTGTCGACAACGGCCCGCCGCAAAGTCACACGGGACTCTCAAAACCCAAATATCCAAACAATAGAACTCGCAGACTCAACCACGCGCGGGATACCGTCGCCGGACGCGTTATAATAATTCTTAAAAAATTTAACAAATATGGAGTGCCAAGTGACAAGGCCTCAACGTCAATACCGAGAATAATCCCTTTTCTCTCGTCTCCAAATATTTAAAATCGGCAGCTTTCGCAGTACTGTAGTAGACGGGACTTGTGTTCCTCGCAGTACCACGGATCCAGGAATAATGCCACGAGATGTGTCGCTGACGGGAGCGCGAAGCTTCTCATCCCTACTCTAATTAACGGTCATCGGCGATCGGTCAGGCGGCCAAATATAAACTTGTAATAATGAGAAGCTTCATTTTCTTTATTACACGAAAAGGCGGTTGAAACGTAATAATCTTTGGCGTTCTTAAAAGTATTATTGAAAGACTAGGAACTTTATCTTTTCTTTTGTGGCCGCAGCATTGGCGACCGAGTTTTTAGCTCGCTTGTCTCGCGTGAGTCACTGGCATTGTTGTCGAGCGCAAGGTTGTGTTGAGTCGAGTGTGTCCCGACAGTACTCCCCCTCACCATCGGATGCGTTATAATTTGAACATCCTTCCGGGATAGGTTCTTGTTGTTCTTGGCGGTCCAGCGGATGTTTCCAATGTTTTTACTGTTATATCTTTACTATTCCGTCGTGACTGTCTTTTCTTCTCCTTGAACTCGTATGACGAAATCGTACTCGTTGATATTTTTGATAATTTCGTCGGGTTCTGTGCATGGCGTGCTCATCGGTGGGCGAATGGCGTCCTCTCGTAGAAAAACGTGTGAGCATGTGTACAAATTGTTTCGTACGAACATGCTTTTTTTGTTGTAACCTTAAGGCGGTTAGCGAAGTGAGTAGTTCGTGAGTGGTAATTATTATACCAGCATGTCTATCTCTTCCACACCTGCAAACGCGTCGGAGTTGCGATTTTTCGAGCTGGAAAGGTGTATTATTTCCGTCGAGAGCTGGAAAATATAGTCCAGGTGCCTTAGTTGTCGAGGTGATGCCTTCTCGGGTCATTGTCGGAAAGGGAAACTGAACCGTTTATTGATCTGCTTAATGATGAAGTGTCGAGCCCCGACCATGAATCCGAAATGTTTTACGGCACTGCAGATTGCGAGTAACTTCTGATCGTACGTACTGTACCTTCTTTCCGTATCGCTCAGTTTCCTTGAGAAGAATCCCAACGGTCGCCAGCCATCGTCGTCCTGTTGCTCGAGCACCGCCCTGATGGCGAAATCAGACGCATAACACGTGAGTGAAAGAGGCGTCTTAACAATCGGTTGGGCGAGTAACATTTCTTGGGTGAGGCTGTTTTTGCAATCCGCAAACGGGCGTTCCGCTCTCTCCGTCCAGGGTATCGGCCGTTTGTCGTTCGTTTTTAACTCCTCTAAGTACTCGTTCAACGGTGCCTGGGTATCGGCAGCTCGCGGAATGAAACGGCGGTAGAAATTTATGATTACCAAAAGTCTCCGCAGGTCGACGATCGTTTTTGGCTTTTCGTACTTCAGTACGGCTTGCACTCGCTCAATCAGAGGTTTCGTTCCTTCTCTTGTGGTGGTGTATTCAAAGTACCTAACCTTTGTGGCGCCTTGAGTACATTTTGAGAGGTTCAATCCGTAATTAGCGAGGTGCTCGAGAACTTGTCGGAAATGCTGCTCGTGTTCCTTTTCGTTTCTCGTAGAGATGAGTATGTCGTCTATGTAGCAATTGACATAATCCAGGTTTCTGAAGATTTCATCGATGGATCTCTGAAATGTTTGAGCCGCGTTACGGAGTCCGAAAGGAACTAAGTGGTGTTGTGAAAACGGTTGTTTTTGGAATATACTCTTCTGCTACTGGAATGTTGTAATACGCTTGGACGAGGTCGAGGGTAGAGAAAATCGTTTTTCCATGAAGCTTGTTGGCGAAGTCTTCTATGTGCGCAATTGTGTAACGATCCGGTACGGTTTCAGTATTCAATTGACGGTAATCCCCGCACGGTCTCTCATCTCCCGAATTTTTTTGCTCTGTGTATAGTGAACTTTGCCAAGGGCTGCTCGAGGGTCAGCACCATCCTTGCTCGATCTCGAATTTAAATTTATTCCTCGCTGCTGCAAGTTTTTTCCCTACAAGACGGCGTGGACATGCGGCTATCGATGATAGTCGCAGCAGCAGGGTGAGCTTCGGACGGTATGACGACTTCAAGGAATTCGTCAAGCACGTTTTAGAAGCGCGATTCTGTGTCGACTGTAGAGAGTCCATAATTACTTGCTTGCACCACTTGTCATTTGGAAGTGATCTTCGTCGCATTACCGATAAGTTGCTTTCTCTTTAAATCGATGAGAATTTCGAAATGCACCAGGAAATCGGCTTAGAGTATCGCACTTGCAACATTGGCGATGATGAACGGCCATTTGAATGCGCGGCGTAGACCGAGATCGAGCAGACACAGCTTGCTGCCATACGTAGTAATTTCCATGGTATTTGCTGCGTACAGTTTTAATTCTAGTGTCTTGAGATTGTCTTTGATTGCTCGCCGTGCAATGACCGATACTTCGAATCCTGAGTTGACGAGGAATGTTATGTTTGTTGCTGTGTCTTCGATGTGTAGTGCGGTACTTCAACGGAATGTCGTCGTTGACCGCGCAGATTGGCGGCGGTATTCTTAGTTTCCCGTTTGCGTGTTTGACGTCGTGTTCGGCGTTGCGTTTGCCATCAGCGTCTCGAATGCACATGGTGCTTGACACTTTCTGGCTATCGGTCCGAAACGTCGATGAAAATGGCATATCGACACGTCTCATGTGCGGCTTTTTGAGCGTGTGCAAGCTCGATGTTGCTTATTTTGTGGTGTCACAATTTTGGATAAATCAAGATTTTCTTTTACCAGCGTAGTACTATCTGAAGAACCCTCTCAAGGTTAGCGGGTCGATTTCCGAGCTGTGAGGATTTTTCTCCTGCTCTCTCTGCCTTAACTGCTTCGACTGCAAGAACTTGTGTGCAAGGCTGTGTTGTAGCTTTGATCATCAGGTCTGCTGTGCTCAGGAGTTTTGTGATCTCGATATCCTCGGTTGCAGACAGTGCGCAGTAAATATTGTCTGGCATGTGTTGCATTCACAGAGTTCACAGTGCTTGGTTTCATCTCATTTAGCAATTTATGGAGTTATTTTTGTTTAGAGACGGAAAACCGTTCAGTAAGTGCTGCTTTTAGATTTTTATAATTATCAGTTTCTGGCGGTGGCTCGATGAGGTCCGACAATCGCTCTAGGACGTCGGCGTCCAATCTGGCTACGACTGAGTAATACTTTGATGTATCTGATGTCACTCGCTGTGTGTGGAATTGAGCCTCCGCCTATGCGAACGACAGGACCGGGTGCTGTGTCCAGAACGGCAGTAGCTTTATGCTTCGGACGTCTACAATCTGTTGCGACTGTTGCTGCGTGTCGGCTAACTCTCCCTCGAAGTCAATAAGGGACTGCACCGTGTTTCCAGAAAACTCCTTGTTGTCATTGTTGTGCGCGTTGCCGTCGTTGCGAGGCGGTGTTCGGATGGTCATTGTGGCCGATTTATTTCTTGTCGATTTTTTTTGTTTAGCTTTGAAAATATTCATTGTTTGTGTAGTCGAATTTTCGTGTGAAAGGTTAGTGGTTTTCCGGAACGTACAACACTTGCCACACGGTAAAACGTATAACGCTTGCTGCTAATTATTCGATGCAAGGCTTTGTTTTATATTTACGGCGTGTGTCGGCCAATGCTTGCGTTTTTCGTATTTACTGTAATTATTGTCTTTGTCATCAATGTGGTGTTAGGGTACTATTCTACTGAAATGTATACACCTTTTAACCAAATATAAACGTTTCATAATGAGTATTTTAAAGTGGCGCGCGGGGTTATCGTAAAATTAGGCTAAGCTTCTGATTCCGCATTTGATTCTGCCGTTTTTTTTAAGAATGAAAATAAAGGGCGGGGGAGACAGAGCTATATCCGAGAAAGGCAGACCTATAGGCGTTTAACATTGGGCAAGAAAATTGCAGGCGGTGTATCCCTGCCTCTTAAGGTTGTTGCGGGGTCTGGGCTTGCGGGCTGAGGCGACGGGAAAACTCGGCGGCGCGTGGGGTGCGGTGAGGTCAGGGTGCGAATGAGACAGCTGCGTATTCAGTTCCCGAGCGAGGACGACCAAGAGTTCTTATAAATTAATAATCAAATAACGGTGCTGTCGATTGTGTTCCAAAGGTGCCAAACGTTAAAGTGATTATCATTTAAACTATACATAGGTATAGTTTAACGGTGGTAGCATTTTGACTTCTTCTTACGACAACCTTAATATACTACTAAGAACGTGCACGCTCCGCTCGCACTCTTTCCCTTTCATTTGTCTCTGCAACATGCAATTGACATGTCTATACCACTCATCATTTGATGTGCCTATTTCTGCTTCAGTGTTTTGATATAATCGACTTTCCAATTTTTATAGCAAATTAAAAAAAAATTTTATGCAGCAATTCGTTCATGGCTTGTAAAATTTTTGTAACAGCAACTTAAGCTATGAAATTTGTATCAGAAGCAGTTTTCGTGCCTACAATGATGTACTTTTGAATATAGCAAGCCTCCTTTCGTGCAAGTTTTTAAAAAATCAATTGTTACAACTGAGACTTGTACCTTTCGGCCTCGGTCTCCCCTAGTATATTAAGATACGAAGGGCCAAACGAGCCCTTGGTGCACTGCGAGTCTGAAAGCAGCGAAAATCGAGTCAAAGTGCTATCTTCATACGAGCAGAGTGCAAGAAGCGAGTTTGGCCTCCTTGTATCGAAGCATATTTTTCTTTACGAGTGTAGCGCCAAATCGAAATTTCTCCAGCGTTCACAGATATGGAAATTATAAGCTTTTCACGATTGGCCTATCACAGTCATTGGACGTAGAAAATAAAGTTATTTTTCAAGCATTCCATGCAGAACGTATGAGTATTGTCGTAATACTTTTCATGCAACCGAACAAGACACGGAGGAATTTTTAAAGAAATAATAAGGAAAAGCAGAAAAAAAACTATGTATCCATACTTCCTTAAAAATGTATCAACGAAAATTCATTAATAATTGGGTTGAATGAAATGTAAGGTTTCCTTACTTGTTTCCATTATAATCGATTTTCATCATTTTACCGCAATATACTAATCAAACATGGGTTTGCCGGGCTTTAGCAGCGATGAAAAATAAATGTGGGTGATTTTTCATTGCAATACGTCTATGGGGATTCAGATTAATCAGAGTGAACCAACAATGCCTTAATAAGCCTGCCATAACTTCTGTTTGAAGTTCTAGCTTCATTCAGGAATTGATATACAATATTAATCAAACGGCCATTTATTTTCATCCAAGTACGAAAACAGAGGAACATATTGCATTGATATCTAACACGAGAAAAAAATCCCGGACGGGAAGAAAATGGGGGAGAAAATCTAATTTGTCACGTGGACTTGGGGGTGCGAAAGTGATACTTATTATTTTTTCAAAGATTTTTTTTTGCACGATACCGTACGACTAACCTTGAAGAATCTCGAAATCGATGTGGTATTTTACACGTGTCATATATGTTATTTGTTCAATCAATATGCCACTTATGGGAGATTGCTACCTGGAAAAATGGCGTTTGCTTTGCCAATATATATGCTAAAACGAAACTTGAGCAGTAAAAC
The DNA here is from genome assembly GCA_949699805.1 of Tromatobia lineatoria. Classification (NCBI taxonomy): domain Eukaryota; kingdom Metazoa; phylum Arthropoda; class Insecta; order Hymenoptera; family Ichneumonidae; genus Tromatobia; species Tromatobia lineatoria. The sequence continues at coordinate 21,744,219 of OX453036.1, forward strand.
TGTTAGTCTAGAGGTCATCATCGATTTTCTTTCAAGCTTTCGATAACATTACTTGGAAAGTGTTCTTTTTACGAACGCGTTTTATCCACATTTTAAGGGTATTCCGGGAATGCAACAACAAAAAATGTTGTGTACGTGGCGTATTATGACCCTGATTATTGCGATATGCTTTTATTCTTCAAAAATGATAACAGTTTAAAAGAATATAAAAAAACATGGGTTGTAAATTTTGGTCTGCTTTACTTTTCTAAATAAGGGAACATTCTTTTATTTATTCTTTAGTACATAAGTATAACATCAGCAAGAATAAAAATAAAAAAGTCCTACTTATTGGCTCATGTCTCTGTCATTTTTAATTTTGTCTTAGTTGTTATCATTTTAGATTATTGATAAAACTACTATGTATATTATTATTGTACTATTTCTTTTTATCAATACTGATTAATCCTGTAATCAGCAGCACATTGCTGAAACGGAATGAACGGCATGTAAGCAAAACATTGGAGAATTTAGCTCAAGATAGCTGCAGGGAGGCTTTGAAGCTCGAAAAGGAATTGACGTTGGCTGAGAACCCGTAAGAAAATTTATTTACCTTCATCCCGTATAAAGTTTACAGTTTAACAAATATTTTGAATTGATATTGTGTAAATTCATGACGAATGCTGCTTGAAAATACTTTGAAATTAATTATTTGCCAAAAGCCTTCTTATAGCCAAAAGCATCTGACATGAATATTTAATATGGGTGCTTCTGTTTTGGGTAAAGAAAGTTTTTTTTTAACATATACTGGTTTTATATTTAGTTTGGCATGCAAATGAAATGTAAAATTGTAACAATTCAAGAGGCAGCGGTACACCCCCCCTCCCCCCGCAAAAATTTCGAAAGCTGTTTTCTCCCGAACAATATGACAGATAGGTTCCGGATTTTTAGGGGATACGCAGGAGTATCGTAGAATTGGGCTAAGCTTCTGGCTCCTCATTCGACATAGCCATTCATTTTTAAGAATTAAAAGAAAAATAGTGCGAGAGAGATAGAGCTATGTTAGAGAGAGACAGACCTATAAGCGTTTAGCATTGCGCGTCGGAATTTCCGGCGGTGTACGACTACCTCTTAATATAGATCGTCAAAAATTGAATAACTTTTTTTTTTTAATTTTACGACTTTCGTATACTAAATTTGATATACCAGCAAATAAATCAAATTTCCGGTAAAGTAAATTCGTGAATATTTTTAGTAGTGTTTAATCCAACGACCGTCCTAAAAGTTTAACATTTCCACACAAAATAATAAACATGTATCTTCTAGGTGGACATTGAGTATCCATTAAGCCATGAAAATATATTATTATGATTTGTTCATTGCCGTCAATACAAATCTATCAACATACAAAATAGTTTGTAAGCACTAAAACATCTCTTTTTCAAAGTCTACCGCTTAAATGCTATCGCTGTCTCTGTCTCGCCTGAGTGCACGTTTGACTACAGCGCCGCCACGAGTTGCATATCCGAAGCTAAGTTTAGTCACCGTTTCGTGACCACATCTAAAGTTCTACGTTTGGCTTCCTTTTCTCTAGTCTCCATGTCAAAGTGCATCGCTGACTTTCTAGTTATCAGCTTGAAAATAAGTTTTCACCTCACATCGTAACGTTCATTCGGAACGTAGAAATCAAGCTGCCGCACCTTTATAAGTTTAAAAATGATTAACACAGGGTAAGTGCAATTACTAGCACAAAGCATGATGCATAAACATTCGTTACAAACAAGTACCTATTGAATGTCCGACGTGCTTCTTTTTCGATTTGATTAACCATCACTTGTCTTCCGTCATATGGATTGTGTTGTGTGAGGACTCTGATATCATTACTCGGACGAAAACACGGTGATAATCGAGTAGCTTTATAATTTTTTCGTTATGAGTTATATACCACTAGATTTATACAGGCAAACAAAACAACCTGTACAAGTGCATGCCATTTTTTGTGTCATTTACATGGTCACTGTTTTATTAAGGAAAAAAAAAATTATCTAATGAAGCCATTTTTTGGTGAAATTCTTGGATGCGATAAAAAACTTGTCATCTCATAGACTTGAGGAAAACTTCACCAATGTTTAAACAAATTTTTGAATGTACACTTTTCACATGCCTTTATTTATTTCACTTCCTGTATTCCACCCATTCAAGTTGTTAACATCACTTTTACATGACAAAATGGTCTATTTGGCGTCAAATAAATTGATATTTTATCGAAAGTTGAATTTAATTCACTCAAAAAATCTAAAACAGTGAAACCAATTTAAACAAATAACAGGACTCGTGGAAATCATCAAGACTAATTGTGAAAGGAGATGAAATATTTGGTTTCATTCATTTTCATCTTAAAACTAAAAATTTTCAATATGAGTTCTACGCCAGGTGGGAGATGGTTTAATAATTTGGCACTAATCAAATATTTATATATATTTTATTTTGTGGTATATTGCACTGTCTTTGAGTAACTGGAATGTGATCAGTTATTGAGAATATGTTAAATGGCAATGCTGGCCATATCCTAATTTAACGACAGACAAAACTTGCTCTCTACGAGTTGAAAATATAATCATTACAGCGAATTCACCTGACTGCAGACTATACAATAAATCTGATCATCTGTAATTAAATGTCTGCATCTTAAAAGATTCCGTTCGAAAGCTAACAGAAAAAGGCAACTTTTATGTGGGCATATTTTTTTTTAACACCTTCAAGTTTTCGAGATGCTTGCACTTGAAAAAAAAAATGTATTTCCTGACATATTGTTTTGAAAAATTTGAAAAAAATGCACATAGAGTGCCATTTAGTGGTATATCCAATTATGGAGCAGTTTGGAGAGGGCCGAAAAAAAGTGGTTGAATCGACAAAGAATGCTTTATGTGTGGAAATATGTAATTGTTTGTTTAACAATATTCTCAAGTAGAATAAACTTGGGAACCTAAATATCTATGATGCGAATATAGAAAAGTAGTCATTCTTATCTTATCGTGCATTTAAAAATTTTGTTTCAGAAAACTCGCCGGGCGGACATTGTTTATTACCGGGGCTTCAAGAGGAATCGGGAAAAGTATTGCTCTCAAAGCTGCTAAAGATGGAGCAAACGTTGTTATTGCTGCCAAAACTGCCGAGGCACACCCAAAACTACCTGGCACAATCTATACTGCGGCAAAGGAAAGTAAGTATTTATTTACAGTCATATGGAACATGGTGTTTCACAATGGATATTAATTTTTATTTGATATTCATTGGAAATATCGCGAGAACGGAAAGAGCGCGAGCGAAGTAAAATATTGTTGTGAACGTTATATTTAGTCGATAATATAGAAATAAATGAGTGTGTAAAACCTAAACATATAATATATCAATTATAATTTACCTAAACAAATAATTCTATAAATATTATAATTCTATAAAATTTGTATATATAATTCTATAGATATTATAAAGTCGGTAATAAAATCTACTCCCTTCTTCTTCGTTCTTAATAATACTTTTTTAAATTGTAAATTGCAATAAAATTAATCATTATTGTGAAAAATACACGATTATTCGTCTGGATATATTCTTTTTTTAAATTCTTTTATCTGAAGGAAAACTAGAGGTCAAAAATGAAACCGAAATTTTCACATTCAAGGACCACCCTATTTGGATTCGCGAGTTGAGAAAGATGAAATTATTCTTATTTTTATACTATTTGCAAATTTCATTTTTATTCAATACATGTCTATGTAACACAGACAATCTTCTCTTATAGTTGAAGCAGCTGGGGGCAAAGCATTGCCCTGCATTGTTGATGTCCGGAACGAAGCAGACGTACACTCTGCCGTGGAGAATGCGGTGAAGCAGTTTGGTGGCATTGATATACTGATCAATAATGCCAGCGCCATATCGTTAACAGGAACATTATCAACGGATATGAAAAGATATGATCTCATGAATAATATCAATACAAGAGGAACTTTTCTAGTGTAAGTTTGCTGATCATCTATCGATCATAATTTATCGGCCTCAACGTCATCACATTTTTTAAGACTTAAACTTTATTTTTTGTTTGTCATTTCCAACTTCTGTGGCTTTATAACGAAAAGTAGTTTCGTAGATCCTTCGTAGGAGATAAGAAAAATTTCGTCCACTTATTTTCGAAACATTTCTGGCACCGCCCTAAATCGCCATTTTTTCGAGATCAGTTTTTGCGTTTAGAACTACCGCGTCTATAATGAAGTTTTAGAATTCAGTTTTTATCTAATATTCATGCTAGATGTCTTGATATTGGAATATCTGACAGATCATCATATTCAGGTCCTTTTGCAAAAAAAAAATTTCGAACCCTTTTTAAATTAACTAATTTTTCAAATTATTCGACGCTTGTAAAATAACATTTGCTTTGGCCTTTCTTTTATTCCAGATCAAAAGAGTGCATACCTTACTTGAAGAAAAGTACAAATGCCCATATCGTCAATATCAGTCCGCCTCTCAACATGAATCCGGACTGGTTCAAAAATCATGTTGCATATACTATTGCTAAATACGGCATGTCCATGTGTGTTCTTGGTATGGCAGGAGAATTCAGAGGAGATGGTATAGCCGTCAATGCTGTGTGGCCGCGTACGGGTATGTTTTGACTGCACATGCACAAATCTTACGAGCTACATTAATCGAGAGACGCGGTAGCGTCTCGAGAAAAGTACATTTACGGTCAACAGACGCTACAAGTATTCATTCCTAATCCAACTTATTTTAGCCAGGTTTTTAACCGATTATTTCGTCGTATAAGCAAATTTCGAGAATATTTAATGCTGCAGGCATTAAGATGCTGCAGGTATTAGCTCAAAAATTTGTTTGAGTTCATCATGGCACGTACGCAACTTCATTCGATACATGGCTTAGGGGCAATTCACACACACATAAAGATAACAGAAGGAACACTACATATACAAGCATATGTATGTAGTGTTCGTCAACACTTGGCGTGGGGGACAGTGTGCGTGGAATAGGCACTTCTCGCACTAGTGGCATAAAATTGACTCTAGAGAAATATGAATAAGAATTCCTGAGAATCAACGGGGATTAGTCGCAATAAGAACGAATGACTGTTTTTGGTATCTCGAGGCGTGGAAACTGATGAAGTGAAGTATCATGGGTACCCTGTGGGAGTTTCATGTCAAAATGCTTCTTCAATATGAATATTATTGGCAGCTCTCCTCTCTCGTTGCCTTAGTGTCGACATTAAAAAAAAAAAAAATACAAAAACAATTCTTAGAAATTAGCCAAATATTCGTTTTCACATCCATAAAATAGCCTGGATAGTTGCCGAAGAGTTCCGTGAGTGCGAGAGACTAATCGATCCCATGGAAAATCTTAAATTATGGGACGCTCGAAAAAAATACGTGTCGCAATATCTTTGCTAGAAACAGCATATGCGGTCGGCGGGTTATAATAATTATGTGGATCTAGGGTAGATATTTTGACGTTAATAGTTTTGATTTTAATATTTTATCGCCGATATTTTGTAGATCGATATTTAGTTAAAGTCAATGAGCCACTGAAAATAGTTGACGGGGAATTTAAAAAATATAAAATACTGTCCTTTTTTGCAGATGTGTTAAAAAGATTTTGGAGTGGGAAGATAGTACCTTACGTACACCATCGTGAAATCATTTTTTTTTCGGTGAGCTCGTAGATAAGATGTATGTAACACTCCTGAGGACCGACTCTTGTTTCTTTTAAGCAACATCTAATTCTATCTGCCTGAGCCATCTATCTGTGTCCCAGACAGGCAGAGACAGATTGAATCGTATGAAGCCTAATAACGAATGTAAAATACCATTGTTCTAGCAATTCATACTGCTGCGATTGAAATGTTGACTGGTCCAAACAGCGCCAATGTCAGCAGGAAACCTGAGATTATGGCGGATGCTGTGTATTCATTGATTTGCAAGGAGAGCAAGACTGTAACTGGAAATTTCTTCGTAGATGAAGAACTTCTTAAGAGCGAGGGCATAACCGATTTCACTCAATATGCATGTAATCCTGGTGAGTAAGAATCCGAGTCCCATTAATCCATGGTATCTTTATATCGCACTTTTTTTCTACACGTTCTGGTAATCGAAAACGGAGACGAAATGGAGAGTTTTGAAAGATTTGCTCAGAGTGACTGAATATAAGAGTATTTGTTTCATCAAATTATAATATATTTCAGTGTTGCCATCTGCACTTGCGAATTATTAATTAACCAGTCACAAACAATAAATTTATAATTAAAACAAAATTTATCGCATACGAAAAAAAATCGATGTTAGTGATTAATATTACCAGAGCATCGGTAGATCACGGGTTCAATTCGCGGTGCCGTCAAAAATTTTCGTCGAAAAATAAAAACATGAACGCGGTAAAGCTCCATATGTATACGTGAGACACATACAGAGGTAACTGTGAGGGTCGCATGTACACAGCTTTAGTCTGTGTTTACATTTTCGACGAAAATCCTGACGTAGCTCCGGTGCCGTGAGGCGAACTCGAGACCGGCTGTATCGGCATAAGGTTTTTCCGTAATGTTTTCCTACGCCTTAGCGCAGAAATGCTATGGAAAATGTGATATAGAGGGGGAAGTCGGATGCGGCCGCATGCTTGAGTTTAAAAAATATCACCTGAATATACTTTTTTTTTCGGCTTAGAGTACAAAGACAATCTGATGCTCGACTTCTTCTTGGACGCTGTCCCTGAATCGCAAGGTGGGAAACCATCATCGGCTCCTGAAATTCAACCAGGCGAAGAAAAGTCCAAAATGACAGGAGACTTCGGCGATGGAAATGTAGCCGAATTATTTTCCACTATACACAAGAATTTATCACCGGAACTTGTGAAAAAAACAGGAGCTGTCTTCCAATTCAATGTTAAAGGTAAAGTAAACGCTATTCGTAATTAAACATTCAAAACATTTCAGTTTTCTATATGAGCCATTCGTCGTTACCCTGCTGAACATTTTCATGTGGGATCCTTTATATGAAACCTATAGTTGTTCCCATGTAGAAACTCATGCGAATTTCCATATGAGGAATCATGTAACAACTCATGGGGATTTCCATGTCGGAATTTCTTCTTGTTCTTTTTTTACTTAGCACCTGTGCCACTTGTGCGGGAATTTACAATCAAGAAAGATATTCCGGTATGAGAATAAGTATGGGCGATATTCGCAAAAAAAATAGTGGCTAAACTTATCGAGAAGGAATCATATATCACCGAAGTAAACCTAATTTTAAGATGAATATTCTTTCATTGCAGGTGCAGAAGCGGGTACATGGTACCTTGATCTAAAAAACGGGAATGGTGCCACTGGAAAAGGGACATCGGAACAAATACCTGATGCAACTCTTACCATGGATTCAAAACATTTCTTCGATATGTTTTCAGGTAATTTATTTTTCTGTGCTTAGTGTAAAATTTAATATATATTCCCCGATTGCGCTGAAATTACACCATTCCCCGCGTGTACCGCGGTAGTAAAGGGGCCGTTTTTTACCCAATGACGAATACGCAAGCGCAATGTAGAAGACTTTACACCTAGAGTTAATCGCATTTTTGTCGAACAAAAGTGAGGTCGAAACTCATCAGAGGATGTTTTGTTTTCACGAAAATTTTATTTTTTATTTTTCCATGCCAAAACACTTAGAATGTTAATGAACTGTTGAAATGACAGAAAATTTTGATTTTGGTCAACAACAAGAAATAAAAAGCTTTGACGAAAAAAAAAATTTCAAAATTTTCCACGGATTTATCTTAAATTTTCTTCACACTTGAACGACCATTTAAAAAGATATTTGGGATAAATTTGACACCAATCGGTAGGGTGGTCCAAATTTTATGACATTTTGAATTATTTGAAAAATCTCGTTCGAGTGCTTGCTCATGTAAATTACTAGGTATTTCATTATTTTTTAAGTACAATTTGTGAAGTTGCGCTTATGATGAACGCGTATGTTATCATTTCAAAAAAGTCAGAACGAAAGTATGCTACCTCGGAGAGTCTAGATTTTCACCCCGTATGAGTGGTGCTCGATCGCAGCGAGAGCACCACACCTCACACCCTGTGAAAGATCACGCACTTTTCTTCGTCGAGGCAAAATCCACTAACAAATCTTTATTATTTTCACAGGCAAGGTGAAACCTGCAAGTGCATTCATGACTGGAAAATTAAAAATCGACGGCAGCTTGCAAAAAGCCATGAAACTGGAAAAATTGATGAGCAGCTTAAAATCCAAATTATGATGATTTCGTTAGATCGATCACTATCGACGGAATCCTGTTTATTATGTATGATTTGAAGGAAAAAAAATCATATAAGTATTTTTATCGAAAAAGTTGTGGAGTTTATATATATTTATACATAAATAAATAAAGAAACTACTGACGTATTCGCAAAACGTGACTCTGTATAAGCATTCGCTAATGGCTAAAAGTTTTTCAAATAACGTTACTGAAGTGTAACGTCATTTGAAAAACTTTTTCACACCTATCTCCAAACAAATAAAGAATTACATTTTCTAAAGTAACCAACTCGCAAATCTCTGCATCTCACGGACATCACTCGAGTTCTACGGCCGCCATCATCAACTTCGAAAAAGCTCTTCTTAGAGCTAATCAACGAAAACAAATCAGTCCTTGTTAGAACTAATTCAAACAACTAACTCAAACAACAATAATTTCGCAAACCCTCCGCTTTGCTTTCCCCTGGACGCCCGGTCGTCGAGCTCCTCTCGCTTTTCTGCCTTGCCTTCTGCCTCTCCGGCAGAATGGAAATTAAAATATTAGATACGCCTGCTAGTACCGGCTAAATTTCTCCTGAAAAAGTTACGCTGCTCACAAAAAAACAGGTCCTTTTCAGGACCACCAAAATACTCAAACGTATGAACACAAAGTTTTTTTTTTCAAATTCCCACCTGCTGAGAAACCGGTCCTTTCCAGGACCACTATAAAACACGTACAATATATAACAATAGTTGTCGAACGGATCTTTGACAGCATTAAGAAACATGGCGTAACAACAAAGGAAAGTCGTTTTCTGGAATACGGCAACTACAGAATTGACTGGTGGATGCGGGAACGCTATCTGCACGGAATAAAAAAAGAGATTTTTTGTGGAACTAGAGAGGCAACCAAAATTTGGGCACCACCTCCAAATGTCCAGCCGGCAAACCACCTCCGAGAAAAGCTCTCGGGTTAAGGATGTAGTTGCTGAACATTCTGCTGAAAAAACTAGTTCAAATTTGCCTCCAATGATCATCAGATCATGGTGTCATTAATGTGAGCAGTTCTGAAGTAGTCGCATCGAGCGAATAAAAATCTGCGACTTCAAATTATTCAAAAAGTCAAGGAATGGAAAGTGATTGGCTTTTACAGCTTATGCCTCCAGTCGTTGAACAGCTGCGAATAGGCCTGATGTCTTCGGGTGATTGGCGGACGTTCGACCGGATCTTCGCAAAAAAACTTTGGCAATTACTCGAACGCGAAGCATGGAAAATGCCGTGAGAGACAATGGATTGGGAACTGGTCATTTTTTTCCGTAAGGGAGAGCTATCGGGACGATAAATAAGAAGGTTCGACGTGGGTGAAGTTACGGACGAGATTCACCTGGGCTAAATAACAAAGGAAATGTTCCGGAGACAGTCTGCGGTGAAAGCATTCTTCCGCATCGACTTTTTTTCAATTTCCGTTCCGAAGAGAATTTTTAGAAAATAGAAGTCTGGGGCAAATAATTATCGATCGAGAACAATTACAAAAGAAATCGGTAGCTAGTTAATTGTTGAGGTCGCGTCAAATAAAAAATGCAACTGGATGCACTCGCGGGAGTGCACGGTTGTAAAAATGCACGGCAACTCAGGCTGCTTGGATCGGATCTTCGAAAAAAAGCTTTGGCAATTACTCGAAGCATCGAACATGTCGGGGGAAACAATGGATTGGGAACTGGCAATTTTTCCCATAAGGGGGAGTTATCGGGACGATAAATAGAAAGCTTCGACGTGGGTGATGTTGCGGACGAGATTCACCTGGGCTAAATACCAAACGAAATGTTCAGGCGACAGTGTGCGGTGAAAGCATTCTTCCGCATCGACTTTTTTTTCAATTTCCGTTCCGAAGAGAATTTTTAGAAAATAGAAGTCTGGGGCAAATAATTATCGATCGAAAATAATTACAAAAGAAATCGGTAGCTAGTTAATTGTTGAGGTCGCGTCAAATTAAAAAACGCAACTGGATGCACTCGCGGGAGTGAACGGTTGTAAAAATGCACGGCAACTCAGGCTGCTTGGATCGGATCTTCGAAAAAAAGCTTTGGCAATTACTCGAAGCATCGAAAATGTCGGGGGAAACAATGGATTGGGAACTGGCCATTTTTCTCCATAAGGGTGAGTTATCGGGACGATAAATAGAAAGGTTCGACGTAGGTGATGTTAACGGACGAGATTCACCTGGGCTGAATAACAAAGGAAATGTTCAGGCGACAGTGTGCGGTGAAAGCATTCTTACGCATAAATTTTTTTTTAATTTCCGTTCCGGAAAAAAATTTGTAGAAAATAGAAGACTGATGCAAATAATTATCGATCGAAAATAATTACAAAAGAAATCGGTAGCTAGTTAATTGTTGAGGTCGCATCAAATTAACAAATGCAACTGGATGCACTCGCGTGAGTGAACGGTTGCAAAAATGCAACCAACTCAGGCTGCATGGTTATAGCAGAGAGGGTCGAACTATAGCCTATATAATAGATATATGGAACTATATAATAGATAACTTCATTTTCGGAATCTTTAATAGCGAGAACAGAATTTCAATTTTTTTTTAAATAAAGAAATGTCCGAAAGTAAATACAATAAAATGTATTATTGAATTAATTTGAAAGAGCCAGCGTGAAGCATCGCAATCGTTATCGGCAACGGCGAGTTGCAAAGCAACGCGCGCGTTCCCCAATCTCGACGGCTACTGCACATGCATTCAGTACTGCGAGATCTTAAGGAGGCATGTAAGAGTCATGCTAGTCAACCATCGTACCACTATAAGTTTTCTCACGAATGAGGATAAAAATTGAAATTTGTACAGCATATTGCTCTACATATTCCCGTTAGTCACTATGTAGGCTGTTTAAATATATTGTCATTTGCTTCGAATTTATTTTTACGAATTTCGTAATGCAAAATCACTCGGTTGACTATTGTGTGAACCTTATTTTTGTGGCATTGTCGCAAATATGTTGAGGTTGGTATGAATGAGCTTACATTCTGCGCGTATTTAAATCGTCAGAATGTTGACGTCGAATTCGGGGTCGTCTTACGAAAACGACGAAAAGGACGTTTTTTCACGAAAAGAAAGGCAGGATTCTACGAAACGTTTCCTAAAAACGTTAAGCTGAAAATCTTGGCCGATCGAATGTGGTGTTTCCATAAGACGGAAAACTCTGTTATTCTTCGAATACTGAAGCAGCTATAAATAAGTACTGACTTCTCTTTTCACATGAATTTTTTTTTTGTAAATCTCATAATTGTTGAAAGAAACAATTTTTCTAAATATAAAAATTTGTTTATGTATTAAAAGGATATTCTATGCTTTTTCCTGTGATATTTACAGGTGTGATCGATGCAGGCGTTGGCTTTAACGTAATGTGTTACATGTCTTCGTCGTTCTCTCTCGCTCCACTACAACCACCGATAGCGCTTTCTCACTCGCACTCATGGCGACTCGGTCCGCGTGTAGCACATGACCTTAACGCAAGAATCTCGAAGCAGAAAAAACTGCTGTATAACGTCGGACATTAGTTTTTGTTCTTTGTAATGTATACTAATAAACATGTACACTACTTGTTTCTAATGAATCTGGAATACAAATTTATGTCTATTTACTGACTACAAAACAATTCTACAAGCGTCTGATAATTCGGTTTGAGTTGAGTCTCAACAAATGCGAACTCGTGCTATATTGATTTTTTTTCTGGTTATAGTTTATAAAAAACTATAACCTCGAGAAAAACAAGTTATTAAATTTCCCGCCCCGGATAGATTCGTTCTGCTAAATCGCCATTTTCTCTCCCAGAGAATCCCAAGTAACAATTTTAATTTTCAACCTAGCGATCAAGGTCTCAAACCCGAGATGTGCTTCGACAAAAACTCATCATAATAAAGCTTGACCGCTAATCGTCGCTTACAATAACACCTGATGTAAACACTCGGTCTCAGCTTATAGAGCTAGAAAAAAACGAATTTCGACTGAGTTTCTGCGATAACGTGTGATTTCAAAAATTTTTAACGCTTTCGAATTGTTCAAGGTATGATTTAGGACCATTATTTTTAATGCATATTCTTCATTAGAACGTAGAATTCACCGAAACAGTTCGTCTTAGCTTTGACTGCCATTCGAGAGTATGTTAAAAAAGGCATATTTCGATTCAGGATATTTTCGTTAATAGACCATCAAACTCTTTCTGATTTTTCGAGATAGTACAAAAAATTTCAATCTGCAGTATATATTAAAATTGTAATTTAATCTTCCAAATCGATACTCAAAGATGCTTTCTTAAGTAGTAGCAATCTATTAAATAATTAATTAAAGGAGAACGACTCGCCGTAATCAGTCCTGACAATTCCAGGAACGGAACTAATATTCCTGAAGACTCACGCGAACTTTAAGTGCACTAACCGTACAGCACGCGGCACGAGAAGTTTATTCTTCGAATAAAACAATCGTCGCGCGATTACTTAAAGTATACGCTATTACCGAGTCCGAGAACTGCGCGAAGTCGCGCGCGCGAGCGATTGAAAAAATGTCAACAGAGAGGATCGACTATAACTCGAGGCACCTCGGCGGTGTTCCGAGTGAGACTGATCATTTCGAGTATTCATCGAGAACGTTCCATCATTATTATTTGGATTTCGCCAAAATTCTCTATTCGAGAGCTGCTGCCCTCTCACTGGAACGCAAATGATGCCGCTAACGTCTTCGAAATCTGTACAATCGCCTCTCTCAGTGCTTTTTGCAAAAACGGGTCTATACAACACAATTATATTGCACCAAAATGCTTTATCCTCTGCAAAAATAAACAAAACTCTACGCATTCTCTAGCACAATGCACTATCGTCATAGGGCAGCCGATTTATACCGGTCTATAACTATAACCAAGAGATCGTATCGATAATATAACAAAAATATATTTTTCATCTATTTTAGATGTATTCCAGATATATTTTCCTTGCATATATTTCGTATTTATCCCAAAATATACCTCGGTTATAGTATTTTTCGAACAAGATATATCTCATATATTTGCAATATATTTTTTAATATATCTTCAATGTACTTTTTTCCCATGGGGATAAAAATACTTCTACAAAGTATTATCTGAGATATCGAGCCTAAATTTTGTATGTAAACAAAATAACATTCATTTTTATATAATTTAATGACGAACGACAAAAAATTTAGCTGCCACAAAATTTGGAATCATGAAAAAAAAACTTTATCTCATTAATTTTTAGAAACTTTGACATATCAAGCCTAAATTCAGTAGTTAAACAAATAATACTTAGCCTCGTTTATTTATTTGACACAAGGATGTAAAGTAAACTCTCGTACATTATACATTATTATTTGTGAACAATAACTTTTCATTAGAGGTACGGAAATTTCATTTTTACTGTCCACTTGAATATTTAATTTATAGCAACAAATCAGATAAGTTAAATGTTTTAATTACCCTTTAAATTCTGATTTCGCAATTCCAATATTATTATTATTTAAAAAAAGACATTGAAAATCGATAAACCTATTTTTTAGGCCTCAAGATAATTGTTCACCGAGAATATTGAATGGAAATATTCGGATGACTAAGTTACCTGTGGAGGAATAAAAATAAAAATCGCTCAATACTTTCACCTATCAACTTATTCTATATTTCATAATAAGGTGTTTAATTATGAATCAGATATTACAAGCAATAATACAGTCTTGTAAACTAATGTGTAACATTACAATTACAAAATTTTCAATCAATCCGAAGTCGTTGTGTTCATTTTGTAAATACGAATCTCAGAAAGTCACATTGGAGATTGAAATTTATATGAAAAAGCGTTTAATATTTATAGCATTCGAATCATATTGAATATTCAACTGCAATTTACATACGGAATTCTAAAGAATATATATAATCGTAACTTACAATACGATTGAGGTGTGCCTCCTTAATTGTAGTCAATTAATCGAACCGTATCTTTTCAAGTTACACAGATATTTTAATTATTATCATTGACTTATGTAACCAAAAACTACATATATGTAAAATGGCACAAAAAAAGACCAACATAATAATTTCGCTGGTTAATAAGTATTATAAAATAACAATAGAATCCAGTCCAGTACGTACATACAAGTTGACTAGTTCAGAGACAAATAGTTGTGTATTCATGAAATTGAAAGTTTTTTTATTTTACTATGAAATGTGGAATAAAATTTCAGTGTCTGAAAACCCGCAAAATCTGATGAGTGAAAAATATACGAAACAAGAATTATTAGTCAATAACGATCAGGTTCGTAAACTTTAATTATTTGCTATTTCAAACATTTATCATATAATTGATTCAACAGTTTACATTTTACAACTCTGCATCTCTCAAGAAAATCTGGAGAAATTTCATCAACGCTTCAACAATAAATCAATATAAGCCCGTTAAGCTCGCACTTTCAGAAAATTCAATGAAAACAGCCAAAAAAGATTTCAACAGGGTTTTCACTCGTTCCTTAGTCTAAAATATCTGATTAATCTCACGGCCAACTTGCGGTAAACTGGTTTCCTAATTGCAGTAATTGCAGTCATACGTTTGCATTCCAGGTGTCCGATAGATTGCTTAAGTAACTTCTTGAAGGCCATGGTCGTGCGTAATATACGGCTTATCATGAAAAATTCCTTAGCGCCTACGACGTTTTTTTCATTGTTCGATATTCGAAATTGGTTTGGTCTAGCATTTCTTCATTTCCCCTTTCGGATCCAGATAATATTATCCGGGATGTCATCAATGTTAAAATTTGTCATAAATTTTTGTCGCCAATTTCATCTTTTTTTCAACATGAGGAGAAAATAAAATTGGTTGGGTTAGCAGATCAATTGGTTGGTCTAGCAAACCAATTGATTGTGCTATCAGATCGATTGGTTCGACTATCAGATCAATTAGTTGGGCTACAAATTAATTGTTTAGGCTAGCAAATCAGTTGGTTGGCTTTATCCAATCAATTGATTGACGTTATCAGATTAATTGGTTGGCGGTATCAGATCAAGTGCTTCAGTTAGCAGATCAATTGGTAGTCCTAATAAATCCATAAATTCGTAAAACTAACAAATCAATTAGCTTGGCCCGCAAATCAATCAGTTTTAAGGAGATATTTTGATGGCCTTTCATGGTAAAAGGCCCTTTTTTGGGCCCATATGTTACGTATGTGATTATCATCAGCAACTTCTTCGCCACGTTTATTGCAATTTTTACCATTTCTTCCCGTATTGCATAAGTTCTTGATGGCCGAGGTCGTTCATCGTATATGATTCGTCATCACAATTTCTTTAACGTCGGCGGCGTCTTCTGCACTGTCCGATATTTGGAAGTGGCTTGTTCTTGCATTTCTTCACCCAACCGTCCCAGGCCTTGAAACCATCCTGGGCATGAATCTTCTGGGCGCAGACAATGGCGTCCGTTATGTCATCAACGGCAAAGTCTTCACAACGCTTATTGCAAAGTCCACCTTGTCTTCCTCGGGTGCACCATTTAGCGCTGGTGATCTGGAAGACCCCATAGCTGTAGCTGGAAGCTGTCTTCGGTCCAGTGATGAGTCTGGTGTCCATTCCGCTCTCGCTTTGCATTAGGCAGATCCAGTTGCTGATCAGACTACGGGAAATACCAGCTCTTGTAAGTTCCTTGACTGCCTCGCATTGCGTCAATATTTTGGCTTCTCCTTCACTGGAAAATCCGAGGAGAAGAAACAAAGATGAAGAAATCACCAGAACTCGTCGAAAAATCGACATCGTTGCTCGATTTATTAGCTGGTCAATTAATTGTTCATGTATAACTATTAGCGGTAATTAGCAACTCGGGACGTTTGCCGGTTGAACGTGAGACTATCGAAGCTCAACACTGGAACACGACTGAACAATATCTGCCACTCTACGTTGTTTCCTTGATGACGTTCTTGAGCTTGGATGATAAGCTATTATCAATGATATATGTTGGTACTGATGGTGAGTGGGAGCTGCGAATCCTGTCGAGGAAACGACAGGACTTGTGGAGGACGTGTGTTACCGGTAGGATGATGATACTGCTCTTAATGATACTGCGAATTGTCTGCGACTACGGGATAAGAGCTGAAAATTAATGCCAGTGACGATATTGGCGTTTGGTGTTTTTATCACGGTTGGGTTATTCCTGATGAATATTCTAGCACGATTACGACATTTCTGAGGTCACGATACAAGAATATATGGCATTGAGATGTGCAATTAGCTATCCAAAAAATATGCCATTTATATAGGGAATTTTTTAATTGACATTAAGGAATTTCTGTATTGAGAAAAAAATAATCTAAATCAATCTTAAATAAGAAATTCCTGTACTGAAAAAAATTACTTCAATCAATGACTTTTTTAATGATAACTGATGTCATACTTTACTTTGGTACAAAAATATCAGAATTGAATAATGATTTTTTACATTTAATTAAAATGGATGGAATTCTGATCCAGTAAATTATGTCGTAATATGGTTAATCCATATTCTTGTTGTTGACCTTTCAACAACAACAACCTTTAATCAATGAAAATCTCGTATCTTCATATATTTTTGAAGCAAGGCCATTTTTCAACATTTTTAATTTAAAAAAATCTTAACAATCATTGTTAATACGACGTGGATACCTTATGTAGGTAAATTGGGAGTTCGAATACGGAGCGGGATATATAGATTTTTTCAACAGATAACATTTTTATCGAGAACGTCCAATGGAACTATTTAAGGACTCGCAATACAAAAAATCAGATTGAAAATGGTAAAATTTCTTACGCCTTTGGTAAAAAATGTAATATTAATATAATATTGTCCTCTGATATTATTGAAATATCGTATTTGCAACGTTTTGAGCGGAGATTGCAAGATTCCCGAAATATTACAAAAAATGTTCAAACATCATTCACAATATTACCGTAACTTTGCGTTATTACGAAGGAATATTTTAAGAATATTTCTGAAATATTCTGGTTCTATTTTGGGACTGGGCATATTGCCAGATAATGATTAACAAATTATACACGGTACACATAAATTAGAATTATAAAATGTTTATTTACACATATTTAACTCAGTATATATATATACGGGAATACATATCTACATATATTTATATATACGTTCGCGTATAAATACATATATGTATATATATTCATAATGGAAACAATTCGTAACAGTAATAATATCGTAATAACTAATCGAACTGTACAAATTGTAATCAATGAGTAAAACTGTCCGTGTCGTCGACGAGTTCATCACGCGACCGGATTCATACATATACTAATAAACACTTTAACATTCGAATGTAAAAATAATTTAGTGAAGAACATTCTCCCGTTAACGAAGTCTTGTTAATAACGAAATTCGGAGGTCATTGTTACAGTGTTTGTGGATAGAGTCGTCTCTGCGTCTGGGCGCCCTCTATGCACTTAGTACATCGTAATACATACGTATGATTTAATAATTCATCGTTATTTACATCTATAAAATACGCTAGCTATTTAATATTTACAATAAATCGCGAGATACGCATTATTAAGTATCTATATATATACGTATGGATGTATGTAGTTCATTAATTTATATATATTTTAGTCGGCTTGGTACGATATGCATCTGCAAATTGATAACCGAATCGTCGGAAGGTTCTTCGGTGATTAATTCTTGACGTCGATTCTCCACAAGTACGACATCGCACTATTGTACTGGCGTATGGACAGATATCGCGGTATAAAAATGCCGATTAAACATGCTACGTGATAGCTAGGATCCGGCGGAGCTATTAGTCATTTTTACTATCAAATAGTTTCATTTATTGCTTCGGAACTTCTGCTTGTTCATCGAGTAGTTTAGATTCAGAGTGAATGCATAACTTCTTCTAATGCGCTATTGAAAAAATCATTTCAAACTAAATCCTTCGATCTGGGTTTATTTATTTCAATGAATCGAAATAAATTTGTATATAGGCCTAAGGAAAGTTTTTTTTTTTCAGGCCAATACCCAATGTTATATTTTATTCAAATGGATTTTTTATTCTGGATTGTTGATAAGAATATTATTATTGAGAGAGATGTAGATGAAAGCGTGCGACCAACAAGCTATTTTCGACTACAATCCGTAGTTTTCGCAGGTCTGGAAATCCTGTGATTATCAAACTGGATTAAATGGCAAAAATGTTTTGAAATAAATACAATTCGATAATTATTCCTGATTTTCACTATAAAATGACGAAAAATAATCTCAACTTTTGAAGCTAAAAATGCTTGATGATGTACTTTGAGAAAAAGGAAATGATCCTCTGAAGAAAAAGAAAATGGTTAAATATGACTGACACGGAACAAACGATCAGTTTTGTAATCATCGCTTTGTAAATAACTGTACTAATTTATTCAATGAATCGTACATTATTTATTCCAAATATGTGACGAAATTGGTACGAAACTGTGTAACATTTCTATTCGAAAATTTTTTAACAAAAGTACAATTAATAATTTCACGAATATTCTTCTCTATTTCTCATTCACCATTCACAGTTTATGGCATTTTTCATAACGGGAAAAATTTTTTTACTTTGTTTCCAGTAAAATGTTCATCTTTTTCTCTACCACCCAAAATAATATTGTAGATATCATATGACATATGGGATAAATAGAATTCAATGGTGATCGGATCATAACAACCCAGCGATTGAAGAATAAAATAATTATCAATAATTTAGCGACTGCAGTTACCAAATCGTTGTTAAATCAGCAAAGAAAGAAAAGTGTCAGAATTGATGCATCCACTCTATACAGATTTTATAGCCCTCCGGATCACAAATAACAGTTTTATTCGTACTGGTATTACGCTCAAGTACCATCAGTACTCTAGTAACGATGTATCTTTCAGCAAAACTCTATTCCCTGCCATACGCTATAACACTTAATTATGCGCAGAGACGGGCATCACTTACTACATAAAAATATGCATCCTCTGTTTATTTATTCTGCAGTTTATTCGATATAAATTATTTTTCAAAGTCGAATATTAGTGACTTGAGTATAATAACGAATATGATAAACTGGAGAGCAAATAAAAATAAGGAAGGCGTATTTCTATCTCTGTTTGTGCGTTATCTACCGACACAGTGATTTCTTTTCTCTTATCAAAAACTGTATCCGACATACTTAGTAATCCATTAATAACATTCCTCATGCCCTTAACCATCTTGTGTAAATAATGCTCGCGAATATCGACAAAATCTGATAATATCGATAGTATAGGGGCGTTGTTTTTTTTCGCCTTCGCAACAAATGCTAAGTGTAGGTCCGTTAGCTACAACCTTCGTTAGAATACTTGTATATAGTTCGTGGTGTCGGCTGTTCAAAACGTTTATCAGCGCACGGACCTTTTTCGCTTGGAAGATAATTAGATATATGTATAATCACATGCCGTGCCAGCAATACGTTGTCCTATAAAAAATAACTCTTAGACGAGTCGTGCCCAGCAACATATACGCATGTAAATGCTAATCTAAACACCGATAGGTCACGAATCTTTGTACAGTAGTATTATTCAATATATATTTATAGGAATCTTGCTACTCACTTTATCATCATATTGTCCTCGTCATATCTACCTAGTGCACGAAAAACTCAAAAAAATAAGTAAATTGAGCGCGGGAACACGGTTGCGAGTCTGCAATTACTTTTGGAATGAAGCGTTCCAGTATTTTTCCAATACTATCGTTCAGATTGATGTATTGATAAGTTTTACAATTGACAGGGTTTTTGGTTTTTTTTTCGAAGTGGATTAGCAGTTTATCTCCTGTCATTGAGGTTTTATGTTCAGAAACTGTAGTCAATTTGTCCTTAAATTTTTGTTGTAGCGACCAATTTCATAATGTTGTTTTCATTTTTTAAGATTGATCGAAAAATGAGGCAAGAATAGAAAAGTAGGCAAGAAAAATTGTCTCATTTGAATTTTATCGCCGCACAACTAAAAGCAACATCCCTAATACGAAGTTTTTTTTCTATCTACATAATAGCAATAAGGATTGAAAAATGCATCTGCTTTCGTGTATATTTTTCAACTGTTGAGATACGAAAATAATGGTATATAATATTCTGACTGAAAGAACGTCACTCAAGGAATTAACTGTGTCAGATTTGTTTGATATGATACTTTTTTGCCGAATAAAAAAAACAAACAATCGTTTTCGATTATCAGTATAGGCAATAATGAAATATCTATATTACGCGTAATTCAGGTTTCTAAAGAACAGAGATAAACATTTCACTCTAAAAGTAATTACCGATTCAAGGCCCGAAATTCGACGCAGCTTTAAGAGTCATTGTGCGCTCGTTATCAAAGAGATCAGAGAATAATTGTGTTGGATGCGTATTAGATACTCACATTATTTTTGTGACTTATGCAATGCAGGCTGGAGTTCTGGCCAAAATTATTTACAACGTACATGCAAGCGCAGGGCGTGTAAGATTACGCGATAATTGTGACGAAGATATTGTATAGTAATTTCTGTTTGCGTGCACGAATCGCCAAGTCGATTCTCTAGTTAGTCAATTGGTAAATATTATATAGCAATAGAGCATTCTTAACTCGACGAAATATATGCACAAAATACAAGTACAGTTGGCCTCAAGTCATCCCTGTCGAATACACATTATTCGTTTACAACCGATCTCGATTCACGTGTGAATCGTACTTGGCAGTGTCTAAAAACTTTCACAGGTCTTTCAAAAAGTAGAAGTGTGACATTTGGATCGAAAGTACGCGTTTTTTCTACAAAGAGCTTTACGAATCTGAATCGACTTCGAGTCTGCGCATTACCGATTTCCCGAGTGATTAGCGATTTACGTCGAATTTAAGAACGAAGCGTGTTTTGTGTAATAAAAAAATTGAAAGGAAAAAATTTTAAAAAAATTCAAACGTGCATAATTTGCGGAAACGACGAATATTTCTTGACTTAAGTTGAATTCGTGTAAATCGCGGATTTGAAGAAAAAGTCGAATTTTCGATGTAATATTCATTGTTCTCAATTTCGAATTCTATTCTGTCAAGTTTTAAACATTCGACTTCATTAACTACTGAATTATGTAGTTTTGATAATAAACCAAACTTATAACCTCGTTTCAGATTTCTTCTAACTCTAAATCGACATTAAAGTTCGCTTAAATTTTAATAGATGTTGATTCATCTAGAACGCATCCAGCAGATCAATCCACGCCTTCTTGATTAAAATTTTTTTTCAATTGTATCACATTTTATCTGAATTCGCGTATGATATAAAGTTTGAACTGAGCATCAATTTAGGATCGTAATTTGAGTTCAAATTTAAGTTCGACTTGAGATAATACATCCAAAAAATCCATTAAGTGGACTAAAAACGTATGCAGACATTTATTAAAACTTAAGCGGGTTTAATGATCCATTTTAAAGGTAAAACAGCTTTGAATTGTTGTAACGTTAGAAAAATCTTAAAACGAGAACGCGAATTCGAGCCTATGAAAAACAAAGGTACTTCGAAAACTTTGTTGGTTCCGTGAAATTTGCGGATGTACATTAAAATTTGGAGAAAAAACGTGTGCAATGAAAGATGGAATGAAACCATTGAACGCAGACAATTGATCCCCCGATTCTGTTTTACGTAACACGAAGCGACATTATAATTTCAAAGATGAGACGCCAATCACGTTCACTGAGCAACGCAAGATCCAATTGGCTCTTAAATAGCATCGCGTTATCTTCGAATCTTAACTCCGTTTACGGAGTCACAATTTCCCACTATTCTCAATGACGAAGATTTAACGTCGACAATCAATTCACGTTTATCAACCGACAAATCTCGCTGTATATTACGTATCGTTGAATAATTGAAAATCTCATTTGTGGGTGTATTTTACGTTTTTTCCTCTTGTTTTTCTAGTAGTTTGCCTGTGCAAAGTCTTGCATAAATTAGGCAGTCAAAGTTAGGATGGAATTGGCTTCGCCTCTTCTAAAAAAATCTCGTTTTTTTTCTCTCACACTCTGTCATCTTGTCTTTATATATTTTTTGCTAAAAAAACGGGTTCGATTTTTTTTTTGACAATAGATCCGCCCGTTGCACTATTGCAAGGAGAAGAAAGCGTTTGCCTTCAGTCTTTCAATCGACTCTAGATTCTGGAAGGTATTCATAAGACTATTTACTCCTTCGCAACTGTTAATCACGCGGTTGTTCGTTGTTGATGTTGCTAGAGTGTCGTTACAACCGCTATTACTAATAAACGTGCACATCTACTTTAGAGTTGTGATTCTTCATCGCTTTTTGAAATAATAATTTATAGTTCAATCATTTTTACAATCATTATCTTACAACAATAAACTGCCGGACTTATAAAAAGTTGTCAAATTTGTTGTGTACAAAAAAAATTCATTAAAGATACAATTTTTCGTAAAATTGCAATACGATAATGAAATGAAATCGTCCATTTATTATTGCATGCATCACGAACGTTTCTCAATCTTTCAATCAATTTTCTGTACATATTCATCATTTTTTTCTCAGTAATTATTGAGAAATTTGAACATCTTTTTATAAAGGCAGCAGGTTTTTGTTGCAAGATAATAAGTATTGAGTAGAGTATACGATAAAGATTTTCCGATTAGAAACGTGGAGGTTCACAACCCTGGTCTACTCTCACTATTGTATATTGTGTAAGTAGTAATTTAACTGTTACATTTTTCATTCTATATAATCAACACGTCTACCGCTATGACTACAATCGTTTAACTGTACTATTGCCGAACGTATTATCTGTTGTGCCTACTGCTACGATTACAATACTGAGGCTTTGCAATTAATTTGTGCAGTCATTACTAATCAGCTTTCGTCAATAGTCGTTGTTTCGCAAATACGAAAAAGCGAATTCTCCCTGTTTTCACAATGTTTCGTCGGATATATATTTCAGACGGTGCAGTTACTACGTGAGTAACGATATTATGTATATGTCTATATAGGAGCCCGCTAGGCAACTAAATTAACTATGCCTAAACTTTAATAGTAAATAGCCTGCGAAAATTCCGTCGCTTGACTAGGCCAGAAAATACAAGTATCACGGAAACTACAGGACTCATATTCACGTCGAGTCCCGCTAGGCTTTTACTTTTACTGACGACGCTGATAGATCAACAAACAAACCACTGTGACACGAAAAAAATATTGTCCTCGTGTCGCGTGGCCGAACTTTCCATCGTATCGTTCGATAAATACTGAAACTGTTGTCTCTCGTTGAATACACATTACCTCCGTGCCATACACGTGACATTCCATACGTTTTGTTCGTTGTGCGATGCTGATGTTCGTCAAACTGTCGGAACGAGCGTTTTCGCAAACCACGGATTCGGAATCTCATCACAAGTCAATGTATGGTACGAAGGTGGGCCTGGCTCAGGATGGCCGCAATCTTGCACCCTTTTTGCTGCTCCCGAAGGTAAACCACGTGCCGACTTTACGTCCCAAGGAATTTGTTGAGTTTGCCTGGTTAGCGTATGCTTGCATCTCGTACGAAGGCTCCCGCTTGTAGGTTTTGTCTGTGGATGAAAATTTTCCGTAGATAAACATGCCAATCACTGTAGTAGGGAAATAGGCAAATTAGACTGTGTCTGAAGAAAGTTCTGTTTTTTTTTTGCTTCCTCATAGAGAAAGCTTTGTTTTCGTGAAATTTTTTTTTTTTTTAGGTTTTCATGTTAACATACTCAGAATCAACTAAAACGTTGAGAAAAGTGGTCTAGAAAATATGTCTGTATGTGTGTATGTGTGTGTATGTGTGCGTATGTTCTAGACACTGAAAGTTTAATTGTCCATCATTCTTCGTGAGATGGATCAAGCTCAAATTTGACTCTTCTGTAATTGACGTGATTTTTAATTAAATGTATCAATGTATACAGATTTTATAGAATCTTTAGTTTTTGGAAAAATGTCGTGAAAGCTCTAACTTTCGTAAAAGTTCGCCAATTTAGCTGAATAGTTCCTTATGAATGAAGACACGTTAAATGATGTTTGGTATTGAATTTCAGCGAATTCGGTAAAGCGGTTCCGATTTTATAGAATTTTGAATTTAAAAAAAAAATTCTTTAAAACACGTCGAATCTTAACAAACTGAAATGTTCTACGGTCGAATTTGGTGATGATCGGTACAGTCGTTCGATTAATTTTTTAATAAATGTACGTTTTTGCTCAAAATTCGTAAATATGCCATAAGAGCCCATGTTAAAATGCATCCATAAAAAAATTAATTTTGTGTAAAAGATGTAGACGAAAATTCCCAAAAAATTCATGTGAGTTTGTTATGAATTATTTAAAACGCGGTAATTATTTCAGATTTTTCTGTGCATTTTCAATTTTACTGACGAACCTCCTTAAAGGGCCTTTTCAAAGCGATTAGATGTTACGGGAATCTTATACAGTAAAATACGTACTTCGCGGTTTAACGGGAGGCCTGCAACGTTGTTGTCTTGTAGCAGCGAGTCTCGCCAGTTGCCGAGCAGCAGCTGGAAATTCCAAACCGTCGTTTCGATCCTGTTCGACGAGCCGTCGTTCTTCTGCCATTGCAGATAGCCACTTGCGCTTTTCGTCCGCCGTTCTGCAGCAAAAGAGCAACCACTTGTCGCGCACGCAACTGTAAACCTTGAGGCAATGCCGCACAGTGACGCCTAATTGATGATCTGCAAATTCAATGACACATTTTTACTCCAATTAGTGGGCAAAGTTGTAAAAACGGAAATGATTGAGCTGATAGAGCGAACCGATGGCTATATCTATGGTTATCGACATCAGATATCTGTCTGGAGGCAAGCAAACTTGTCTATTTACCTTTGCCGTCAGGAACGTCGATAACTTCGCTTGTATCTAAGTAAATACGGCCTTTGTAGACATAAGTGTCCCGTTTTAAAATGTCCTTCTTGCAGTAGACAAGCTGATGGTCGAAGAGGAAGAGAGTGATGTTGTTTGTCCACATGCCGCTAGTAACTCGAATCGCATCACCTTGGTAGATTAACTGTGACGAGACTTCTATAAGATCTTCGCCCTGAAAAAATGGATGAAAATTCATTCTACATAAAAAACGAAACATTTACAAAATATGTACGGGATATAGACCTTTTTTTAGCGCACAATTGTTTATTTATTGCGGTACAAAGTATGTATATTTGAATATTGTTTACAGAATAACTCTAGAAAGGAGACATTTGGTATCAAATCAACTAGTGCGCGTGTGTGTGTATGTGGCAGGTTTGGAAAATTACAATCGCTGTATAACAACAACGGCTTGGCAAGCTGAAATTCGGTACATTGACAGAACAGCAACGCCTCTTCCATGTACGAATAAGCAAACCAATTGAAGAATTCTTTCGGATTTTATAAGACTTTGAATTTTAAAAAACTGTCTGTCACTTCTGTAGCAGCCGCAATTTTTTAGCGAGGAAGCTAAATAGTTCTTGACATATAAAGCAATGAAAACATCTGCGAAGTAGAACGTTGCTTCCACACTATTTTTGTTAAGGCTCTTAGAAATTTTTTCGTCCTTTTAAGAATCTACAACATTTACAGTAAAAACGATCAATTGATCGTTTTTACTGTAAATTATGCGAAGTTATAATGATGACGTTTGAAAATTAACGACTGAAAAAATAATGTCATTTGAAGAAAATATGTCTAGATAACTGCAGTAATTTACAGAAAGTACTGTAAAATATTTGAGTGAACTTTACATCTATTGATCAATTACGAAAAATCTCTAGAAGGTAAAAAAATGGCTGCATACATTAAAAAAAATTTTACTTGAAATTTAATGTATCGGTACAGGAAGTTTTTACGCATAAACTGGTGTAATAAATTTCCCATACAAGTCAGATGTAAAATTAGAGTATGTTACAGTAATTTCAATGATTTACATTAAATTTGATGTAAAAGTACATCACTTTCCATAACTCGCTGTAATTTTTCTACAAATTTACATAAATTTTATATCCCAATTGTGATTAAATTTAATTCACGATTTCTTGCATACAAACTTCCAGTCTTTTTTAACAGTATAGTCAGTGAATATTCAATATGCTGCCTCGAGATGGAACATCTCAATCTTCGATTGTATTTTCGAGAAATGTTAGAAGTTACGCTCTGATAATTTGTATATTTCGTACCTCCCAACCCTCAACTCTCAGCTGCCAGGCAGCGAGCTTCTCGAGACTCTCCATTCTCCTTTTCCTTTCGTTGATTAGAATTGCGACGGATCTCATGGCTTCAAGCGCTTCCCGTATTTTGTGATAGTCCGGATGATCAGTTTTGGTATATTTGAGTAATTCGGCCAGCTGAAGTGGATATTTGCAGATTCTCTGTACAGGAGTAAGTAAATAACCATCCAGAGGGATTTCGATGAGGCCGCGCATTAGACGGCATGCTTCAAAGAACTTGCTGTATCTATTGTGTCGATAGAGCTCTTGCAATGTCGCCATAGCCATCGGATGACTGTTGCAGTATTCCGAGTACATGCGAAAGCCCGTTCGCTGAAGGAGAAATCGGTATTCAAACAACTTATCCTCGAAGATTCAAGTAAATATATATATAAGGGGCATTCCATACCAACTCGACGAACGGCCAACTCTCAACCTCCCAAATATATTTCCTGATTTTTTATGATACATTTCCACAGGACAAATGCACGTAGGTTTTTTTAGTTCACTTCTTTACTGTCGTGTTTGTCATTATAAATATTCAAAGCCGAACAGAAAATTTATTTTCTTTTAAATTTGATATTTTTTTTTTAAATACTGCGATGAACGACGAAATTTTCGGTCCATAAGCCATAATGAAAAAACCAGTTTTGTTAATGTTTTGTAATGTTTTTCTTCTTCTTATGGATACTTTTGTTAAACTTTAAATATTTATAACTGGAAAAATTCAATTAAAAAATGGAAAGGCGTTTGAAAAAATCTGATAAGAATGCTACATGCACTTTTTATGTGGAAAGATAACACAAAACATCGCGAACAGTATTTGGGAAATTGAGGGTCGGCCGGTGGTCGAGTCGGAACATATATGAGGCGTTGCATACAGAAGAAATCTATTAAAAATTGTAGTTGCCTCTCAGAGATGGATCAATAACATAATAAAAAAGGGTATAAAATCCGAAAGGTTGAGAGTCAGATCCAGGTCAAGTTGGTATCGAATGCCCCATATAAATTCATGTGTACGCGATCTACAGTGCGCGAGGTAATAGTTAGATTATTCAAAAACTTACGTGAATGAGGAAGCATTCTGCGACACAACTCTTATGCGGTGAATTCCAATCTATACGCGTTTCAAGATCCTTTAGAAATTCAGATTGAAATTCCAATAGATCTTCGAGATTGATGAAAATCGTCTCGATTTGATCCTCAGTAAACATATCCGCACGACGACGGCACTCGGCGACGTAGCCCTCGGCAACGTCACGAAGTACTTTGACAAAGTCACGTTCGGTTTGCACGAGCTCTCGTACGACGCTGCTACGAACTTGCTCGTTCGAGAGCAGCGAGATGCTTGTTCGTCTTCTTGATTGAGAATTCGAACTCGCGCCTGAGGCCATTGCCGCTAAACAATCCTCGACCGTTTCTTCTTGGCTTACCCTCAACTGTACAATCGAAGTATTAACATCATTTTCATTATTTGTAGAAATTTTTGGATTTAAAAGAATCAAAGAAAAAAAAAAAAAAAAAAAAAATGCATTCTTTGACAGATGAAATAAAACAGCAAACACTAAAACTTGTTCACCAGTTTGGTCTGAAAGCTACAAGTGAACATTTTTGCTTTTGACCTTACACTTTTCTCGTGCACTGTATATCTTTACAAAATTGTAGAATTATGATGTTTGTTGTAATTTTTGAGTTATAGGTGCAACATTCTTCGAAAGGATATCATTTTGAAAAAATGTATCATCACTTTTTTAAGGTGATTTGAATCAGGTGACATTACCCGACCGTTTCTTCTTGGCTTACTCTTAACTGTACAATCGAAGTATTAACATCATTTTCATTATTTGTAGAAATTTTTGGATTTAAAAGAATCAAAGAAAAAAAAAAGAAAAAAATGCATTCTTTAACAGATGAAATAAGACAGCGAACACTAAAACTTGTTCACCAGTTTGCTCTGAAAGCTACAAGTGAAATTTTTTGCTATTGACCTTACACTTTTCTCCCGCACTGTATATCTTCACAAAATTGCAGAATTATAATGTTTGTTGTACTTGTTGAGTTATAGGTGCAACATTCTTTAAAAGGATATCATTTTGAAAAAATTTATCATCACTTTTTTCAGATGATTTGAAGCAGGTGATATTTCAGATATTATGAGAAATTTAGTAACGTACCCTGACAAATGCTGCCGGAAACCATCCATGTTCACCTCTGCAGCTGCCCCACCACCAATCTTTGTCCATAGTGTCGAGAACGTCAATCAATTCACCAGCTCGAAAAGCCAGTTCTTCTGGCTCAATAGCAACATGATCCCAGACAGCTTCCGCAAGGATCACCAATTCCTCTTCCATGTTTTGTTCGAACGATTTCTTTCTCTCCGTCAGCGATGCGATTGACGATTCGGAGTCGGACATCATCTCGTCGTCGGACGTTCCGATTCCCGCGCCGCCGCTTCCGCCGCCGCATCGTCCGTCCTGCTCGTCCTCCGACAAGACGTTACCACCGGGATATCTCGCACCTGTTCGTCAATTGAAATCACCGTTCTATCATTTATCCGGAAGTAAATTTCGCAAAAAGTGCGTGGGAAAACCTGTGTTTCAAGATGCTCATCCGCTGCAGCGGTGGTCTTAGCTTGCGGTAGCGATAAACACGTTTTTTTTGTTTGTTTTCTTTCATAGGATTCTATTCTACAGGAATACCACTAGCTATCAAGCGAAATTGCTATAAAGAGACAAATTCATTCCCGAATAATTGAACATAAAGTCGAACTACTGCTAATTAATCGTTCGTAATAGCTTAAACGGCTTGTATTCAAGGCAAGACTATAAATCGGAGGAAAAACGATCGGATTTGATGAGATAAATTTTTACCTGCAGTTTTGGTGCGCATCAACGGAGAAAGTTGATTGATGCCCAGTGGTTGACTGAGAGAACGTCTCAAATTTGTCCGAGAGCTCCTCCCTTTCGCGTTACTGTGATAAAAACGAGAACAACGTGTTAGTTTTTCGCGGCAGAGGGAAATTCGGCTTTTGGTAGATTCAGTGGGGTCTCTGAAAATTCCACAATTCTTGAAGATTGAAAAGGGGGCTGGCTGGGTTATTTTCGAAAAATATAATAGATAGATAGATAGATATAGGTTTTCGGGTCAGAGGGCTCGGGCATTATAAAAGGGTCTCACAAGCGTGTATTAGTAGGACGGTAAAATAAACACTCTACTTTTTTTTCATTGAGCTGCTCGACAATATTTTTGGTCCTTGGCCGAAACCAGGTTTGCACAAAATTGCCAGTTGTGATGCATTTTGGAAAATTATTATCGTAAAAAATAGAATGAGTATTGTAATTTTTTAATTTTTGCGAAACTTCAAACGGATTTATCGCAGCAGAAAAAGTGTTGTCGCCTATTCATTCCAATGAACAAAACAAAATGGGAAACATTTAAAGAGAATCAATTTTTTTGAATACTGACGTGAAAACTTTCGAAATCAGATAGATATCTTGCGAAACTTCGAACCCATTTATGGCAGAATAAAAAGTTCTGTCGTCTATGTATTTAAACTACAACGAAATAGTGAAAATTTAAAAATGAAAAAAAAACCACAATAAGCAACTCAATAAAAAGATAAAGTATTATTTTTAACCTCCTAGTGTAGTACTTATATAAGCTCGATAATACAACACATTCAGCAACGTTTTACGATATAGGCACGACAAAATACGGTGTGTTTGGCAGTCAAAGGTTTTTTTTACGAGGAATTATAAGAAGGATGTTTTATATGTACCCGTTCTACCTACCACTATTTTCCCTCGATTTACTGGAAAGGTTCGAACAGATAACTTTAAATTTCCGCCAACCAAGTTCAATCGGTGATGTTATGGTAGTTAAAGGAGACAGAGTGATGCTCGTCTTCAACTATGTAAGAGAAAATTCACGAGGGCGCGATATCGTGCGATGAAAAAGAATAGAAAAGACAGACATGTCAAGAAGCGAATGCAATCAAGTTTTGCGCTTTTTTAGCAAGATTGTTTTTTTTTTCGAGCAGCGTCGGTGCTTTTGATAGAAAAATACCTGTTCTGTTACATGTTTATCACATTTTAACCCTACAACAGGACATTTTGGTATTCAATTTCATTTATATAACATTTTATTAAAACGCAATGGAATCTTGAAGGTCCCGCTTTGATATAATGTTTTTATAAAAAATTCTTAAAAACAACTATGATAAAGACTGGAACATCGAAACTGGTATACCTTAAAGTCCCGTTTACTCGCTTTAACTAATATTCAATCTTAGTTACATATTTACAGAAGGTAAACCTTTTATTCCTATGTTTAAAGCACAATCGTCATAAAAAGAGGTATAACAATATTTATTTAAGTAATTATGTGTTATTGGAATGTGTTTTACCATAGTTCGAAGTTAACAACCAAAATGGACGATAAAATGACTCACTGAGTGGTTTTTTGTTTCTTCTTGAAGGAAACTATGTTTTCGTAAATTTAAATCGTGTGTGGTTTTATGTGACCCAAAGGTTTTACCTCTAGTCATTTATAACCAGTGCATTTTTCTCCCCTGACATTGGCACCCTAATTAAGCGGACATTACCTTCTATTCATAGTAGTATGTGATTCATTGACACGATTATAAAAACACAGCGACTATCTTTACTTTCAATTATTCTGGTTAAAATCAACTAAACAGTTTCGAATTTACATATCTTTAAAAATTATTACATTAGGTTCAATCCTTACGACACAGAGATTGCAAACTCGATCATCGTAATAAATTGAATTTAAGTTGACAAGGACCTAAAAAATTAGCCATGACTTAAAAAATTTTTATATATTATTTATTATTGAAAAATAAATGTCTCATAAACTCAAACTTCTCACTTTGTTATTTTTAAAACCATTTATCACGTTTTTGAAAAACTTTATTGATTAATTCGTTAAATTTCCTAAATTTGGAGCAGATAAGAACAAATGTATCCAGTATGTTAATAATCCTGGAAAGTGCCAAATCATTCATTGCTTTCTCGTTATTTTTCACATTTTTTAAAGCTCTGTCTACCATAAAGTCGCAGTCTTTTAGCACATTTCTTTGTTTTTGTTGTTAAGAGTAAAAAATAATGAGTAAGCAATGTGCACTGCGCGATATTAAGTTTGAACTGCGTATAAGTATGCAAATTCTCAACTCCATTATTGTAAAATGAGTACGGCCAAGCGTGCACGGATCGACGCATTATTAAACTATTATCTGACAAAACAAAGACTTTTACTGAGAGATTTTAAGCACGTCTCCCGTCCGTGCGAACTTAGTCATCGTAGCATGAGACTTCAAAGTACAGCATTGGAAAGAAGATTTGTCAATGGAGAAGGATGAATAAGTGATTGAGCTCGGAGATATGTTGTAGGGCGTATACCTTCTTAGCGTAACGATGTCATGGGAGGAGTGTCTTGGACTGAGCCTCGGAGGTCTTGTTTTTATGGGCGACGGGGTGGAAAGCATCCTTCTGTAGTTGTGCGCCACACCGTATCCCAATCTCGTGTCCCACTGAAGAAGTCTCTGGCCTCCGAGGTCGCTATTTGTCCTGCGTACGTGATTGTGACGACTGGCGCGACTCTGTTGCAGATCCGCCTAGAAAATACAGATATTTTTATTATTTTCATTGTGAGACTAATAAAAAGCAGTAATAAAAATATTCTACAGACAAAGCAAATGGGAATGACCCAATTTTCCTCGTAATAACTGTGCTTTTATTTCACCGCTTTTCTTTAAATATAAAAAAAATTCTTTTTTTTTTCAGAAAATATTTCGGACAAGTTTTTCTAGCGCTTGAATTTAATGAAAATCGTTTCGTTAATGAGAAAATTGCGGCACCCAGATGGAAATTTAAGGAGAATATTATTTATAATTGGCATTGAAAATGAAATTTATGACATTGGATCTTCATGAGCAATAACGATTAAAGCATCTAAAAATAACAAGGTTGCGGATTCGACTAGAACATACAGACATTTTTATTATTTTCATTATGACTCTAATGAAGATCAGTAATAAAAAGATTCTAAAGACAATGCAAATGGGAATGACCCAATTTTGGACTTTTCCTCATATTACTAATAATAACTGTGGTTCTATTACGCAGCTTTTTCCGTAAATATAGGAGAATTCTTATTTTCAGAAAATACTTCGGACAGGTTTTTCATGTCGCTTGAATAGAAAAAAAAAGGATTTTGTTGATCCGAAAATTGCGGCCCACAGATTAAAGTTAAAGGAAAATTCTTCTCATAATTGGCATTAAAAATAGAATTTTCACGAACGGAATCTTCGCAAGAAACAACAATTAGTGACACTCGGTAGAACAAAGCGTGTGATAATAAGATTGAATATAAAAATAACGAGGTTGCAGATCCGTATGGGAAATACAGCAATTTTTTATATTTTTATTGTGACACTAATGAAGAACCGTCATAAAAGTATATCAAAGACAATGCAAATGGGAATGATCCAATTATGAACGTTTTCTCATTTTACTCCTTATAACTATGGATTTATTTTGCAGATTTTCTTTGAATATGAGTAAATTTCCATTTTAATATAATATTTCGGACAAGTTTTTCTCGTTGCTTGAAAGCAAAAGAAACAAATTTTGTTGAATAGAAAATTGCGGCATCCAGTTTAAAATTGAAGAAAAATCTTTTTCATTTTCAGCGATAAAAAAATATGCAACGTACGAATAAAAGGAAGCAGATAATAAAAGGAGAAATGTATTTATAACTGTTTTGAAAATTTCGTTCGAAAATTAATTACAAAAATGTAGAATCTGTGCTATTCACGTATATATACAAAACAAAAAACCAGGGAAAACCGATGAATTAGTCAGGGAAAAGTCGGGGAAACGTCAGGGAATTTTTCTCGGGAAAACGGCCACCATGAATTACAGAAACTTAATAGAACAACGGGTGTGATAATAAGATCTGAATAATTAAAAAATAACGATGTATCATTACAAAATACCGATATACTATAGTAAACGTGTGTAAAATTACGGCAAAATCGTTAATGTTTTCTCACGCGTTATCAAATAAAGGAAATATCACTAACAATTATTGCCAAAGAGCACGAACGACGCATCGTCAATTTATTATACTACATGAGAGAGTTATCCAAGCAACGGTCGCGTATCAACTGCGTTCGTGAGAGAAGAATCGTGCCGCTTCCTCTGTACCAGTCCACACGCATCCTGTATTTGTGCGATATGAAGTTTCTCTGCGTTCATCGCACGTTTTCGTGTATTGGACAAGCATGAGAGTCATCCCAGTCGGTTAACAACACGACGCGGTTAAGGATGTATGATAGGTACAGTCCCGCCAATCGTGAGTTTCAGAGAAAATTTCGATTACTTCCCGATGGGATATAAATCGGATAAAATAATGCATATAAAACGTGCTGAAAAGATTCATTTTGCATAATGATAATCACAAAATTTTATTAACAAATTGGTGAAAAAAGGAATTGCTCAACAAATAAACAGTCAACCTAACTTTTTTTCTTATGAAAATGATACGCTAATTTTTTTGAATGCGTATAAATTTTTTCAGATTTTTTTCTTTATTTGGATTCTGATTTGTTTCATTTTCAACAATGTGCGCGAAATAACGAATTTTGGATATGTATTCGGCATAAAACCATCTACTACATTCAAGTTTTTTTTTGCAAAACGCATATCCGAAATTTGTTATATTCTGTGCATTTTTCTAAATAAAAAAAATCCAAATCAAAATAAAGAACAAAATCCGAAAAAATTCATACGCATTCAAAAAAGTTAGCATATCATTTTCATTAAAAAAAAAGTTAGGTTGACTGTTTATTTGTTGAACAATTGTTTTTTTCGCCTATTTGTTAAGAACGTTTTGTGATTATTATTATGCAAAATCAATCTTTTCAGCACGTTTTATATGCATTATTTTTATCCGATTTTTATCCCATCGGGAATCAATCAAAATTGTCTGGAAAACTCACTTTTGGCGGGACTGTACCTATCATACGTCCTTAAGAGTCGTGCTGATAAGACTCAGCACGTTGCTCCCTGACGAGATGATTGTTGTTTAGGTGCCGCAATATTCTGCGGCTATGCAATATTTACCGCTTTTAGTCTTTCGAAGAACAGACATGAATTTACCTTGAACTTGTCGATAAGTATCTGGTTGATGAGCTCGGACTGGGGTCGGGATTTTTCTGTGACTCTGCGTCGCAGCGCCGGTGGACTATCGGTCTCATCGGGAACGTCCGTGTCATGCGACTCGGAGCTGTCACCAGCCCCCAAAGTTCCACCCCCGCTGCCCCCAGTCAACGCTCCGCCAGATACCATCTGAGAAATATTCCATGTCAACCGTTTTTTTCAAGACACATTCAAAGATTTTAACGAGGGGTTTATATAAAAAACGAAAGTGTGATCTACGGTAGACTTTAGGGTTATTTAGAAAAGAGTTGTAAATGCTTAATACCGACTTATATGAAGATGATGGTACAATCCACTTGATAGGCAGAATGCATCAGTAATTGAACAGTCACCAGAAAATGACCAACAGCTTTTAGGTAGTTCATGAGAAATTTTAACTACTTGACTGAACATTCGATTTTTAATTAGACTATGATATAGCTATCTACTGCAATTATTTTATCGTACAAACTTATGAGGTTGACTTCTTCATTTAACGGTGCTTTTGGACTTGTGGTATCTGGCACTTATTTTTATATACTTTGTAATGAAAACACGCTATTTTTTTAGTTGTATTAGACTGTTCGACGAAAATGTTCGGCCAGGATGGGAATATTATATTTTAGATGCATCCAAGATAAACAAATCGTTCTGCTTAACTGTTCGAAACTGATGGTTTTTAATGAAATTTCACAGTAATCTTTTTGAAAAAAATGCAATGCAATGAAATAGTAGAAGAAAATGTCTACCATTTCTTTCAATATTTGAACAAAGTGAGTATTTCCGGTCCTTTTGTTATCATATCCATATGCTTATGTTTTATGCAAACAACTATCATAGACCACTAGAAAACGTTTACCCTTATTCATTTATTATACTTTGTTTAAAATTTGTTTTGTATCTCTTTTAAGTTTAACTATGTACGAAACGGGATCGACTCTCTTTCTCTTTTTTTCATCATATCCATATGCTTATGTTTTATGCAAACAACTATGATAGACCACTAGAAAACGTTTACCCTTATTCATTTATTATACTTTGTTTAAAATTTGTTTTGTATCTCTTTTAAGTTTAACTACGTATCAAACTTTTGGTAGGCCATTTAACATAATTACCGTAAGTCTACCATAGATCGTAATTCTTTAATAATAGGTTCAGTAATAATTGTAGATCGTATCCGTACCTCGATTTGTATCCCGCTGTCACCGCTGTTGCACTTTGCGTTACGCGCTGCTTTGCTACCCTTCTTTCTCTCTTTACTGGTTCTCCAGACTAGAGGTCCAAATCTGCAAAAGACAAGCGGTATTAGTTCACATTACCAAGCCATTATGCTTACTCGAGTATGAGAAGAGCTAATGGGTTTTGCGACTCATTATCGGGGTAAACGGTTAGCTATTGACAGGCCACTTTTCCAGAGATGCGGAGAGCTATTAGCGATAAAACTGAGACCTTTTCCGCCACATAACTGCTTTTCTTTCTCAGAGAAGAAGTTTTTTCGTTACGGTACTTAAAAAAATACTGAGTTCCTACCAGGGTACTTAAAATTGTGTGGAAATTTGAGATACATTTTCTAGATCAAATATCCTGATGGATGTGACAATGTGATTGAAATCTTAAGCTTGCATACACAGACATGCATACGGACATTTTTTTCTAAGTTACTTTTTTAAATGTTTTATTCCACTCTAAGTGCGCTGACATAAAGACCGCGAAATTTTTTTTCGTGAGAACGTTTATTTATTGAGATTGTCATGTGAGGAAAAAAATTATGTTATTGCTTTAACTTTAGCAAAACGTAAGATACCCAACTCAAATGTTATACATGAAATCAGTACTATTCAGCAATTATAGGTACGCAGTTTCGTCTTAATTTGTTAAGTGCTTCAAATTACTCAGAATTTCAACTTTCGTTTAAAAAAAAACCTGCAAAGTGGAAGTTTGCAGCTTGCTTTCTTATTATTTTTTGTATTGTTTTTTTCAAAGCTTTTTTTTTATAGGGAAGCCAAAATCGATTGACATACTTCTTAATAGCAATTTGCAAAATTCTACTTTGCAGCTGTTTGTATAGTCTAATGTATCCAGAGTTGTAAATCCCAATTAATCCAGGAAATATAGTTTATGGTACATTCTCTTCTGCAATAATGATTCGATAATAATAATCTGTCGTGATTATACGATCATCTTTAGTCATTTCAATTTACGAAAAAAACTGATTTCCGCTGAAATGTTGGCAGAAATGGTGAAAAAAATGGAACTAAAGAAATTAATGGATGACCATCAATGTCTTCATGTTTGATTATATTTTTCCATTATTTTTTTCACCGTTATTATTATTATTATTTTCACCGTTATATTAATACAACTGTATTAAAAACAATTGTTTTTGCAGCTAGTTAAAAGTTTATGCATCCTATTATAATCGCTTTTATTATGTGATCATAATTATAAAGCGAATCGTATTATCATATTTATTCCCATAAGAGTCAGACATTTACAACTCGGAGTATGTAGTTAGTTGTCATTTATCATTCATAAGCACAGGAAGTGCTTTTTCCAACTTCTGTACTGTACCTTCAAGGTCTTTAAATTTTTCTATGAATAGATTAAATAAGCGACTTGAGCTAACCGGAATTTCTGGTCGCTGGTGAGGTCCTCTTTGTGCTGAGAGGATTGTTCGGGTGCGGGTGCAGGAGGCGTTTGTTCACCGTCGTCGTCGACGTTCAGCCGCAAAGTGCAAAGGTCGTTGTTGGTTCCGTGATCGTCGAGGGGTACGTTTGGGGCTGCAGGTGGCGGAGGTGTCGGGCCATCACCGTCTGTGCTCTCTTTGCTGCCCTTTTTGTGAAATCTCAGTGAGAAACTTTTGCGAAATTTTTGCAGAACGCTTTCCTGTTGACTCTGCGTTGTATTGCCGACGATTCTGTAATTCTGACCCTCGACGTTGATTGATGAGGAACCGCCCGAAGAATCCTGAAGACGTGAGTGGGTGACAAGAGGTATCGTCGCCTCTGCGAGGGGATGTTCCGTTCCAATTTCTCGTCCTCGTCGTGAAACACCAGACGCATCCTCCTCGGTGTGAACTCGTTCTTCTTCTCCCGACCACTCCCGGCTATATTCAAAACAGATTAAATATCACTTTAAATATATACTCAGCAAGAACTCCAAGGAAATATGCATAGTTTATCGTGCACTGCAGACGAACTGCTCTTTCATTTGGGAGATGAGAGTTCGCTTATTTCCCTAGACCATAATCTCTATCTTCATGCCA
Source organism: Tromatobia lineatoria (assembly GCA_949699805.1). NCBI lineage: Eukaryota > Metazoa > Arthropoda > Insecta > Hymenoptera > Ichneumonidae > Tromatobia > Tromatobia lineatoria. Next base: position 21,782,244 of record OX453036.1, read on the forward strand.
CTTTCCCTCGTCGCCACTCAAGTTTAATCTTGAAATTGTTAACTTTGTTATGTGAAGATATGCTATGTGTGATTATAGTGCGTCCTGCGAATTTTTTATAATTTTATTAAGGAACTTTGATGATGAAATATAAATAATGAAATATTTATTACTAGTGAAATTAATCTGTAATAATTTATGCTTATTACAAAAAGGTTTAGATGGTGATCAACTCTAGGCACAAGTTTCGAGTAATGTCAATGTGTTTTTACAATAAATATGACAAGCAGTTTTGGTTTTATTGAGTTCCTCTTATTTTAATTTTGACATTTTTTAGTAACAATTGACGAACATCGAGAAAAGAGTTTGGACGTTATGAATAATTTTTATAGTGCGCAGAATGGATGAAATTAAGGTGGAATACGATTCAAGTTGTCCATTCTAATATTAACTTTCAGTCTCAGAACTTTTGCTTGACTGGCTTCAATTATAAAAAATATAAAGCATTTATATTTCAGTTTCGTTGAACTGAAGCTGTAATAAAACAGTAAGATAATCAATTGCAAAATTCTTCTATATTTTACCAAGACGATGATTTAATGATTATTCGACCATTTTTTTAAATATTATGTTTCAAGTTTTGTAACCGTATTTAAGAACACATGTTAATGACGAAACAATCACTCGAACGCAGGTAATTCAGTGTTTTTGTTTTTTCTTGAAAATCCCGAGTGAAAAATAGCCCAACTGAACTATAAACAGTCTTCAGGGCTTTGCAATATCTACAACGTTCTAGGGGTTGTATAATACGAATTGGAGAACATAAATCTCGATCAGACGAAAAGCCCGCCGGGTTTCTCTGTTCACTCGATTCGTTAAAGATTATTTACGCGCTACCGTGCTCGACAGCGTGCACACACTACAATTTCGTAGTACAAACAGCTCGGTCTCGCTGAGCCCCGGACGGAAGTGCATCGGGCAGCGTAGGTAGATGTGTACCGTGGTCCTTCTAGCAAGAGGAGAAGAGCGCACGTGACCAAAGTCACGAAGCGCGACGGTGAGCTTCTCCCTTTTGTGTACAGGTCATTTCATGCCCAGTTTTACTTTTGTCAAAATCCATCACATGGAAAAAACGAAAATCTCCCTTTTTTTTTAAATTCAATTTCTGTAATTTGCACTCAGTTAACATAAATAGCACTTATTACATGACAGGTTTATAAAAAAATTTCAGTGAGATCCAATGTATAATTAATATCAATATTGAACGCATAATTAAATCTAAAATTGAATATGTAATTTTTTAAATTCAATAATTGAGCGATGATGTTTTATTTTTATTTCCTTGGAGTTTTTTTTTGAGGAAGGATCATCGGTCTTCGTTTTTCGAATTAGATTAAAGGACAAAGGCTTTACAATAATAAAATGGAGCGATTGATTGAACTATGTATACTAAGCATGGACGGCGTTGTTATTTTAACAAAAATAACCAAAATGAGAAACGATGTGCTCATTTTATGTACACTTCCTTATTTTCATTTGTCTTTTGAATGACAAAGAATAAGAACAAAACACGATATATTTGCAAGTTTTTGCAATTCTCTATTTCTGCTTCAGTGTTTAGAGATTATTGACTTTTAGATGTGCCATGTTTTTTTTATTGGGAGAGGAATATATTTTATTCCACACCATTGAAAAATACATCCATTCAAAACGCGCGCGATTCTTGAATTCGCGCGATCATAACAGTCTGAAGTTGACTTTGCATCGACGCCATCGACGACCAATGAGAACGTTTGAAATGTGGCATCACGTTTCGATATTTGGACTTTAGTTTTGCCGTCTGTTTTTTAAGAGAGAAAGGGAGGATTCTTGTGAAAATTTTAAATAATCAGCATGAATCGCAAAAAGTACCTTGCAGACAAAAATGAATTCTATTCTTGCGGCTCGTTTGATTCCGAATGAAATGTCCCGTGTACCCGTACAATATACGCTAGTTATAACCTATACCTTGAAATATCTCGTACTGAAGTATTGAATGAGCGCGTGGGTGTGTGATTTTGTTTCCTGGAAAAGATTTTGAGGGTCGTCCGCCGTCGGCTTCAGGTATAAAGCGAAGAGCTCGTTGTCCCTCGGCCAAGCCTTGCTCTACCATCCCTTTTTACTTCCCAACTCGCCAGTTACTTCCAGGGCTTCGAATATCGCAGCGCAAAAGTACGCGCTTCTATATATATATATATACATATGGGGCATTTCATACCAGCTCGACTTCGGTCCGACCGTCAACAGCTTGGATTTCATCCCCCATTTTTTACGTTAATGCTCCATAGCTAAGAAGTAACCACAATTTTTATTAATTTTTTTTTCAAACAATATATATGCCACTTCACCAATTATTAACAAGTGTTTATACCTTTCCACACAGATTGAGCTGTAACTTTTTTTAAAGTTGAGTATACACTCAATGGAAGTCGCTCGAGTTTTTCCAGACTTTTTTCTTAAGTACCGAAAGGTTCTCTGAAGGTATTGAATTATTGCGATTTTGGAAACGTCATTTTAATACAGAATTAATGGTGCTTGAGCAATGAAAGATCGTGACGTATTGTTATGTAAGAAAGTCTTGAAGTCTTTCCGATGTAAGAAAGTTAAAGAAAAATATACTGTCGTTCTTTAGAATCTGATAAAATTCTCATAAATCCTGTATTGGATAGCAATGTGCTTAGGCTCACACCCAAAGTGTCTCGGAACTTGCTTTTATTTATTTACGATTTTTTTATTTCAATTCATAGCAGCTAAATGCGAAAAATCATTTCACCGCAGACTAGTTATTGCTTGAATATTTCTATATATTTCAGGACTTCGGAAAATCTTTTAAAAAAAATTTTTAAACATTTTCTGTTTTATGAAAATAAAGAATAAAAATGAAAATTTGGCTCAAAAATATTGTTTTAAAAAAATCTTGAAAAATTCTCCGAAATACCGACTTGTATAGAAAAGTTCAAGAAATAGCCTGCGATGAAAGATTTCTGCGCATCTAAATTCTTTTTTATTTTTAAAAAATTTTGAAAAAAAAAAAACCTTAAAAAAAAAGAAGCGATATTCCAATCCAAACACTTTGGATCTAAGCCTAAAAATATTGATATCTGATGCAGGATTTTGAAAATCCCGGGTCTCAACATGTTTCTTATAAATGATTATGATTATATAATAAATTGTTCAATAAAAGATCTGATATAAATTGTAGTTACTTCTGAGATTTGAAACAATAACTCGAAAAATCGGCGATAGAATCCAAGATGTCGAGAAGGTCACACCCAGGTCGACTTGGTATGGAATATCCCATACACATATATATAATATGGTACGAAAAAGGGTATTTTTAAGAGGAAGAGAATTCGAGCGCACCGTTGATGCCCTTGCAGAACTCGTTATCTCCTTTTCTTTCGATTTAATCGTTTTCTTAGAGAACCTCTAAGAGGTAAGTTACCTACTATAAGTACTCAAGTGCGTGAAATAACGATCTCGGGGGGTTTTTTTTATTCCTGGCACATTTCGTACAGGAATTCATTGGGAGTAATAAAAATTTAACGTCCGGCGAGAATTGAATAGAAGATGATAAATGGAGTCTCCGGTCTGTAAAATACCAGGCGGTCCAGGTGAAAGAGAGTAAATCAAGAAGTTTTTCGCGCTAAAAGGGAAACGGCATTTTTCCCGGAATATTTTCGACGCCATCAACGAGGGCGGTAAATTTCCCTTTGTACGAGGTTCGACGAAAAATCTGACGCCCAGGACGTCACGGCGGGTGTCCCATTGAAATTATAATTAGGAGAAGTGAAATGGACCGCCCGATAAGTTTCTAAACTTCGTTTCGAAGCACATTGCTTCGGTATAATTTTTGTTTCTCAATACGTGGGGTAAACTTGGAGAAAATTACCGTATTCAGGGAAGTGGAAATGCTTTTATCCAATTGCCTCTCAGTGAGATTGAAGCTGTGATTTTTCACTGAAAAGTTCAGAAGTACCTTTGGTTTTATTTGTTAGTAATTTCCTTTCTTTCGTCAATACCTCACTACGTGTTTCTTTTATCGTTAGAAACTTTGTTTATTGCAGACTCAAATAGAGATTTTTAAGTAGACGAATTTTTTTTAAGCGGGTCGAGGATGAATTGTTTTTCTCAATATTTCCAACCGCGCTAAGTCCGAATGTGGCGATTTTACTTATTATTTCAAGTATAATGTTTGATGAGAAAAAAATTAATGATCATTATTATCAAATATCTAAAATAATAATTTGTTCCTGTATCTTTTTACTCCGTAACAACGATCTCTTTAAATAAATGTTTTGTTTGCGAGTTTTTTTTTTGCATATTTATGTATGCCTCCGAAGATTTAAAATTTTGTGGAGTTAATAATATTTTGCTAAATAATTCTTTATAAGTGCAGGTTTTTCAATGTTTGGAATTAAATTTGACCAAAACCGGAAAAGTGATTCGGATGTCATAGTCGTGCTATTTTCGAAAAATGCGATACCTGGTGGTGATTTGTACTGTCGGAAAAAATCGTTGTTTGAATGGCACTAATGTTTGCCTATTAGCTCTACCGATAAAAGGATCTCTTATTTTAGCGAAATTATGTAGAATTTTTGTTATCAAATGAATTTCGTGAGCATTGACGTTTTTCGGCCCAGCCTAATACACACATATGTACGGCTATTTTTTTTAAATCAATTTTTCTCAATATTTTGAACCGTTCTGAATGTCCTGAAGTGAAAATAAATAAAAAATGATTCATGACAAGAAAGCTTCATCTATGAGGGAGGAAAAATACGTTTTTTGACTGACTCGTCCCCCGCAATAGCTTCTCAATAGCGCCTTACGTAGGAGCGCAAGAAACTAACAGTTATTTAAGCGTTCAGACAGTGTAATATATGTGTATATTACAAGAAAAGCGGAGTTGCGCTTGTATGTGCGATGCATACACGAGCTTCACAGTTCAAGTGCTACTGGGTCGCCTGGAATAACGTCTTTATCCGCACAGCGACTCTGCAAACATCTTGGAGGCCCCAAAAGGAGACCGAAACCCACTAGCGACGGCTAGCTCGTCATCCCCGACGGCGTTCCACCGTCGGGATGGATAAAGTTATAGGCACGGCCTACGAACTTGAAACCGGGTCAGCGAGGGCTACATTCGACGGGCGGCCTCGCTGGGATCATCAAAAAGCTTCCGGCTTTGTGGCCATGAGAGTGAGAGATTGGCACGCCAACGTTATGGAATTTTACTTTAATTTCACTGAAAAAATGTTAAAAAAGTGAAAAAGAGAACATTTCAAATAAAATACATAAAATAAAATACGTGAATGAGTTTTCGTCAATTATTTTCTAGTTTCGTCACTTTTTTGGTCTCGCAAGCTGTTAATATTAATAAAATATTTCGGGGAGATTAATAAAATATCAAGAGTGGAAATGACTGTTTTAGTCGTAAGTAAACATTTCTGGTGGGTTTTTTAAAAATGAAAATGTTCAATTTGTAATTTGCAACTTTTTACTGAAAACTGTATTGACTTAGTCAGCAGAATAAATTAAAATGTCATTATATTCTCCAGTGGCACGTTTACGTAGTACAAACAAGCGGATAAATACCTTTTTTAATAAATCATACAATTAGAGTATCATTTCATTTAAACGAAATATGTGGATCGGGGCCTTTTTCAATTTTCTAGCTTAGCAATTATCCGTTTGTCAGATGCTGTATTCTCGATAGCAATGAAAGCATTGGAAAGCCAAATAAAATATCAAAGGTGGAATTTCATTATTTAGTCATGAATATAATTTTTAGGTTGATTTGTTTTCAGAATTCCCAATTTGTATTTTCCAATCATTTTTTTTTCTCAAAACTGCATTGATTTGTTCACCAAAATAAATTAAAACGTTATAATATTCTCTAGAGGCCCGTGTGTATGGTTCAAACAAACGAGTTTATATATATTTAATTAATGGATTAATTAATTGAATTTTCCATCGAGAAAACGAATAGTTCAATATTTCGGAGTTTATGGAAAAGAAAATGAAACCTCCATAACAAAATCGCAGCTTTTATACTGATTAATAATCTTTTTACAAATTTCAAATTTTAAATGTGAGGACATCTTTTGTTTCGAATATATTTTCGAGCGTAAAGTATAATAAATATTTGATTTGAGGTAATATTTAAAGAGGTTCGGTAGGACTCTTAAAGTCAAACCAGGATTAAATTTGCGTTATCAATATTCTAAAGCTTAATGCATAAAATAACCATACTGAAGGGTGATTTGTATTGAAGCATGGATACTGAACCCATAGAAAGACCAATAGTGAATAATTTGCATAAAAATCAGTTAATTGACGATTCTTTCCAGTACATTTTGGTCCAGCGTTTTCCGAATATAATCTTCAATTATTTACCCATTTCGCTGAATAACAGCTCATTCTCTCTCTTACAAGTCACTCTAAGAATTTACCGTCTCCATATTTCATAGTGTTGATCGTTAAATAAGCACAGCCTATTGCTCGACAAAAAATAAAAATATTTTCTTAAACTATATTTTTTCCCCTTAAATAAATCCGTTTTCAATTCAAATAAACTGAATTATAATGTGCTCTTCTAGTCAAAATTAATAAATCAATTATCTGAATGCAGTTGTTGTTTCATTTCGCAGGGAAATAAATGGTAGGCTTAGAAATCTGCAAATTAGTCGGTTAGCCATCACCAACGAAAAATGCTGACCTCTCGTGATCACGATCCAAAAGGGCTGGTGTGCTGGAAGCTTTGACACGCCTCTGAGCTCTCGTAACCGTGAGACCAGGCGTTCGTTTTCTCTCAACTGCATTTCTTTGTCCGAGTTGTGGCTGATGCTGTGCGTGAGATGGCTGCAACAATAAATAAAGAGCTGATTCAGAGGATAGTTTTGAAAAGCGTCATTACTTATGCTACATGTGTAACACAAATGGGCCCTAAAATTCAAGTGTCTCCTCCCGAGTGTGTCAGTCATGTTTTTCCTCAAAGTAATAAATGCAATAACAATTTGGGGGGCAGGGGGACTTTGGGCACTGCGTTGGGCTGGTTATTGGCCAAAACTCGTCTCTGTTGCATATATTACGGAGGGGAAAGAAAAGGGAAACTGGGACAATGTGCAGCGTCGTTCTGGAAAGAGGTTCAAGAGGGAAACCCTCGACCCCGGAAGCACCTCCTCCGGTGCATTGTCATCACCGGTTGTCGCACGGCATGGAACGCAGTAAAGGGTCGGCCGCGATGCTGTCGTAAGTTCGCCCTGAAACCGACTACTTATTTTCTCTCGTCATACAAAGGAAATAAGCAAATAGCGCTTCTCCATTTTAAGAGGAACCCTTTTGAGGCTTTTGTTACTATTAATAAAGCCATTTTGTGCTAGATCATGAATTATCACTTCTCCCTATTTTTTTTTAGTAATTTCAGTAGAGATGGTGATGGAAGAACTTACAAGTTATTACCCGAGTATAAATTCTATCTACTGTAATAAATACAAATATATATTTATATGGATGGAATAATTAATTGTCAGCACTTGGTATGCATTTTATGAGTCTGAAATGCGAATTTGCATAGCCATAATATTATAGATATACGAAATTGTTTCTCATTCTTTTTTTTGTCACTTCTCCCTATTTTTTTAAAGTTATTTTAGTAGAGATGGTGATGTAGAAACTTACAAGTTATTACCCGAGTATAAATTCTATCTACTGTAATAAATACAAATATATATTTATATGGATGTAATAATTAATTGTCAGTACATATGCATTTTATGTGTCTGAAATGTGAATTTGCAAAGCCATAATATTATAGATAGACGAAATTGTTTCTCATTCTTTTTTTGGAACTTTTTTTATTATTCCTGTTTTTTCAAACAATTTAAAAAAACTAACTTTGAATAAAAATTTCATTTGGTCGTAACCCAAGGCAAATTACAGAAACGTTTGCCGTGGGCCAGCAATGTAATTGGTAAAGGCATTTAAAATTGCTATTTCAACATTCTGGTGTTTATTTAATTTCCACATGAATGGCTCTAACAAATTGCAGGCTTTTATTACTTGATATGTATTTTATCAGTTTTAACTACCATTTTTTTTAGCTAATAATATAATAGAAAGTAAAGTTTTCCATGCATATTTTTGAATACTTTTTATTTTCTCTTTCAATAATTTTTTTTTTTCTTTCCAAATAAAAACTTTCAATAGAAACTCTATTTATTCGTGACCCAAGGGGAATTCACGAAAAAATGTCTGCATCACGATAGCAATTGCTTTCTATCTCTCGCAGACAATAACACACGAGTTTGCGAGGAGTTGGAGGCGAGACAAATGAATTAGTCGATTACTCTCAATACTAAATTTGCAATACCAGTGGTCGTCTGGCGAGATCCGACAGCTTGCGGCACTTGAAAGTGAATTTCTCTAGACTGGCCTGCGCTCTTCGTTTCATCTTGCACTATTACATACACAACTCTTTGAACACGATTATAACTGGAAATCACTGTATGTGTGTACGCGACGGTCTTTCATGCCTCAGATTTCTTTGAATTTATTTTTAAGTGCTAATAATAACAAGTCCATTTAGAACACCGTTTCTGTGCAAATATTTAGATTACATGATATTAAACTGGTGAGAAAACGTGCCGTTTTTTTAAATACGGTTGCTCATCGAGATTCAAATAATATCACTTAAGGTAGATACTGCGATTTACACTAGTCAAATCGGTGCTAAATTTTGAAAAATATTTTTTAGCATTTTTCGTGGTTTCAGTTCCGAGAAGTTACTCAGGTAGCAGAATTAGTTATTAATATATAAGTATATTCGGTGTCGCGATTTCGATAGGAAATCGACTCATTTATGCAAATGGCCGATGGCATGTTTTTCATGCTGTTTTTTTTAAAGGAATTGACCATAATTATAGTCTTATTATGACGAGCAATTTCTTATTTTTTTGTTGGAAAATTCATAATCGATTAACCGTTCAGATTTTGTAATTGTTCAAAAGTTAAGCTTGACGTCTGATGTTAGGTTAGGACATGACAATTGAATGTTTGTATGTTTGGAACTATTAATAGTGTCAAAAGTTGGGAAACAATCGATTAAGGATTTTCAAAAAAACAAAATGCGACATTGCTCGTCATAATTGGATTATAGTTGTGGTTTATTCGTTTAAAAAACTGCATAAAAAAACGTGACATCCAACATTTGCATGTATCAGTCGATTTTTCATTGAAATCGCGGCTTCGAATGTACTAATATATTATATTAGGTAATATATTAGATATCAATTTCACCAGACGTTCATCGAATTTTTCATTTCCTTTTTTACATTGAATAGAATTTTCTACACGAGTTCAGTAAAAATACAATACATTAAATTACTATACAGGATATAAATTTTCTAAATATTGTTCAACAGTGCACACAATTCTGAGTCACTGTACGTGTTTACAAAATTGCATGATGATAATGCTTTCGATGTACGTAATTAGGTTTAAGTTTAAGATTTTTTTAAAGAAGGTTAATACACAGAATTTTTCTTTTATGATTTTTTTTTTAGGTAACTGTTCTTCCTTAAGTTGTGAACAAGACACGCCATCGCATATCACCTCGACTAAATTTAACGCGTGTAATAGACACGCGTCCGGTTTCTGAACGTTTGGAACACTGACTGGCGCTAATCGATGTACCGGCAATTAAATCGGGTCAGTATTGTAAACATTACGAATTGTGTATATAATGACTACAGTCGTGGGTATTATATCAGCGAATACACAGCGAGATTGAAATTTGACCGAAAGGTCATTGATAGAGCGCACCTGCGGTTCCAACTCGCAATTGTTTGAGTTTCAAATAGTAGAATGGAACGTTTGACTGCGAGAAAGCTATCAACGTTCGATATGATACGTACGTATAGGACTTTTCAGCGAAAATTGACAAACTCGTGACGCATGAATTTTTACCTATTTTTTTTTTTTTTTTTTAATGGCTGTATTGTGGCTCAATATGAAAAATAATTACGTTATTGTCTGATTTGTTTCGGTCACGGCTGTGAAAAATGTAACGGAGAAAAATTGTGAACGATCGATTCACGAAAAGTGTATCGTACATTTTGTATTGGGAAATAAAAAATTTGGATCTATTGGCAATTTGATGGGCGCGAATGAACAATTGCAGAAAATAATATGAAAGATTGGACGTAAAGGACTTCTTTAATTTTCTACTTATGGCAATTCTTTCTTTAGCAAGGGGTTGTATTAATATTCATAATGAAAAATGCTTATTGAGTCGTATGTTATATTTCGAGCTCCATTATTTTGATAATTGCAATTTTTAATATCCTTTTTAATTCGATATCTTCATTGTGATACAAGAACTCGTGCTTTGTTTACTAACATGAATGGAATTTTTCTTAAGGTCCATGTACAAGGTACAAAAAAAATTTCATGTATGAAATATAAAATTTTAGGCCGTTGTTCCATATTTTGCTGAAGTTAGCCAAAAACATGAATTAGAAAAAAATTACAAAACTCTATAAAATTCGAAGGGCTTTTCCAATTTTTGCATGCATTTCGTAAAAAATTGCAACAGTCAAAAACGAACTGCTGCTTTATTTGTTTGCCAATTTCTAGGTCCCGCCAAAAGTGATTTTCAGAGACACTTTCGATCACTTATCGATGGGATAAAAATCAGAAAAAAAAATGAGATAAAACGCGCTAAAAAGATTAATTTCGCATAATAATAATCTCAAAATGTTATTAACCAATTGGTGAAAAAAACAATTGTTCAACAAACAATCAGTCAACCTAACTTTTTTTCTAATGAAAAGGATATGTTAATTTATTTGAATGCATCCGAATTTTTTCAGATTTTTTTCTTTATTTTAATTTTGATTTTTTTTTAATGTGCGCGGATTCAAAAAAATTATTTAAAAAAAATCCGGCGGAACCCGCCTCTAAATAATCATGAGTACTACAAAAAAGTCCTACGGCATTTTTGCTCTTGATCAATATTCTAGTCAGGAAACCTGGACAAAGACAAAAGTCCAAATAACTACTCACTAATAACCATCACTTCAAAAGTACGAATAACCGCAACTTAAAAATGAGAAAAGAAAGAAGATGTCTCCTACAAACTTTTCTCTCCGAGTCAAAACGGAATAGATGCAGGGTGACAAAGTTTTCAATTTGCACAGATCGTCTTAATTTTACACAAATTTTTTTTTCGAAAATATCCGCCATCGGAGAATTAAAAAAGGAACAAAAAAGTCCCGAGACATTTTACTCTCAGAACTAATGTCACGGCGCTACAACGTGACAAAGATATTTTTTTTTTAAGATGCAGATATTTGATGGTCATTAATCTATTAGTATTATGATAATCTATTGAAAAAAAATTGAATGAAAAAAAATCTTGTATGAGAAAACAATCGTACAGGGAGTCAGAAAATTTAGCCTGAAATGGCCCATGTGTGGTACACGCGTACAGAGTAACAAAGCGATTCACCGCTTAACCGGCATTTAATTCGATTGAATTTCTGTGCAAACCGAAGGTAAATCGGTGTCACGTACACGAGGTCAGTTTAATTAAACTGGAGGACTGCTCGAAGCATACATCGGACGACGTATGTGTCGTCGGTGTTACACCGCAAGTCGAGCGACGTCTGCTTGGCTCTCTATGCCTTCTGCCTTGGCCTGGCCCTAAAGTGCTTACCACACACTGCTTACTTCGTCGCGCACCTTCAGACTCGAGCAGATTTATCGAGAGTGCCCGGCGGTGCTCGTGCGAAAGATTAATGGCGGGAGAGCATAACGACCCACTCGTTCCAAAGCCCCATTATTCGCTTTCTTAATGATCTCCTTAACGAGTCCAGGCCCGAGGAATCATCTTTTCCCTCACTTCGCATTACGTTTGCACGGGCTGAAGAAAAGCTATGTCGAAATTTGTTATAATACGACTATTTTTTGACGAGCATACTTTTGGGGGACAAGGTTTTTTTTCGCTCAAGGATTTTGCCGTCGAGTGGGTAATCGAGTATGAAATCTTGATAGCTCACATTAATTTCTTGGGGCATTTGCCTGAAGCTGAAATTTTTCCGTACTTTGAATCATTTTCGAGGCATTAATTTTATTTATACCGGCAGCGAACCTTTTTTTGCAAGGGCAAGAAATATTTTAGCCAGTTTAGCAGATTATTTTTTAAGGTAGGATACATATTTCTTGACTTATAAAAAAAAATTGTTAGATCAGCAGAAAATATTGGGTTTCGACGTATTGGCAAATGATTTGGTGGTGCGACAAAATATTTTTTCCAGTGTGACTCGAGGAATCATCTTTGGCTCACTTTGCATTACGTTTGCACGGGCTGAAGAAAAGCTATGTTGAAATTTGTTATAATACGACTATTTTTTGACGAGCATACTTTTGGGGGACAAGGTTTTTTTTCGCTCAAGGATTTTGCCGTCGAGTGGGTAATCAAGTATGAAATCTTGATAGCTCACATTAATTTCTTGAGGCATTTGCCTGAAGCTGAAATTTTTCCGTACTTTGAATCATTTTCGAGACATTAATTTTATTTATACCGGCAGCGAACCTTTTTTTGCAAGTGCAAGAAATATTTTAGCCTGTCTAGCAGATTATTTTTTAAGCTAGGATACATATTTCTTGACTTATCAAAAAAAATTGTTAGATCAGCGGAGAATATTGGGTCTCGACGTATTAGCAAATGATTTGGTGGTGCGACAAAATATTTTTTCCAGTGTGACTCGAGGAATCATCTTTTTGCTCACTTTGCATTACGTTTGCACAGGCTGAAGAAAAGCTATGTCGAAATTTGTTATAATACGACTATTTTTTGACGAGCATACTTTTGGGGGACAAGGTTTTTTTTCGCTCAAGGATTTTGCCGTCGAGTGGGTAATCGAGTATGAAATCTTGATAGCTCACATTAATTTCTTGGGGCATTTGCCTGAAGCTGAAATTTTCCCGTACTTTGAATCATTTTCGAGGCATTAATTTTATTTATACCGGCAGCGAACCTTTTTCTGCAAGGGCAAGAAATATTTTAGCCTGTCTAGCAGATTATTTTTTAAGCTAGGATACATATTTCTTGACTTATAAAAAAAAATTGTTAGATCAGAGGAAAATATTGGGTTTCGACGTATTAGCAAATGATTTGGTGGTGCGACAAAATATTTTTTCCAGTGTGACTCGAGGAATCATCTTTGGCTCACTTTGCATTACGTTTGCACGGGCTGAAGAAAAGCTATGTCGAAATTTGTTATAATACGACTATTTTTTGACGAGCAATCTTTTGGGGGACAAGATTTTTTTTTGGCTCAAGGATTTTGCCGTCGAGTGGGTAATCGAGTATGAAATCTTGATAGCTCACATTAATTTCTTGGGGCATTTGCCTGAAGCTTAAATTTTCCCGTTCTTTGAATCATTTTCGAGGCATTAATTTTATTTATACCGTCAGCGAACCTTTTTTGCAAGGGTAAGAAATATTTTAGCCAGTTTAGCAGATTATTTTTTAAGGTAGGATATATATTTCTTTACTTATAAAAAAAAATTGTTAGATCAGCGGAAAATATTGGGTTTCGACGTATTAGCAAATGATTTGGTGGTGCGACAAAATATTTTTTCCAGTGTGACTCGAGGAATCATCTTTTCCCTCACTTCGCATTACGTTTGCACGGGCTGAAGAAAAGCTATGTCGAAATTTGTTATAATACGACTATTTTTTGACGAGCATACTTTTGGGGGACAAGGTTTTTTTTTGGCTCAAGGATTTTGCCGTCGAGTGGGTAATCGAGTATGAAATCTTGATAGCTCACATTAATTTCTAGGGGCATTTGCCTGAAGCTGAAATTTTCCCGTTCTTTGAATCATTTTCGAGGCATTAATTTCTTAGTGATTAATTGAGTAAGAAGTCTTGATAGATTACATTAATTTCTTAGAGCCTTGGACTCAAGCTGAGATTTTTCTGTTCTTCCAGTTATTTTTGCACAGTCATTTTCATTCATCTGCTGTAGTCATATTGCGACATAAAGTTTCAGGAAACTGTCGATTGAAAAGTTGCAAATGTGTAAAGTTTGAACATCTACAAAAACAATTAATTTCTATTTAAGCATTGGAAACAGTAGAAAAAAATAAAAAAAAGCCCGATCCTCCGTTTCTCAATGCATTAATTATAGTAATTTCTTAACCCATAAATTATGTTTATCCATTTTTTTTTTTTCAAAACGTCTACGTTTACTAATAGCAAATTTTGACATCGCAATCAATACGAGTTGTCATTTTGAAATTATAATTATTAACATAATTTTATTTTAAATTAAAAATTTCCTAATTCCTAAAAAGCCTAAAAAAAATATGTGAATACACACATATTTTAAATCATTTATTTCAAACAAAAGCCACATGATTTTTCGGGCGCATTGAAAAAATTCTTCATCAAAGGATCAAACGGTTAATTCAGAGTCTCATCGCCGAACGACACAACAGACGATAAGGAAAAGAGAAAAAGTACTTGTGGCGTCAGTGAATCAACTGGAAGTGGACTAGACAACTCGCATGGGACGCGGAGACCTTGAGAGTGAGATAGATGCGCGACAATAACAACGATTGGAGAGAACGCACGAGTGGAGGAAAACAGCGCAGCGTGGACGTCGACTATAATACTTACGGAACCCGGAGCCGTGTAGAATGTTGCCATGTCCGGATGGAGACAGTTTGGACTCGGTGTCGATCTCCTGGAATCCTCCGGTCGATGATGCCTGGACGTTGAACCGCCGAGGGAACTGTTATTACTGCGAAAGAAAAACATGAAGAAGAAACATGAGTACAAGAAGTTAGAAGATACGAAAGAGAGAAAAAGATGAGAAACGAGTCTACGTTTACTTCGCGAAACGGTAGAGGAACTACGTGAGAGTAGAAACGCATACAGACCGACCATAGATCAGAGTTGTGTGTAACGATCACTCTTGGAAAGAAAAATGTACAGTAAAATTATTTCAATCATCATCATTTAATAATAAGCTCGCAAGGAATAATGCATGAGCTGCAAGGGATAACTTTGCAAATTGCTTCCTCATTATTTTTAAGTTTTTTGACCTCTGGGAGAAAGTATGTTTATCAATTTCGGTCTTCTCATAGAGGATTTATAAACTTAAGGATGTATGATAAGTACAGTCGCGCCAATCGTCAGTTTCAGAGAAAATTTCCGTTACTTCCCGATGGGATAAAAATTGGAACAATGTAATCGATATTAAACGTGGTGAAAAGATAAATTTTGAACAGTAATAATTCTAAAATGTTATTGAAAAATTTTTGAAATATGAATTGTTCAACAAACAATCAGTCAGCTTTACTTTTTTTCTAGTGAAAATTATATGTTCATTTTTTTTAATGCGTGTGAATTTTTTTAGATTTTTTTCTTTATTTTGATTTTTATTTTTTTTATTTTCTAAAATGTGCGCGAAATAACGAATTTTGGATATGGAATTTTTTACGAAACGCATATTTAAAATTTGTTATATTCTGCGCATTTAAAATAAAAACAATATCTAAATAAAGAAATAAATCTAAAAAAATTCATACGCATTCAAAAAAATTAACATATTATTTTCATGAAAAAACGTTAGGTTGACTGTTTATTTGTTGAACAATTGTTTTTTTCATCAATTTGTTAATAACACTTTGGGATTATCATTATGCGAAATCAATCTTTTCAGCATGTTCTATATGCATAATTTATTTTCAATTTTTATCTTATTTTTATATGTATAGAACTTTCCCATGAAAAAAAGTCTTTTCGAACTGTAAAATCGGCTTACCACTAAAACTCTGCAAATGCCTATCAGAAAAAAAGAAGATACGCGGTTCTGTTGTTTTTTTTCCAATAAATTAAGTACATTCCTATTCTTGCAAAATTTCTAGATTTTTATAGAATTCAATTTTCCTTTGCGTAGTTGCAATACAATGTTTTGAACACCTATAAAGAAGATTTATTATTAAACAAATTTCGATGGGTATTTAGAGAAAAAAATAAAGTAGCACATGCTTCAATTTTTTTCAATGCCTCAAGTATTTTCTTTGTGGAAATTACTGTGAGATTTTATGGATATAATTTGTTGCAGCTATTAAAAAAAAAATCCATCTCGACGCTCGAGATAATGACTGCAGGATAATATATCCCAAGTCAGTTGTACTGGAGACTGTTATGAAATAACATGACGGAGGTTTAAGACCCTGCAGCAGATAAATGGCGAAGAGAAGCAGCGCAGCAAAAGCACGGAAAGACAAACGTCTTTTGAAGGCGTAAATGGTATCTCCGGCGGACATGCACGTCGCGAGAAAGAGCAAAGTGAGAGGAGCTCCTCGTGGGCGGTAGAATTAGACTCAAGAATTCGAGCAATAAAATAGCCATGAATTAATTACGAGAGAAGCGGAGACGGGCAAGGCACACAGAGCAGAGCGTGAACTCTCGTGGCGCTTCGTTACGATTTAATGGCATGGAAAAGCGGTTCTCACGTCCTTCCCACAAAGTTTTCCCTGTTTGCCTGCTGCATTTTCGGGCCAGACGATCGTACCTATTCACACGCCTCCTCGATGAAATATTCAATTTTGAAACCGTCAGGAGGTCGGCTACGATAAGGTTATCACAACGCAAGTCGGTGGTGAAGTCTTGTCCCAGAAATAAAGAGAAATAAAAATCACGGAAAAGCACAGCGTAAAAAAACGCAAAATTGTTGAGCAGAATTTTGGTCTCTATTGGTTTTGGGATTGAAAATTAATAATCACATTATTTTATGTTAATAAATTTCGACAGTTATTAAGAAATGTTGGCTTTTTTGCCTCCTCATAGAGAAGGTTTTTTTTTATGGGGGGAAAAAAAATTCGAGATTTTCATGTGAAGAAACTCAGAATGGTCAAAAATGTCCAGAAAAGTGGTCAGTGTGTATGTATGGAACAATCGCCCCGTTTTCGACCAGGTTTTGACCTCGACCCTTTCGATTTAGCTCATAATTTCATCTAGACTTAGTTAGACCCTCAACAACGCAAAATTTTTTTTTTTCGCAATTTTTTTTAAATATATTTTTAAAGTGACATATCAATGCCATAATTTAAACATCCGTAAAAATTCTGAAAAATACTTTGTTTAATAACGAAATTATCTAACTTATAGCCAAAGTGGAGAAGATTTTTCTTCTAACAGTTTTTATGCTTTTTTTATTTAAAATTTTTTTGAAAAATATCAAAAATAATGAATCTACTACAGACGATTGTTTAAATGTTTATTTATGTAAAACCGCACTTTTTAAAGATTTTTTTCAGATTTTTCGAATTTTTTTTCAGATTTATCCGAATTATGCAAATAAAAAAAAGTGATTCATTTTTCATGGTCATTATGAAATAAGTTAAACTGATTTTTTAAATTGAAATTTCCAATAATTGTTGCTGAATAAAAACTATGGAATCATTCATACGACACAGAAAAAAAAATTCTGGAACAATTTAACCATTAGTGTCTTTGTGAAAAGTTTCCAGAAAAAATCCCTATATATATATTTGTTTTATTTTTTATTTTACGCTCGATGAAATATTCAGTTTTAGAAGCACCGAGAGTTCAGGTACGATAAGAACTCGCATATCACGTAGCAAATCGGCAGTTAAGTCTTGTCGCAGAAATACAGAGAAAAAAAATCACAGAAATGGTTAGCGCAAGAAAAATAAAACAGCTGTTAAGTAAAATTTTGTACAATATAAATTCCGACGCATTTTGTTCATTATAAAATAAGCCAAAAACTTTTTATTGAAATTTCAAATAATTGTTACTCAATAAGAATAATAAAATCATTTATACGCCATTTCGCCCAATGAAATTCTAAAGAAAATTCTTTAAAAGAATCTCCATGTATATATTTATTTTATTCTGGTTTCAAAATAAATAAAAAAACGTTGTTTTGAAAAGTAATATTTTTAATATATGACAATAGTGTCAGAAAGGTAACAAAATAATTGTCAAGTGAAAAAACACGTGCTTAAGTGATATTCAAGCATTGTTTTCAGTATATGTTAATAAAATTATATTAAAATTCATAATACAAATTTGTACACTGCAGTATTTTGATGATTTGCAAATATATTTTATCATTTTTGGAAGCTTCCAACCTCCGAATTCTCTCGTAGGGAGCGACGAACGGTAAATATCTGAGCGCATTAACGATCCATCGATCACAGCGTCGAAGAGTCTTTGATCTCTGCGCCGAATGCAATACATAAATCGTTGTAACGCTTGTATTGTTGTTCGCAGCACGATCATCGTTACAGTCATCGTCGAGGTCGGCGTCGGCTTCGCGTCTCTCGTGAATACATTTATGTATACACTATAATATACACGCGAGATAAAGATTTACGAATGAGGAGAGAAGCGCAGAGCTCTGCGCTTGGCAAAGCGTTTACACCGGTCGCGTCAATAGCATTGGCCGTGTTAGCGCATCAAAGGTATCGCAGCTCTTCTATCCGCTTTTCTTTACAATCGGTAAGGAGCGCGTACCATATATGGGGCATTCCGTGCCAACTCAAGCCTCGAACTTTCGGATTTTATTACCGATTTTTTAATGTTATTGTTGTATCTCTAAGAAACGACCACAATTTTTACCAGATTTTTTTTTTCACAATTTATATACTTACGATTACAAAGATTCCTGCAGAATTTTTGAAAAAATTATTTTTTCTTGTGCTCAAACAATATTTCGGATTCATAGAAATAATAGGCATTTGGTCCTGCAGTGAATAAAAATTGAAAAAAGTTTTAATATCGATTTTGATCCACACTTTTAAGCGCACGCTCAGCGTAATCGGAAAACTTTAGACGCATTTCTTTTTAAACCACTTTCTCCAATTTCGAAGGGCGGTTTACTTTCTTTTTTTTGCAAGAAATAAATTTTTTTTAAGTGTACGATTTTTTTTACAGAATTTGATTGAACAAAAATCTCTACGTACTTCTATAGCCAATCGTGTGTAGATTATAAATATGTTTGGTTTTTTTTCGAGAGGTCTTATAGTTTACGAAAAAAAAAACGTTCTCTTGTTAAGGTTTTTCAAAAAAGTACGAAATGTAAGACAGCCTGGATCACTGCCATTTTACATTAAAATCGTAATAAAAAATTTATTAATACTTTGACATGTGTTAAATGAATAATGTGGAAAGGAATCCTATTCCTTTTTTAATACTCCCAAAATTAATTGTCAAATTAGGTATTTTTTTGTTACCCTTTAATAACGAACATATTGAGGTCCGTAATTAAAATGTCAGGTTTTCAAATTACGGGCGTTAATGTGTTAGTTATAAATTATTTTTAATCATGAGTATGTAAAGTGTTTAAAAAAAAAATCTAATAAAAATTGTGGTTGCTTCTTAGAAATGGAACAATATGATAAAAAAATAAGGAATAAAATCCGAGAGGTCGAGGGTCAAACCCAGGTCAAGTTGGTATGGAATGGTCCATATACCTGCATAACAGCAGCGCACGACTCTTCCAACAGCAAACGAATCTCTTAAAACCGGTTTACAACATCGCTCGCAGTTCCTGACGAGGACGACAACGACGACGGACACGATGATGGTGGCGGTGATGATCCTCTTTCTGTTTTAGCGACCCGATCGATACTGCAGAAACACTATTGGGTATTTCGATAAAACGATTATTTTTTAGTACTATTTCAGCTCCTCACACGTTATTGATATTCCACGGAAAGCGCCATTTTTGTGGCCGGCCTCAGGATCATCTTTGAGCTGAAATAAGCAGAAAAATAATCGTTCGAAAGAACAATTATTTTCTCAAAATATTTTAACCCTTCACAGATTATTAGAATGGATCTGAAAAACACAATTTTTGTGCCCTTATTTAGAAACATTTCTGGCCTGAAATAAACTTGTTTGTTTGTTTATTATTAAACGGATTTCTCCTTCACATATTTCTTTTATAACATTTTTATATAAATATTTAAGAGATAATTATATATAATTATTTTCTATATAATAAAATGAACTGAAATTAATCTCTAGAGAGAACAATTATTTTTACGTAATATGTCAACCCTTCATAGATTATTAAAATTGATCTGAAAACACAATTTTTGTACTCGTATTTAAGAATATTTTTGGCCTGAATTGAACTGAAATTAATCTCTAGAGAGAACAATTATTTTTACGTAATATTTCAACCCTTCACAGATGATTAAAATTGATCTGAAAACACAATTTTTGTGCCCGTATTTAAGAACATTTCTGGCCTGAATTGAACTGAAATTAATCTCTAGAGAGAACAATTATTTTCACGAAATATTTCAACCCTTCACAGATGATTAAAATTGATCTGAAAACACAATTTTTCTGCCCATATTTAAGAACATTTTTGGCCTGAATTGAACTGAAATTAATCTCTAGAGAGAACAATTATTTTTGTGCAATATTTCAACCCTTCACATAGTGTGAAAGTTTATCTGGAAGCACTATTTTCGTGCCCGTCTTTAGAAAAAAATTCTTTCCCATAAATCGTATATCCCCGAATGCAAATCATATTGCAAATTATCCAGGGCAAATGTTTTATTTTTTTTCAATTTTAAACAAAAACTATTTTAACCTGCTCCGCCCTTTGTTACTTTGTCAAATGCATCGAAATTTTCAAAATCACTAAGCGTTTGATTAATTTTGCGGGCAGTATAACGTCCGCGTCGTCTGGTATTATAAATTAGAAGACGGAGAGTTAGGAACAGGTAAGTATATCGCAAATTGTCATCCGATAGCCGTGTAGTCTGAAATCGTCGGACGTCGAGAGCTGGTAGGGTCACGCATCGCGTCGCATCCGTGCTGAAGCGATGCGGCTATATCGGCTTTCACGTCGCCCGGGAACACAGACTGTCCGCTATACTATATCACCGACGATATATCCGCAACGGAATATTATTACTGGCGTGTCATCGTCGAACGCCAGACGAGTCATTAGCCTCAACTAAATATCTATATTAGTAGGTATGTCACTATGCCATATCGACTTCCAAAGTATAGTCATTCATCGAAACTCTGAAAAGATAGATTGCTCATTAAATACTATTTATAAAGTCATTTCCTCAGCCACAAAGTCTCCTTGAATCTTTCCATCAATTGGTTTAAAGAGACAGTCATTTTCATAAGTCATAAGAAAAAGAAATTCTTTGAATGATATTATTCTTTAAAATAAGTAGCAACAACGTCTTTTAATTTTTATGGCTAGATATGACAGCAGAAATAGAGTCACGTGACTTCACGTGACTCTATTTCTGCTTCAGGGTTTCAATATAATCGATTTTTCATGTGCACATTTTTTTGCGACGTAAAATGCAGAAAACAAAATTTTTTTTTGGAATAAATATGTATTTTGTTTCATAACTGTGAAAAAGAAGAATTTAAAAAACGTGCCATTCGTGATTCTGCAGCGATTATGACGGTCTGAAGTTGGCTTTATGTCGAAGCCATCGACAACCAATCAGAGTGCTCGACCTGGAAGTGACTGGAGTTTTCATAACGAGCTTTATAATTTTGCCATTTTGTAAAGCTGTACAATGTAGAAAAATGGTGTGAGGTAAAAACTTAAATTTTTCGCTTGTCGTAGATTTCGGACTAAATCGGTTAATCAGTTTTAGTGTTCGATATTTTCTTTGATCTGTCGAAAAGCGAATTCTGGATAAAATAGAGCGATTCTGGATGCAGTGAAAATTATATTTACTGTAAATAATTGTTTAGTGATTTTTTAATGAAGAAAGATTTAGTTACTCATGAAAAATCATAGGTTTGTCATGAATACATGAAATAAAAATTCCTATATACAATCTAAAAGGTTACCATGTAATTATTTTCGAAAAATTAAAAAAAAAATGAAAAAATTTGTGCTGCTAGATATACATTTTTTTACCGATATCGTTTATATTTCGATGGTAGGAAAATTGACGAAGCTGGTGCACTCGAATCATTCTGCAAATGTGCATCGACGTCGAGTAGTCACGAATTTCATCGTTCAGTAATCTGAAGTAATGTTGCATGAATTTACAGCTTAAAAGCGAACAATTTTCAAAATTGTCAGCTAACGAATGAAACAATTTGCGATTGAGCGTCGATGTGTAAGGCAAATTCGATGATTTTGATTCTATTGGAGTGGAAGAACACGAAATATGTCAGCATGAAAGTTTTTCGAAAAAAATTAAGGCAAATATTTTTCATTGCATGCAAGAATTATTTGTTAATCCTATGCAAAAAGCTCTCATAGAGAGTTAATATTATAACTAACACACCCAACGGTCAGAAAAATTCTTGAAATAAATTTATTTGTATTGAAAATAATCTGGGTGGACTTAAAAAGTTATTCATATAAATGACATGTATCGATTTTACGTAAAATTTAACAGGATTTCATAGATATGAAACAGGATTCATTCTCATGAAATAAATTGCATTTTAATAGAATAAATTTTATTGGAATCAAATATATGTCATATAATACGTATATTTGAAAATCCATAAAAAAACGTTGTGTTGATCAGATTAATCATTTACTGTAAAAAATATTAGAATAATTCATATACTGTATAGTAATTTATACTAAGCTTCCTTATACAATTCAATGTAATGTACAAAGGAAAATAAAAAATCAATATTCGTGTGGTAAGGTTGAAGTTAATTCATATTAAAACCGCGACTTTGTCGACAAATTCAATTGAATTGTTTATCAATTTTGTGTTATAATCGCGTAGTAAATTTTCTATACCCGTATTTGTAAATAAGCTTCTTACACTTTGTAGCAATTTCACCTACAATTTTTTTAACAGTGAATGTACCCATTTTTCTGAGTGCATTAATTCCTTTTTAAGCCAGTAATTCGAATCTTATGCATTATTACATTTTTATAATTATCTTCGTAACTGTGCACTTAATTATAAATAATAACCGAACGAAAATGACAATAAATGTAAAAATATTCGCATAGGCTAACAATCAAAGCAATTTGAAATATTGGCAAAACTATAAGTTGTCGTCGAAATAGTTGGCCATTTTTTCCGCATGTCTATTACCAGAAATTGCGAAGTACGTCGCGTGTTTTTCAGTGTATAAAAAAGTTAATATTGCAAATTCATTTGAAAGTCCTTATGAATCGCCCTGTAAACGTAATGGGCATGCATACGTGTACTTTTTTTTTTTACACCTGCAACTCGTCGCGACTGCGCCAAAGTTATCGACTTAATAATTTTGTCGGCTCGCGAGCTACGCGCGCGGTAAAATCGAAGCAGTCGCAGACAGCGCAAGTGTTCTGGTCAAATATAAGCTGGCCGCAAAAAAAAAAAAAAAAAACAGAAATTTCCCGACGTAATATATCACCTTGATCTAAATTTTTGTGCTTGTCACTACCAACTTCGCAACTTAGTGGCCAAGTTGTTCATTTTATTTTCCACAGAAACAAGGACAAAGATCCGGTTGCACAAATATTTTTCTTGTCGGTCAGACGCTAATGCAAAAGTCATGAGTACATGTGATGTGTGTTATCATAGCGGAGGCCGAAAGGATTTTGGCAGAGAGCCCAACTTTATTCGAGATATTGGACTCAGCCATGTTTATTACACGGTTTCTCTATTCATAGTTTCCTGTTGACGACTCGCACAAACGAAAAGCAAAACACATACCATTCTCGCCGATTAAAGCAATACGCAAGAGATTAAAATCTCTTGAAGTGCGGATGATTAAATTCTTGAGTAACGACACGAAAAGTAAAAGCTCTGCAATCAGTTATTTAAACGAATGCAAGAAAGCTGCTCTATTTGCCAATAATAATAGGCATATGTTATTATTACACTTTTTTTTAATTTTAGAAAGGCTATAAAAACGACAAAATCCGTATTTGAATTTTTTTCCGATAAGAAAACCGGGATTCGATTTTCTGTAAGGAAAAAAGTCGAGTAAAAAGTTTATCGCATATAAAATAATTTTCGTAAGCTAAATAAGGGGAAAATATTTTTATTTATTTGACCCTTCCATCTTAATTTGGATAATACCTATTCCTTCAGGCGTATAAATATAATTGCTCGTTATTTATAATTATTGCGCAAGCGCACTTATTTTTTTATTTTTCCGCATAATTTAGCCAATTATTTATTGAAGGATTCGGAATATTTCTTTTTCTTTTTTTTTCTATATTACTTTTCTCGATGTTTTAAACCATTCTGAGTGTCTCGCTGTAAAAAACTCGAAAAAAAAATTCTTTTCATGAAAATGTATGAGACAGAAAAAAACCACAAATCTGTAATTCCCATTTATTAAGGTTAATGATCGTCCAACTCACTAATTTTCGCTCGCTGATTTTTTTATACATTACCCACGCAAAAAAAGTATACAAACTAAGTATTAGAATAATGTTAACATGGAAAGTATGAGGATTATCTCATGTTGCACGAAATGATACTTCAATCATACTCATATTCAAGTATTGAGTACAAAATGAGTCTACCAGAAAATATTCGCGAGTATTGAATATTTGTAAATTTAAATATCAGTTGTAAATCAAAATCGATTAATTCCACAATTATATTTAAAGTTACTCAGTTTTTTTCGAATTCTAATCAGTTTAATTGGAATATGATTTCGTCCAATGTAATATACTTTTCATACTTTCCATTTTAATACTATTCTAATACACTCTCCATACTATTTTTTTGCAACCAGAAGAAAGTAGAAAACTAGCATGGATGAAACCAATACGCAGAGAATTATTTTTATTACAATTATATTTAAAGATACTCAAATATTTTTTCGAATTCTAATCAGTTTAATTGGAATATGATTTCGTCCAATGTGATATACTTTTCATACTTTCCATTTTAATACTATTTTAATACACTCTCCATACTATTTTTTTGCAACCAGAAGAAAGTAGAAAACTAGCATGGATGAGACTAATACGCAGAGGATTAAAATTTTAGTTGAAATGTCTTGAACGGCGGATGTTACGAGGTGATTAAATTCCTGAGTAACGGCACGTGTTAATAATACAGAGTATGACATAATTGCGGGACACTTCTCTCCACTTCCAACGCTCTGAGCTTCACCAAATCTACCTCCATTTATTAAGTGAGTTGATTCTGAGGACTCTATACGTTGTCTTCGTTTGCTTAACCCAGATTCATCCCGAATGGCCTCTGCATAATATTCCTCTCTAATTTTCAAAGCTGCACTTAAACAACATAAAGTGAAACCGTAGAATTGACTACACACTTGAAGAATTGAGTTGTAAGCTTTTGAATGATAGAAAGGATTACGGATTGCAAACGTAATGGTAAATTACAATTAGCCAATATCCTGAGGCGAAGAAACGCAGATATTTCAATTTAAGGTCATGTGAAATTACGAGGCGATAATAAAAAAATTTTAATTGCCATTTCAAGACCGCAGATGTTAGAGGAAAATTAGAATCTTCTTTTTTTTATGAGTCTGCGGTTTGAAATAACGGATTTTATTTCCGAAAAGTACATTTCATCCCAAGGGAGAAATTTGTTTTAGCTTTCCTTCAGTTCGTACTGCGGACGTACAAGCCAAAAAGTTTTTTTTTCGAAGCTTGGACGTAACTTTTCCCTACGACGGCAGAAAACTGCGGTTTTTGCGTTTCATTGCTTGTGAAAAGTCACTTTTCCAGGCGGAGGTTTGAAAAAGATATTTTCCCGAGTGTTGACTGAAACTTTTCAGTACGACGTCGACTTTTTGTGGTTTTCGCAGTCGACAGGCTGCGAAAAAGGGCACTTTTCTGGTTAGGCGACTGAAAACGACATTCCCTTTAATTTTTAATATCAATTTGGTACAAGATGACCGCAAGGTAAAGTATTGCACATAGTGTTGACCTTCTGAATCTATTATTACACTCTGGAAAAATTATGATGAAAATATTTTATGTTTTAAGGACAGAATAGTTATTTCTATCCTCGGATGAATACAAAATCGGTTTATACCACGAATTGGACGTCGTGAACCTAAATTAATCATGCGGAACAACCTGACCTTTACAACAAATGCGAAATTAAAGAAAATTCACTGTTTGAACGGGCTGCAATAAAAAATTCCGCCAACGTCTGAGTTTTTTGCTCGTCCAATGGAATTTTACTCTTAATGGTTTTTTTTTTACTAGCTGAGTGGGTGAGGAGGAGTTTCTATGTAACCTTAAGCCCACGTGACATGCCTTCAGAAGCTGTAATCGATAAGGGAAACGATAATCCGATTTACTCGGAGACCATTAATGTTTGTGTGCAAAGCAATTTTAGATCCATGCAAAGTAGAATAGACGAAGTGAAACCTAATTTGCTGTCGTCAAAAATGTAAATAGATTCTGAATAAATTGGATCAAGTTTTTTGTTGATGATTACCGTTTCTGAAGTGGGTAATTCCACTACCCGCGAAATACCGTCCCACGCAAAAAAAAGTATGAAAAGAGTATTAAAAAAGTATTTAAAAAAAAGTATTAAGAGTCTCGCGTATCAGACGTTTTAATATTCAGTTTAATACTTTTTTTTGAGACTTGAGTATTTAAAAAAGTATTAAATGCTATTAAGTATCAAAAAAAGTATCAAATCGTATTTTTGGATAAGATAAGGGAAACGATAATCCGATTTACTCGGAGACCATTAATGTTTGTGTGCAAAGCAATTTTAGATCCATGCAAAGTAGAATAGACGAAGTGAAACCTAATTTGCTGTCGTCAAAAATGTAAATAGATTCTGAATAAATTGGATCAAGGTTTTTGTTGATGATTACCGTTTCTGAAGTGGATAATCCCACTACCCGCGAAATACC
Source organism: Tromatobia lineatoria (assembly GCA_949699805.1). NCBI lineage: Eukaryota > Metazoa > Arthropoda > Insecta > Hymenoptera > Ichneumonidae > Tromatobia > Tromatobia lineatoria. Next base: position 21,809,134 of record OX453036.1, read on the forward strand.
GTTCCGCGCAAAAAAAAGTATGAAAAGAGTATTAAAAAAAGTATTTTAAAAAAAGTATTAAGAGTCTCGCGTATCAGACATTTTAATACTCAGTTTAATACTTTTTTTTTGAGACTTGAGTATTTAAAAAAGTATTAAATGCTATTAAGTATCAAAAAAAGTATTAAATCGTATTTTTGGAAAAGAATTTAATACTCAGTTGATACTTTCGGTCAGAGATTCCAGTATTTAAAAAAGTATCGTAAGTAAAAACTTTTGCAAACAAAAATTCCTATATTCAGTTCAGGATGTTGTCTTTGACGGATAAAATAAGACATCGAACACTAAAATTTATTTACCAGTTTCGTCTAAAAACTACGACAAGTGAATTTTTTTTAACCTATTGCAGCTTTTAGATCAAATCGACGAATAAACTTTTTAATGAGTTTTCAATCAACAACAATTATTTTTACATTCAATTCATAGCTGTATAAAAAATGCCTTAAAAAAAATTCTACACTCATTCTAGAATGCATTCTTCTTCAGATGAAATGAGACTACAATAAACTAAAGAAAACTAAAATATGTTTACCGATTTGATCTGAAAATTACGACATCTTGAAAATTGAACTTTTTTCCTCACATTATTTTGCGCACTGTATGTCTTCATAAAATTGCAGGATTATAATGCTTTACATGTACTTGAGGTTTAAATGAAAAAATATTCAAAGGTAGGGTTTTGTCGACATAATAATTTTTTATTCCCTTTTTAAGCGACTCAAGCCCCTTAAAATATCTCCTTATAGAGGTAACTAAGTAAACAGCGGAAACTAATGGGTAAGGAATGTGCGCACGGTTTTTACTTTTTTCTTTGTAAAATTTCTTTTACTTCCTCAGCTACAGATTTGCAAAAACTGGAGTTAAATTATATCTGCAATCAATCTACGTTTTTGTCTCCTTGAAAATTTTGTTTGGCATAACTGCAACAGTTGTCTTCAATGGACAAGTTTCCTTCAGGTCTGTTGAAGAAACCATAGAAAACCACATTGCAGCTGGTGTCTACAACAGTTTCCCAGGTGGTGATGTGGGTAAAATTAGGCATGTTCACCAGAGGTGCTGAGGGCAGCACCTCAGTCGAGTGATTTAATGCCCCAGCCTGTTTCTGGTTACATGGTTGCCATCGAAGCGACAAGAAACGCGTGGGAGAGAAATCCTATGGCGGAAGCTGACTGCCCACTCATTACTGAGATGTATTGGATTAATTAAACGTAACCGCATCAGCGATTTTACATGAAAACATGGAGTAATAAATTTCCCAATACCGTCATCATCCCAAAAACATGGACTAATTAGCATCGATTTTCGAAAATCCATAGAAGGCTCGATTTTGTAAACCTTAATGGATTCCCACTTTTGGATTCTATCACGGTTTTCACCGTTGGTCGATTTTACCCAATCGGTGTTCAGGAAAATATTGTAGCCAAACGATTCGTCTCAAGTGGTTCCGAAATTTACAAACATGAAATAGAATGGTGACATTTTTTTAAAAATTGATGGAGAGGTAAATGAGCGAAAAAAACACTTTTCGCTCGAAACATTATAGTTTCGTGAATTTTTTAAATTTTAACCTACAATTTAGACGTAATGCTCCTTAGATATGCTGATTGTGAAGAAAAATAATGGCATAGTCCGCGCGACAAAAAAAGTATTTATTTCGACGTGTGACGGAGGTCGATGTTGGAGTAGAAAAATCAAAGTCGAATCGGACAAGAATATAGTTTTTATCCTTGAAAAAAACTATTACTATAAATGGGATTAATACTTGTTTAATTTTTTTTAACAATTTGGACACTCCAAACTCTAGGTAGATAGGGAATACAGTCCCATCCGAAGCTGGGAACTATTATATATTTATGCAGCAAATTGATTGACAGATATTCATACCATCGAGAAGAATTTGCAATTCTCTTTGATTTTTCTCGAATTTATGCAGAATTAATTACCTCAAAGGACGCTCTATTAATTACCGTTGTAAATATTTCATGGTTCAATTGTCTAGATATTTAGGTATATTGATTAGTGCACAAGTAGATTCATTTACAATTTTTAATAATTATGAAATTAGCAATTATCAACATAATTGAATATCTAGGTGATTAATTCTTAGAGTATCACTTAAGAATCACAATGGTCAATGACATATTGAAATTTATAATAAATTAAACATTCTTCCTAAAAAAAAAAATTTCAATAAAATTCCTCTTCGAAACATTCCATTAATATTTTTTTTATCAAGGATAGAATTCTTTTTAATACGACGTCATAAATGTTAATACACAAAATTAAGTGTGAACAGTGAATTCTAAAAACTTCATAGTATTTTTTTATTTTTAGTATTGCTCTATTTCAGCGAGTGTAGATGCTTAAAAATAAATATTGCATTAAGTGATAATGATAAGATGTCAAATGGAAGAAAAATATTTCAAAATCTTTCTATAATCGACTCCATGACCTTTTTCTGGAGGATCTAATGATAGAGCTACATATCGATTCTGCTGATCGTAGCTATCAATTGCTATTGCAACGTATTATTTCGACGGTTTCCAAATTCAGTTCTATAATTGGATGACCAGAGGGCCTCACTGTATATTTTCAACTTTAGTTCGCGCCTAACCACTAATTTGTCTGTTTAACCAATTATATTGCACACCTCTTACACAAGAATAACTCATGCTATTATTCAAGAAGCTCCATAAATCAAATGGTTACAAATCGATACCATCGGTAGCGATACTCAGGAATGCTTTTGTATGTAGCTGCAAATTTGCACTTTTAACACTGTGAACCATAGAAATAGGCGTTACCCAGAATTACAATCGCATTCTTCAAGTGTATAAGTATAACACTTTTATAAGAATCGCGATTTTTTTATTTATAGACACTGTAAACGTTAATTTTGGCTACTGATAATTCCGAAAAAGTTAATATTCAAGGAAATAAGTTGAAAAACCTTTTTAGATAATTTTTTTCGGGATATAAGTTTAGTGGATTAATTAGCATCCTTGATTTCGTAAATACAAATAAAGTCAAAATCAGAAAATTCATTTTATTAAGAAATAAGAGTTTTCCGACAATTAGCTTAACCATTTTTTTCATCTCATCTGTAAATAATTTTTTTGGCATTAAATATTACTTAAAATCATTGTTCCAAAATCAGTCAATTTTGTTAATATTATTTTCACGATTTCCTAAATAATCAAACTTTTAATTAATAATAAATGTGAGATTCTATTGAGATTTAATTTTCAATACAGTATAATTTTTTATTAATAATGTATGTGTGTATAATAAAATTCAAATTTGTATTCATATAATGGATGTATGATTGCAATAGAATTAAATTTTTGATTGATAATGTATGTGGGAAAAAGCGCGCACTTACAATAAAGCTACTGTAAAAATAATTTAATTGCAATTCTCGGTTTTAATGACGTTCTGAGACGAAATGATAATTTCTCCGTTTCTAATAGGCGAGGATAATTTCTCAAGATCTGGGTATGTAGGTGACGAGGTTCTGTGAGCGCGCACGACATGCAGCGAAGATTTCTTTGCACGTACGATAGAAGTAATGGATTGGCTGCTGGAAGCTGCTATGCAAAGTGCTGATGATGCTTCGCTCATCATTTACACGTTTGTGTATGTATATATATATTCGTGACCGCTCATACTCTTCTAAAGCCAAACGGCTAAGATATAATACAGTGGGTACTTTCAATTGCAAAGAATCGTTGAGGTGAAGGCTCGACACACGAACGCGAATATCACACGGACTTAACAGAATAATAACCTCGTTCTTTCGTCCTACTCTTGTGCTAACCTCATCGTACTTTATTCCTCCTTTTATTCTCGATTCCCTCGCTTTTGAATGAAAATGCGTTTTATGGGAATCAAATACACTGTAAAAAAATGTATTTGAAACTTAAGGATACGTACAGTCCCGCCAAAAGTGAGTTTCAGAGACAATTTCGATCACTTCCTGATGGGATAAAAATCGGAAAAAAATAATGCATATAAAACGTGCTGAAAAGATTGACTTCGCAAAATAATAATCCCAAAATGTTATTAAGAAATTGGGGAAAAAAATAATTGTTCAACAAACAATCAGTCAACCTAACTTTTTTTCTAATGAAAATGATATGTTGGTTTATTTAAATGCATACGAATTTTTTCAAATTTATTTATTTATTTTTATTTTTATTTCCATCGATAAGTGATCGGAATTGTCTCTGAGACTCACTTTTGGCAGGACTGTACGTATCATAAATCCTTAAGAGCCGTTCAACCGATTTACTCACAAATCGTCACATAAATAAAGCAGCAGTTCGTTTTTGACTGTTGCAATTTCTCACGAAATGCGTGCAAAAATCGGAAAAGCTGTTCCTATTTGATACAGTTTTGTGATTTTTATTTCTAATGAAAACGATATGTTGATTTATTTGAATGCATACGAATTTTTGGTTGGGGGTCAAAATAGCGAATGACCAAAATACCGAATGGCTAAAATAGCGAATTTAAAAATAAGGAACGTCTAAATGTAGAATGTTCATAATTATGGGATTCGCTTTTTCAGCCATTCGCCATTTTTATCTTTCGCTATTTTGAATGCATTTTAATAAGATGGAGGTAAAAATAGCGAATGATCAAAATAGCGAATGACTGAACTAGCGAATTTCATAATGATAAACATTCTAGATTCAGACGTTCCTAATTTCGAAATTTGCTATTTTAACCATTCACTATTTTGGTCATTCGCTTCTTTTGCCCTCACCCGAATTTTTTCAGATTTATTTCTTTATTTTGATTTTGATTTTTTTTATTTTCAAAAATGTGCGCGAATAACGAATTTTGCATAAAACCGTCTACTAAACATAAGATTTTTTTAAATAGATAAAAATATATTAGGGTAGACCCCTTAATTTTTCATCAGTCTTTTCAATCAAAGAAGCGAAGAATCGTAGAGGTGAAGTTACACGGTCTCGGCGAAATAATAACCCCGTTCTATCGTCCTACTCTCGCGCTAACCTCATCGTACACTTCATTCCCACTTTATTGTCGGTTCTGCCGCTTTCTTGAACTCTCGGGGCGAAAGGCACTGTACTGAGCGTGAATGCAAAGAATAGTGCGACGGCGCGACTCGCGTCTCGACGTATATACACATACGGAAGAACCAGAAGACGGGATATATACTATCGATCAGAGGAACAATAATAGATATGGCGCTTCTTGAATTCCAAGCGAGCGAGCGAATCGTCGAGTCTCGAAGAATAACTTTCGACATGATACGAACGAAACAAGTTTTCTGGCAATTCTTATCATGTGAAGTGGACAAAAGTTATGGATTTTTTAAATCTTTACTCTTTGGGATTGACCGACGGATTTTGTTAGTTTCAAAAATATGCGAAATTAAGATGATAAGGTTTATTATTTAATCACGAGCAACTCATTATGGTTTTATTAAACCCAAATACTCAAACATTTTGAAGGTGAGTATATTTTTGAAATAATTATTGAGATTGATTTTTAAAATAAATTTTATAAAATAGGAATTATGCACTCAATTTGCGTAAGAATTTCTGGTACTTTTTTTAAGGAGACAAAAATTCCGCTGGTTTAAAATTAGTTTAATGAAAGTTTATGAAAGATTATTAGACTCGATTATAATTTTTATGTGGACTGCTTATTTATGCGAGTCTAATATAATGTATATTATTTCGCGTGAATCGGTCGAGAGGCTGACATTTTATAGCATTTAAGTTCTTTTTCTTGAATGTCTGTAAGCATTCTAACGACTTAAAATGTCGGGACAACGACCTTAAGTTCATAAACACTGTAATTTGCGAATTAAAAAAATATATATCTTTAAAAAGTTGAAAAAAAAACTTTGTTACTTTTAAAAATTACCAAGAACATATTCGTATGTATGTAACAGTTTATTTTTCTTGTGTGAAAAACCAAATAAACATTGGAAATTCCATTAGAATTGACATTTATCGAAACATGATGTAAAATTTAGCACTTTTTTTTTCAAATGTCACGAAAGCGATAAGTGCATTGTGAAACCTTATTTATTCGCATGTAATATAAGTATTAGGGTGTCAAAAAAAAATTAAAAATTCTTCGCTGTTGATGGAAAAGTGAAAATATATGCAGAAATACAAATTTTTATTTTTAAAAAAGTTAGGTTGACGGATAAATTATTGAACAATATTTTTTTTTCATCAATTTGTTAATAACATCTCGTAATTATTATTATATCGAAATAATTTTTTCAGCTCTTTCCATATGCTTGATTTTTCTGAAATTAGTAACGCATGTAGAAGTGTTCAAAATTCGTTCTGAATCTCACGTTTACTCGGACTGTAACGCTCGTACATCTTTAAATTATTGGTAGCAACCTATTATGACCGATGTTAAGGTTTATTAAAGAAATTTTCCAAAAATGAATACTATTCTGTAAATTTAATACATTTTTTACGTTTTAATAGAAATTAAAATACAAATCTCACGTGAGCGACTTTTGAAAAATTAGCTACGAGCCTCGTTTCCAGAAAAATGCATTTCTGTATTTATGTTAACTTTTCAATTAACAGCCGAGATTAAAAAAAAAAAAAATTTGGGACACCCTAATAAGTATCTCAAATTGTATCTAAAATTGTATGACTTTTTTTTTTCGAAATTCGACATAAAGATTTTTTTAAAGTTGCAAAAACATTTTTTAAATATTATGGAAATATTATTATGTATTTTCGCAAACTGTTTTTCTCATGGGAAAGATAAACGGATACCACAAGATCTTATCACGTGAATAAGAGCGTAAAGGATATCATGCTGATAATATAGGACCATCAAACCATGTCGGGACATGAAACTTCACAAATTTCCTGAGCACACAAAAGTATAGGTAGGAAGTGCCGCTTCTGCTAACATGTCCGGTGTAAAGTTCAGCGCCAAGCGCGTAGCAGCTGTCGATCTTAGTGATATTGGGGGGGTGGGAGCCAAGTGAGAGCGGAGGGCGGTCGTATCCGGAACACGACCGCAGGTCTGAAAAGGGATGCTTCCTTCGAAGTAAGAAAATAAGTGGCACGCGTACAGTCTGTTCGAATCTGTAGTTGATGAAAGCAGTGGCTCTCTTTCGCTTGTTTCGGAAACTCATATTTTCTGACTTTTTTAAATATTAAATTTGAAATATTGAAAGAATAAGTGGCATGTGTACAGTCTGTTCAAATCTGTAGTTGATGAAACCAGTGGATATTTTTCGCTTGTTTTAAAAATTCATATTTTCTGAATTTTTGAAATATTAAATTTGAAATAGGGCTGAAGGACCTCGATCAGTAGCCTGTTGATCTCCATACAAAAAAAAAACACTGTTGTATTAATACTAATAAGTTATCAAATTGTACCAGGTGATCAATAAAGAACTTGTACTACTACTAAATTTAAAATATTCAAAGAATAAGTAGCATGCGTACAGTCTGTTCAAATCTGTAGTTCATGAAACCAGTGGATATTTTTCGCTTGTTTTAAAAATTCATATTTTCTGAATTTTTGAAATATTAAATTTGAAATAGGGCTGAAGGACCTCGGTCAGTGGCCTGTTGGTCACTGAAAACGCCCTTTTTAAAAATCTGAAAAAATTCGCGCTGATTCTATGATTTAAAATATGATTTTTGAGCGCCATGCGATAATGCGATCTCAATATTTACTATTTTTTACACATTTTTTCTATTTTTTTTCACGTCGCAATTTGATTTTTAATTTTTTAAATTAAGATAACTTTCTTAAATATCAATGGATCTCAATTTCTCTGAAGATTGTAAAATTACTCGGATGCCCGAAAACAATTGATGTCTTTAAAAAAAAAATTAGATAAAATATATAAATATTATCTAAAATATTTTAGTAATATTTATCGATATCCGTTGGATTTTTTATTATTATAAAAAAACACCGATATATCATATTTTGATTATGGAGAAAGCTTTCAACTATTTTCTCAACATATTGGAAGGCAAGAATAAAAATGTATATAAAAAAAACCGAAATCACATGAAATCTAAAACGCTTTGCTAATCTTGTTAAAATTAAATAGGTGCCAAACAAATTTGAACATATCTCAGATTATGGAGAACTCTTAAGTCAAATCGTCAACTTTTTATGAAAGTTGAAGTGGAAATTCTAATTCTTTAGAAATATGTTAATAACATAAAATCCGAACCAATTCATTTGATTTTGACCAAAATCAATAGCAAACTGAGCTTATGAAGAATTCCTTCCTTATGAAGAAGTCCTTTTCAAACAATATAAGAAGCTCCAAAGTAACAATTTCTACATTCCCCAAGATATTTAAGGACAGACTGCTGCTTTACTTGTATGCCAAATTTTAGACCCACTCAGAAAAATGGATCTGAAGGGTTTATTTGAATCGATTCAGTGTATTCAAAACGAATAAAATTTTATTCAGATCAGATTGAGTTTATTTCAATCAGATGACATTTTATTCAGCTAAAAGAAAGTCCATTTCGATTGAATAAAATCCTATTAGGCTGGCCATTACACAAATAATTTATTTAATATTGCTGATAGTATTTTATTCAACCGAGACTCTATTTGCTTGAAATAATATTTCATCTGATCGAAGTAGACTCGATTTGATTGAAATGAGATTCCATTCATTCCAAATACACCACATAATTAAATTGATTCAAATAAACTTATGAGACCCATTTTTCTGGGTGCCATTCCAAATTGTCTTGACATGAAATTCTCGAAAAAAAAAAAAAGATTTTTCATAAATATAACAAAATCTTCCCTGTGAGGAAACAAAAATAAATAAAACATAAAAAATCGAAAATAATACTTGATGAAAAAAGCAATTTATGCTTTTGATGAGAATCCCTGAGCAATCGCTGCTCTCTTCAAGTGCCAAAGACATTCGATCTCAAAGATCTGTCGGTCGTTTCTTAGAGCAGTAGCACAGCTTGGCTATGCACAAGGAGTGTGTACCACCAGGACACGAGGCCGGCAGCTATACATTCTCAACGAGGCAGCTGTCGCGTGGCTGCTTCAGCATCTGCAGCCGGCGGTACCTGCTCCTCATCATCCTCATCAACCTCTCTGGTGCGTGTGCCCACTCGCAGCCCTCGCTGCACAGAACACAGTCATTTTCTCTCTTATGCATGCGCCGGTGTAGCAACTCCGTGTCTCGCTTGTCGTGATTCTCCACTCGGTTGTTCCTCGCGAGCAGAAAATTCTGCCGCTAGGACGTCAGAATTCATGAAGTCCTCTCGACGAACCTACGCACCTGCCACTACGCCCATTTTTCCCGTGCAACTAATTTTTAATAATGATCGAAACAACAATATTGATATTAATTTTTTGTTTATTATCCTTGATATCCAAAAGCATTCTAAGTCGTTTCCATTGATATATGAGACATTCCACATGACTCTAATCACCCAAAAAAAAATTCTGATAAATGTCAAAAAATCAGGTTCAGTGGTTATAATAGGTACATCAAATTTTGATTTTTTGAAATTTTTTTCTGGCGAAATATGCCATATTTTTTATTTTTCATTTAACCTATGATATCTCGGGAACGATTAATCATATCGATATCTAAAAAAAAAAACGAAAATGTGCGTTTTTCTATGGCCCACAAGAAAAGAATTAATTCAGAATTAATTGTGTAATTTCAGACTATATTTTACTACAAAATGAATGAAATTTTTTTTCGTGCAAAAAGAACTTCGGAAAGTGGCATCTGAAAAAATTGTTCTCAATTGTGCATAAAAATCCTCAATTTTTAGTATTTTTTTTTTTTTTTTTTTTTTGGGACCGTGCAAAGTTCATAAGTTATCGCAGTTTGAAATATTTAAAAAATTAAACGTTTAAACGTCTTGAAGTTATAATGCAAATTGCCAGTTATATCATATGATGAACATCTGGTAGGAATAAATTTAAATTCTATCGAGCAGAGACATGTTTTGGTTCTAATATGTTTAAAACCAGATTTTCACAATGCAAATTTTCTCTATATTTTATAAAAATTTTTAATGTTGTGCAAACCCGTTAAGTCTTACAAAGTGTTCACCATTTCACAGCAATATTATAACAGGACCATAATTTCAAAAAAAAAATTTAATTCAGTTTGATCAACCAATTTTTTCAAGAAAACTTCAATCAAAGTCTTGAAGTTATAATACAAATTGCCAGTTATGTCAGATTTTCACAATACAAATTTTCTCTATTTTTAATAAAAAATTTTAATGTTGTAGCAACTCGGTTAAACTTTCAGAGCCTTGGACAATCTGCTGTAATATCATAACAAGAACACAATTAAAAAATAATTCAATTCAATTCCGTTAACCCATTTTTTCAAGGAAACTTTGATCAAGGTTTTAAAGTTACGATAAAAATTGTCAGTTATTGGCACAGTAGTTTTCATGGACTTATGTCACATGATGAAGAGCTGGTAGGAATAAATGTAAATCCTATCGATCAGAAACGTGTTTTGGTTCGGATATCCTTAAAAGCAGATTTCCACAATGGACATTTTTCCTATTTCGTTTCGATGCAAGGTTGCTGACCCTGTCCGACCTCCTCTGCTGTGGATTCGCAGGCTGCTTATCGATCTTCCACACTGGCCTTTCGATGCCACTTGAATTATGCAAGTTAATAGAACTCAACCGAAGATAGAAGTGCGACGTGGTTCGAGACTCGAGATCGTTACACACCGACGAGCTGTTACCAGCCTCTTCCTCTCTGTCTTTCATGCACCGGGACGACTAGCTGTACATGTGTATAGAATTGTATCTACGGTGTATCTCACGTTCAGCTATATACTCTGCGTGCACCTGGCTCACCGGTTCGCTGGAACGTATCCAGGTGCATTGCAGAAGCGTTCGATTGCCACTACTCCGGTTGCAAAGAGGATTCGCGACTCTATTCATTCTCCGCATGGAATCTCATCGGCTTTCGCCGCAAGGACTATACGGACTATATTGTTTTCGTCATTTTTTGCAATTTGTCCGAACGTAACGACTTTTCGACTCTTTACAATTACTGGATAAAATGTTGACGCTCTTCCTCAATATTCTCAAAGAGATTTTCCTTTTTTTACTTTCCATTTGAAGGACTATTCAAATGTAATTATGGAAATAACGTTTATTTCACTCGGTGTGTAAATCGCAGTCTTATATCTTGTAAATAAAATTTTCGTACGGTACTTACACACGTCAGAAACAGTTTATCGCACTAGTAGCGTAATTTAGTATTGGGAAAACGTTTTAAGAAAATCATTGAGGCGTCATGTGTATATGGAAAATTAGGGAATTCAATTTGATGAGAAAATAAAGCTTTCTAACAATAATTTAAAATATTACTTTGTCTCATATTCATCCTCTGTATGGAATTTTTAACAAGTTTTTGCAATTTGTCCGAAAGTGACGACTTTTGGGGTCTTTATAATTACTGGATAAAATGTTGACGCTCTTCGTCAATATTCTCAAAGAGATTTTCCTTCTTTCACTTCCCCTTTCATAGGACGATTCAAATGTAATTATTTATTTCACTCGGTGCGTAAATCGTACACGTTATAAATAAAAATTTTGTACGGTACTTACACACGTCGGAAACAGTTTATCGCACTAGTACCGTAATTTACCATTAGAAAAATGTTTTAAGGAAATCATCAAGTCATCATGTGTATGCGGAAAATCAGGGAATTCAATTTGATGAGAAGATAAAACTCTCTAATAATAAATTCAAATATTCTCTGTATGAATTTTTAACAATTTTTTGCAATTTGTCCGAAAGTGACGACTCTTTATAATTCCCGGCTACACTTTTAACGTGATTTTGTACGCGAAATTTCATCCAATAAATGTTCACTGATTTTTAGTTATCATCCTTCCTTTAGATACACACTAAGAATCGTAGTGCAAAAAAAAATGAAATGAAACGTGTATTGTAATACTTTTGGTCGTTGTTAATACAACAAAAAATATACAAACATTGATATAAGTAATGGAATAAAAATAAACATTTTTTTTTTGTATTATACTAAATAACAGGCTTACAAAAATCTTTATGCGCAGTTAAAAGAATGTTTATTGTTCGACGAGTGTTTTACGAAAACAATCAAGAGCATTTATACTTATTCATCCGTATTTACATTATTTACAAACTGAAAAAATCCGGGAAAAACCGAAAACATCGTCGTTTAAGCTTCATACATGTAGGTTACATGTAAGCAAAAGGTTTTCAATTTAAACTCCAGAACATCGTGAACATTCTAAAAACTTTCTGCACGAGAACCATGCACAAAGGACTTGCGCAAGTAAAACTAATTTTGAGAGTATTGAGATGCCAATATCCGTTCGTGTGGTCATGATTGAAATTCTTCGAAGTGATGTACACGCTGAACTAATAACAATATGACCGTAAACGATAAAATGTTATTAAAGTTGCGAAGGGCAACTGTGATTGAAATGTGACGTGCGCTTTAATTCCAATATCGATTCCTCGAAGCCGAGGTGCTTTTCTCAGTATATATAAATACGTAATGAAATGTGTAAAATATTCATTTGGGTACGCGAAAAAAAAATTATAAAAATACTTTTCCCTCTGTATTATATCAAGCAAGAGATTCAATAAGATCTTTGTGTTGTTGATTGACAATGATTTTGAGCCTGGAAAAAATCCGTGAAGAAATATAACATTTTTTAGCCTATATGTAATTGAGCTTTTCAGCTTAATTTTTTTTAAAATTTAGATGGTTTTTACGAGTTAATTGAATGAATAATGCATACTTGAAAACTGATTTTTTTTACACGGCACTTACGGGAGCATTAGCGAAATTAATCTTGCAATCAAGAATATACTTAGATCAAAGATAGAGAAAAGATAATAAGTGCCGCTAATTCGGAAATTATTATCGAATTCTTGGGTACCATAAAAAAATGAGGTCAGGAGACACATGTTAAAGTGAAGTCACATTAAAGTGCACGATTTCGGGCCAGATAACGTTATCTAACTTATCTGTTATCTGATTTTCAAGATGGCGTCGTTTAAACGAAGTCAAATTCGCACTGAGAAAATCGTTTACTTGCGAGTAATTGTGTTGACCTGATGGCAACAATGTTCAAGAATTCTCGATTATTTTTATTATCGAGGTATTATCATTGTCACAGTTAAAATGCAATATACAATACATTTTCTTTGTCTTCTGCGCACATTTTTGAAAAAAAAAAAAATCAAAATAAAAGAAAAAATCTGAAAAAAATTCACACGCATTCAAATAAATTAACAAATTATTTTCATTAGAAAAAAAGTTAGGCTGACTGATTGTTTATTCAACAATTATTTTTTTCACCAATTTGTTTATAACATTTTGGGATTATTATTATGCGAAATCAATATTTTCAGCACGTTTTATATGCTTTATTTTTTTCCGATTTTTATCCCATCGGAAAGTGATCGAAATTGTCTCTGGAACTCACTTTTGGCGGGACTGTACCTATCATACATCCTTAAACCACCAGAAATTATAAAAACGTTTTCAAGAATTTAGCACTGATTTGACTAGTGTAAAACAAATTGAAGATTCCTTAAACCAAAATAATTTCTCCACATAGCTTCGTTCAATCTGAACGTTTTAAATTTAATCGCGAGAATATCGTGAGCGATCTAATAACCTTTTGCACCAGAGCCATTCACTAAGAACTTCCAGAAGTAAAACTAATTTCGAATATGTTAATATACCTTATACATTCACAAAGAGCTCGCAGAAGTAAAACTAATTTCTAATAAAAATAATAAAAAATAAAATAAAAAAATCTTGAGTGTAGCAGATGGTTTTATGCCGAACACATATCCAAAATTCGTTATTTTGCGCATATTAAAAAAAAAAAAATCAATATCAAAATAAAGGAAAAAATCTGAAAAAATTCATACGCATTCAAATAAATTAATATATCATTTTCATTAGAAAAAAAGTTAGGCTGACTGATTGTTTGTTGAAAAATTATTTTTTTCACCAATTTGTTAATAACATTTTGGGATTATTATTATGCGAAATCAATATTTTCAGCACGTTTTATATGCTTTATTTTTTTCCGATTTTTATCCCATCGGAACGTGATCGTAATTGTCTCTGAAACTCACTTTTGGCGGGACTGTACCTATCATACATCCTTAAACCACCAGAAATTATAAAAACGTTTTCAAAAATTTAGCACTGATTTGACTAGTGTGAAACAAATTGAAGATTTCTTAAACCAAAATAATTTCTACACATAGCTTCGTTCAATCTGAACGTTTTAAATTTAATCGCGAGAATATCGTGAGCTATCTAATAACCTTTTGCACCAAAACCATTCACTAAGAACTTCCAGAAGTAAAACTAATTTCGAAAATGTTAATATACCTTATACATTCACAAAGAGCTCGCAGAAGTAAAACTAATTTCTAATAAAAATAATAAAAAATAAAATAATAAAATCTTGAGTGTAGCAGATGGTTTTATGCCGAACACATATCCAAAATTCGTTATTTTGCGCACATTTAAAAAAAAATCAAGAATCAATATCAAAATAAAAGAAAAAATCTGAAAAAATTAATACGCATTAAAATAAATTAATATATCATTTTCATTAGAAAAAAAAGTTAGGCTAACTGATTGTTTGTTGAACAATTATGTTTTTCACCAATTTGTTAATAACATTTTGGGATTATTATTATGCGAAATCAATATTTTCAGCACGTTTTATATGCTTTATTTTTTTCCGATTTTTATCCCATCGGAAAGTGATCGAAATTGTCTCTGGAACTCACTTTTGGCGGGACTGTACCTATCATACATCCTTAAACCACCAGAAATTATAAAAACGTTTTCAAGAATTTAGCACTGATTTGACTAGTGTGAAACAAATTGAAGATTTCTTAATCCAAAATAATTTCTACACATAGCTTCGTCCAATCTGACCGTTTTAAATTTAATCGCGAGAATATCGTGAGCGATCTAATAACCTTTTGCACCAGAGCCATTCACTAAGAACTTCCAGAAGTAAAACTAATTTCGAAAATGTTAATATACCTTATACATTCACAAAGAGCTCGCAGAAGTAAAACTAATTTCGAAAATGTTGTTATACCAGTAGAAGTTTGTGTGGTTATAATGGAAATTCTTCGAATATGACAACATGACGGTAAATGGTGAAATTTCTTCAGAGTGGAAAAGGTCAACTGTGATTGAAAAGTCACGCGCGCTATAATTCTAATATCAATTTCTCGAAGTCGAGGTCTGGTTCTCAAGAAATATTAAACAATATTTCCTCCTCTGTATTATGCCAATCAAAAAGTTTAGTAAAATATTGTTTTTAAAATTTTCATAAAAATATTCCTTAACTTTATCTTTACGCATATAACTTTACTTTACTCTTGTTAATTTTACAGCGAATGATGTACTGATAAATATTTTATCCTTTAGATTTATAAATATCATATCTCTTGACACAGTAAATTTACGTCATTTTTAAAAGTGATTATAAGGTTACTATTTACAAAGGTATTTATCGAATAATAAGCTCAACATTAAAATGATGTCAGAGTCTTGAAGATCAACTGCGTTTGCAATGTCACGGCGGCTTTAATTTCGATACCAACATTTCGACTTGCAAACGCGAGAACATCGTGAGCGATCTAATGACCTTCTGCACGAGAAACGTTCACAAAGGTCTTGCAAAAGTTAAGCTAGTTTCGAAGGTGTTGATATACCGGTAGCAGTTTGTGTGGTCATAATTGAAATTCTTCGAATATGACAATATGACGGTAAACTGTGAGATTATGTCAGAGTCGAAAAGGTCAACTGTCGCTGAAAGGTGATGCGCGTGCTATTGTCTTTGCTCGTGACCTTCATTCGCGGCCATTATAGACAGCTAGCGTTCGAAGCGGCGAAGTTGTGCAACAGTGTATGTACGTTTGTCACGGTATGTCATACTTGTCTACGTTAATTAACGTTATAACTTTTATTTTTGGGATGCATCGACACTGTGAGTCCGAACCTAAATCGGAAGGCGTTAATTTCGTGTTGTGTCGTAAATTGTAATAACGACTGAATCCCTTGTTGTGCAATTCTCATTGGCTGGTAAAAGTATCTGTATGTATCACACCGAACCCGAATAACCTCCATATTAGTTTGCGATCCAAAAATAAATAAAAATATTCATTTTGTTCTTCTTCATATTTCAGGTAAATTATCGAAAGGAGTGGAGATTTTGTTTTGGATTTCAATACCACAACTAGAATTTGAATGTAGAATCAACACAAAAAATTTCATTGCGGTTCACAGATTTTTTCAAAAGTTATTGTGGTTTGGACGGTACATACAGACAGACGGATGGACAGACAGACAGACAGACCGACGGACAGAACTGAGTTAATGTGATTTTTGGAAATAAACACATTCAGAACCTATATTTCTATGAAAATCCAAGAGAAGATTTTATTTTGGATTACAATACTTTCACTTCTCACATACAACGTATCTTTTACCTCGGTCTGTTTTGAAGGTCAACCGCGCTTGCAATGTCACGCGCGCTTTAATTCCAATATCAATTCCTCGAAGCCGAGGTGCGGTTGTTGTCTGTCGCTGTATGTAAATACATAATGTAAGTTGCGGCTACGGGTTTCATACATATAAACGTAGGATATTGACGTACCGTGCTCTCCTATGGAAAGCCCGTTGTGCAGTGGCGTCGCTATAGGGGTGCACTGGCCAGAAGCACATCATGAATAATTGGAGAGTGTATACCGCAGGGACGTAAGCTGTGCCGCGGACCAGCGATAAAACTGCAATTGGCTCGTCGCTCTTGCCTGAAGCGGTTGCTGCTCTTGACAAGCATCGCTCACCGACGAGTCTTCTATACATGTATTAACTACGAAACACCGGACGCGTGATCGCACGTGCCGTAAAGTGCTATACCGGTAATATTGAATTTTGAAAATGTCATAAAAGCGAATTAAGAGGTTTAAACGCAATCCCGGTATTTAATATGCATGACGTATTATATCTATGTATGTAATAATGAAATGACCGCCAAGCGCGTATTACGAGTAAGCGTTTACAATCTCATTTGCCATTTTATTTTATAACATCCTGCATTAAGTGTTTTGCCGCTTAGCATTTATCTCTTCTTCTTTTACTTTTGCTCGTTATCGGGGCCGGATTAATGACCGCCTGCGCGGAAACCGGTGACCGTGAGCAGCTTCTTTCATGAGAGAGAGAGAAAGTCTATAAAAGTGGCTAAGAGGCACAAGAAATAGGTGTATATATATATTTATGTGTATATATATTATACCTTATAGCGGGTGGAGAACATCGCGTGAGTTTGCAGCACGAACCGCAGGCGAGTGTTGGAATCAAATGAGTTGAGAAAAAGTTTCTTGCACGAGTTTCGTATACAATTTTATTTCACTAGTGCGATAAGTGCGATTTCTCGCGCGGAGTTGCATTAAAACTATAATACAATGCGAATATGGGTATGCTTACATTTTCTTTAGATCAAATCTGTTCTTTCATGCATTTGTAAAAAATCTAATATTCGGTTTAAATGCTTATCGTACATTTTTTCATTTACAACTGCTTAAGGTCATTAATAGTAGCACTTTTTTTAGTACTCCTGTAACACAATCCATATTTCACACAATAAAAATTTGCCATAACCGATGATTTTAGAAAACTTATGCAAGTCACTGAAAAGTCGGCAAAGTCTTCGCTGTACTGAATCCCTTGTTGTGCAAACCGGTGACCGTGAGCAGCTTCTTTCATGAGAGAGAGAGAAAGTCTATTAAAGTGGCTAAGAGGCACAAGAAATAGGTGTATATATATATTTATGTATATATATTATACTTTATAGCGGGTGGAGAACATCGCGTGAGTTTGCAGCACGAACCGCAGGCGAGTGTTGGAATCAAATGAGTTGAGAAAAAGTTTCTTGCACGAGTTTCGTATACAATTTTATTTCACTAGTGCGATAAGTGCGATTTCTCGCGCGGAGTTGCATTAAAACTATAATACAATGCGAATATGGGTATGCTTACATTTTCTTTAGATCAAATCTGTTCTTCCATGCATTTGTAAAAAATCTAATATTCGGTTTAAATGCTTATCGTACATTTTTTCATTTACAACTGCTTAAGGTCATTAATAATAGCACTTTTTTTAGTACTCCTGTAACACAATCCATATTTCACACAATAAAAATTTGCCATAACCGATGATTTTAGAAAACTTATGCAAGTCACTGAAAAGTCGGCAAAGTCTTCGCTGTACTGAATCCCTTGTTGTGCAAAGGGTGACCGTGAGCAGCTTCTTTCATGAGAGAGAGAGAAAGTCTATAAAAGTGGCTAAGAGGCACGAGAAATAGGTGTATATATATATTTATGTATATATATATTGTACCTTATAGCGGGTGGAGAACATCGCGTGAGGCGTCATGCATTCTAGCTCCGGCGAATATTTTACCACGTACGTATATGTATGTACAAAAATATTCGCAGGCTCCGCGAGATAGTAATTGTGCTTATGTGCATCGGTGCGAAATTTTGTGGAGGAATTTGCGAGCATAAGGCATTCTTGTCGAGTCGAATTACTTGGGAGCGTTTGGGAGACCGGTTATAAGCACCTTTTTTTTTGGCCAGCATTCGTCACCTTTTACGTCGGTGTCAGTATACATTTGATTTATTCAAAGCCATATTATCATTATTTTTGTTCTTGGAATTCAAGTTAACTTTTAATTTAATACATTTAATGATTTCGTTAGCAAAATATGTTTGATGTATGAATAACTTTTTAGTTTATAAAGTAAAGTTATCGTTTAGGTTTTTGTAATATTTTTAAGTATTTGAAATAAAATATGTTGATTTTAACTTGGCGTTTTTATAAGGTAGTGAATAGAAATTGATCAGTTGTAGTTGTTTTTATGTTGATACGTTTTTTTTGTGTTTCCTGACCATTGACTTGGGGGAAAAAAACTATCGGTTTTCGGGTCTACGAAGTTTTTCAACGATTAATATTTTTTTATAAGACTGTAAATAAAGAGTATGACAGTTGACAGAAATTTAAAACTTTAGCGATTTAATTTTCTGTGTCACATTAAATAATATTAAGGGAATACCTCGAAGTGGTATTTGTTTTTATATATATCTCGCAGGTGTTTGATCAAAGAATTGATAGCTGTCTGACGAAGTGAATTCTCTATTGCCATAATGTTTTTTATTCGTGAAAGAGACTTTTATTTCACGTGTATCAGGCTCTGCACTATATTCAGCTGAGTGAAGCGGCCAAACATTCTCAAAGAGAATTCGTATACGGTGGACTAAAAAAAATTCACGATGGACGCAATTTCCAGTCCGGAAAGACAGCACTAAATATTCATGGCCATGTTGCAATTTTCAAAAATGCCATTAATTTCTTTCAAAGGTTATGTATAGTTTGAATAATAACTATTTCACGCTTATCAATATTTGCTCATGAAAAAAATTTTTACTTGACAATACTTGGTAATTGTATATAAAATCGTGATCGCGACATCCGAATCACAAGAAAACATTAAAACTCAACCTATTTTTTGAGCGAAAAAAAGAAAAATATATATTTAGAGAATGAAGTAGTAATAATATTTTATTAGTGATTTTTTGACAATTTACGATTTAAAAAAAATATAACATATATATATATCTTAGACGTTATCATAAACATTGTCAAAGGGTCATCGACTGTAGTTCTTCAGCCCTAGAGAATTAATTATTTGGCATATCTCGAAAATACGCATTTGGGAAATTTAGAGAAGTAATTAATTGAAAATCCTTCACAATATTCATTTGGAGGACTCTGATCATTGTTAAGGAGGTTCGTCAGTAAAATTGAAAATGCACAGAAAAATGTAAAATAATTACCGCGTTTTTAATAATTCATAAAAAAACTCACATTAATTTTTTGGGAATTTTCGTCTACATCGTTTACACAAAATTAATTTTTTTATGCATGCATTTTAACATGGGCTCTTATGGCATGTTTACGAATTTAAAAAAAATTGAAAAATTTGAAAAAAAATTTTTACATCGACAAAAAAAGAATTAATTCCACCAAATACTTAAAAATTCAACAATGTAATAAATTTTTTCAATAATTTTTTTTTTAAATTCGTAAATATGCCATAAGAGCCGATGTTAAAATGTATGCATAAAAAAATTGATTTTGTGTAAACGATGTAGATGAAAATTCCCAAAAAATTCATGTGCGTTTGTTATGAATTATTTAAAACGCGGTAATTATTTCAGATTTTTCTGTGCATTTTCAATTTTACTGACGAACTTCCTTAAGGCACCAACTACATATTCCATTACACCACGACCTCAGCGAACATTTTTTTGGACCCTCCATAGCTTTAAATATAAATAAGCAATCGTTACGGCAAAAACGTGTTTTTCTTTAACTACCCTTGTGTGTATTCTGAGAAATCTAGTTACCAATCTTGTGCTTATAAGCCCGTGATTCGAATTTCATTCGCGTCTCGCAAACACGCAAAACTCCGTGGCGTAGCGAATTGGCCTGGGAAGAAGTCTTCTTCCTGGAAGCGCTGACAAGAATGCTCAAAGAGCTAACGCGCGCTGCAGCGGCGACTCACTGCTGCTTTGTAGCTCGCTTGCTAACTGCAGAGAGATCCCTTAAGGTAGTTACTGTTCTTCACACTAGTCAAATTCAGCGCTATCGTCTATAAATCAGATTTGAACAGAAAATCGACTGATACATGCAAACGTCCGCTAGCAATTTTTCTTCATGCAGTTTAAAACAAATATTGACCATAATTATAGTGCAATTATGAGGAGCAATGTCTCATTTTGTTTTCAGAAGATACTTAATCGATTGACCGTCTAGATTTTGTATTCTATCAGCCGTTTAAAAATTACAGCTTTTCGTATGCCGATATTAAGTTGGGATAGGACGATTAAGCGCTTGTATCCTAATTACAAAAAAAAAAATGTTCAAAAATGTATTAATGAGACTCATCTTTAAAAAAAAATTATATGTAAACCTCATTAAGTGCATTATAAAGCATCATAATGTACTTCTTACACTTCTCGCACTAGTGAAATAAAATTGTATACAAAAATCCTGCGAAAAACTTTTCCTCAACTCGTTTGATTGCAAGACTCGCTTTCGGCTCGTGCTGCAAACTCACCCTCGTCGGAAAAAGTTTAATCGCACTCGTATCGTAATAAACTATTACGCAACTCCGTGCGAGAAGTGCCTACTTCTCGCCCTCGTGAAATAAAATTGTATACGAAACTCGTGGGAGAAACTTATTCTCAACTCGTTTGATTGCAACACTGGTCATACAATTTTTTATCGCACTTGTGTCGTAATACACTATTCTCGCAGCGTGCTAAACATTTCATCCTTCCAAAAACGATTTTTCTTTAACCAATTGCACAGAATTCGAAAAAAAATTATATCGTTCTTTCCAACTATTATTTTTTCGGCCAGCAAAGAAGTCTTCTTTCTGGCAGCGTTGACGTGCATACTCGAAGAGCGAGCGCTCGCTGCAGCGGCGACTTCTCGCTGCTTTGTAGCTCATTCGCTGACTGCAGGGTTTAGTTGGCTACAAAGCGTAGCGAAAGGGACACCTACTTCTCGCCCTCGTGAAATAAAATTGCATACGAAACTCGTGCGAGAAACTTATTCTCAACTCGTTTGATTGCAACACGGGTCGTAAAAATTTTTATCGCACTTGTGTCATAATACACTATTCTCGCAGTGTGCTGAATATTTCATCCTTCCAAAAACGATTTTTCTTGAACCAATTGCACAGAATTCGAAATAAAAATGATATCATTCTTTCCGACTATTATTTTTTCGGCCAGCAAAGAAGTCTTCTTTCTGGCAGCGTTGACGTGCATACTCGAAGAGCGAGCGCTCGCTGCAGCGGCGACTTCTCGCTGCTTTGTAGCTCATTCGCTGACTGCAGGGTTTAGTTGGCTACAAAGCGTAGCGAAAGGGACACCACACAACCTTCAGAGCGGGGAAGACGATTCTATAGGTGCCCGAGCGTTTCCGAGCGTCCAACCAGTTTTCAAGTGCAGCGTAACCTCCACGATGAGAAGAGCTGCCTGGCCGCGTACCGCACGAAAAGAAACACGAACGGGCCGATCTATATAGCATGAACGGCTCTTCGTGCTCTTCGTTCCACGTTCGAACCAGACTTTGGAACAGCGGACAATGGAGATACGCCGGACGCCAGTATATAAAACCGGAGGGCGACCCAAAGACTCGGAGACCGCGACTCCAATTTCATTGATATACTCGCCATAGTGAATTGGAATATTAGAATAGCAGCTCCTACAAAGCCACCCTTTCTATTCCGTTCATTTTAACATAAGTCTACATAACAAAGTAGTAGTAATAAATTTCAATGCATTTACCTTTGAGGCCGAAACTATATGCATTGAAACTTTTCAATGGGCCATTATTCTTTCTTGAATCAATATATCTGACGTTTTTAGTATTTACACACATATTTTTGGGCTTAAGAAAGTGATAACTGGCATGATATACATGGGATCATGTTTTATAGCGTTACTTAGTACGTCAGTATTTTATAGGCCTTTTCCTACTTTCCTTTCTGTTTGAAGATGTGGTAAGTGACGTTTACTTGATGATCGACGAATACAGTTTTGTTGCCTTGTTGGCATTCGATAATAGGGGATTTTGTTAGTAGTGCGGTAAGTGGGCCAATCGAATGATTTAATCCGGGAATCGTGCGGAAAGTATTTTTGATCTGTCCTGTATATAAGATATTTGTATATATATGCATAGCCCAGAATTATTTGGAAATATATGCTCAACGGATTTTTTACGAATGTTGGCAATGTAAAAGCAAAAAACACTAAACAAAATATGGTGAATTGAAATTCTTAGTTTAATGGATAATTATTAGTTTTTTTTACCATTCACAATTTTTTTATTCCAGACAAACGTATCGTTAAAATGTGAACAATTCTTTATTTACTACTAATTTATTTCAATAAAATATTTCAGTTTGATGTGAAAGCCATGACAAGCGCAATATTAAAAATTTCTTTTTACAGTTTAATGCACTATATGTACTGTGCAAAAATTTTTATTTACAGTGCTTTGAGTGCATTTGATTAGTTTCAAAAGCCACGTTAAAAAGATGTGATAATTTGAGGAATGTGGATTTGATATGATTCTTAAGCCACGTTCGAAAATATTAATAATTTAAAAAATGTTATATTCGCTTGCTTGTAAGTCTCAATTGGCTCAATAAAGAAAGTCTAGCAATATATGTTTTGCTTTCCAATTTCTGTTGCAGTACGTATGGTTTTCTTGTACAAAGTCAAACGCCCAGTTGGCAGATAAAAGCAATAGTTTCGTCCGCTCGGTGCCAACCAATACGTTGGTTGTGTTCCAACTAACCAAACGTGCCAACAAATTGCAGTCAGTTGGCCCAACCAATCAATCGATTGATATAACTAATTTATTTGGCCGACAGAACAAATTGCTGAAGAGTTATCAGTCGCGTATTTAATTTGCTCTGTAAACCAATCATTATTTTCAGTTTGTCGAGTATATATTATTCCACACTGGATCCGTTGCATCGGTCATTCGTTGCACTGGCTACTCGAAGCTGCATAAATACGATACCAACATTATCCATCCCTAATCGCGACGAGCAAGCATCGCGTTGAGCTGCGTCCCTGGCTTATCTTATCACGTAAATTCACCGGATCGAATAGTCGTAACAACGCTCGAGTTTCCCCCGTGACCCCCTTCCCCTCCTCGTTCTATTAGTTAATCGATGATAACTTTCGCAAATTATGACTCTTCATTACTAAGTTGGAGAAAATTACACTTGAACGAATTTCGTAATTTTTTGATAGGAAATTAAAAATCTGCTCGGATTTTTATTTTGAAAAATTTAATAATCAACAATATAATAAAAACAATAATAATTCCTTGAAAAAAAAAAATAATTCCTTGAAAAAAAAAAAATAATAATTCCTTGAAAAAAAAATATAATTCGGAAAATATAATGGGCAGTGATTAAATAAAAAATGAATACAAATAATGCGTTCTTGGCTTATCTTATCACGTAAATTCACCGAATCGAATAGTCGTAACAACGCTCGAGTTTCCCCCGTGACCCCCTTCCCCTCCTCGTTCTATTAGTAAATCGATGATAACTTTCGCAAATTATGACTCTTGATTATTAAGTTGGAGAAAAGTACACTTGATGGATAACGAACTTCGTAATTTTTTGATAGGAAATTAAAAATCTGCTCGGATTTTTATTTTTCAAAATTTAATAATCAACAATATCATTAAAACAATAATAATTCCTTGAAAAAAAATATAATTCGAAGAATATAATGGGCAGTGATAAAATAAAAAATGAATACGAATAATGCGTCCTTGGGTTATCTTATCACGTAAATTCACCGGATCGAATAGTCGTAACAACGATCGAGTTTCCCCCGTGACCCCCTCCCCCTCCTCGTTCTATTAGTTAATCGATGATAACTTTCGCAAATTATGACTCTTGATTACTAAGTTGGAGAAAATTAGACTTGATGGATAACGAATTTCGTAATTTTTTGATAGGAAATAAAAATCTGCTCGGATTTTTATTTTTCAAAATTTGATAATCAACAATATAATTAGAACAATAATAATTCCTTGAAAAAAAAAAAAAATAATTCGAAGAATATAATGGGCAGTGATAAAATAAAAAATGAATACGAATAATGCGTTCTTGGGTTATCTTATCACGTAAATTCACCGAATCGAATAGTCGTAACAACGCTCGAGTTTCCCCCGTGATCCCCTTCCCCTCATCGTTCTATTAGTTAATCGATGATAACTTTTGCAAATTATGACTCTTGATTACTAAGTTGGAGAAAATTACACTTGATGGATAACGAATTTCGTAATTTTTTGATAGGGAATTTAAAATCTGCTCGGATTTCTTTTTTTTTACCCAAATTTAATAATCAACAATATAATTAAAACTATAATAATTCCTTGAAAAAAAATATAATTCGAAGAATATAATGGGCAGTGATAAAATAAAAAATGAATACGAATAATGCGTCCTTGGGTTATCTTATCACGTAAATTCACCGGATCGTACCCTCCCCGTCCCCATAATTTTATCCATAATCACTCCCACAATTCATTACTTCTGTTAAAATAGCCAGCAAAAAATTACCGCTGAAGAAGAAAAAACTGAGGTTTTTACTTTATTTCGAAAATTCATTAATTTCCTACAGAAATATAATTGAAAAAATCATTAGGGGGCGATAACAGAATAGTGAATGGCCGAAATTTGAAAATAAGATATTATTTTTAATTATATCCGAGGAGAGACTTCATTTTATTACGTTCATGTATCGTAATTTTTTCGGAATCATAATTTATCACTATAGGTTACATAAATTACCATCAGAAAGCATAAATAAATGTAAATGGACGCGCTTAAAAAGATGTGCAACGTGATTAAAAAATCCGTTACATAAAAAAATTAATTTCGTTTTGCAACCTCAAGTGTAATTAAAAATGATAAGGGTGAGATATAAATTCAATTCGAGAATCACTTTTTTTTTTAGGTGAATGTACCAGTGGTCGCACACGACCCAGTCACCGCACAACAACCTCATTTATTCCGCAATATCAAGAAAACTGTAAATACGATTACAATTGCAAAAATTATTAGTGTGGGCCGTGTGGTATTTTTCGACTGTAGAAAATTTCGGTTCATCTTTTGAGATTCCACGTGATTTAGAGAAAAAAATAGTTTTTTCGAAAAATTAAAAATTCTATAAAATCGGTACCGCTTTACCGATTTCGCTGAAATTCAATGCCAAACATAATTTAACGTGTCTTTATTTAGCTAAATTGGCGAACTTTTACGAAAGTTACAGCATTCACGACATTGTTTTGAAAAATTAAAAATTTCATAAAATCTGTATACATTGATACATTTGATTAAAAATCCCGTCAATTATAGAGGAGTCAATTTTCTAGACGCACATTTTCTAGACGCACATTTTCTAGACCACTTTTCTCACGTTTTAGGTGATTCTGCGTATGTTAACATGCAAATCTCGAAAAAAAATTTTTTACGAAAACGAAACTTCCACTATGAGGAAGCAAAAAGACTGCGAAACATAAAAAAAGGAAGCTAAAACTGCAAAAGCAGAAAGGCACAAGCATTGTCTGAAAAAAAGAGAAAGAAAGAAGAAAAAGTAACGGAGAAATAAAAAAAAGGCAGTAGAACAGCGAACTCAGACACCGAGAACACAACAAAGTACAAAGAAACAAAAATAAACAAATGAAAGCTGAAAATAATGCTGAGAAAAAATTTCACACGGTTCAGTCGAGCGGTAAAAAGTTCACGAGACTTTGAATCCCAAGAAAAATATCTTCCAACAATAAACAAGCCTCCAAAGTAGAATCTCGCAAATTGCTTTCTCATGTTTTTTTGCCGCTTACAAAGTTCCTACAAACTTACAAAGTCTTCTATGCGAAAGCCAAAATCGATCAGCAACTTACTTCCTCATAGACGTAGTTTCGTTAACACCAAAAAATCATGAGGAAGCAATTCCCAAGGTTCTCCTTCAAAGGCTTTTTTAATCGTGTTAGAACTTAAACGTAATAATTTTCGGATTGCAGAAATTCGAAAATTGGGTCCACTGAAGTACCACGGAATATTTCATATGCTTGTCTTCGGAAGATAGTACAAATCATGAGCTTCAAGTTGATCACAATTATTTTTAGATCGCATTATCCTTAACACGCTAAATCGTAATCGCAAATCACACGGTTTTTAAGTGTCCGCCCACTTACTTACACATTTACCTTACTTTTCAGGGTCGACGTGTTACAATTGAATTTAAAAAAGATGCCAATAAAGTCGAATTGAGCTTATAATCAACCTCTTATCATTGTCACATAGGTTACCTCGAAATTTTGGGGCCTAGTAACACGCTCTCCCAGCTGTAGCCGCTCGGACCGGTGAATCTAACCGGGGGAAAGGCTTCCGGTGCATCAGGCAGGTGGGCGCAGGTGCAGTGCCAACTGTGACGCATGAACGTGCGACTCTTCGTATTAACCGGCCGCCCACGTTTCATCCTCGCCGAAAATATTTCCCTTAGCCTCTCGTCCATTTCACTGAATTCATACATCCGAAATACCTTTTTCACAGCACTTCACTTTTAAATCAAAGTAAGACAGAAAAAAAAAAATTAACCTTGCGTCACTTCTTATTAAATCAAACCAGTTCAAAAATAAAAACACCGAATTACTAAATTACACGGAACTAAATCCACGCACATTCACAAGGTAAATTTAAAAAATATTGTCGCCTCGGCTAAATTTCGAAAAAAACGTCGTGTTTTTCTTTGTGTTTAATTATCTCGGCCAATAATTATAATTAACCGCGTTGATGATATTTACGTGACACTTTACGCGCGATTCTCGTGAAGTGAGGTACGTATTTACGCGCACGTTCAGCGAGTCGCTAGTTTATCGAGGGGATAAAATGTAAACAAGGGGAATCCCCGGAGCCCGCCGTCCGATCGTGCTGTCGCTTCGACGGCGCCCGACGGACTGCACTCGGAATTCTGTGCACAGCGCGACCGCGCAACTCGGCGCTGAGCGTCTTTCGAGCTGTTCGCCGGCTCGCCGGTATATATACATGTATACATGGTATACCAAAGTTGCCGCTGCGACTGTGCGCCTCTCTGCGTGTGTGCTTAACACTCGCAGCAGTGCAAGAGTGCCGCACGATGGCGACGCGGTACCGATGCCGGTGCATCCTGTTCACAAACGCGCGGCTTTTTTTTTTTGGCTCGATAGCTGCACTCACGTGGCGGGCCGACCTGTATTCATGAGCTTTCGGATCGGTTGGTAAGACGGACACGCGAGTAATTGCATTACTACGTTGTCAACTTCACTGAGTGAAACAATGATTGGATGACGGTTTATGGATCGTGAGAGAGATCGGCTGAAAATTAAACAGGCTCGGTGACAACTATCGAAGTCAAATCAGTGCTAAATTTTCGAAATTGATTCTTTTAAGTTTCATGCGTTGAAAAACAATTGTGAAGGGTGATTTGTGTTGAAGCATGCATATTTAGTTTAGTGAAAGATCAATGGTGACGAATTTGCTTTAAGATTAACCGATTAACGTTTTTTCAGTGAGATACGATTTTGTTTAGTTTTTTCTAAATATCATCTGTAATTCTTCATCGGTTACAGTGAGTTATAGCTCATCTTGTTTTTTTAGAAGATAGTTCACGAATTGACCGCCGAGATATTCTGTAATATTGATCGTTTAATAATTATGGCTAGTTGTTTAACGAAAACGGAAATACATTTATAAACAAAAGGTTGCAATTTTTTAACTATCAAAGTTATGAAATATCGTGGCGGTCAATTCATAGAGTTTCTTTTGAGAAAGGAAATAAGCCGTCACTTATTTAAATCGATAAAGAATTACTGATTATACTTGGAAAAAACGGAACGAAAATGTATTCCATTACAAATAAATGTTAATAAGCTAATCTTAATGCAAATTCGTCACTAATGATCTTTTACTGGATTAAGTATACATGCTTCAATACAAATCACCTTTCATTATTATTTTTTGATTATTAAACTTTAAAGAATCAATTACGAAAATTTAGCACTGATTTGACTTCGATAGTCGTCATCGAACCTCCTGAAGGATGTATAAAAGGTACAGTCCCGCCAAAAGTGAGTTTCAGAGACAATTTTGATCACTTCCCGTTGGGATAAAAATCGTAAAATAATATTGCATATAAAACGTGCTGAAAAGATTCATTTCGCATAATAATAATCCCAAAAAGTTATTAAAAAACTGGTAAAAAAAACAATTGTTCAACAAATAAACAGTCAACCTAACTTCTTTTTAATGAAAATGATATGTTGATTTTTTTGAATGCGTATGCATTTTTTCAGATTTTTTGTTAGTTTTGATTTAGATTTTTTTTGATTTTGAAAGATACGCAGGATATATAAAATTTTGGATATACGTTTTGCAAAAAAATCTTGAGTGAAATAGATGGTTTTATGGCGAACACATATCCAAAATTCGATATTTCGCGCGCATTTTGATCGCGCACATACTGATCGAATAAAAAGGACTTTTCTCCATATTTTCCCGTTGTTATTAAAAATTGATAACATTATCACAATTTAGTAAACTATGCTGCCAATTTCACCAACTGAATTATTATTCATTAAATTCTATAACAAACGAAATCGACTAATGAAATTTATAAAATTTACATTTTGGCTGAATATAAAATCTTTTGTTTATTTTTTTTGTATTCCACGTAAAAATATTTAATTATCGGTCACGACGTCTAAATCGTGTTTGATCGGACCTACGATTTCGTAAAACCATTTCGCACTATAATTTCATGTGCCCAATTAAAATATGACACGAAAAATAAAAATAAACCATCTAATTGATGTTCTAAAATAAATAAAGTAGATTGCACATCAAATTTTAGTCAAGTTTACTATATATACAAACTGATGATAACATGATAATTTTCGACACATTTTCCTTCGTGCGTGCGATAGGATTACCAGGGTTTTTCGTTTTATCGAATTGAAACGTCGTTTGTGCACCTAGGTCAGGTGATCTTGGATATTTATAGATGAAAACACGAGGATCGATCGGTCACGCTTGCGCTCCGTAAAGTCACGAGTCTTCCCTTTTAAATACAATGTATATATGGAGCATTCCACGTCAAATCAGCAGACCATGACCCTCACCCTCATCGATTTTGTTCATTTTTTAATATGATGTTATTACCAACCTATAAAGGCCTCGGAATTTATTTCAGATTTTTTAACCACCAGTAACATTTTTAAAACCTCGATAAAAACCAATTTCAAAAACGCCGTTTTTAAAAATCTGAAAAAATTAACACTGATTCTATGATTTAAAATGTGATCTCAATATTAATTTTTTTTCCACATTTTTTCTTTTTTTTTTGAATTCGCAATTGGATTTAAAAATTTTTAAATCAGGATAACTTTTTTAAATATTTTCCTCTTAATATTTTTCATGAAATTTTCAATTCATATTTTATGTATTTGGAAATATATGTAAATTCCTACATCTATAAGTTTTCTATAGAACTTATTATATGCATTTATGTAAGAAATGTTGAGCACTTGAATTAGTTAAAAAAACATTTGACTAAATTGTTTAGATCCTTTTTCAATATAAAAAATCAAGGTGGTCGACAGGGCTGTATGGTATTTTTCGACCGTAGAACATTTCGGTTCATTTGTTGAGATTCGACGTGATTTAGAGAAAAAATTAGTTTTTTCAAAAAATTCAAAATTCTATAAAATCGGAACCGCTTTACCGATTTCGCTGAAATTCAATACCAAACATCATTCAATGTGTCTTCATTTATAAAGAACTATTCAGCTAAATTGGCGAACTCTTACGAAAGTTAGAGCGATCACGACATTTTTTGAAAAATTAAAAATTCTATAAAATCTGTATACATTGATCTATTTAATTAAAAATCACGTCAATTACAGAGGAGTCAATACTCCAGCTGCGTGCCAAATTTGAACTCCATCCATTGTGCCGTTCGTGTGTTATGGACAATTGAACTTTCGGTGTCTGGAACACACACACAAACACACATACATACATACAGACATATATTCTGGACCACTTTTCTCGACGTTTTAGGTGATTCTGAGTATGTCAACATGAAAATCTGGGAAAAAAAAAATTTCACGAAAACGAAGCTCCCTCTATAAGTGAGCAAAAAATCTACTTCCCAAAATTTCAGAGTGGTCCTACATCTTGATGCGTTTTTAATAAAAGATTTTTGCGAAGAAGTGTATGATTTACGGAATGTTTTAATGACTTTTTTCAGGTGACTGGGTTGCCTTAAACTCCGATGTCCGAATCCCCGTCGCCGTTGGCACGACAGTTTGATTAATTTATAACCCTGTAACTGGTGGTCGATAATCAACTCGAGCGAAGCGAACCTGCGGAGTTACCAGTGTGTATCACCTGGGAGATACCTCGACAGCCATCTGGCAGTTGTCGAAAGAACCGACACGAAGCATTCGTTCGCTCTTCGTAAAATCGGCTGGTAAGCCAGATGTGCAAGGACCTTGACGAGCGGAAGAAGTGAAAGTTTACCGTGAACATGTCTTCTCTTCGTCCGACTTCTTAGGTTCGACAAATAGCAAGAGCAAAGTGATGCAATTTGGCGCGCATTGCGCCGACTAAGACCTTGAGGCATCCCCGTTTGTCGAGAGCATTTGTAGAGAGTCGCATGAATCACGCGAGCGCAACTAGTCGATCCTGTCCGCTCGACACGCCTTACTTAGATAACAAAGAATCTTAATACAGGCTCTCTCTATTTATCTTGTACATAATGATTATCAATTAGCCGCGTACATCGTGAAACGCCCTTTGGACAGGTTTGACTAATTAATCGATGATTAATGTGGGGTGGAGTATTGTAGTAACACGATCCGATATTCATGGACGCACGTGCGCGTGACAATGTTTTTTACCATTATAAACGTGACTGATTCAGATATTATGGAATTTTCTAGTTTTCTCTTTACATATTGTTTTCACCGGCAAATCAGGAGATGTCGATCTGTATAAAGAGAAAAAACTGGCAACGACGGACAAAAATGTTTGGGAATTATCCACAGAAAGATAAGTGGATGAAAGACAAACCGGAAGTCTGGGGTTGTGTCCTATGCTGTTGATGGAAACGATAATTGGCCAATGTATACAGACGCGAGTTCTCACGATATTGTTTCGGGCTCAGCGACGGACTGTTCTTTGTAATGTCAGGGCGGATTTTGTGATTACAGCGGGTTACACGTAAGTTTTACGCCCTGCACAGTTTTCTGACCAGCCATTGGCGCATAGCAAATAAGTAGCCGAAATCGAGGGATACATTGAGGAATAGTACAGTTATGCGACATGAAAGTGTATCGTTGAAAACTGAACAATATATGGGGCACTCCGCGTCAAATCAGCAGGTCATGACCCTCAGCCTCATCGATTTTGTTCTTTTTAATGTGATGTTATTAATATTGTTACATTTTTTTACCATCAGTAATAATTTCAAATTCTCGAAGATAACCTATTTCAGAGACGTCGTTTTTAAAAATCTAAAAAAAAATTACACTGATTCTATGATTTAAAATATGATTTTTGAGCGCCATGCGATAATGTGATCTCAATATTAACTTTTTTTTCACTTTTTTTTTTTTTTCATGATGCAATTTGATTTTCAATTTTTTAAATAAGTAACTTTCTTAGATATCAATGGATCTAAAGTTTTTTGAAGATGGTAGTATTAACAGAATGCCCGAATACAATTGGTATCGGTAAAAATCTAAGCGATATTGTATTGCGAAATGGATTTGCCAATTCTACGTGTATACTACGAAATCGCCTATTTTTACCGACCAACGGTAAAAACGGTAAAACGGTCATGTGACCTTGATACAACCACTTTCCACCCATTTTGTTCTCAGTCGGTAGTAAACACTGTAAATCAGTTTTATTTCAACGGTATGGAATAATTACGACACAATAAGGTTTGTTTAACTTGCAAATGAAAATGCAAGAGCAAAAACATTATCAATGTTTGAAAATGTTCGATAATGTTGAAAAAAGTAGATTACAGTTATTGTTACCGACCGCACCATGTGACGTTACCTTAAGGGTAGGAGAATGCTGTCGATAACCATATGTATCCCAATAGCGCAGTTATTCCAAAAAAGACAAAAACAAATGTGTCATGTAAGGGAAAATTCAATTCGTCATCAGGTGACACTTCTGGGCTTCTAACCAACACTGTAATCCTATTTGGGGGATAGAAATAGTGCCTGATCGGTCTTATATGAGACATTGGATTTCCCCTTGAAGATACTACCCTTCATATTAAACTCTTTTTTTACAAGTAACGAAAGCCTCAATGAGAATCGAATTTTAAAAAATGCATTTTTATTCAAATTTTCTAATGTGCATGGACCTCAAAACGCACTTGCACTATAATTTACATGTACTCGTTGCGTTTGAAGCCACATCGGATAACCGAAATTTAATTATTTAGCATTCTGGCGATAATATTATTAAGGGCCCTAATTAGATGGGCAAAAAAAGGCTATTTTCACGAATTTTTTTGACCGGTATAAATTATACATATGGATATAAAAAGTGTTAGGCCTAAAAAATACTCTATTAAAATACACAAAAAGATGTTGTATATTCATTTTACTCAGTTTTCGTATAGAAAAATGGGGGAGAAGACAGGTCCAAAAAAAAAGATGGGTGTGCGCTGTTGATAAAATCTCTGGAATGGGTGATTTGAAAAAAAAAAAAATGGTTTTAGATTCAGTAGGTAAACGGCTATAGCGCATATCATACGATTTGTTATTTAAAACAAAATGACAAAATGGGGGCCATTTTTCGTAAAATTGCGAAAAAGCACGTTCTTATTCATCGTTGTTTGAAAAAAAAAGTTATACTCAAAATTTCAAAATTAGTATATAGCTATAGTCATAAAGAACATGTGGTAAAATTTTGGTAAGTGTCGGTTGAATAGTTTCGGAGATTTTATCGACAAGCCGTCCAAAAACGTCATTTTGAGAAAAACGCGTTTAAAGTTTACGGTGCCTATATTAGCGCGCTCAGTAGTAGCTAAGTAAACGTCGCTGAAAAGTACACTTAGAATGCTCAGATCTTTATACATTTTAGTATGATACTTTTAAATATGTATACTTTCAAAAAATGCAATAACAAAAAATCGATTTTTTGAAAATTCTAATTAGGGTAGACCCTTAATAAAAATGATCATCGTCATTATTGTCATTTTTTAAAAAATATCCTGTATATCGTATAACTTTCAAAGTACAGACGAATACCAATTCACTCAGTGTCACGCAATTTACCTACTTTCCGGATATAAAAAGGAAAACAACAAAAATCTTGTTTCTTTTTATCCGAGATCAGCATAAAACAACTATATCAGCTTCTGAAGATGCCGGGGTCAAGATTGGACGATCTAAGTAAACGTCGCTGAAAAGTACACTTAGATGGCTCGGATCTTTATAAATTTTAGTATGATACTTTTAAATACGTATACTTTCGAAAAATGCAATAACAAAAAATCGAATTTCTGAAAATTCTAATTAGGGTAGACCCTTAATAAAAATGATCATCGTCATTATTGTCATTTAAAAAAAAATATCCTGTATATCGTATAACTTTCAAAGTACAGACGAAAACCAATTCACTCAGTGTCACGCAATTTACCTACTTTCCGGATATAAAAAGGAAAACAACAAAAATCTTGTTTCTCTTTATCCGAGATCAGCATAAAACAACTATATCAGCTTCTGAAGATGCCGGGGTCAAGATTGGACGATCTAAGTAAACGTCGCTGAAAAGTACACTTAGACTGCTCGGATTTTTATAAATTTTAGTATGATTCTTTTAAATATGTATACTTTCGAAAAATGCAATAACAAAAAATCGATTTTTTGAAAATTCTAATTAGGGTAGACCCTTAATAAAAATGATCATCGTCATTATTGTCATTTTTTAAAAAATATCCTGTATATCGTATAACTTTCAAAGTACAGACGAAAACCAATTCACTCAGTGTCACGCAATTTACCTACTTTTCGGATATAAAAAGGAAAACAACAAAAATCTTGTTTCTCTTTATCCGAGATCAGCATAAAACAACTATATCAGCTTCTGAAGATGCCGGGGTCAAGATTGGACGATCAGACGTGCGGCATGCGCTCGAGGACGCGGATTTCTTTTTTTCAAATATATGTACATATAACAGTGTAATATTCCGAAATCGAGTTTGCGTTCGCCCACTTTAGTGTACACACAGAGGCTGAGAGTATTGCACGGCGAATATACAGCTTTGGCCACGACGGTGACACGGTGACGGCCATAATCTGTGGTGCGACGTGTATTTCACGTGGGACGTAGTCGTCCGGCCGCTCAGCAATTGAGGGGCGCCGCCGTCAACAGCACACGCCAACCTTATATGGACGAAAGGTTCGACGCACGTTTTATTATCGCCAGTCGAGCCAACAGCGTCGACCTCGTGAACGTCCATCTCGTCCGCGACATCGGTCTCTATCGGGTTGCCCGATCATTTATTTTTGACGACCGCACGTCTGTGTACCTGCTGTTAGGTCCACACGGATCGTGTATTTATACATGTATACGGGGCATTCTATACCAACTCTACCTGAGTTTAACCCTCGACCTCTTGTCGAAAAAATGTTTTTTTTTTTCTAGATTTTCATGTCACAACACTTAGAATGGTTCAAAACATCAAGAAAAGTGTTTTAAGAAAGGCACTTGTGTGTGTGGCGCAGGGATTCGAAATTTTGATGACCTGTAACTCATCGTTCAACCGATTGAGCTAAAATTTGGTACACAAGTGACGCAACAGGCCATCTTTGACTGATGCATTTTGCTTCCTCATAGAGGAACCTTTGTTTTCGTGAAATTTTTTTTTCGAGATTTCCATGTCAACTTACTCAGAATCATTTGAAACGTCGAGAAAAGTGGTCTGTGTGTGTGTATGTATGTTCCAGACACCGAAAATTTAATTGTCCATAACTCACGAACGGCACAATGGACCGAGCTCAAATTTGGCACGGAACTAAAATGTTGACTCCTCTGTAATTGACGTGATTTTGAATTAAATGTATCGATGTATACAGATTTTATAGAATTTTTAATTTTTCTAAAAAATGTCGTGACCGCTGTAACTTTTGTAAAAGTTCGCCAATTTAGCTAAATAGTTTATTATGTCTTCAAATGAGGAAGCCAAAATTAATAACAAATGAGTTCAACCAAAGGATTTGCTTATGAAACCCATTTTGAGTACACTCAACCAAACACACCATCAAAATGATGAAATATTCTGTCGATAGCATTATCCAATCGATACGGTCAAACATATATTGACTCGTAATAATGAAATCGTCTTTGTAATCGATGGCAATTTTCAGTGCCGATCCGAAATCGAACCTAATTTTTTCAATGTCACCAAACCTAATTTTTTCAATGTTACCAAACCTTTCTTTCGGTGTATTAATTCACCTTATGTTTCCTCTTTTTTAATCGTTTATTAGTGTTTAGAACGTAGAAAAAAATTGCTGCAAATCACCACTCAATTTAATTCCTCATCATGCTTTCCGCCAGCGAAACCTCCCTCATTTCCTCTGGTTTAAACGCGTTAAATTCTCATGCCCGGCATCCTACGAATATACGCATACGACAATATATATATATATGTATGTATATATCTAAACGGAGACATATATGCACATCAGGACCTCTCTATCTACCCCTCCGGGTTTTCAAATCCGATAAGCGCGCTCCAAATCCCAGGCACCAACGAACCAGTGAGAAATCAGGGCCAACCAACCCCTACCATATCTCTCTCCCTGAACACCCCGTTTGCCACTTCGTTAAGGCACAGTTAAACTTGGAATTTTCAACGGTTTAATCCTCTATGTAATTGGGAACACGTGAACAAACGAGGCGCAAGTTCTCACCTACGTTTTATCCAGATTATATTACAAGAGCACCTTCGGGGTAGATGACCATGTTTTTCTAGAGAAGCTATTATTTGATTGACAAAATAAAAACCCTGTCTCCCTATCAGTCACATCATCACTTAATTGGCCATAGCGCTGCCATTTATAAAAAAGACACGTATGCATTTTTTAAATACATTGCCTTTTCCGTGTAAACAATTTTCCAATTATATTTATCGGATTTAAATTGTTTAAGGGGTCTACCTCAATTAGACGGGGAAAAAAGGCTATTTTCACGAATTTTTTTGACCGGTAAATTATAAATATGGATATAAAAAGTGTTGGGCCTTAAAAATACACTATTAGAATACAAAAAAAAAAATTTGTAGTCATTTTACTCAGTTTTCGTACTGAAAAATGGGGGAGAAGACAGGTAAAAAAAAGATGGTGTGCGCTGTTGATAAAATCTCTGGAATTGATGATTTGAAGAAAAAAAAATGGTTTTAGATTCAGTAGGTAAACGGCTATAGCGCATATCATACGAATTTTCATTTAAAAAAAAATATGACAAAATGGCGCCATTTTTCCAAAACTACGGAAACGCACATTTTTATTCATCGTTTTTTGCATAAAAAATAGTTACACTCAAAATTTCAAAGTTTGTATGATATGCGCTATAGCTATAGTCATAAAAAACATGTGGTAAAATATTAGTAAGGGTCAGTTGAATAGTTTCGGAGATTAATGATATTCATATTTATGATTATACATATTTAAAGGTATTATTCCTTTAGATATGTATACTTTCAAAAAGAGCAATTAAAAAAAAACGATTATTTGAAAATTCTAATTAAGGTAGACCCTTTAAAAATTAAAAAAAAAATTCACTTCATTAAAACCACCATCACTTAATAAAATAGGATTGTCAACCATACGGCAAAAACTGGCCCGTCAGATATCCTACCCGGAATCACCCTATTCACGTTCTTTGGCCTACAGATTTCCTGACGAAGGTCATTTGACTCGGATTCAATTTTGCGCAATCAGAATCGTAACAAACTTTTGATAAAACCATCAATGATGACTCAGTCTCTTTTGTCAAAAGAAATCAATAACATTCATCCTACCCAGAGAAATCCATACGCGATGGAGTTACCCAACATCCAGACAAAGGCCATTTCGCTGATTAAATTTTACGCAATCAGTATCATAACGAGCTCTGTTGGATCTTTTGATAAAACTGTCAACACCGACTCTGTCTCTATTATCAGAAGCGA
Source organism: Tromatobia lineatoria (assembly GCA_949699805.1). Taxonomy (NCBI): domain Eukaryota; kingdom Metazoa; phylum Arthropoda; class Insecta; order Hymenoptera; family Ichneumonidae; genus Tromatobia; species Tromatobia lineatoria. The sequence continues at coordinate 21,847,147 of OX453036.1, forward strand.
CCCATGACAGTCATCCTACCCGAAATACCTTCGAATACTTCACTGAGAGAAATCGTCATAGTACAGTTAACTACAAAGTGACAACTATTGATTTTTAGTCCTTCTATAGTTACGGTGACTATTAAAATAGTTGTGACAACTAATTAAGTGCTGACAACTATGTATGTACCAACTACAAATGAATAGTTGCCACTTTGTGGTTACTAATACCATAATTTTCTCTTAGTGTTGAGGGTCACTCAACGTTTCGACGACGACCATTCAACTCTCATCAAGTTTAACGCAATCAGAATTATACCAATCTCTGCTGAAGCTCGAGATAAAACTGTGAAAAAATTCTCAGACCCTGTTTTTATATGAAATCCATAATAACCATTTTATCGAGAGTAACCACTTATTGCCTGTTTCCATCTAGAGATCTGACGATTTAACTCTGGTTGAAATTTACGCAATCAGAATTTTCATAATCCTCAACAAAGCTTTTGACAGATTGTCAATAATGACTTAGTGCTTTCAAAATAAATCGAAGGGATCCAGAGTAAGGTCAAATTCTCTGGGGTTACTTATCGTCCTGACGACAACCCTTGAATTCTGATTAAATGATTATTGCGGACTCTGTTGAAGCTCTTGATAAAATTGTCGATAAGGACTTTATCTCTATTGTAAAAAGGAAAGTGTGACAGTCATCCTACCCGAAGTGACCCTTTGCTTCCGAGAGTTATCTAACGGCCTGACGAAGGTTATTAAACCCTGATTTAATTTTAAAGCAAACGGTTAAAGCTTTTCTGTCAATACTTCAGTATCAAAAGGGTTCCATGATAGCCATCCTATCCGAAATTACCCCATACGCCCTAAAGTTATTTAATGTCCTGGCGAAAGCTGTTTAACTTTGATTAAATTAGGCGCAGTCAGCATTATGGAAATCTCTGTCGAAGTTTTTGATAAAATTGTCAATAATGACTCAGCTCGTGATTCTAAAATGAATTCACGACATCCACTGCATTCGGTTGTCGATAATGACTTTGTTCCTTGAAGAACATTGATGGGAAGTCTATTTGGAGCTTTCATACAGGACTGTGAAAGTGTGCTTCAAATAACGGTCTAACTTTCACAAGTGGATTGCTAAGATTATCATTTAACAACGAATACTTTTTTTGACATACACTTAGGATGGTCCAAACCGTCGAATAAAGTGGTTTGTGCGAAATGTCTGTATTTGTGTGTGTGCACATTTCGTTGTTTACACGATAACTGTCGCAATTATCGATGAATGCTCTTTAAATTTCGTATGCAAGTGGACTATAATAGAATACCGTTCGTGATTGTATTTGACGCGAATTGGTTTAAAAAAATGTTATTCTACACCATTATTTAAATTTTGAAAAAACCGTTTTCACCCTATAACTTCAGCAATTAAAAAGGCACCGAGCTGAAATTTTATAGATAAATGGACTACCCGTGAAACATTATGTGTACTAAATTTTGCGAAAATCTGTCGAGCCGTTCTGATTTTATTACAATTTTAATTTTTCCAAAAATGCTGCAAATACTATAAACTCATGCAAATTCTGAAATATCCGGCTGCAATTGCCGATATGATTTCACGATTATTGATTTCCAATTAATATTTTGATCTAATAACGCAATCAGGAGTGAGAACTCTGTTAAAGATTTTAATGAACTGTCATAATGGCTATTGTAAAAAAAAATTCATTCCAGTCATCCTACCCGGAATAACTCCATACTCCCCGTAGTTATACAACGTCTCGACAAAGGCTATTTAACTCTGATTAAATCCTACGTAATTAGTCGAAGCTTTTGATGAAACTGTTGTGACAGTAAAATAAAATAACACCTTCCTCGACGTCATTCAGAACGTTTCCACGCCTCGAGCGTTTACAAATGTATTCCCTCAAAATAAATATGTTCCCTGAATTATCAGGAAACATCGATCATCGAGGGGTCTCGACGATACTTTGTCGGAGATATATTTGTGTAATACAAATATCTTGTGAAATTGTTCGATGAAAAAGACATCGTCAAAAGAATTGTACTGTAATTATACAACGATATAAAATCCCAAAAAAAGAATATTATTGTCAAGTATACTCTTATTTCTTGCTCGTGCATTTCTCCGAAGTGATTTCGCAATAATATTTGGTCCTGCAATCCTATCTCCTCTTTGATTTTCTAATAAATTGTTTAAGCTCGTAAAATTTGAAGATTTAGTTTATTAGTTTATTTTAAAACTAGGTTTAACTTCTAGCATTGAATTAACCTACTTTGTCAAATTAGAGCTCTCGTGACCTACACTGTTAAAAAAGATCGGAATTTTTCATGTATAAACTCGTCATCGAAATTTAATAAACAATTGTGACATAGAATTCATGTACTTTATTATTAAAATTATTAAAAATCAAGTACTTTTACTATAAAACAAAAGTAAATTATTAAATACGCTGTACCGTACATTTATTTTACCCTACACTTATATACTAAATTACAAGTATTTTTTTTTACAGTGCAGTCTACGCCAAGTAAAAGCTTTCATTATTATAAAATAATCTGACAAAAAGAAAGCCGATCTTACTGTCAATAATGGAGCAGAATCTCTTGCAAAAAAAATATCTATGACTCTCTATCATTTTGGAGTACAGCTGCGATCCCGTGGAAAAGCTCCCCAAGGCAATATGACAGAGACAATTTCGCTGAGAGAAAAAATGTTCTCTATGAGATCCATCTTCCGAGCTGGACCATCAATTTAGTCAGGATAGGATCGACGAAATTCAGGCCTGGAGTAAATATAGTGGAGTTGATGAGGGGCGTGAAGAAGGTCGCGGCTGACAAACACGAGGCGCGAAATTCACCGTCGACAAAAGAAAAAAAAAATTTCGACAAGCCTCGGAGCAGCGAGATTAAAGTTTTATGGAAACAAGTTGACGTCTTGCTGTCATTGTCGGCGGTGGAGGAATATAAGTGGATATATTATTGCGGCACAGTCACGTGCTTATATGCTCGAGCTTAGCACACAGAGAAAGGGGAGGAAATTTCGTGGAAGCAAAGGAGTACATGACTTATTTCTTTGCCGTTTCTTTCATCGGCCTTGGCGTCTCTGCTCCACATCTTCTTACGTGCTTTTTAGAAATGCCTCATCCATCTTTTCGTAAAGAAGCTTACGAATGTTACGTCTCTCCTGTAAGAAATCTACATATTCATAGGTTATTCTGTACTGCGAAAATATATGACTGAAGAGAAAACGTATGTGACCTGCTTTTCAGTATAGGAAATACTTGGCTACCTTGTCATCCTTTTTACTGGTCCGTTAATTTTCTATAATAGGGCACTTAACTAGGGTAACGAGACAGGTTATTGCCGTACAAAATTTGTGGATCCATTGTTTACGATCGTAGGATTGAAATAAATGAATGATAATTCAGAGGTCGATTTGAGTTAAAAACATTGGACCCGAAAAAAAAAGTAGAACCTTGCAAATTGATTCCTCACCATTTTTTGCTTTTTACATAGCTACTTTTATGAGGAAGCATGTTGATCAATTTTGGCTTCCTCATGGAGGAAGATTTGTAAAAAGCAAAAAATGTTAAGGAAGCAATTTGCAAGTTTCTACTTTGCATACTTGTTTATGCTCAGAAGACATTTTTATAAAAATTCGAAAAGACGTTAAATTTTTACCATTCGATCGATTAGCGTTAAATTTCGACTGAAACATCGTTTTATGGTAGTCCCCATGCGGACAAAATTTCAGCTCGGTATGTCGTAATTTACACCAACAAGTGAACAAAAAAAAAAAGAAAATATTGAGTTTAGTTAGAAAAATCCGGTGGCGACGTAAAAATTTTTTGCAACGCACTCGTGATTGAGTAGAATTTTAAAAAACTATTTGGCACTGCTATCTGAGTTATGAAAACAAAATTAATAATAAAAATTACAATAAACCCGGCTATGGGACATTCCATTTAATTTACGAGTTGATGCACCAAAAGTTTTAGTATTTCTGACAGTTCACGTGATGAAGATACGAGTTGCACCGACACGCATTCCAGCAGTGATTTTCGTCTATAAAATCGAGTGCATTACCCTCAGAACTGGTGAGTAAAAGCGCAGCCATTACAACAAAAGCTTTGGTGTACTGTATGTCGCGTTTGTACAATGGCGTGTACGTTGAAGCCTTGCAATGTAGGTATGTACTATCACATAACGCATGACTTGTTTCACACCGTACGGTCCATACAAACGAGGATATCTCCGCACAATTTCAACGTTGCTAGGTATCCCTATACAGGTTTATATAGTCCCGTCCCGTCATCGTACACATTGCTATTTACAACTCTTGACGGAAGTTCTCGGCCGTTGTCCCGTAACGTCCGACATGTAAAATGAAAACTTTTTGTCAGTTAGAAATGCGATATTATTGACGCTAATTTTTTTTATTCCTCTTTTATGGCATCCAGATGGATGACTCTTTTCAGAAGCTTCCTTTTTCAACCATGTCAAAATTTCAATGGGGTTTGTCCTATTGATGCTCTTCTAATCAACACACGCAAAACCATCATTCAAGCTTTCACTAATAAACGGTGTTTTTTTTAGAAGGGCACACTGAGAGAAAAGCATCCCTCACGGAAATAAAGTATACTTGAAATATATTCGAAAATATATTTTTTGTATAATACATATATTTTTTACGAATTATATGTATTATATATATTATATAATACAATTTTTTATATTATATATAACGAAATATTGGATATATTATGTATATTTTTGTATGTAAGTAAAATATATTTTACTTACATACAAAATTTATATTGTCATTATATTATCGCGCTCTACATGTTTTCCAATACCAGTCATATGGAAATTCGATATAAATGTAAACGAAATTTAATAACAATACAAATTTTAGTTATCGATATTAGTAACTCAAATTGTGGTAACTTTAATCTTAGATTCAATGTGGATTAACTCCCAAATAGACCACTAAAGATCCTAAAATGCATGTTGATTGTTATGTATAGATGCAGTAATTATTGATTCAATAATTATGTGTTGTAATTTTCAATCGGATTATCAAAATTCATTGATCTGTATTAATTTGACTATGCAAACATTCATTTCGATTTTCCATGTCGAGTTTTACGAAATTCATACATATTTTCATCCGAAAATTGCCAAAATTCTTTACACTGCACGTTTTTAAAGACATTTAAAGTGTAAAGAATTTTTTTTCATCAATTTATCTAATTGAAGTGGTCTCATGACATGAAAATCCCGAGAAAATTAATGTCCATTGAAACAAAGCTTCCTCCACGAGGAAGCAAAATTGATCATTCATTTGAGTACAGCAAAGTTGTGCAGTGTCTGCCTGAAGCATCAGGCTCAACTATGTCGAAGAAAGTTCAAACTCGTTAAAAAGTTCCTCGGTAATCCGCGGAATTATGAGTTTAAAGACTCAGCCGGAAAATCTGATGAACAGTTGGGAGGAAAAAAAAAGCTCGGAAAGCTTTAATCGGAGATCTTGTGTACCAAGTTCGGATTTGGTGAGGCATGATATTGAAGTTGTGTCGATTCCGCTGTAGTGAAAGCTTGAATTCACGAACCGTGTGACGCAATCGAGCGAATTCAAAGCTCGCATCACTGCATTTACGTATTACTGCGAGCAGTTAGTATATCGAATGTTCCCCGCGAGGGTTTGCTCCACTGTTCCACTCGTGACATGCGTGTGATTGTGCTATTAGTAATCCGAGGACGCATGACTTGATCTGATACCAAAACGCAGGTACATGCGATAATACGAGATCGTTTCCATCCCATTTGTGAGTCGATTAAGGAACTATTGATTTCCAGTGTTAATTCGATCCGATAGGATTCCGACCAAATTCAGCGAGGATCTATCGCCTTAGGTGATCTATGTACCTACTGATCTCTTGGAACTACCATTTGATATCATCATACGCGCAGAGAAATCGGTCTGATGGATTTATCCGAATGGAATATAGAAATTCAAAGAACAACATTTAATTTAGATCCAATAATTTATTTGAAAACGATACGATTTATTCGCATGTAATAAAATGATATTTGATTCAAATACAATTGCGTAATTACTTGCGCTACTCGAATAAGTCAATATACCAATTTTTCTAGACAATATCGCCATTCAGCGTAAACCGTTCATTTCAGAATACGTCTTAAGCTTTGAAAATACGATTTTAGAGGAATTGGATTCTGGGAAATGAAAAAATTACTGTCACAATCGATATTTGTTCTCCGTGTCTTTTAATTTATCACTCGGACCGTGACAAAATAAAAAGAGCCAAGAAAAAAAATTCAGTCAGTTCCAATAAATGAAAATGTTGATTTGTATTAATTGAATAAAATAAACCCTAGCAGATAAATCAAGCACGACATTAACCTAAGTTTATCTTGGTTCTCAATCAACCGGAATTCATTTGATCTAACTAAAATTTCCTTGGACTGAAATAGACTCTATTCGATCTAAATGAAATTCCATTCATTCCAAATACACACCAATATCAATGTCAATCAATAACTGACTTAAATAAACTCTTCAGGCCCATTTTTCTGGGTGGACTTTCAGTTGGTCGGTGGTTAATTTTCTCCAAAATGTTGGTTCTTTTCATGTTCAAAACCGACCCGATTGATCTTGGGTTGAATTTCAGTTCGACCAAACTGTTAGGGAATATTTACTCTCGTTTGTAAAAATATGTATTGAGAACATTCGATTCCCATCAAATAAAAATGTATTTGACAGGCCGAATAAAAAACGTACTTGAAATGATGGCTTTAATCATAGCTTTAATAATCACGTCATGCCAGTGAAACGCATTCACCGCCTTTACGCCCTGCGGGCAGGCGCTTGTGGAAAGATTAAATTAAATAAAATGTATGGGTGTATCTCATGAACCTCTGAATTGTGTGTAACTTTGAATACGGAATGCGATATTAATTTACACAAAACGAATTACTCGAGCTCCGAAGGTTTTTTTTTTATGACGAAGCGTAATCGATATAATAATTATTATCATAGCAGGAAGCTTTTTTACAGAAACGGGTATAGAGTTGTTACTACAACGAATGAAACATGCAATTGATGTACAATTCTTCTAAATTCGTTAGTAATGTTGTGTTTTTTATATAAGTTCACTTTACGTTTAAGACACGTACATGAGATTTTCATTTTCATTCGTATATTAAATTGAACTGCCTAAATGTGTTTATTATACACTATATCAATTTTCTAAATATTTTTTTAGTCTTCACTTTGTATGGATGTTGCATTGATATATATCTTCAGAGAATTGTGAAAAAAAACCAAGAAACTCCATGTACGGTGAAATAAATATACTGAGAGAAATATACACTGTGAACATTGCCAGTAAATTCAATATACAAACCGATATGAAATTTAAGAACCACAACGTCTCAAAACTAACATTGCCAAATGACCATTATTCTTTCGAATACCAATAAATAATAAAATAAAAAAACAATAAATTAATGATTTTATTTTTGAAAGAGCCAGCAGCGCTTTTCGCTATAGAATGCGAACTTTTGCTTAAGCCATCAAATCCACGCTGATTGAATGTCCTGCATCTTTAAATTATAGTATTATCGCGTCGTACTGTTTGCCACATTTTAATTAAAAATGTTCAAATGCCAATAAAATATACTGACAATTATGAATATTCTGACAAAAACCTTTTTGCACATAATAAATGAGTTCGCGACTGTGGAGTATTTAATCTTATATCTGTGGCTTTTGTCTGTGCTTATGAAAAATATAACCAGACAGTTACTTCGATTCCTGGCCGACACATCAATATGTGTATGTGTTTATCAGTAAAACGAGGCAAATAAATTTAGCTTCGTTCATGCCAAAAAATAGAAAACCCATGACGTACAAAATCTACCGTTTCTCAGCCGGAAGTCACAGCCTCGTCTCACACAACTCATGTCTACATATGATCATCTCACTCACCTTCCGCCCGGGCTGTTGTGTGTGAAGAAAGATTTTGGAAGCGACGAAGATCTCTGCTGAGGATTGAGATATCCATTCTCAGAGGGAGAATCTTCTCGTCTGGCAGGCGCACTTCCGGGTCTAGATCCAACGTCATCCTTGGGAGGTTCGGCAAGAGTTTTCAGCGAGCCCTGGATGGCATCTTCCATAGGAGTTGAAGCCCCACTGCTCTTCGGATTCTTGGGGCTCTTCGTGACAGTTCTATCAGACGTGGTGATCCAGATATCGCTGCTCGAGGACGAGGACGTGGTCATGGATGGCGAAAGAACAGCTCCACTTCCACTGGGCGACTTTCCCATACCGCTTTTACTCTGAATCGGTGAGATTCTCCGATCCATTTGAACATTCCGATATTCCCAGTGAGTCGGATGATGTTCGCGCTTGTCGAAACTTCCCGTGCCGTCGTTTCCGTTCGGAGATTCAAGTGGTGACCAGCGCGACTGTTTCAAAGCGCTTTTCGGCATACGTTCTTCATCCTTCGATTGTCCATGATTACGTTCACCGGCTCGAAGTCGTTGTTTTCGCGTTATCGTCTCGGTACGATCATCAACGACATCCAGCGAAGCTGGTGATGAACAAGCGCTTCCTCTGTCGCGTGAAACGTGATTCGTAGTGTCCCCAGAGACTTTACGATGAGCCGGATAACTTTGCGATAATTTCATGAAATTTTGGCCTTGATTTGGCGAATAAATGGTGTCGCGCTGGGAGCAATGAGGCCAGAAGTCGCAAGTGCTGCTGTTGCAGCGATTCTTCGTGTCGGAACTGACGCAAAAGTCCGGACAAGTCGAGGGGGGATTTGTGTTTGGTGTTGTCGCACCTCTCTGTAATGTTCTGGGTCTTTTGTTGAATTGCTGCTGTTGCTGTTTCTGCCCGGAACTCGGATTGTTGCCCGAGTTCGTGGTTGGTTGGTGTTGCTGCCGAGGCTGTTTTGCCGAGATGAAGTAGACGTCGTAAGTACCCGGGCCACTGCGGCGTTGCTCTTGACTATCTTCCCGACCCTCGTAACGACCGGCCAATAGATTTCTCGCTGCTACACGACTTCGCGTGCCATACAGATACTCCGTCACCGCTTCAACCTCACGGAGCAGCGCCGCGTTCATCGTATCCTCCGTCGACTGGGCCTTTCCTGTGGACAGGACGTTTGGGCAACGAAGGATTTAATCTCAGTTCATTTTAGATATTCATGAGGTCAATAAACCGCTGACTCTAATATTATTGCTAGGGGAGCTAACGTGCTTAACAGTGGGAAAATCAGTGTTAAATTTTAGAATAATTTAGATATAAGTAGCTCTGAATGTTTAAGACGATTGTTTTGAGGTATGCGACTATTCTTGGTCAAATGTTTAATTGACCGATAAAATCCAATTTCCACTGCATCCAGAATTGTTACGCTCATACTACAATTAACTCTCCGACAGGTAAAAAAAAAACATCTACACTAAAATTTGTTCATCCGCTTGGTGTAAAGCTAAAACAAGTTAACATTTATCGGTTTTTACCTCACACCTGCTTGGCGCATTGTATGTCTCCAACATTGTGGATTTTTGCAGAAGTGTGCTTAATACGTACTTACTTAATATGTACTTCATATGGTTTACGTAGCAGATTTTTTAAAAGACTGGTTTTAACTAGAGAATTTTTTATCTTATGATTTTTTTAGGTAACTGGGGCACTTAAACTGATTCAAGTAGAGTAATAGAGTAAAGTGTTAAGCAGTAGCTACCTGATCTTATTTTACTGCCACTTGAGAGTACTTTTTGCGAATTTCTGCATATTGTTTTACCCCAGAAAAACGGTCGACCATTTTTCTTCAATTTACATATGTACCAAGAAAAGGAAAAAAAGGCAAAGCGAAATAAAAGTTAAGCACTGCAACTTTCTAATGAGTTTTTGAATGGAGTAGCCGTTGCATTCAAAATTTAACTTCAACTCTATAAATGAAGAAAAAGGATTTATTAGCCATTCCTTTTTTCTTAAGTAACACGGAATTGCGAATGTAGGTCGAAGTAACCGCAAAATAACGTTATTGCGCCGTACTATAAAAAAAAGTTTTGTTTACTATTTTAAAAAATCCATTGCGTACGCTATCAATGTTTGTGCCGATTTTAAGTAAATTCCTATAAATTCAGTAAAATTTTAAGTAAACACTCTGTCATTACGTAAAAAAAATCCCTTTGATCAATCGCTCAGAAAAAGATTTCCGTGCAATTAAATCCCAAGATAAAAACCCAACAATTCTAAAAGCGTAACGACGCCATTCCCCGAGGTATTATTTTTTCACCAATAAAACTAGTGGACAATAAAGTTTCCCAAACAATTAAAGAACAATACCACACCGCTTATACAAAAGATCGCAAGTTTGGAAGACCTTTCTCCACTCGTAGTTAATTCTATATCTTCGTTAAGAGCGTTGTCCACTTTTTCTTATTAAATCGTGAGTGACGTCTGCAAGGTTTCCCCGAGAGACTCGAACAAAAGAAATCCAAGACGTTAATAAGAAGTGAAATGAAATGAAAAGTACCGCATTAATCCAACTTTTAAAATAGACTTACGGTTCGCGAATGGATGTCGCTTTCCCCGTTCTCCGCTTGTCACGCGTTCATTGAGAATTTTCACGACCACACGACTCTGCGAGTCGCTAGACTCTCTCGAGTGTTCCCGTGAGACTTGTTGCGAGTGGCTCGACGAGCCGGGCGATCTCTTCTCCGGCAATTGAAGACTCCGTGATCTTCTGACCCTCGCCGAAGTTTGAAGGGATTCCGGCGACACGAGTGTATTTCTCGATGAACTTTGCGGCTGTCTATTCTGATTGGACCTTCTAAAGTGGTTCGGCGTGGGTGATCTGCCCTGACGATCGTCGCTGCTAGAGCTGGAGGATGACGAGGACAAAGATTCAAAGGACAATTGTTTCCCAGCATCATTTGATCCCGGAGATCCTCTCGAAGAAACCAATTGCTGCTGATTCTGTCGACTGTGCCGTGACGTCTGATGTCTTCCCGAGGGTGAAACTCTCTCGACAGTTTGTCCGCCACTCGAGCCAACAATAGTAGATTCCGGTGAGGAATCACGCGAAGTTTTCGAGGTGTTACCAACAACGTTAACATTGAAAGAAGAGCTAGGATTATCGTCTTCATCGCCGTCTTCATAACCCTCGACGGAAGAATCCGTATTCTCAGCGAGACGTGGCATGGTCGTTCTATTGACGCAACTATCGAGGCTCCTGAAGCCCATCGATGATGACGACGAAGACGAGGACTCGAGGTAACGCTGAGCAAATTGGGTTCGCCTCGTGCTCGAAGTTTGATCCTCCAAGGACTTAGCGGGTACCAATCGATACTGTCTTTCCTGCTGTCTCGGCGTTTGCTGTGCCGTCAAAGCCGTCGCGCTTCCGGACGAACCTTGTGAGCCCGCTGTTGCAACTTGCTGTCGCGATCGTCCGCGACTCCTGAAAGGCGTGCTCGACGAGCCGGGTTTTCTTCCAATTGCCGAGGGCAAAGAGGAACTCCAACAATTGTTGGATTTCGATGGCGGTGGCGGTGAGGGAGGCGGACTGATGACATCGCTGTCGATTATAGCATTGGAACGCGGTAAAAATGGTGCTTTACCGTAAGTCGTTGTGCTACGACTTGGACGTGCGCTAGTTCGCTTAGCGACATCCTGAAAGGCTGGCGGCGGTGATATTATCGGCGTTATCGAAGGTGGCGAGCACGATTCAGGTATGCTGTGTGGGGAGGTGCAGCCACTCGGTGTCTCGTACTCCTGAGCGGCATGATGAAGCTTTAAAAAGTCTGGCCGATGGGAATCGAGGGTGAGAGCTCGAGTGAAATCCGGACATTTGCCCGGTTCGCTGTTGCTGCAGTGATAATCTGCCAATTTAACGGTTGCACGACGCGGTAGCGGTATAGTTCCTGATGGCGGTAAGCCCGTATTTCCAGAACCGTTTCCACCTGTCATTCCTCCTGGATTGCTCTCGTAGTTGCACTTTCGATTCTCGTCCAGCGATCTCTGCTGAACCTGGACCCATCCTGATCTACCGAGATAAACACCGTCTACCTCACGGTCGCACCATCGCACTGGCGAAAGTTCACGGCTGCAATTTCCACTGACAAATAGTTCACCGGACGTACCACCGCTGCCCGAAAGAAATGAATTTGTGGCTTCGCGACGACGCGACGATTGCACACTGTGATTACCACTTTCCTGCTGCTGCTGCTGTTGCTGTTGCTGCTGCTGTTTCGTTGTTGGAATTGTCGACGTTCCACTTGTTACCGTTGATAACGTTACTGATGATGATACCTGCTCGTGACGCTTCAGACTCGTAGGGATTGAACTTGTACGCGTGTAGGTGTTGGCTCGACCGATGGAACCAAAGTTCGAGGACTGCTGCTGTTGTTGCTGCTGAATGTTTGGCTCCCAGGAGTCAGCTGAGGCTGCGCCTCTCAGGTGCAGGATCGACACGTTCGGGGCTCTGGAAAATGGATGATTGTTACAGTTTTCTTAAAGACTCTTGTTGGAGAATAGAAAAAGAATTAATACTGCGATTAAATGCCCCGTGAACCAGGGCTTGAGATCATAATTCTGTGAATAATGTTGTTCACTTCGTTAGACTGTACCTGGAAAGCCTCATTAGAGATTAATTATGGGCTGTTGTGGAGGAAGCGAAGAGGTAGATGTATAATAAAGTAAGAGAGTGGCTTGAGAGAGAAAGAGAGAGAGAGGGAGAGAAAGGGAGAGAGAGAGAGAGTGCTTGGAAAGGGCGACGGAGGCGGAACAAGAGTGGAGGAAGAAGGGCACGAGGGATTGGGAAACGAAGGCGGAAGCACGTGGAAGAATAGAAGTAGGTATAATATTTCCGGATACAAACGAAGGTATACAGAGGTGGTGATGAGAAAGTATGTTCCTAGTATGATCATGAGAAGCAAATTTGTTTCCTTGTGTGATCCTGAGGAGCAAATTTGTTCATTAGGGCGAACCTAGGGAACAAACTTGTTTTCAAGTGTGAAACTTGGGAACAAACTTGTTTTCAAGTGTGAAACTTGGGAACAAACTTGTTTTCAAGTGTGAAACTTGGGAACAAACTTGTTTTCAAGTGTGAAACTTGGGAACAAATCTGTTTCCAAGTGTGAAAAGTCAGAACAAACTTGTTTTTATGCGTGAAAAGTGAAAACAAACTGGTTTTGTAAAAGTATGAGCCTAGGGAACAAATTTATTCCTCAGTGTGAATATAGGAAACAAATTTATTCCTTAGTGTGAATCTAGGAAACAAACTTGTTTCCTAGTGTCGACCTGTTCCCAGGAATAAAATCGGGTGAAGATGAAGGGAAAAAACGAAAAGGAATAAACAAAGACTAAGGGATACTAGAACAGGTGAAGGTCATTTCGTATGAAATGTATTTTTCCATGAGTCCTGATGAATTTAAAAGCCACCAAAGAAAGCGTGAGATCGCGAGGGAGTGTAATGCCTTCTGCTATCTCAGAGTACGAATTAAAAAACGAGATAATCCCGGGAAAAAAGTGTGAAGACAGAAAAGCAAACGAAAGACGGCAAAGGACCGGAGGCGAGTAAAGGATATAAAATGAAAAGGTCGAGATAAAAAAGATAAAATAAGAACAACTAACGAATCAGAATTCTTCCGGTAGAGGAAAAAGTCCGCTGAACGTACAACGACGAACACAAATAACAAAGGCGCTAAGTAATGTACATCGCTGTAAGTAATGAAATTGTGAGAGGAGCGCAGACCGTACAACCTTTGACGATGTAGCAGTGTTAATACATTCATAAATCTACTTTACAGAATCTTTAAATCGTCATATACATTCCAACGAGCTAAAACACTGGCAAACGTAATACTAGTGACCGCTTTTACTTAAAACGATAAATCAGACGAAACAAGCGACCACTTAAATTTTCATTACACTCGGTAACAAAAGTATATAACAGTTTGGGAAAATTGAGAAAAATAGCTTTCTCTCTGTAGTAGCGACAGGTTAAATTCGGCATATGGGACAAAACGTCTCGGACCTTTATCGATTTAGAAGTATATAAGGGACCAAAGGTCTGGAAAAAACGAGCGTCGATTGTCCTGGGAGTGTAACCCCGTAAAATCGGCAAATAAATATATCCAGAATGAACGAGGTAAGAAGATGTTTTTCCACACGTTAAAGAACATTCTCATGGGCATGATCTAAAATCCGTAAATCGTACGTAGATCAATCACGATATCGCTCGTGAACGGAGAAATAAAGCTCCTTGCTTCTTTAGTTTTTTTTTTTCTTCGTGTTTACCTTCTTCTAGACATGTTCCTTTGGACCAGATGCTGGCAGATACGGTTTATCGTAGTAATCCTTATCGAAGAACTGTATTGGTGGCTCAATACATTGAGCGGCAATTCCCAAGGATCCTGGGGTAAATTTTATCGTACCTCAGGCCGCATCTCGAAGCACGTATCACAAATATGTACATTGGTAGATATGTATTCTGCAGCCGATAGATAGACCCCACGCTTCCGGAATTAACGAGATACTCTTGAACCAAGAGATGCCATAGTGTGCGTAACTACATTTACGACCGTTACTATACGCATTGTTTCTGAACCTGAGCTTATTATTAATGGGATCTGAAATTAACTACGTTTTGAAGAGAAGCGTTGACCGGTGAATATTTTTTTACATATATTACACTGTTTGAAAATTTGTTATGAAAAAGAATATTGAGTATTGACAGTTTTTCTGGGGACACGCGTATATTAAATTCAATATATGAATATTAGTTGATATAAAAAAAATTGTAAAGTCAATATAGAGTATACTAAACGTTTCATAAGAGATGTGTTTGTGATATAATTATTGGAAATCTACTACATGTCTGTATATTGAATAGAATTAAATCGTATTTGCAAAAAAATGTTCAATACGTGTACTCATTTTTTTAAATATTCACAACAGTGTGCTCTTTGTACTAAAGCCTTCGAAAATGAAGAGAAAGGTTTCAGCTGATTAGCAAATATCTTTGTTTGACAGATGGTTTGTATTTAAAAAATCGATCATCTGTAGAATCTAGAATTTTTGAAGTACATTGGAGACTCGAATAGACGCACTTCAGAACTCGGGACTTCTAGAGGAGAAAATATTGAAAAAAAACTGTTTCTGATCCTGAGCTTATAATTGACGAACTCTGACATTAACTATTTTGTTTTGAGGAAAAGTGTTGACGGAAAAATATGGTGGACAAATACGACTTTTACTTATCCCTTCGAAAATTAAGGGAACGGATTCCGCTTAAAATCAGTGATCGACAAACATCTTTTTTTGATTGATGGTTATTATATGAAAAAACCTGTCACCTCCAATATTGTATACATATATTTATTAACTAGATTGAAGGGGTGAAAAGTCGTTCTTTAAAGCCTGAGACTTTGTCAGGTAAAAATAAAATTTCGTTTGATATCCGACAAAAAATAGTGCAGTTTTTCACGTGCAGCTTGTAATATTACAGAAAAAATGGGATCATTTAATTTTGTTAAGCTCCATCGGTATGAGAAATGAAGATATATATATTCTGCAGGCGATAGACCCTCGCTTGAAAAATTAACGAGATACTCTTTGATCAAGATATGCCACAATTTCCGAGCGTGACTATCCGCGCTGTCTTTGGCCCTAAGGTTACAATTAGCAGACTCTGAAATTAACTTTTTTATTTTTGAGAAAAACGTTAACCGAAAATGTGTTTCATAAATACCATAACTTCTATACTAAGCCCTTCAAAAATTAAGAAAACGGTTGCAGTGTAAAATCGATGATTGGCAAATGTCCTTATTTGACTCATGGTATCGTATAAAAAACGGGTCGCCTGTAATATATATATTTTTATACTGAATTGAAAGCTCAAAAGCCGCACTTTAAATACTGAGACATCTAAAAAGAAAAAAAAAAGTTCGATGTTCAAGGGATTTGAGGAAGACTTCCTTAAAAAATGCTGCACCGAATAGTTAATAAATAATAACATTGCTTCATGTTTAATGTAATGTTTTATGTCGTTTTTGCGGACCAATCAAAACTGCATCGCCTGAAGGCTGGGCATAATTGGCGAAATGATCCATATAGCATAGATATTATTTTCGAAGGAAATTCAATCGTTCACAATATATATTTCGACCTCTGTTGCCCTTTAGCCCCAAAAAGAGATAAAATTGAATAAGGTATGAGTGGAAATATGAGAAAAATTGCACGTTAAGAAAACTGATCCAATTTTAACGTTAGTAACAACTGGCGCAAACTGTAAGGTTTTCACAGCTTTTTCCTCTGCTTATAGATCCATGGTTCAAATGGTTTATTTTTATTTCAACTTTCCAATATCATCGTAATTTCATTTGATTGCATTTTTTTCACTGATTCCAAATCTCGTTACAACAATTCCAATAACGTTTAATAATTCGAACCGAGTATAATTATAATCAGCTAAAAAAAAATCCCTCCCAAAAGTCCATAAAAAAATATAAAAATGAACTCGATCTTTTAAAAACTGGATCCCTTGACATAAAAAAGTTGACATAAAGAAATCTCAAAACCCATGAAACCCCAAATTTCAGTACCACTTTCAACCATGAAATCCAATTTTATCGAAAACCTACCAGAACAAATCCTAAAAAAGCTTCGTACCAATATCTAAATAAATTTTCAAAAAGTTGTATCCTTTACTGTATACTCAACAGCAAAAAATATCTCTTCTTGACGGATAAAAAAAATCGCGGTCACTTCGCAGGCAGTTTAAGAGATTTTGAAAATGAGTTATTTATTTTCTAGGTACTTTTAGCGACTAAATATATTTTCTCTCTTCGAGGTGCCTGATATCCGGTCGGTAAATAATACCAGGCCAACATCCGACCGACTAGCCTCGCGATCACTCGTTATTATGCATCACCCCTCGAGCGATATACGCTTGTTGTACACTGCACTCACCCACACACGATAATTATTCACGAGAGCGCGTTTTATTGCGTTAGAACGTCAGCGAGATAGATGCAACGCGATTTACCTCTCGGAACGCAAGGAAGACGACGAGGTTGGACCACTTGCATTGGAGCCAGCGATCTCCGTTGTTTCCGAGGCGGGACTGAGCCGACGAGAAGCTGGCTGTGCGGAGGACGAAGTCGAAACGGGTCCTCCAATAGTAACGCCGCCCACGGGACCTCCGGGCCCAAGCACGTGGCTTCCCCCGTCGGCCTCGCTCGAGTGCTGCCTGCTCGAGGATTGCGACGTCTGCGACAGCCATCGCCGCGCCGCGTTCCTCGGGACTCCTGATCCCGATCCTCCACTTGCCACAGGCTGATGACCTGTCGAGCCTCCGCCTCCGCCGCCGTCCAACGATGAGCTCTGAAACACACCCACACACACACCGCCAGATTAACACTATTTCAAGAATGTTTGTAAATTAATATTACCAGACATTTTATTAATAAGTTCATTTAAATTAATGAGCCGAGAGAAAAGATTTCGTTGACTCTTGGAGCCAACGAAATTTTTCCTCTCAGCAATGGGAGCAGTGATTTTTTTGCTTGCCTGATAGAGGAAGTTTTTTTTTTGTGGATATTTTTTTTCGAGATTTTCTGGGTAACATACTCAGAATCAACTAAAATGTTGAGAAGAATGGAATAGAAAATATGTCTGTATGTGCGTGTTTTCCAGCAACCGAAAATTTAATCGTCCATAACTCACGAACGGCACAATGGATTGAGCTCGAATTTGGGACACAATCAGAGTATCAACTCCTCTGTAATTGACGTGATTTTTAATTTATTGTATCAATGTATACAGATTTTATAGAATTTTTAAGATTTCAAAAAAATTTCGTGATTGCTATAACTTTTGTAAAAGTTCGGCAATTTAGCTAAATAGTTCTTTATAGATAGAGACACGTTAAATTATGTATGGTATTAAATTTCAGCGAAATCGGTAAAGCGGTTCCGGTTATATAAAATTTTGAATTTTTCGAAAAAAAAAGAATGTTCTGTAAGTCACGTCGAATCTGAACAAATGAACCGAAATGTTCTACAGTCGAAAAATACCATACAGCCCTGCTAAGTACGAAATTTGGTGATGATCGGTAAAGTCGTTCGGATTTTATGGCATAAATGTACATTTTCGCTCATAACTTCCGGAAAAGTTAAGAGAGTACGATAAAAATTTGTACTTAATCAAAATGCGATGTGAGGGTGTATTTTTTAACTCACTGGATTTTGTGAATCATTAGAGATTAAGAATATAATTAAAATAAAGATGCTAAGTACAACCTTGCACATTGCTTCCTCATTATTTTTCGTTTTTTACAAAGCCAAAATCAATTAACATACTTTTTTTCATTGATTCCAATGTTTTAGTTTTTAATTGAATGGTGTATTTGAATTTTTACAGAAAATATCTCATAGCCCGTGATGACATATTTACTTAATGAGTATGTAATAGAAAAATAGTTTTCTTGATTAAAAGAAACGATAGATCAAGAGTCTCGACGCCAAGTAAAGAAAAAAAAATTAATAATGCATTCACATGTCTGTCTGATCTCGAACTGGGCTGTACCACTGATTCATATTTATAGATATTTGGTAGCACTCAGTCTGCTGATCGTTAACGAGATTGCGTCAATCACGTGAGTCGCATCATTGACAGCGGAAAACAGAAGAATATCATTAAATTTTTTTTTTCGGATATTCTTCTTTTAAAAAATATTGCACTCAAACCTTATTAAGTACATAACAAACGTTACGATTCTGCAATTTAAAAAAATTTTGTTTGGCAAAAGTAAAAACTTTCACTTGCCTTTAGATTAAACCGTTGAACCAATTTCACCTGTTTGATGTTCTATTTTATCTAAGAGAGCGTTTCTAGATTGAATATAGCGATTCTAAATGCAGTAAAAATAAGATTGACTCCAATCAATTTTTGGGTGATTTTTTAGTTGGGAAAGATTTATTTACACATTTAAAATCATAACTTTGTCATAAATATCTGAATTTAAAATCCTAATATTCAATCCAAAATGCCATTATTATTTCCGAATGCCGAATGAATGTAGCCTAATTAGCGACTAATATTCTCCTGAACATACTCATCATTGACATAACAAAATGTTCAATTAATCGTAATTAGAGCGTGAAGTATGTTCGAAAACATTTTCAAGTGAATATAATTTTTTGATGAACGAAATCTTCTTCTCACGAAGCGTCGCTAAATCTCCGAATTTTAGAAAAAAATATATTCACAGCCTGTGACGGTCTCGCGTCGAACATAAATTTGCCGCAGATGTTTTAAAGTAGCAGAACACGAATACAAAAAATTGCGCCCACACGCTTCACTAAAAGTAGTGAAATGTCCAATCACTTTTTTTGTATAGTTAAATTCACAAAGTGAATTCTTATTTTTCGATACAAGTGTTCAAATTTTCAATCATGTGTTTGTAAATTGCAGTTATTTGGCCATTTTTAATCATCAGCGTTAAATAAATTTTGATTAAATACGTGTTATACTTTTCATACAAAAGTGACTCAAACATAAGGTATAACGTAAACTTAACAAACCTTCTTATTAGATTTTAGTTCATTGCAACATTTTTCAAGTATCCGTTATTGATTCAAGCAATTACATGACGAGAAATTTACATTTGTAAATTTACAATACATATTCCTTAAATTTACAGTTATTAATTTCCCAAAGAATTGGAAATTTGCACTGTACTTGAATTACAATTTCGAGTACAAAGTTTGTAAATTTAATAAGCCTAAGTACATTGAATTTTAAGTCTTTTTTTACAGTGTCATGTAAAATAACACTAAATATTTTTCACAGTGCAAGTTGTTTCGCCGCATTTTTCGTATAACGCCTTGTGTTAGGTATTAGCACACAATTTGTCGGAGAAAGGAATAGAAGAAGGGAATGTGTATTGCTGTGCGGCGATGAGGGTGCGTGGGTCGATCTACACTTGGACTCCTTTGCCAGTCCCAGTTCTTTACTGATGCCGACCTCCAGATATTTCGTACACTCACTCTTGATTTGCATATTCTATTTGGATCCGAAGAGTTTTTCTATTGGCTGTTGAGTTCTCTCATAGGTGGAGAAATCGTTGGTAGAAATAACACGAAGAATGGTTTCTCAAATTGTGATACTTGTGAATAATCATAATTCAGTTCTAATTAAATATTGCTATTCATGAAATGAAATTGTCGTGATGAGAATAAAATGAATAATAACGAACGTATAAAATATATTTGCTCGTTATTTATCAATCCAGTCACGTGATCTTGGCTAATATTTTGAACAAATAATTTTTTATTTTTTATTATTGCATAGATTTTGTGTTAAAGTTCATTGTAATTATTGTTGGTGATTTCTGCCAGCCTCGTTGCAAATAGCGAAAGAAATTGATGGAGTTGTCATATGTAAGTCTAGGATTGCAACTTGCAGTGGTTTCTAGGTTTCCAACATGATCTTTTTTTTTTAGATCGCTATAAATCTTCTCTTTGGTACATCAAACAAAAAATTCTTTAACTATAATAAACGACAAACAATTAGCAATAAGCTTTGACTGTCGGATTTGAGTTTAGTTAAGTCCGGAAGTCTAGGAAAATTGGCTCCAGAAAAATGGCGCACGGGAAAAATGTCTCCCATAAATATACTGAATTTATCCTAATGTCGCATTTTTGTTCGACTTGTCGACAGTCAATTTTTCGGAGTCCGTTTTCGGGAAAAAATTTTTCCTGGGATCCGGTTTTCGTAACTTTTTTTCTTATGTCACTAAAAACATAAAAATTATTATTACAATCAACCACGAACCAAAAATCGCTGAAATGAATTGAAAAAAAAAACTGCAAAGTAGAACTTTGCACACTGCTTCTTCATTATTTCTTTTTCATTTTACAAAGCTACCTCTATGAAAAAGTAAGTTTATGAATTATGGCTTCCTCATAAAGGAAGCGTGATGTATAATCATTATTCAAAATAAAAATAAATTGTGAGTGGAAAACCTCTTGTAATGAATTTAGAATTTTAATTATAAGAGGAAATCCATTTATCATTTAAGCTTGAAATGAATTGTGAGTGTGAGTGAAAAAAATCAGTCTGTAGAGTTCGAATAATGCTGAGTAGGAAATCACTCATTATTTATATCCGAAAAGATGATTAATGAAAAGCCACTCATTATATTGAGCGAAAAGAAATACCGAATGAAAAACCACCTATTATTTTAAGCGAAAATTAATAACGAATGAAAAAGAAACTTATTATTTTAAGCGAAAATGAATAATGATTGAAAAACCATTTATTATTTTAAACGAAATTAAATTACGAATGGAAAATCACTCATTATTTATGAATGAAATTAATAACGGATGAAAAATCACTCATTATTTTAAGCGAAAATGACCAACGAGTGAAAAACCACGCATTATTTTGGGCAAAATAAATTACGGGCAAAATTTTGGGCAAAATTATTTTAAGTAAAAAAAAACTAACTAAGCAGAAGTCACTCATTATTTTCAATGAAAATGAGTAATGAGTGAAAAATCATTGCGTATTTAAATGGAGCATTTAAATACTTTTTCATTCGAATGTACCTTGGTTCCGGTACTGAATGTCTCGTGCTCGACATTTTCTACTGGACTGTGCACGTGTGGCCACCGACCATCTCTACTAGAATGCTGTGGGCTTCACTAGTGACTGCCGCAGTTGACTATTACTACTGGGATGCGTCGGTGGTCGTCAAGGGTACGACAAGTGCTCGACTGTTTCTACTCGGTCGCGTTGTGATTTACTTGCATTACAAGCGTTTATTCGACATTTCGAGTACCCTACAATTGTCTACCATAGTCACGGCCCTTTTCTACTAAATGTCAGACATCACATTGCACAATAGCTTTTTGTTCATCCCCTTTTCCTCGCAGCTTACAGGATAAATCAGGACAAAGTACCATTAAAAGCGGAAGTACGATTTTTCGAAAGAAGAATCACCGAGACGAAAAGCTCTCTATAAGATTACTTCCTTAATTAAATACCAAACAGTCTTTCAAGTTGATCAGATGCTGCTCGATATATACAAATGGAAAGATCTAATTACTATTTTGTTAATTCGCAGCAACTGTAAAATGCAAACTGCTTGAGTCGCGATAATAAAAACATTCGATTACAATAATGTGGATTACTAAATATAATTTATTAATCAGCTTAAAATAAAGAAGTTAACAAGTTGACGGAGATACCAATCTCTCCTCTTACAAAGTAATTATTAATCGATTATTTCGTGTCTTAGATTTTCACAAAATCATGAGAAGAGGTCAGAAAAAAATCATAAGAATTTTGTTGTTGTTGCGAAAACAAAGCTTCTGTAATTACAGAATAATGAATTATGAACCATTTTCTTCCGCTTTTTTTATACAGCCCCAAAAAAAATTGAGATATTCTTTCTGCGCACAATCTTCATTAATATCCTATAGAATATACATTGACGAAGACGAAGCACTGTTAAAAGTGCAAGTAAATTTAATATTTAAAATGATACCAGATCTACGAATCGGTTGTTTAAATTTCATGATAATATAATCTTAGTATAAATTTAAAAATTATTAAAAAATTTCAGGATATTGGTGATTAAAAATTTCAGTACATGAGTATTATAATCATTTTTATATTCTGATATTGCAAGTGGCAATGACGAATGCATCTGAAAATTAATATACGGTATATGCATCCAAACTTCATACCCGGTATATTAATAAAATAAAAAAAATGTATAAATGTTACACGGCACAATTTGACAAAAATTCGAAGGATACATTTCACAGTAGATGAAAGAAATTCAAGCAATTCTGCATCAATAACAATTTCACGTCTCTTTTAGCCACAAGCTGAAGGTAATATTATCCTAATTGACCACTTCAACCGCCGAACTATGTCGACGTCCAACCGAGCGACAATCGATAACAAAGAAGTGTCCCATCTCTTCTGGTTTCAGCCTACCATTTTTTGCATTCTTTCACCTTCAACCACATTGGCAAACCACGTCGCACCACAGAGCGACGATACGTGAATGTGGGGAAAATGAGGGGGAGAGGATCCTCAAGGCTGAATTCAAGATCATCTACTTGCGAAGTTACATTTCGTACCAAAGACGAGAAAGGAAAAAGTATCGGAGAGAATATCGGGAAAAAAAGTTCGAAACAAACGTCCTAGCATCGCAGGTTCTTTCGAGGACGATCTTCCTCCCACGGTTAAGTATATATGGGGCATTCCATACCGATTCGACCTGGGTCAGACCCTCGACCTCTCAGATTTGGGCGAAATTTTTTTTTATATCATTGGACCAACTCCAAAAAATACTGGAAATTCTTTTCAGATTTTTCTTATTCCAATTTTTGGGTGGGGGTCAAAATAGCGAATGACCAAAATAGCGAATGGCTAAAATAGCGAATTTCAAAATAAGGAACGTCTAAATGTAGAATGTCCATAATTATAGAATTCGATTTTTCAGGCATTGGCCTTTTTATCATTCGCTATTTCGAATGCATTTTGAGAAGATGGAAGTAAAAATAGCGAATGGCCGAAATAGTGAATGGCTGAAATAGCGAATCTCATGATGATGATCATTCAGATTCAGACGTTCCTAATTCCGAAATTCACTATTTTAACCATTCACTGTTTTGGTCATTCGCTTTTTTGACCGCCAGCCCAATTTTTTTTTTGTTGCGATTTTTCAAAGCTAACATATAGTTAGCCGAAATTTAAAAATCTGAAAAAATTCTTAACGTGCTTCATGAAATAACGAAATTTTTGAGCCTAAAATCAAAGCCGGATTTACCTTCAATTTTTTTTCTGTAAAAAACTATTATAAAATGTAGAAACAAAAGAGGAGAAGTTAACAAATTTTTCGAAAATATTGCTTTCTCCTTCAAGTGCTTTTTCAACGTAACATTCTGAACATATTTTCTATGAATCGCATTTTTTCTTCACGAAAAGAAAGCACTTCTAGGAGAAAGCAATATTTTAGAAAGGTTTGATAACTTTTCCTCTTTTGTTTCTAAACTTTCAAATAGTTTTTTCCAGAAAAAAAAAAAAAAAAATAGAACCGAAATCCGGCTGACTTTGGTTTTACGCTCAAAAATTTTGTTACCCCACGCAGAATTTTTGAGAATTTTGTCAGATTTTTAAATTTGTTCTAACGATATGTTAGCTTTGAAAAATCGCAAAAAAAAAATTGAAATTGAAAAAATCTGAAAAAAATTTCCAGTACTTTTTGGAGTTAGTCCAATCATATAAAAAATTTTTGACCAAATTCGAGAGGTCGAGGGTTCAACACAGGTCGAATCGGTATGGAATGCCTCATATATATGTGTGTGTGTATATATATATGCGTGTATATATATATAGACGAGGAGCGGTGCGAATGAAAGTTTTATTGGAATGTCAACAGTATATAGAAAATCGAGAGAAGAAGATCCTCTTTACGTGTTGGTACATACTACTGGCTATGTTCCTATCGACTCTTACGTGGCAAGTGCGCGTGTGTGAATAGCATTACGTCAAGAGTCTCGTCTGCGCGCTATACGGCTATACGGGTCCCAAGTATTAGCCGAACGGTAAATGAGAGTACCGCACGGTCGAGAGATCGACTTGTCCAAATATAGTCAACCACTCGCGCGGTATGTACGAGTATGTATGCGTGTATACATATGCTCATATATGTGCTACATAATAAATGGCCGACGATTACGTAACTATTTTCTGGATCCAGTGAGAGCTGTCGGTATTTTCACTTGACATAACGTGAAAGTACTGCATGTTTTGGTATGAACTTAATATTAAGAGACTGGAGCTAACTGAGAACGTGTGACATTTTTTATACGAAGCAAACTTTGTCGATTTAACCACTTTTTTTCGACCATATCCGATCTGCCTTGTAATTGGATATATTATGGTACCACTAAAAAACCACTTTTTGTGCATTTCCTTAGATTTTTAAAGGCAATACTTCAAAAATCGTATTTTACTTTTAAAGTGTTCCGGTAAGTACGGCTCTTTACCAAAAATTTTTTCAGATTTTTTCAGATTTTTTTTCATTATTTTGATTTTGTTTTTTTTTTTCAAAAATGTGCGCGAAATAACGAATTTTCGATATGTGTTTGGCATAAAAACATTACTACACTCAAGATTATTTGTTGCAAAACGCATATCCAAAATAAAAAAAATCAGAATCAAAATAAACAAGAAAATCTGAAAAAATTCGTATGCATTCAAATAAATTAACATATCATTTTCATTAGAAAAAAAGTTAGGTCGACTGATTGTTTGTTGAACGATTGTTTTTTTCGCCAATTTATTTATAACATTTTGGGATTATTATTATGCGGAATCAATATTTTCAGCGCGTTTTATATGCATTATTTTTTTCCGATTTTTATCCCATCGGGAAGTGATCGAAATTGTCTCTGAAACTCACTTTTGGCGGGACTGTACGTATCAAACATCCTTAAGGCCTTATATACGGGAAAAGTTTCAAATTTTTTTATTTTATTCATTATTTTTTATTCTATTAGGCTGAACGGTTTTAAACTTTACAGAATTGGAAAATTCCAGAAATTGTTGCAGTCACAGCATTTAGAGGGCGAAAACTTAAATTTTCTCTCTTCTTCTTTTATTTTATTTTATTCTCAATCTGGAAAGACAACAAAGGAAGCAAAGATTGCTGGCAGAAACAACGAAAAACATGCTGGAGATGTTTTAGATGCTGAGGAAGCCCCACATACAGCGCAGGATGCTATTAAATTGCATTATAATAGATAGCGCGCGGCGCGCCCGTCTCCCAACTTCAAAGCCGTTTTTCCACGATTCACTTTTTTCATCCTTGTGAAAGTTCTAACGTTCGAACGAAGGTCCAGATCCACTCCAAAACTTTAACAACATACTCTTAGTATCGTGTCAAAAATTTCAGTGACACATAAAAATATAAAAAATAAACATCGACAGTAAATTGAGTAAAAAAATGTTAAGTTCCGAATTTTCATTATGATAATTTTTAAAAAATGATACAATTGATTCTCACTGAAGATACATTCATTATGCAATTATAAATATGTTTTTTTAAATTTCAGACACCGGATTTGAATTTAATAAAAAATTACAACCAGTTTTATCATTTAAAAAAAAAAGATTGTCACTTTTGTTCAAATTCCTGGCCCAGTTAATGATTTTGGCAACAAATTTTGTATTGAGTAACATAATATAAATAAACATTTCCGGTAAAGATTGAGGATCCGCTTACGTTGAAAAACGATTTTTGTTGTAGTTTATGTTGCGATCAATGTTGTTCAAAATACAGTCATTGAATTTGAATACTGTAATTTTATAGGCCATTAAAAGACGCCTTTTTGTTTTTTGCAAAATCTAAATAGTCTAAACCATTACCGAGATATTAATGTTTTAGCTAAAATAAATGAATTATGGAAACTATCTCATCCCAGAAAAATAATCTTCAGTATCAGAGAAACAGTCTCGCGAAACTTCATTATTATCTTATAGACTACAACTTTCACGAAGTTCATTTTATGAAAATACATGATATATTTTTTCAATAAAAAAAATCCTTTTTTTAAATTTGGAATTGAGTGCGATGAGCGACCTTGAAAATTTCTTTTCACATGTAAGGCTTACGTGAGATTATTATTCTGACATCGATGAGTATGTTTATCGGGTAAGCGATGTAATATAAAAAATGTCAGTTTTCTTCCGAATAGATAAAACTATTGAGTGCACTGTACAAAAATCACAATTGTTAGGTCAGAAGTGTAAAAAAAAAACGATTTTTAGAAAATATGGACACATTGCATTATTCCGAGCGACCTCGAAATTCTTGACTGGCGACAGTTTTCGAGAATAATTTTTTCATACGAATATTGTTGCCCTAATCGACAGCTCCAAAACGGACTCGAAAATAAATGTGTCAACAAACCCCGGTCACTCTGTGGCAACCATGAGTCGAAGACTCGCCCGCCAGCCGCACATGGCGCATCGATCGCTGCCGCCAAAGCTGTGGCGTCTTTATCTTTTTCCCGCTTCTAAAAAGTTCCTACATATTTATTAACTCTTGTATTTTTATAATAAAAGTTGAGTTTTGTTGACCTGTGTGTGAGTTTACTCATCCCTGGAAAAACAAGGACTTTATGGACGACAAATATCCATAACTCTCATGACCGAAAACTACCAAACCGATTCATAACCTCAAGACCGTTAATAGTTGTTGAGGTGAACCGAATTGAGTGTGCGCGTTATATCCAAGATAGTAATATATATTATGTGTGTGGGCTACTTACGTTGTGGTGATTGCTTCGACCAGCAACCCCGGAGTCTTGCAGCGACGAGCCCCTCGCATAATGACGACCGAATACCTCAGCGAGTCTTGACCTACCAGAAGCGGCTGGATTAATCAAGGACAATACCCCACTGCTCGTCGGTTTGCTCTTGTTCGACTGCTGACCGCCGGACGAGCTTTGGCTCGTTAAATTCGGATTGCTGCTCTTACGCTCGGGAAATACCAAGTGTTCTATGTTGGACGTATAGCCCGGATCGTTTCGCACGATATCCTGAAGGGTTATGCGACTGCCAGGAGCTCCACTCCCCGAATTACTGCAAAAGAAATTGCTCCTCTTGAAGATTATATGGAACATAAGATGTGAAGCGGAATTTTATAATTTGTTGTGCTCAGTGGGTAATTGGCCATTGTCGTGATCTATCAATTCTATATGAGGCACACGACGTCCGTTCAGCCATGAAATAAAAAGTTTTATTTTTGCAATGTCTGAATATAATCAGGTTATACGATACGAAAGAATCAATGTGTTTTTTTTTTTTTGGAATTCAACGAGACACAGGGCTGAATTTTTTGTTTAATATCCGGACGATTTTAGACGCTTTCAATTGGTTCATTTTTTTGGACGTGATCTATAAATTCTGTATGAGGTACACGATGTCCGTTCAGCCATGAAATAAAAGTTTCACTTCGGAAATGTCTGAATATAATCAGGTTATACGATACTAAAAGAATCAATGTGTTTTATTATTTTTTTTTGTTTTGGGATTCAACGAGGCACAGGGTTCAATTTTTTGTTCAATACCGGGACGATTTTAGACGCTTTCAATTGGTTCATTTTTTTACGTGATCTATAAATTCTGTATGAGGTATACCATGTCCGTTTAGCCATGAAATAAAAGTTCCACTTCAGAAATGTCTGAATATAATCAGGTTATACGATACTAAGAAAATCAATGTGTTTTATTTGATTTTGGGATTGAACGTGACACAATGATCAATTTTTTGTTCAATACCGGGACGATTCCAGATGCTTTTAATTGGTTCATTTTTTTGGACGTGATCTATAAATTCTGTATGAGGTACACGATGTCCGTTCAGCCATGAAATAAAAGTTTCACTTCAGAAATGTCTGAATATAATCAGGTTATACGATACTAAGAAAATCAATCAACTCACTGTCCGTATAGTAATTTCACAAAATCACGAATGTAGTTCTCGTATAAATGACCTAAGACCAATGAAAGCGAAATTACAATTTTTGTTTCTATCCGAAATAAAAATAGGTGAAGAAATCATTCGGGACGAAAATAAGTAATAAAATGTTTTAAAAAAGCGTAATAACGTCGAGAATTACTGGCTTGGCGGCCGATGGTGCCTATTACGCAACAATGTAGGTGGCGCCAAACAATATTATTTAAGGAAAACTGCGTATATGCTAGATAAATTATGTCTAGCTTTTCGACAGATAACTTCCGACATAAAAGCTAAATAAATCCTAGATACCCGTGTCATCAATTAGTGTACGCTAGAATAGAATATGTCTAGCTTCTCGTCAGATAACCTACGACATGGAAACTAGATAGATTCTAGATAGCCGTGCCATCCGTCGATGATTTCTAGCTGAATGCTAGCCATGCTAATTTCTAGCTAACTATCTAGTAAAAAAAATTAATAAAAAAACTAGCTAGACGTTCGATTCAAACCAGTTTACCCCAAACAAATTTCCACACGGGTATTTTTTATAAGACCAATGAAAAACTAATAAAGTCTCGAGCGCATTTATGTCACCGAACAAATATATACATTGTAAATTCATAATGAGCCACTCATTCGACGTTTTTATTTTCGATTTGTGTATATCGCCAAACACTTTAAGGTGACCTCAGATGTTTACTAAGCAAAAGTGTGTAACCTTTTCCAGAAAACATGAATATGCAGTCACTTTAGAAAAAACGATATGTCACGAGTCAGTGGGTAGAAAAATAAATGTTCAGATAAAGAAAACAATTTTCCTTATACGTTTTGACGGTCCTCTCAACCCTCTCAGGGTTGTCTACCCCGAGTAAGGGACGAAACCTTCTCGGTAAACTTCTAGGTGCTTAGTATTATGAGTGCGATGATAGCGTCGGAAGAGGAATGTGACAGCAGCTTATGGGGAAGATTCCGGAGAACGGTAGAAGAGAAACTGACACGACGAGGAAGGGCCATTCATCGACGCCACAACGATGATGGTGGTAACGTTGAAGAAGAATGGGCTTCGGGAGCTCGACCGGCGGGACGAGGAAAGAGGAAATACGCGCTTGACTGACGAGGACAGCAATGGAACGGAGGAAAAAGGGAGAGCGATATATGTTGTGTCTCTTGAAGCGCCTCAATCGCGTTCTTAGGACATCGTACCAGTGAAGATACTGAAGATACCAGAGGCTCGAGTTCCTCCAACTCTGCCAAGAATCTTCGGATCGCTTCCACTTGCCTCTCCCCATTCCGATTTTGGATAGGTAGCGTTGTTGAAAATTATTCAATTTCCGGCGAAACGACCACTCACTCGATTTATATACTGCGAATGATATTGTGTACCCGAGCAGAGCCGTGGCCATTACTTTCGCACTCATGTTAAAGGGTCTGGAAGGGACTCGGCATCGAAAAATCACTTTTTTTTTCCATATTTGGAGGCTACTAAGTCTTTGGAGCATTATGGCGCAGAGCAAAGTGGATTATTCGCGGAATTTTATATTTTAAACAGGGAAGCTATATCGCTTGTATAATGTCATGTATTCGATTCTTTTTTTTTGCTTTCTCATAGAGAAAGATTTCATACAGAATTTTTTTTTTTCAGATTTCATGTCAGAGATCATTTTTTATCCCCGAAAAGAATGCAGAAATGTGTTGATTTGACAGCTGCTTGCAATAAAAAAATTTTAAAACACGTGCGTGCTCTAGCTTTCGTAAAATTGGTGATAGTTTGCAAATAAATAATTCTTTATAAGTGAAGGTACTCTTAGTGTTATTTTTTATTGAATTTGATCGAAATTGGAAACGCTTTTCTGATTTCATAAAGATTTGCATTTTTCGAAGAAGTCCCGTTATTGCCTTAAATTTAGCAAAACATGAGACAACGAACTCAACATTTATACAAGAAATCGATACCACATAGCGAAGATTAGGAGATAGTTTCGTCATAATCTGCAATGTGATTCCGAGTTTTCAGAACTTTAACTATTAGAAAAACTGATGTTATTGCATTAACTTCAGCAAAACATGAGATAGTGAACTCATATTTTATATATGATATCATTACCATTCAATAATGAACTTATTAAAAAAAGCTGCAAAGTAGAACTTTGCAAAATGCTTCCTTATTGTTTGTGTTTATTTTGAAAAGATCACTGCCAAAATTAATTAACATTCTTCCTCATTGATCTATCCTTGTAAAAAAAAAATAAAGAAGCATTTTTCAGAGTTCTACTTTTTATTTTATTTTTTTATTTTATATTATTTATTATATTTATTTTATTTATTTTATTTATTTTATTTATTTTATTTATTTTATTTATTTTATTTATTTTATTTATTTTATTTATTTTATTTATTTTACTTATTTTACTTATTTTACTTATTTTATTCATTTTTGGCAGTCGTTTAATCAGATGTTTATTAAAAAAATATTCGAGATCGACGAGAGCACGAGATCCGTCAGAAACGGGAAAAGGGAATCACTTTCCCCTTTCCTTTTGTACAATAATTGATTTTAGAACCCTGGACGCACCATTCAGGGTTCTAGTATCGTATCAACGTGTCAAACCCGTCTTCGTGACTTTGACGAGGGTCGCATCAGGATATAATGGTGTGTCGTGAGTCGAAACTCTATGATGTACATGCCCAAAGTATCCCGGGATAAGAATTTTGCCGGATTCTTTATGCTCTTCATTTGCCGAAGTGAATCGCAGTATTACAAGGCCTGAGTCACATAAAAAAAAGGTCTAAGAAAAAAGATTCTGTAAATGATACCCCTCGTTTAAAAAATTCTACATTTAATCTTCATCAAGTACATACCAAGCATCATAATTCTGAAATTTTGTAATGATATACAGGACGCCAAAATGGTACGAGAAAAAAAGTAAAATTTTCAACCTGTCGTAACTCTCAAACATTATATCTCAAAAATTATTATATCAAGCCCTGATCAATATGTTTAGACTCCCAATAATTCCAGAAATAATTTACTGAAATTGAACGCGAGATATGTAAAAAAGTCGTGTAATAAAAGAAAATTGCAGAATGTTCATTCGCATATGCACATTTGTTTAAACAAAATATTATCCCCAGGGTAACTAAAACATTATATCAAGCCCTGATCAATACCTTCAGACTCCTAATAATTCCAGAAGTCATTTGGTAAAATTGAACACGAGAGATGTAAAAAAGTCGTGTAATAAAAGAAAATTGCAGAATGTTCATTCGCATAAGCACATTTGTTTAAACAAAATATTACTTCCCCAGGTTAACTAAAACCTTATAACAAGCCCTGATCAATACCTTCAGACTTCTAATAATTCCAGAAGTCATTTGGTAAAATTGAACACGACAGATGTAAAAAGGGAGTGTAATAAATAAAAATTGCAGCATGTTCATTCGCTCATGCACATTTGTTCAAACAAAATATTACTTCCCCAGGGTAACTAGAGACATTATATCGAGCCCTGATCAATACCTTCAGACTCTCAATAATTCCCGAAGTCATTTGGTAAAATTGAATACGAGAGATGTAAAAAGCGAGTGTAATAAAAAAAAATTGCAGCATGTTCATTCGCTCATGCACATTTGTTTAAACAAAATATTACTTCCCCAGGGTAACTAAAACATTATATCAAGCCCTGATCAATATCTTCAGACTCCTAATAATTCCAGAAGTCATTGGGTAAAATTCAACACGAGAGAAGTAAAAAAAAAAAAATTGCAAAATGTTAATTCGCATATGCACATTTGTTTAAACAAACTATAACTTCCCCAGGGTAACTAGAGACATTATATCGAGCCCTGATCAATACCTTCAGACTCTCAATAATTCCAGAAGTCATTTGGTAAAATTGAACACGAGAGATGTAAAAAGGGAGTGTAATAAAAGAAAATTGGAGAATGTTCATTCGCCGATATAACTGCGGTTTCGACTCGAGGCTTTGTTATTCCAGAGCTGGGGTTGTAAAGGCAGAGAGGCTGCCGCCTGTGAGGGAGAGGAACGAATGATGGAATGCTCAACGTTCTTGGGATACCAAGTGGAAACTCCAATAGCGAAGAACAGAGTTGGAACTGCGAGGATTCGCATGAAGAACAGTAATGAAGAGAAAGTACAGTTTATATACTAATGAAGGAAGTACATACAGAGGAGAAGCAGGGGATGAAAACGAACCTCAGGCTAGAACCCTGGGAAGTTCTCTGACCCCGCCTCTTGCCACTTCCTCGTCCGGGCTTGATGTTCGTAGCTTCGGCAAGTTGCAGCAGTCGAGTACGATGCTGCCTTAACAGCGGGTCCTCTCTTCGATTCATTCTATCATTCGAGCCTCGATTCCATTCGCCCCAGCATTCTGAAAGCACACAATCAAATTGAAAGATCAATTTTATGAAATCAATTAATCGAATCATCGAACAAATGTTATATTCGATTGCTTCACCGACTTGTTTTGAAAAACTAACACTTCTGATTATCGGTGAAAAATAAAATAAAAATACATAAAGTATGAAATACACACTGAGAGAAAAGCATATCGTTTATTCAATGATTTCACATGGTAAAACGAATATAGGAAGGCTTACAATGTTTTATGGTTGAAGCGATGAAACAAACGTTGAAATCGTATGTGCAACAAAAGAGACAAAAGAAATTATAATGATTAGAATACCGATTATAATTATTTTTACGACTATTCTTTTATAAATATCTATTCATACAATATTTAATCGCATTTGAATTATATATCGTCTTAATCGTATCGAATAATATAAAATCATAGAACCAAACAAATCAGGGATTAATATTGAAAATACTAATAAACTATTACAGGCTAGAATAGCGAATTTCATAATGATGGCCATTGTAGATGCAGACATGTATTATTTCGAAATACGCTATTTTAGTAATTCGTTACTTTGACCTTCACCCCGAAACATAAGCTCGCAACCTACTGATCTTCTGGACTAGAGGTCAGCTTACTAACCACCGGACAACCGCATTGGTTTTGATATTACCGACATATAGGTCATGCGGCCAATTATTGACATGGGTTAGTACTTTACCTCGTCAATGTAGGTGTAATTTTGATAACGTTGAATGAAACTCGAAAGATAATTTTTCGACTTTTTTCTTCCTCATAGAAGAAGCTTTGTATTCGTGAAAATTTTTTTTTTTTCGAGATTTTCACATCAGGATACTTAAAATGGTCTAAAACATCGAGGAAAATGGTTTTTATTGTATCTGACGCAAATCGATTGAAATTTTTTTCTTACAGCATTTGTTAAATTTTGAAAAAATTGTTTTAAAAAGTTTTGAAAAATCAAAAAAATTCCTTTATCTTATTTGCAGCAGCATTATAGAGCAAAATATTTTGTTATAGAACAGAACAAATATTTTTTTAAGGTTTGAAAAAAAATAATTTCTTATCATTGTATTCGCAGATGGAAAAGTGACAAATGTGGTACTGAATATCAGTAATTTGGGTCTGACTGCCTGTTCTTAATGTGTCGAAAAATGTTTCTTCTTTTGGCATCCTCGCATTTGCATTGGCCCGTACTAAATGTGTGAGCAGTTCATGTGGATATGGGTCATTCCGCCAATTATTGACAGGCGATTGTACCTCACCTCCCTCATTTTACCGGAGCTTTGCTGATGTCGAATATCACGTCGAACATATTCGGTTGAATTTTTTTCTGACTTTTCGGAAGCGTCTCAAACGTTTTCTAAAGATATCGAAACATTGTGGTTTTCCGTTCAAGTCGTAAAATTATTTTAATACAGAGTTAATGACCTATAAAATAAATTCAAGACGTAGTTCTACGTAAATATGTCTCTGCTTAAAGAGGATAAATATTGTCGTTATCATCTGAAAGTTTTAAAATGGTAAAAATCGACCAATAACTTTAGTAAACGGGTTTTTGAGAAGGTCCGCATTTCCCAATTGCTTATAGCATACTTTTGTTGAAATTGGAAGGTTGTCATTAATTTAACACTATCCGATGTAGACAACAGCATTTTTTTTCGAGCAGAGACTTTTTTTACCTAATATCACGTCTAGACTTTGTTTTAGAAGTCAATAATTCTCCATTTAAATAACTTTCAAAAGTCAATCAAAAAATCGTAATACCCCGATACGCTTAGGAAACTTTTGGAATCTAAAATATGTTGATCAATTTTGGCTTCCTCATAGAGAAAGTAGAAAGCGAAAAATAATGAGGAAGCACTTACAATTTCAGATTGCTTCGAAAATGAAAATTTTTCAAAAGTGTTTTTGTAAATGTAAATTTTAAATGTTAGGTCTTTCGTTTCCTCATTAAATTGAGTTGTGGAAGCGTATTTTTTAGAAAATATGGGATTGGCTCAAAATAGATTTAAAAACGTCGTCTATTGGATGATTCAACTAAATTGTATTACAAAAACGCGTTTTTAATTAAAATATGGGAGTGACCCACTTTGCCCCGCATATTATCTTTATTTTTTTTATTTTCTCTATTTTTAGATTTCGTCGATTTAAACACTCAAAATAGATTTAAAAACCTCGTCTATTGGATGATTCAACTGAATTGTATTGTAAAAACGCGTTTCAATAAAAAAAATAGCAGTGAAGACTGAAGAACCCCGGTCGATGGCCTTTTGGCAGTCCAAATTTTATAAATAAAATTCCCACTGTAAAATATATGTATAAAAAAAAAACGACGCCAATAAAACACTGTTACTACTGCTACTACAGGAGTGACCCACTTTGCCCCGCACTCCCATAATACAGTGCACGAATTTAACACGGGCCAATGCAAATGCGAGATGATCGAGCAGACTCAGTGGACTATAGGTAGACTCAAGAGGGGGGATAACTTTTCAGCCCGTTGCCCCCCTCAATCCGCCCCCGCGAGCTGCGCCAGTAGGGATTTCGCTGCCTCACTTCCTCGAGCCTTAGTCCATTTCGTTTCACTCCATTGCAGACGACACGTCAATATTGGAATTGCTCGTACCCAGGGAAATGCTGTTGAGGGTGGTTGACTTCACTTGTTCGCCGTTAGTTGGCTGATGATACAACCCCGAAGAACCAATGAAAAAAAAAAATAAAAAAAAATAAAAAAACGAATCAAGAAGAGAGAATATGAAGAGCCGAGCGATAAGACCCGGCGGATGTAGACCGGAATGGAAAAATGTAACGTAAGCGACATAAAAACTATTAAAACGCGGTGGGCGATGAGGTGTGAAAAGAACAGGTGTAAAAACTCCCGCAGGTTCTTGGGGACATTTCGATATCTATTTATTTTGTTTTTATTTTTATTTTTATTTTCTTTCCATCACTTCGCTCCATTCAATGTCGTTGGAAAATTCCCGGAGGCTTTTCGAAGGGTAAAACGATGCTAGCGGGCTTGCCGATGAAAATCGTCGGGGACCTGTAGCGGCAAGTTAAGTATCCGTGAGACCCGAGCAACGCTGAGCCAAATACAAATCGTTTTCCAATTCCATTCAGGCATGAAAACCCGAAATCTCTCAGGCGTATATCGCGAATTCGGTCCACGTCGCGACCATCGTGTAATAATCCGTATTTCATTCTTGTGAGGGATTAAAGTGCCGTTTCTCGTTGCCTGGCCAGGAATACGTGTATGCATAATTATGGATATTACGGAGGTTATACTGTAACACGGATCGTTGGAAATTGAATGGCTAAAGATATTAAATAAAACAGAGGATGTAAAGTAGAACCTTACACATTGGTTTCTCATTATTTTTCGCTTTTTACAAAGATGTCTCTATGAGAAAGTATAGTAATTAATGTTGGCTTTCTCATAGAGGAAGCTCTGTAAAAAGTGAAAAATAATTAGGAAGCAATGTGTAAAGGTCTACTTTGCATCCTTGTTTGGAATACTGAATTTCGGCTTGAAATCTCAAGTTTAAAAAAAATTAATTTGACAAAGTACATTTTTTTAACAATTCGAAATTTCATAAAATGAAAAATATTAATGTTTTGTAACTAAATTATATCTATAATGAATGAATATGATTTTGTTGACATACTAAATTTGGGCTTGATTACAAATTTTTATATCGTTGGCCAGTGAATTATATATTTATTAAGACTAAATATTATTCTTTTCATGTACAAAATTGTTAGATCGATATGTCACATAAGATGTCACAATAAGACGAAACGTTAATAAGACAGAATGTCAATCTTTTGAAAAATTCAAAATTCCATAACATTTTAAGTACTTGACCGATTCGCGCCAAATTCAATACAAAATAATATCAAATGTTCCTATGGCATATATATATATATATATATATATGTGTATAGCAAGGTAAATATATCATAAATATTACCGGTCAAGTTAATATTAGTCAATCGAGTATCTTTGGCGTTTGGTTAGGAGCGATATTCAAACTATTCGCTAAAAACATTTGAGCCTGTTACGAAAATCCAAAAAGTAATTACCATTAAGGGTGAAAAGGGTAATCAATCACCGCAATCTTTAAAGGGTAGAAAAGATAAATAACGATGTCGTTGCCAGTGTACGGTCTTCGTTACTCAAGGGATTCATGCATCATTTCATAACCTAGGGAATTTGCAGTGAAGTAACGATCGTTTGTACTTCCATCTTCATCAGAATTAAAATTGTATTAGAGGTTCTCGACGGAAGTGGAAGTAGAAGCAGGAGCCCACGCACTTTACGCATTTGTAATCGTATAAAATTTTCAATTGGATTTGACAAAGAAAAATCGTAGTTGAAAGTGAGTTCATTGGATCCCTTAAAGTAATCAGTAACACGAAAACTAGCTACCGAAAAATGACTGCAAAAATCAGTTTCCAGAAAATTGGTTCTCGGTAAATAGGCCCCCCTCCCCCTCCCCGAAAAATAAGAGTCCTGGAAAATGGATCCTCGGTTAATTCACTACCCAAAAAATGGGTCGCAGAAAAATGATTGTCCTGGAAAATTACAACCTTGGTAAATTATTTCTCCAACAAATTTGTACAAAAGAAGTTTGTGCCAAAAAATTGGGCCCCAAAAAGTAAAACAAGAATTATATGAAACAACTTATCCAGTTAATCCATGGCCACCGATTTTCCGAAGCCGTTTTTTTTCGAAGAGCTTAATTGTCGGGGGCTAATTTTCATAGATTGGAATAATCAAAATTTGGGTCGAAACTCGTAGTGGGTGAGTCACTTTTAGAATGATCTGCTGACAATTTTACTTGAAAAAATAAGGGCCGGATGAGAGTGGCTGAAGGACTCCAAATAATTTGGTATTTGCTATTTAAAAAAATTCTCAAAAAGGTGGCCATCCACTTTGAGAGAAGCCACCACACATTTCCTACTACTTGCAGATGAGGCATTCCACGTCAAATCAGCAGGCCATGACCCTCACCCTTATCGATTTTGTTCATTTTTTAATATGATGTTATTACCGTCCCATAAAGACCTCGGCATTTTTTTCAGATTTTTTAACCACCAGTAACATTTTCAAATCCTCGAAAAAAAAACAATTTAAAAAACGCAATTTTCAAAAATCTGAAAAAATTCACACTGATTATATGATTCAAAATATGATTTTTGCGATACTGTGATCTCCATATTTACTATTTTTTCCGAATTTTTTCAATTTTTTTCATGTCGCAATTTGATTTTTAATTTTTCAAATCAGGATAACTTTCTTAAATATCAATGGATCTCAATTTTTCTGAAAATGGTAGAATTACCTAAATCCCCGAAAACAATTGATACCGTTAAAAAAAATTTCGCAAATGCATTTCGCAATACAATATCGCTTGGACTTTTAAAAAATGAACAAAGTCGATGAGGGTGAGGATCATGGCCTGCTGATTTGACGTGGAATGCCCCAGATACAAGTATTTTTCTTATGTATCTCCTACTTGATGAAATCATTTTTTCTGAGCGTGACGTAGTATGCAAATGCATCGCTTATTTATTAATTGATTATTGCTCGGATATGGACGAAAAGTAAGAATAAATCCACTTCCAAAGACGTTATCGGATGAAAACGTGTTGGGATCTCATCCTAAACAGCCAATCGGCATATCGTGCGCCCGACAAGATCGCAAAGGAATGGATAGTCGACAGGAACGTGGGGAATATAGCCCCAGGGTTCCAAAGCATGCTCAGGAGTTCCGAGTGGCTCGTCGATGTCGACAGATAGAATAGTGCCTCAAAGCTTACAACCTCGCACTTCCTATACACGAATAAAAAGCGAGACAGAAGTATTGCATTGCAAGGAATATCCACCGAGTGGAATAAAACACAATACGGAAATGAGAAACCGAGGCCGGCACTTAAACCCGATGGATTCACGATACGACGAACCATCTTTCCACGCTCTTTCTTTTCAGTAAACTCTCCTCCCCTCCAAGTGAGTACACAGGATACACGTTTCCAAATCTGTATCATAAACTCGTCCAGCTATAAAGGATAATTGCCTCTTTGCAAATGCACGTTTCTTTAATTCATATACTCTATAGTAATTAATACAAAATCCGTATGATATTTTCTTACTTATCTCGTGTAGGACAATCAATTTAATATACAAAATAAATAAAAAATTCAAGAATTCTTATCCAAGTTAGTTAGCACAACCAATTCTTGAAAAAGAATTCTTAACCAAGTTAGTTAGCACAACCAATTCTTGAAAAAGAATTTTCAACCAAGTTAGTTAGCACAACCAATTCTTAAAAAGAATTCTTAACCAAGTTAGTTAGCACAACCAATTCTTGAAAAGAATTCTTAACCAAGTTAGTTAGCACTACCAATTCTTAAAAAGAATTCTTAACCAAGTTAGTTAGCACAACCAATTTTTAAAAAGAATTCTTAACCAAGTTAGTTAGCACTTTGTAGTTACTAATACCATGATTTTCTCGCACTGTGATCATTGAGACCTTCTACAAAATTACATTCTCGTAGGAAGCAACGCTAGCCCTGGTTATGGTTGTTAACATCGTCATCCGGAAAGGGAACTCGAGTGTTCAGTTCTCGATTGTAAAGCTTTCATCCCTGATTTCCCTCCGGGGCAGCGTAGCGATCGTCAAGTTTGAATTACATGCACATGCATCTGGATAACTTGCGTTCAAACTCTGTCAACATCACGGTTATCATCACGGCGATCCAATATGGATGCCCTAATCCAGTTTCCACGAAACGGTTTGTTATACGCTGTGTTTTATAGTTAATAGGTTAATTTATTTATCTAGACTGTAGGAATATTTCCTCGATATGGTATCATTGTTATCAATAATAATCAAGTTCACGAATCCCGATCCTCTTTGAATTTTGTTTCAGTCGATGAATAAAAAATCTTATTCTAACGTTTCGAACTACGTTCGAATCTTCTTCTTCGAAAAAAATAATTTATTCGCTATGAAATCATAATCTGTAATTGTACGTACAAATATTAATTTAACGTTTATAGAAAAATTAAATTGCTAACCTCAAAAATTCTAGCTTCATGCAATCACTCGAATCTCAACCAAAATGAACAGATTTTCTAGGTATATCTTTTAGTACTTCAATTCTTAATCCATCCTAAGTCAGTATTAATTAAATACTTGATTAAAAAAGATTAATTCAATTAATGAATTTCAACGTCAGAAAATTGAAGCTAAAGAACTGACATAGACATGAATACCGGTTGGATGGAATTTTAACGACTATATTTTTCGCAAAACCTCATCCAAATGGCGACTTTTCTTTTAAGAAAAAGATTGTATAATCAAAAAATCATTAGATTTTTTAATTGATCCTGGTTTAATCAGTATGAATCATTAAATTAATTTATCATCGGGTACGTAAGCTGACAGAGCAAGAAAAATTGCTATATAATCACTAGCTTATGCAAAATTAAGGTGACCGGTACTGCCGGTGACCGTAATTTCCCCTTTCTTCTCTACTGGCGCCTCGACTGCTTATTTACACGGTTGCTTGTTCAGTTGTTTAAAAAAAAAAAAAAACCCACGCTGTAATGAGTGATTGCCTTTCTTGCTCGTTTTGGTAGTTGCATTTCTTTAACAAAACGACTGGTTGCTTTCCTAGCTTTCAGTGTGGTTGCAAAATTGTGTGGTTGCAAAAAGACATGCGCCAGCAAAAACGAGCGAGATTTCTGACAATTTCGCTCATTTTCGCTGGCGCATGTCTTTTTTTTTTAAATCTCATCTCGAGCGTTTCATGTGAAGTCAATTCTCGTCTCAAGTCGCAACACTAGCTATGAGAGTCCCCAAAAAGGAATCAACGAAAGTATTACCGAGCATTCATCCTTTTGACCCTTAGGAACTTTCGTGACACGCCAAACAGAGTAAGCCTGTTGTAATATTTTTTTGCACAAAGGGCCTTCCAATAAAGCTGAGCGAAGATATTTTTTACAATTCAAGGGCTCTCCAAAGAAGTCTTTGCTGATGTGTACGAGCGGTTTTGTGGGTGCAAGTGAGAGAGTGAGTGGTAGCAACCGCAATCAATAAATTCTTACGACCCTCCCAGCTTTCACGTTCTCCCCAGATATCAGCGAGTCTCTGACCAAGCTATCCCCCATCTCCACCCGCTGGACCACCTTCGCAACGCGACGATCATTTTGATACCATCCGCGTGCCATAAATAGAGAGCGCTCATAGTCCGGAAAAATCCCAGCCACTATATTTGGAAGACGCGTGTAATCCGCCAGTGAGAAGGGCCAAATTCTTGGGGGCCATCAATCGCGAGAAGGTTTACTAAGGTCATTGAGAGCTTTGATAGGCATTTTTTCCGAATAAATATCACCGAGAAAAAAAAAATGAATTTCGAGAAAATTAATTTATAAGGGACAAACGATTTTTTAGTGCGTTTAGAATAATTCTATTTTCGTTTTTTATACATTTATTTTTAACCAAATAAATTTTTCTTCTGTCTGTAATGTATTTTCGATATTTCCTTCAATTAGGTATGATGTTATAATGGCACCACACAGTGCATTTTGCTTGGGGTCACATTAGACCATTTTTACATACGTATTATATAGAATATATGAAGATTTGCAGATATACAATTTTCAATGTATATACATGTGTACTTCGTATCATATGTTATGGATATGAAATGTATCTGCAATTGAGATACTTTATTATGTTCATCGAAAATACAATGGATATCCATGAGTATATGAGGCATAGACGGTATTTCAAACAGCCCAAAAATCTTCAATAAATGTTTTTTAAATCGTGTCATTTATTAAAGCGAATGGAACATTTGTGAATTTTTTTACAATTTTATTACAAGGTTTGTGGGATTCATAAAAAATGATAAAAATAAATTTTGAAAATGGTCAAAGGCGTAAAAAATATATATATAAAAGAGGTCATCTTACAGTTTGCTCCTCTATTATATTTTATACTGATTCATCAACGACTTTGAGGTAGCATTGTTATGTAAAATTAATGTCTTCACCATTTTTAATTCTCTATTTTATTTTTTTCCAAATTATCCTCTTGACACTGATGACTTATACTTGAGAAAAAAAATTTCTGTGATACATCTTCTTTACTTTTCAGATTTTATAATATTCATCCGCTTTTTCTAATGGTCATAGATGCACATCATAGAATATCTTATAAATATGTTAGTGCCTGATGTGGACATTCCAATAATTCAAGTACATACATAAAATATAACAGATATGGACCTAAAATGGATATACAAGAAATATCTGATGTTATATAGGTTTAAATGCATCAAAGGAACACAAATTAAAATCAGTATGTAGTCGACGCTAAGTAGATTTATTCAGGAGGTTCAGCCGAAGTCTCGGCTTGTACAATTTATCTACATTGAAGTTATCTTAAAAGCACTCTACACTTTTATCTATAATTTCTATGAGGTTGTCTCATTGCAATTATCTAGATCGTTGCAGTAAAATTCGCAATTCGCTTAACCGTTCGTAACACTCCAATTGAGTACTGGCTACGTCTTCATTTAATCCTATATTTTATTAGTACAGTACTTCGATTCACTTAGCAGGGATCACCGAATTAATTTCCTAGTTGAATTGCAACATGAAGACGTAAAAGGATAAAAAATTGATTTTAATGGTTGGATAATTCTGCGGCTATTTCATTCTGTATTCCACACAGCGAAAATGTTGCTAACCTTCCAGCGAGTCCGAAAACATTTTATTATTTTGTTCAGTGTACGGAAAAAATAATTCCACATATGTGAGTCGGACGGATCATAACGTGACATATTGTATACCAACATGTTCATCACCTATATTTATAGTTATATTTTCGAGTAGGTATCAATCATTTCATAGCAGGGTATTTCAAAAACATACACCACAAAAGCCCAGCGTGAAACTTGATACACTGGAATATCGTATAATTTGATTGAATAATAGCAGTCATGCAAAGCTATACGTGTATGTGGTAAAACTTGTGAATATCGATACTGTGGTAAATTCAGGAATGCTCGATAGGTCAAACAGGCAACATTTTCGATGAGAGAACTTTTAGGAAAATATTGAAACCCATGAAAATTTGATGGATCCCCTGGTTAATAAACACGTGGGCGGAATTAGATTGTGGCAGAGTTTCTACAATAGCTATTCGATATTAAGGCCACGATGCAATAAATAGAGACTTTATTGGCATTTCGGGTATAAATCGG
Organism: Tromatobia lineatoria; assembly: GCA_949699805.1. Lineage (NCBI taxonomy): Eukaryota > Metazoa > Arthropoda > Insecta > Hymenoptera > Ichneumonidae > Tromatobia > Tromatobia lineatoria. The sequence goes on from OX453036.1 coordinate 21,890,426, forward strand.
GCTGAACTGAAAACGTGGAAAAAGTTGTGTCCAATTTTGGGACTAATCAAAGAGGTTTAAAAATGGCTGAATTGATGAAGAGTCTCCCACATATACACACACATACACACACACTAGGGTGTGTAAAAAAAAATATATATTTTATTCCTTTTAAAATCCTGCAAAAGTGTGTACTTGGACCTCCAAATACACCTCCTGCATGTTAAACTGCCGGCAGAATTTTTTAAAGCATTGTTCTATCGATATTTACCTGAAAAAATAGATGTCGATTGAGCGACCTCTAAAAATGATTTGTCCGCGATTTCCTTTTCCACAAATTATTGTGAGGTATAAAACTAACGTGTAATCCGTGATAATCTGAAGAAACTAAAGAAATGTAAAAAAAAATCGTGAAAAACTGATTTATTTTATGGATTAACGCTCGAAGCATCGAAGCATAATTTGTCCATTCATACGATTCACTTGCACTTGCTTGAAAAATCATTTTTAATGGTCGCTCAATCGACATCTATTTTTTCAGGCAAATACCCATAGAACAATGTTTTTAAAAATTCTGCAGGCAGTTTCACATGCAGGAATTGTATTTGGAGATCCAAGTACACTTATTAATTTCGTAGAATTTTAAAAGAAAAAATAAATAAAAAATTTTACACACTAACACACACATGCAGATATTTTCTTCAAACCACAAACCCGAAGGAAAAAAAAATCCCCACGAAAAAAGCGTTTTCCACGAGGAAGCAAAATGCATGGTCAAGCCCTTCATCATGACAGCGTTGTCCCTATGCATGAAAGCTGCAAGCCATAGCCAATGCATTCAAGTGCGTGAACCGCCCTTTCACATAAACCTGTCCTCAGCTTCCAGCTTCATGGTAGCTTCACCTCGACAACGTCACATACGCAGGTCACACATGTAGTGCGTGCTGAATTCACCAAGGCATATTTCAAGGCAGCGAGTTGCCTCAGTCCGACGAAGGGTTGAATAATGTCGGAAGAAGACAAGGTCTGCTTTCTTCCGCAGAAGAGGGTGCATAAGGAATGGACAGCAGCGTCAGCTTCAGTGTAGAGAACGATGAAAGCTCTGGATAGATTCTTCTTCTTCTTCTTCTTCTTGAATGGCACCGGGCTTGAGAGGGGCTCTCGTTACTCCCACGCGGCCAACATTCTGCACATGGGCGCAGAAAGACGGAGATGAGCTAGGTGCTCTGTAGATCAGATGCGATGTGTAGTGCAGATGCGTGTTCAAGCGGTGCAGGTAACTCAGATTTGAAGGTCACAGCGTTTGAGGAAATCGAAGAGGACTTGAGCGACATGTTTTGAGGGATTGGAGATTAGTGGGTCTATGGAGGTATAAGGGGGGAGAATTTTAAGTCGTTGTAGTTGTTCAGTCAGAGTGGCTCTTTGGGCGCGGAATCTGACGCAGCCTCTGGATAGATGCGCAAGGTTAAGCCAAAACGTCTGGTGAGAAAAGCCCAAAGCCTAGCATCACGAAGCCATCGTCAGTGGAAAAGTTGTCGGCAGCCAGTTCCAGTTTCCGAAGAGGCTCGACGTTGCGGAAGGACGATGAGAGTCATGGCCATACTTCATACCAAGCTTGACTCTCCAAAGCTCTTACTTCCCGACGGATAACACGTCGCCATGTTTTGTCCCTACTGAAAGTCACTTGATAACTCGTAACTTCGGTCCTCGGATGCTGAGCATCAAGTGTTGTACGCAATTCACACCAAAGTACTTTCGTCGAGGATTTCGGATTATTCATGACGGCGTCTAGCCGTTTTCCAAGGAATTAAGGGATACCGGATAGATAGATTGGTGGATGGAACATTGCTTGTTTTGGATTTGTAGTCACGGCTCGCTGCGTTGGCTATGCTGTTACGCTTGGTGCCTCGGTGTACAAGGAGCGCCTCGTTCGTTGACAATTGGGGTTGACTCGATGGGTGGTTGCACCTCCGATTTACCAACGCCCAGACGCTTCCTTCTGTGTACATAATCCCGCCACGAGTAGACGGAATAATGCTCAGGTTCGTGAATGCGGGACACATGCACGTTTGTACATGCTAAATGGATATATATATTGTACGCATGTGAAAACCAAGCGAAATCGAAGACGTGGAACGAACGTTTGCTGTTGAAGTGAAAGCATCTTTTGCATGGGCTTGACAGGAGAAATTTGTTGAAAAAGACACTGAGAAAAAATATGGATAATTAAAGAGAAAAAGAGGTGCAAAGTAGAAGTTTGCACATTGATTTCTTATGTAAAATTCGAGGACAGCTGTGTAAAGAGGATATTTTGGAATTTCAATTTTTAACGAATGTACCTCTGTGAGGAAGACATTTTTTTTTGGCTTGCTTGTAGAGGGAGATTTGTTGAAAATTGAAATTTTAGGTTGTTTTGCCGTTAGGTGATTATGGTCAACAACAAAAAAAGTAGAACTTTGCATATTGCTTCCTTATGTGAAGTTTGAGGACAGCTGTAAAGGGGATATTTTGGAATTTCAATTTTTAATGAATCTACCTCTATGAGGAAGACATTTTTTTTTCTAGCTTTCTCATAGAGGTAGATTTGTTGAAAATTGAAATTTTAGCGAAACTTAACTTTTGCGGAAGTTGGGACCGAAAATGTGCATTTGTCAAAAAATAAAAAATGACATAACATCCGAACGACTTTGCCGATCGGCACCAAATTTCGTACGTAACAGGGCTGTATGGTATTTTTCGATCGTAGAACATTTCGGTTCATTAGTTGGGATTCGACGTGATTTACAGAAAAAATTAGTTTTTCGAAAAATTCAAAATTCTATAAAATCGGAATCGCTTTACCGATTTCGCTGAAATTCAATACCAAACATCATTTAATGTGTCTTTATTTATGAAGAACTATTTACCTAAATTGGCGAACTTTCACGAAAGTTAGAGCGATCACGACATTTTTTGGAAAAATTACTAAATTGCTATTAAAAGTTCAGTTTATACATGTTAATTTTCGTTCTGAAGTACGAAATCGGTTAGTTTCCAATAAAAGCCCGTGCATAAGAATTTTTTTAAAAATTCATTTTCTCGGTAACTTAGTCGATAACCCAACTTCAAACTTTGCAATCGCATTTCGAAGGAATTCAACTATTATATAAAAAAATGTTAAGCCTTAAAGTTCAGAACGGTTAATACGCAATGACTACCCTAATAACGAACGGATTCATATTTCCAATGACAAAAGCTGCTCGAGTACGAGATGCTTCCCGTGCATTAGTAGTTGAAATGGGTCCCTTCAATCTGAATCAGCAGCTAATATTTCCCAATTGAATGATCCGTAGGAGACTGCGACAGACGTGCATGTATGGTGACGATCATCCTGGATGATAACCTCGTTGTGCGGTTTCTAACCAAAGTCGATCGATCGAGAGGAGGAGAGAGGAGGGGTGGAATTCGACAACTGTCAAAGCGTGTGTAGCAGAGCATAAAGCAGCACATATAGAATCAAAAGATCGAAGAAGCGCACGTCGTTAAGGTGCACCAATCACGGTGCGGATAAACCGGCAACAAAATAAATCTCAAACTTTTGATAGATAAAACTCGAAAGTCGATATATATCGTCACCAATTTTTAAGGAAAGGACCAGGGATTTCGGAGCTGACACGCTATTGATTTTGACATTTGAGATAAACACAAAATTTCATTGCATGAAGTTGTTCCCGACGAATAAATTCAGTGCATGACGTTGTTCCGAACGAAATAATTCAATGCATGACGCTGTTCTCCATCCTAGTAATGTGACATTTGAAATAAGTTACAAAAATTAATGTGGAAAGTTTTTCCCGTCAAAAAGTTTCAATGCATGCCGCTGTTCTCCATCCCAGAAGTATGGCATTTGAATTAAGTTATAAAAATCAATGCCGGAATTTTATCCCGTAAAAAAATTTTAATGCATGAAGTTTTTTTCGCAAAAAAATCTTAATGGATGAAGTTGTTACCGACAAATAATTTCAGTGCATGACGTTGTTCCGAACGAAATAAATCAATGCATGACGCTGTTCTCCATCCCAGTAGTGTGACATTTGAAATAAGTTACAAAAATTAATGTGGAAAGTTTTTCCCGTCAAAAAATTTCAATGCATGAAGTTGCTTCCGAAAAAAAATCTTAATGGATGAAGTTGTTACCGACAAATAATTTCAGTGCATAACGTTGTTCCGAACGAAATAATTCAATGCATGACGCTGTTCTCCATTCCAGTAGCGTGACATTTGAAATAAGTTACAAAAATTAATGTGGAAAGTTTTTCCCGTAAAAAAATTTCAATGCATGAAGTTGTTTCCGCAAAAAAATCTTAATGGATGAAGTTGTTACCGACAAATAATTTCAGTGCATAACGTTGTTCCAAACAAAATAATTCAATGCATGACGCTGTTCTCCATCTCAGAAGTGTGACATTTCGAAGAAGGTATAAATATCAATGCCGGAAGTTTTTCCCGTCAAAAAATTTCAATGCATGAAGTTGTTTCCGATTCCAGTATTGTGATTGACGACAACGGAGACCAATCACAGAACGACGAAATGGATTACAATGAATTTCGTATTTTTAATCCATAAACTGTTCAATATAGAATAAAATAATCGCAAACCCGCGAATAGTCGAGTATGCGTTATACTATTTTAGCCATTTTATTGTGGATTGCCGCGAAAAGCGATTTCTGTGACACTCAACTTTCATAACCTCAAATCGACGTATTTATTTTTCGTTCATATTGTGTTATTAGTTCGATTCCAATGACCATTTGCTCACCTCATCGATTAATAAAGTGTCCAGAACAGAGTAAACCGTCACCGAAAGTGACAGATCTCTATTATTTGTTGTGAAGTGAGGATTCAATATTTGTGGAGCACATTCGTAAATTTATTAACACTAGACTAATTGTCAGTGAGATCGATCATTACACTATTATTTTCAGGCTAAAAAAAACATTATGTATTAATTGGATTATTTATTTGTTTATTGAACAACTTTCTCAAATATTTACTAATAATTTTGTAATTTTATTTAAAAATAATGCTTTTGTTTTGTTTATTAAAGGTTCAAACATTTTGAAACCTCATTTTGATGAATTTCGGCGACAAAAATTATGTTACAATTTGATTTTATTAATAAAGAAATTAAGCTTTTAATCTCAGAATTAGCATTTCTTGATAGTCCTTGAGCACGGATAATATGTATGCGGACATATTTAAGGATGTATAATAGGTACAGTCCCGCCAATCGTGAGTTTCAGAGAAAATTTCGATTACTTTCCGATGGGATAAAAATCGGGAAAAAATAATCGATATCAAACGTGCTGAAAAGATAAATTTTGCATAGTAATAATTCTAAAATGTTATTAAGAAATTGCTGAAAAAAACAATTGTTCAAGAAACAATCAGTCAACCTAATTTTTTTTCTAATGAAAATGATATGTTAATTCATTTGAATGCGTACGAATTTTTCCAGTTTTTTTTCTTCATTTTGATTTTTATTTTCTTTATTTTCAAAAATGTACGCGAAATAACGAATTTCAGATATGTGTTCGGCATAAAACCATCTACTACACTCAAGATTTTTTTGCAAAATGCATATCCAAAATTTGTTATATACTGCGCATTTTTCAAATAAAAAAAAATAAAAATCTGTACGTATCATACATCCTTAAGGAGGTTCCTCAGTAAAATAAAAAATGCACAGAAAAATCTAAAATAATTACCGCATTTTAAATAATTCATAAAAAACTCCCATGAATTTTTCGGGAATTTTCGTCCGCATCGTTTACACAAAATCAATTTTTTTATGCATACATTTTAACATAGGCTCTTTATGGGATATTTACGAATTTAAAAAAAAATTGAAAATATTAAAAAAAATTTACATCGAAAAAAAAAAAAATTAATTCCACTAAATACTTACAAATTCAACGTTGTAAAAAAAAATTTCAATCATTATTATTTTTTTTTGTAAATATGCCATAAGAGCCCATGTTAAAATGCATCCATAAAAAAATTAATTTTGTGTAAACGATGTAGACAAAAATTCCAAAAAAAATCATGTGAGTTCGTTATGAATTATTTAAAACGCGGTAATTATTTCAGATTTTTCTGTGCATTTTCAATCTTACTGACGAACCTCCATAAACGCCAGCCGTTGATTGAGTTGGTAAGGAATGCCCCATATCAATATAACAGAAAAGTAGTAAGAGCGCCAGGTGCACGTCTGAAAACTCTTGAAAATTCGGAAGTACGAGTGAGTGAGACCATGTCTATTAGTGAGTGGTAGACGAAATACCGCAATCTGTATAAAAGTCGTACGTGACTTGTATCGATAAGGGTGAAGAAGGATGAGGAAACCACTGGCATCGATATATATCCATGACGTTTTTTGGAAGTTCCTCGGTAGAAAAAGTTGCCAGAGAAACTGTACTTTCTATTATGGAAGTTTTCATTGCTGTACTCACATCCAAAAAGGTCCTCGGGGAGTCACGAGCTTGGATATATATGCTAGGGAGTATATAAGTTTGTGTGTATGTAGCAAGTGATGTATTTGCTGGTGGTATCGAAGGTAAAGTACCTATAAGTGCCGAGAACGAACGTTCAGCCGAGAACCTGCAGTGAACGAGTGCAACTGGTCGTTGCCAATAAGGCCCGAGGCTTATACACTCTAAATGCTCCAGGCCTGTACTCTCCTTTTTTATCAGTCGAAATACGGCCATGCATTAAAGTGTGAAAAGCGTTCCGACGAACTATTCAATGGATTTTTCATCGTTGCATTTAGATTGCAGAGTGTGAGCGCCACTGTATGACCGACTGGGCATGTGCATCTACATATCAACATGTAGGTCGTTGCATCGAATATCATCCAGCTATTCAAGGCCAAATCTTTTTATTCTTCTGTTAATTTCCGGGTCAAATGTTTATCAAAGTACAACTTGAGCAGCAAACTTTTTTTTGTTTTTTTTCAAGTACCAATAATGAGATTTTTTTAACTTAAAAAATTAACTTACGGAAAAAAAATATCATTGATGCCGAAAACGAGCAATTTCACTTCCAATTCCTACAATTTCATGTGATATTAAAATGATAACTTCAATACAGGCAAGAAAATATTTTATTGTGGCAATGTTAAATCGGGTTGTGAGAATAACTACTGGGATTAAATTGAAAACATTGTTTTTGGCAGCCCGCAAATCGTGGTTTTATTGAATCAATGATATTTTTTTTCCGTGCACTTGTCGTTAGTTTTTTCTTTATGATGCTCTTTGAATCAAGAATCTATTTAGTTCATGCAGAGTTGGGAAATAAAAATTACTGTTGTAATGCGTTGTCGTTTTCATGAGCCATTACAGTAAAAAGTCCCGTCTTCGTTATTTGACGAAATTTATGCATAAATTTAGAATTAAAACCTTTTGAAATTTCTTCAAAACAGGACATAAAATATTCTAGCTTTCATAAAATTGGAGATCTTTCTTTGAATGATTATTTATAAGTGCAGGTATGTTTAATGTTGTTTGAGATTAAATTTTGCCGAAATCGAAAAAGTGGTCCGAATTTTATAAATAAATTATAGTCTAACAGTTTACCAATTATTTTGTACGTGAACGAAATAATATTCAATGATGCCAGATACGCAATATAATGGACATCAATTAAGAGTGTTTGCATTATGTAAGAATTTGAATTTTTCATTATCATTTCTAGTCTAGTTTCACCGTGTCTTCCCTGTATATTCGAAATATATATCACGTTTATCTTTTTATATATTTCACATATATGATAAATATAAACAATATATCTCAAGTATATTTTGAATGTATTTTTCAATATATCGAAAAATATAATTTCCAATATACTTTATTTTCGTGGCGGATTCTTCTATGCATCTTTTTTTAATTTAAATATTAATAAATATATCTCAAGTATATTTTGAATGTATTTTTCAATATATCGAAAAATATAATTTCCAATATACTTTATTTTCGTGGCGGATTCTTCTATGCATTTTTTTTAAATTTGTTTTTATTTTCATTCCAGGTAATAAGGTAATAAGATCTATCGCAGTGTCCACTTGAGTTTTATGCATTGGGGCCATACAAACCCTTTCCCAATATCAACTGTTTTGCCCTAACGTATCGTATTCGCGCCTCATGGACAGAGCTCAATTTAGGACTGACGGATATTGCAAAAAACCGATGTCGATACGGTCGGTCTTAGGTTCGCTCTACGCTGTCGAATCAAGCCGTTCAATATTTTCGTTTTTGGCGAAAGGTCGTCAATTGGATTCAAACCCTTTCAAACCGATCGCTCTGGTCCGATTCAAGTACACTGAGAGAAATATATAAATAAATGCACTGAATTTTTGAATAAACCATTTACTTGAAAATATTTTTTAAAAAACCCTTTCTTTAAATCAATAATGTATTGTATTAATTTCATCGCTATAGCAAATATAATTAGAGTAGCAATTAACAAAATGATAATAGTTTCAAAAACTATTCCTATATTTTCAAATATGCCTTTTTTTTGCACATTCGATTTCAATCTTGGTTTTCAATAAACCTGCAAGTATCGATTATCAAACTAAATTATCATCACTTCAACTATAAAACATTGCAAGCTTTCATATATGCTTTTTTCACGTGAAATCGTTAAATCAACGATATGCTTTTCCCTCAGTGTACTCGAATTGTTGATAATTTTTTTTTTTTTTAAATTCCATAACGTATTGAATTTTTTTCTCTCTTGTGCACTAGCAAATCAATTATCAGCCGGACTACAATACCTCGATCGCTTCCCGATAAATGGTAAAAATACTTGATTAATCGGATAACGATTATCCATATTTGCGATATCGGTTAAATTAACATTGTAATTATTACAAACCCTTCAAATATATTTCTTCTTACCTCTTTAACCCGGTGATCCTTCCATACCCTCGTCACAGGTGTGATGACCACGTCCATGGCTACCTCGTCGTATAACGGAACTTAAGTTTAACCGGCATGATCATCATGTTACGAGTGTCAGCGTCCTCCTCAACGTCGAAGGCAACCTTCGCTCGAGGGGTCAACCTTGTAGCCATCAAAGATAAGAGCTCATTTCATTTATAGCGTATCGTGTCGATCGATCAGCTACCGATCGGGGGTAGATTTTGTCCCTCCAACTTCATTCACTCACAGGATTTTCACTTTTCCATCAGGAATCACTTATATATTGCGAACTGATTTTTTCATGAGATTATTTTATTTTTTGTTAATATCGGTACCTGAAATAACGTCGTCAAAGGACGATCGTTAAATTTTTTTTTTCACTCTACGAGCCATTCGGCAACTGTTAGAATTAGAGTAACTGGTTTATTGTCTCTCGTCGGAACATTGATTATTTATTATTTCATCGTGGTTAAACACACAACGAGTTTTTATGGCCGAACAAGAGTAACGATTGGGAGAAGCGAATGAGCGTCAGAGTGGAGAATGGCGGACATCCCCCGCAGCGCCATAACTGTAGAGATGGATTGATAAAGAATATTTGCACCACGATATATTAGTCGTATAAAAAAACCTACAGCTAAGTAAACGTCAGTTGGTTTTCCACTGAATGAGTTAAGACCAAGATGCGTTCAGGAAAAAATCTATTAATCTATCATGTTGCACAAAGGCAATGGGATGCGTTGTTGTTAATACGGTAAAGACAGAGAAATATGCAACACAATAAAAAGTGGTTGTATAAAGAAGACATTTTTGAGGGCGTTGTTCAATGACTAAAAAGCCAAGTCACCTAAAAATAGTTATAAAAAGAAAAATTCTGTAAACGATATCCTCCATTTACAAAATCTCACGTCCGAAACTCATGACGAACATACCATAGATTAAAATTCTGCCTTTTTGTGACGACATACAGTGCATCAAAATTTTGTGAGGCGAGAAGTGAAATTGATCAACTTGACGCAGCTTTCAGACCAAAGCAGTGAATAAATTTTGGTGTTCGATGTCATATTTTTTTACCATCGGGCCAACACTGGGCACATATCGTAATTACTGGCCGATCTTTGGCAATTGTATATGGGCCAGATATACAAATGTGACGCGCGGCGGATGCTCGCCACCCAATCATCGTTTGGCAACTCTGGTCCAAGATTAAAATCCAATTCTGAGCCAAAGTCTTTAGCAATCTTGGGCCAGAGTTGCAATACTATTTTTTTTTGCAAAAAAAAAATACTGCAACAAATACTACTACAAAAAAAATGTCTGCAAATACTATAACTCATGCAAATTCTGAGATATCCGGTTGCAATCGCAGATATAATTTCACAATTATTGATTTCCAATCAAGATTTCAGTCCAGTTAACTGTTGACATCTCAGAAATTTTCGATTTTGGTGACAAAAAAATAACTTTTACGAAAAAAATTTTTTTTCGAATTTTTTTTACAGATTTATCTTACATTTTCTTCACACTTAGACGACCATTTATTTTCAGTTAACCTTAAAGATTTTCAATGAAAACAGGATAACTAATTCGTTTAATCACGGTACCAATTGATTGTTCAATGTCACCGACCAGTTAGTTGGTAATATTGGATGAAGGTATTGGCTATTGGCGACCAAATAAAAAAAGAAGATAGCTGCTCTTCTGTTAAAACGTTTCGACCTTATTGTAGGTCCTCTTCAGTTATTATTCGTCATCTTACTTTGATGCAACATGTCTGGAACAATGTTACTATTTCGGCCGGATTGTCTGGCCATGTTGTCAGTGGGAGGCTGGTTAATTCAATAATAATAGAAAAACAAAACTATTTTGTTTATGTCTTGCATTGTAAAACTTATAAAACGATCTATGTCGCCAGGCAATCCGGCCGGTTAGTGGAAACAGTTCATTCTGAATAATATCTGAAGAGGACCTACAATAAGGTCGAAACGTTTTAACAGAAGAGCAGCTATCTTCTTTTTTTATTTGGTCGCCAATAGCCAAAACCTTCATCCAATATTATTAACTGCGGCCACAACCTTTATATCTCATCAGTTAGTTGGTATTCTCAATTAATTGTTCAATGTCACCGACCAGTTAGTTGGTATTCTCAATTAATTGTTCATTGTACTAATTAATTGATTCACGTTACCAATACATTTTTTCATTATACCAATTACTTAAGTTGGTGCTACCAATCGTTTTACTAAGCCATTGGTTGCCCCATCAATTTCACGGCACCTTTTATCAATTGATGGTTCGTAGCTCGACGAAAATTCTCATATACCTACAATTTCTTTTTTCATCATACTCTATGATTTCGTGTGACCTTTTGTCTGTTTATCAAAGGCTCATGTAAACCTTCGTAAGCCGGCATAGGACACGATTCGAGTGACGGATGACCTCCGTTGTTTTCGTCGCCAGACATCGAAGAGACGGCGATATTTTCGTGACCGGCGGCACTTAATGATTGCTCGATAGTTCAAGCGGCATCTTGTTACGACGGCTTTATTCAAGCCGGTCTTTCACAGTCAAGCATCCACATGCACTTCATTCCTCACTCGATTTTCCAGAGAGTTATCAACTGAGAGATATTCATGTTTCGCGAAAAAAGTTTTTCCTGTGCGGACGTGAATACGTTTTTTTCTTTTTGTACATCGGTTTCGTTTGAACGAACAATCGACGGAATTCACAAGCGATTTACGTGTGGTTTCGCGTTCACGTTAGCCTCGCATACATTGCACAGAGGATAATGCAGACGCACAGCAGCTTGCCACAGGAGCAACGGAAAAGATTCCATTTACCAAAAAGTCGATAATGGAATATCAGCTCGGAATTCGACGATGAGTGGAAACTCCCTGAGTATCGAGAACAAATGCCGAAGCACTATACTTCTGGCTGCGCAAAAGCAATGACGTAACGGCGACATTAGAACACCAATATTATTTTCTTTATACGGATGGCGAGCATTTTCACTCGAACGCCTTGGCCTTTCATGAAATGCAATTGCTGTACTTGAATATACAACAAAGAATGGTATAAAAAAACATCGGGCATGGGATTTATTAAATTCAAATAAATCAATCTAAATGCAGTTATTTTCAAGCCTCAGATTAATAATTACTGAATAAAGAAATTTATTGGGTTTCAATAAAAAGTAATTGAAACGAATACATTTTGTTATTTGTCCGGGAGCCGACTATTTTATTTGAGATGAATATTTTTTTTTTTCAAATGCAAATTTTTTTCGCGGGTATTTACCGGCTAATCGGTGTAAACTAATGGTATCGTTGATTAAAGTATCATAAACATTTGGTTTCAAGCAATATTCAACTCGAGTATTCAATTTAAATATCGTTTATTTGGCATACGATGAAGTGACTGGATTTATTAGAACTGAAGTCACTTAGTTGTGATAAGTAGTCATAGATAAAACCTAATGAAAATTATTAGCCCTCGAATAAAAATGTTTTTCATTTTTAAAAAACGAGATTCTAATATGCTGTTTTTGTTGAAACCAATAATTAATTTCTCTGGGTGCAATAATAAAAATATACATGTTTTTCGGATTTTATTCTACATAATTATTCTTCAATTAGGTCATGAATTTTCGGAACGTCTAATCGATATGCATTTGCATCGATTGTATGTAAATGAATTGAACTATAGTCAATGAATACTAATCTTCAGTCATACATGACCGAAATTTGGACGAGGGTCAAACCAAAAGCGAATATATTATTACGCCATATATATTATTATATTGGACATTTTGTTGGGACAACGCTGATATGAATAAGAATATATATACCATTGACTTTCTGATAATAATCATCGAAAGTTGATGGGTTCGACCCGATACCAAACAAACAGAAAAATATATTCGTTTTCGAAGATATAGTCTCCCAGTAATTATTACGTAATCAGTTCGAACTCCCTACGAATGTATATCAATTAAATTCGACTCATCGTATTATGTCATCAATATGGTAATGGGAAAATGAGTTGACATCGATTAAATTATTGCTGCGTGAGAAACGTACGCAGAGGATATTCCGTAAGGGAAAACGAGCAGGTGAGGGGTGAAGCTTCGAAATGCATGGTCTGGTGCGTGCACCTCGTTAAATGATCCATTACTAACAAACGATCTCGAGACTTTTCCGTATGAGACTTTCCAAAGACCGTTACTGCGAGGCCGACCATTTTCAGTTCCACCTAAAATCATTGCTTACTGAAATTTCGGCCATACGCAACTTTTTTATTTTCTGTAATTATCGTATTTTCAATTAAGCAATATGTTTTAAGATACTCAAATAAAAGTAAAAAGTTTCCAAGAACATAAAAATTACGCTGTGAATGATGTACTAAATAGCTGTCAGGACAAATGTGTTTTTAAAAGGAAAAAAAAACATAAACAAACAAACAACAAGCGAAGCTCAATGAAGTCAATAAAGCGGATTATCCTTTCATCTCTCTGAAAATGTGGACTAAAATTTTCGTCCATGAGCAACTTTTTCATCCTGTATTAAAAAGTTCATGGATGATAAATGCGAAAATCATATTGTTATACTCTAATTCGTCGGTGGTGTTATCAGACACACTGAGATCAGGACCAAGTTCATGCACCGAAAGAAATAGATACTACCCCATAGTAAAAATATACTATCGAATACTATATTGGATGCTTCGTATAGGGATCACTATCTGGAGTGCAACAGTTAGTATAATTATAGTAATGGTTAATATCTGATTGTACCAAGTACATTCCGTATAATAAACCCTTACATTACACACGATACACGGTACTATCCAAATACTACGCGATAGTATATAATATTTAGTATATCGGATATTAAAAATCTTAGTATCTATTTCTCTCGGTATGCATTGAATTTATTTGTTTATGTTAGATGTAAAAACTGACGTGAAGAGACTCGGGCGCTTATTTTCCTAAATAATTGTTCTTCGAGGTGGAGCGTCGAAATGTATGGTCTGGTGCGTGCACCTCGTTAAATGATGTACTGCTGACAAATGGCAGTCTTGCGACTCTAGCGTATAAGGCTTTCCAAAGACCGTTACTGCGAGGCCGACCTCTTTCAGTTCCACCTAAAATCATTGCCTACTTCAATTTTTGACCATACGCAACTTTTTTATTTTCTGTAATTATCATTTTTTTTTAAATTAAGCTATACGTTTTAAAATACTTGAATAAAAGTAAGTAGTTCCGAAGAACATAAAAATTACACAGTGAATAATGTACTGAATAGCTCTCAGGAAAAAAGAGTTTTCAATAGGAAAAAAAGTAAGAAACAAACAACAAGCGAAGCCCAATAAAGTCAATAAAGCGAATTTTCCTTTCATCTCTCTGAAAATGTGGACCAAAATTTTCGTCCATAAGCAACTTTTTTATCCTATATTAAAAAGTTCATGGATGATAAATGCGAAAATCATATTGTTAGCGATTGAAACATATTCTGATTCGTCGGTGGTGTCGTCAGACACACTGAGATCAGGACCAAGTTCATGCTTTGATTTTATTTGTTTATGTCAGATGTAAAAACTGACGTGAAGAGACTCGGGTGCTTATTTTCCTAAATAATTGTTCTTCGAGGTGGAGCGTCGAAATGTATGGTCTGGTGCGTGCACCTCGTTAAATGATGTACTGCTGACAAATGGCAGTCTTGCGACTCTAGCGTATAAGGCTTTCCAAAGACCGTTACTGCGAGGCCGACCTCTTTCAGTTCCACCTAAAATCATTGCCTACTTAAATTTTTGACCATACGCAACTTTTTTATTTTCTGTAATTATCATTTTTTTTAAAATTAAGCTATACGTTTTAAAATACTTGAATAAAAGTAAGTCGTTCCGAAGAACATAAAAATTACACAGTGAATAATGTACTGAATAGCTCTCAGGAAAACAGAGTTTTCAATAGGAAAAAAAGTAAGAAACAAACAACAAGCGAAGCCCAATAAAGTCAATTAAGCGAATTTTCCTTTCATCTCTCTGGAAATGTGGACTAAAATTTTCGCTCATAAGCAACTTTTTTATCCTGTATTAAAAAGTTCATGGATGATAAATGCAAAAATCATATTGTTAGCGGTTAAAATATACTCTAATTCGTCGGTGATGTCGTCAGCACACTGAGATCAGGACCAAGTTCATGCTTTGATTTTATTTGTTTATGTCAGATGTAAAAACTAACGTAAAGAGACTCGGGCGCTTATTTTCCTAAATAATTGTTCTTCGAGGTGGAGCGTCGAAATGTATGGTCTGGTGCGTGCACCTCGTTAAATGATGTACTGCTGACAAATGGCAGTCTTGCGACTCTCGAGTATAAGGCTCTCCAGAGAGCGCTATACTGCAAGGCCGACTACTATCAGTACGGTGCCTCTTTCGGTTCCACCTATAATCATTGGGCGCCAAGGGATCTCACGTACACCAGATTGCACATAACTCGAGCACCTCGTCAACCTTCCCAGTCGTTAATAACAACAACAACAACGAAAAACATAGACCCACAGTTATGCAACGTGTAATTGTCGCCGGCTGAGAGATAACAGATAACGTGGAAGAATATAAACGATTGCAGAACTAGAGTATATTCATCCTCGTCCTGTTAGATAAAATTAGGGTCACCATTTTCTAAGCCAGAATAATTCATTGTGCTTAACCCTTTAGTAGTTGGAATACAAAGTAAGCTCTTAAGGAAATGAAAATTGTTGGAAAAATAAAATGCTTGGGTAAATTGTATGCATAATATATGTAGGAAGAAAAATGATAGATCACACTTAAGAAGCTTCCAGTTTCTTCAGGTTTTTTAGTGTAAAAGAAATTACTACCGACTTTTTTTTATGATGTTATAATATTGAACGCGAAATTTGATAGGAAATGCGATGTATAGCTTACTCATTCAGCGGCGAACACATTACAAAAAAAATTTTAAGTACCGAGAAACACAAAAAGACTGCGAGGTATAGACCCTTTCAAATTGCTATCTCATTTTATTTTTTGCTTTTTACAGAGCGAACCCCATGAGGAAGTTTGATGATCGATCTTGGCTTCCTCATGAAGGAAGCTTTGTAAAAAAAATGAAAAATAATGAAGAAGCAATTTGCAAGGGTCTACTTTGCAAGCTTATTTTAAATCGCCGGAAAATAGGAAGTGTTATAAAATTTGACCTACTGAAGCGATCCATGGAAAATTTGTACCTAAACTGCACTGAGAGAAAAATCTGGTATTTTTGAAAATAATATAGTTGGACTGACGATAATCTAATTATAAACTATAATTCCCAGGAGGAATGTCTATATTTTATGGTTATAGCATATATAAGAAGATAGTTGGATGAACCATTAATATAATTCCCAGGAGGAACGTCTTTATTTTATGGTTATAGCAAATATAATTATAGTAGTAATTATGAAAATGATAATAGTTTCAAAAACTATTCTAATAATTTCAAATATGCTGTTATGTTGCATATACGATTTCAACCTTTGTTTCCAAAAACCTTGCAAGTATCGTTTATTGAACCATATTATCATCGCTTCAACCATAAAACATTGCAAGTGTTCCTATATTCGTTTTAGAATGTGAAATCGTTGAATAAACCATAATATGCTTTTCTCTCAGTGTATATACTGCTTGTTATGCTGTACCTAACCTAGTCTTCATTGACTATTCAAAGAAACACCTTTTCTTATCTTTCTCTGATTTAAAGACGCATTTAAAGTCGTTCTATTTATATTTCGGAACAGTTTCAACTTCTGATATTGTTGCGCTGACAACAAAAACAACTCTAAGAGACGTTACGTTGAGACTCGTTCAATGTGACATTCAATGTGACATTGTAACCCAATATCAAAAGATCTTGTCTATTGTAATTGTTAATTTTTTTTTTTCTATGAGGAAAATATAAAGGACGAGTAAAGCACGAATAATTACTACAACAATCGATACTTAAAACCTGAACTATCAAGGAATCTTAGCCAAGTTATTTTATTTTTCATTTGAGTGAAATTTTTTTTTAAGACTCGTCCAAATCTATTATTATTATTTATTTTTTTCGCACAATCTGTAATTGCAATTTTTTTGCGCTGGCGAATTACAATTCAATTTATTGTCTAGCTCTAGAAATTTAGCAATTTACGCAGTGCAGGAACTCGTATCAAATTGTTTCCACTCTTTACAACACGCACTTTTTCTAAACCACTTTTCACAACGTTTTAGAACATTTTGAGGGTCTTGACATGAAAAACTCGAAAATAATGTCAGCGCGAAAATAGAGGTTCCTCCATGAGGAAGCGAAAACTCTGGTTTTCAAGTTTAAGAAAAAATATCATGTTTTTAAAAAACCTCATAAAAAGTCTCAGCCTCTACGGATGTCGGTGGGTTAGGAAACTGCACACTTTTTTAATGCACTTTGGTTCAGAGTGTTGATCTACCCTCTCCTCCGTCTTGCATAATAAGCTAACACGGCAAATGTTATCTTGCAGCGTGTAATCATATTACATGCCCTTCTTGGTGCTTCCGGGTCAAAGTAAAAAAATGTAGAAAGTGGAAAAACCATCGCTGCAAGATAAAGACGGTAAAAAATGGTGTCACAAATTGAGTTGTAAGCTTGAATTTCTTTTAAAAATTAATGTAATGGATGCAAAATAACGGCGAAAACAAATTCAATTTAATATTATGAAACATTTTCTAATAGTGATAAAGTTTTACGTCCCGATTATTTAAAAAAAGGTTACCGTGAAAAATCATTTTTAAAGATTGTCCTTAATATCCATGTAAAATTGGATGGTAACAAATGAAAGCTAATTATGGTTGTTTCAAAATAATGACTAGCTTTTAACAGGCAGAATTTCAAGGACGCTCTGATATCAGTGAAATTTTGCAGGCACTTTAAATATTATTGCCAAAGTAATTGGCAGAATCATTCATTGATGACAGGAAATATTTTCTTCCAGTTTTTCATATCAGGATGCTCAAAATGTTATCAAACGACAAAAATAAAGTGATTTGTACGAAATGTGTGCATGTGTGTATGTGTGAGTGTGTGTTTATGTATGTTCGAATTCTTGTTCGCACGATAGCGTCCGCTATTTTCAAAATATCAGCCTAAAATTTGTTACACAAGTAAAATGCAGGTAGACAAAGGCTAAGTTAAAATTTGGCACGAATTCGTCTAGCGGTCGAAAAGATTATGACATTTTGAATTTTTTCTTAACGCGCTTGTCAAACTTCAACTTTTTTATTTTTTAAGATATTGAGCCTAAATTCGGTTCGCGAATTCATTATTATTGACTACTAATTGGTACGAAATATCGTGAAAATTTATTAAACCGTTAAAATTTCAAGGGATTTGAATTTTCCGAATAATAGTATTACGGTCTTAGTACGAGCTTAGGTATCAAGTATTGTCCAAATTGGTTAGAGATAAGAAATAAATATAAATTGTTACATAACAAAGCTTTTTTTTTTACCGGAAAGCCAAATATAATAATTAAAGAACAAAGAATAACAAAATTTTTAGAAAAGCTACATATTAACGAAAAAGCAATGTGACTATTTCAATTGTTAGCTTTTGTTAAATAAATTTTTGCAAGACAATCATTAATAACGTGTCATGGTCAAATTACTATCAAGAGGAGTAGTTATTTTGAGATTCATTTAATCGGTTTAGAAGATAGTGATGAGAAAATCTAAATAATTAACGATTTTTGGTTAGAGCCACGCAATTTCTCCCTTTAACCAAAAAAATGTGCACCATTTTACTTTCTCTCGAACATACATTTTGAGTTTCTTCTAAGTGATTGGAGTACATTTTCTGCTGGGGTCGAAATAAACTACAGATGCACTTCAAATTATTACTATTGCATATCGTGATTTTTGAAAACAAGATTAAAAGCTTCCACGAAGAATAGCGTTATGTATGGATATAGAACTGTACGTCCAGATGCAAATCGCGCTTCTAAAACTAACCAAGAAATAATTTATGACCTAACTGTAGCGCAGGTGGGAAGATGTTCTATAAAGGATTAACCCTATTATAGGATGAATATTTATAAAACTAAGTTATGGAGATCCATAATCCTGATAAAGTATACTAAAGTCGAACGGCAATCGAAAAAATGTTCATGGGGTCTAACTGAAGAATCTAAAAAAATCGCAATAGTTTTGAACTTAAATTCTCAATCATAAGCAACTTTTTGATATTTATGGAATTTTCAAATTGAGCTACTATTATTAAGGTTCCTGCCGTCTTACGACAAGTCAAGAAAATCGCAATAAATCTGTAGCAAATTTTTTTCACAATCAGCAACGTTTTTATTTTTTATTAATTTTTGTTTGTTTTATAAAACTACTTGACTACATGTTTTAAAACAGTGCAATAAAAATGAGTAAAGAGCTTATGAAAGAAAAACGAAAATACTAAATAATATTTGTATTAATATTTGTATTAAATTAACGTTTCTTATGCATTTATTCTTATCAACAGAATTCATTCACTGGTCGGTTTACCCCAGGAAAGATCTTCATGAAATCAAATCATGTAAATTTGCAGCTCCGAAAATGAAGCCCAATAAAGTCGATAATTTAATTCCATCTCCCTAAAAATTTATAACGTCGCAAATGACTTAAATTTGCGACCCACCAGCAACTTTTTTTATTCACTCAAATTATCGTTTTTAAATCGAGCTATTTGTTTTGAAATACTCGAATAGAAGTTGATAGAAGACTTCCAAAAAAAAAAAAAAGAAAGCAAGACCGTAAATGATGTACGTAGTACTAAGACTGCTCTTAAGGCGAAAGACTTCTCAAAGGAAAAGAAATGCGGAAAAACAAAGTATCTCGCGTAGGAGTCAGAGTCCCATATATCTTGTATGTCCTTTTTTCCATGGGGATACGTAGTACTAAAACATCTCTCAAGACGAAAGAGTTTCGAAAAGGAAAGAAATGCGAAAAAACAAAGCACTGACCGTTAATAATGATAGCGTAAACCGACTAGTGAATGAACGTTTAAGCAGGCGACGGAACTCAGTAAATTAACGTTTCTTATGAACTTGTTCTTATGGACAGAATTCATTCACTGGTCACGTTCATTCACTGGTCGGTTTGCCATCCATTCACTATCAGTTTACGTAGGAAAAGTCTTTATGAAACTAAATCATGTAAATTTGCAGCTATCAAAATGAAGCCCAATAAAGTCGATAACTTCATTTCATCTCCTCAAAAATGTATAACATCGCAAAAGACTAAAATTTGAGACCACGAGTCACTTTTTTTATTCCCTCAAATAACCGTTTTTTTAATTAAGCTATTTATTGCAAAATACTCGAGTAAAAGTCAATAGAGAACTTACAAAAACAAAGAAAACGAAACCTCAAATGACGTACGTAGTTCTAAGACTGCTTCCAAGACGAAAGACTTCCGATAGAAAAAGAAATGCGGAAAATCAAAGCACTGAGTCATAACAATAATAGGGTAAACCGACTAGTGAATGAACGGTTAAGCAGGCGACGGAACTCAGTAAATTAACGTTTCTTATGCAGTTGTTCTTATGGACAGCATTCATTCACTGGTCGCGTTTATTCACTGGTTTACCATCCATTCACTATCAGTTCACACAGAAAGTCTGTATGAAACTAAATCATGTAAATTTGGAGCTCTGAAAATGAAGCCCAATAAAGTCGATAACTTCATTTCATCTCCTCAAAAATCTATAACATCGCAAAGGACAAAAACTTTAAACCACGAGTAACTTTTTTTATTCCCTCAAATCACCGTTTTTCAAATTACGCTATTTGTTGCAAAATACTCAAGTAAAAGTCAACAGAGAACTTACAAAAACAAAGAAAACGAAACCTCAAATGACGTACGTAGTTCTAAGACTGCTTCCAAGACGAAAGACTTCCGATAGAAAAAGAAATGCGGAAAATCAAAGCACTGAGTCATAACAATAATATGGTAAACCGACTAGTGAATGAACGGTTAAGCAGACGACGGAACTCAGTAAATTACCATTTCTTATGCACTTGTTCTTATGGACAGAATTCATTCACTGGTTGCGTTCATTCACTAGTTCCGTTCATTCATTGGTCGGTTTACCATCCACTCACTATCAGTTTACACAAGAAGTCTTTATGAAACTAAATCATGTAAATTTGCAGCTCTGAAGATAAAGCCCAATAAAGTCGATAACTTCATTTCGTCTCCTAAAAAATCTATAACATCGCAAAGGACAAAAATTTGAGACCACGAGTAACTGTTTTTATTCCCTTAAATCCCCATTTTCAAATTACGCTATTTATTGCAAAATACTCGAGTAAAAGTCAACAGAGAACTTACAAAAACAAAGAAAACGAAACCTCAAACGACGTCCGTAGTACTAAGACTGCTCTCAAGACGAGAGACTTCCGAAAGGTAAAGAAATGCGGAAAAACAAAGCACCTCGCGTAGGAGTCAGAGCGACAACGTGACTGCGGAGCCAGCGCAACAGCGAGCATCAGCAGCGCTGTGTCGGGGTCGTCGACCGGGTGATCGAAGACCCGATGGCCAGCGGAATTTCCACGGCACGCCAACTTTTCCAAACCCAGAGAAAATTCACTCGGGTTCAACCATAATTCCTACAAGCCTCGTGAATCACTGAAATCAGTTCCCCCGACACGTTACATTCCGATTAATCACTCGAACCGCAATCACACATTTCCATTTTTCCCAACTTGATCTATATCCCTCAGCGATACGACAGCAAAAGAGAAAGCAGCAACAAAAGTAAAAGGTCCGTAAAGATCCTACAGGAAAGAGCAAGAGCACAAGTCTAGGCTTGAAGTAACGGCTTAACGAAGCGTGTAAGCCCGTAAGAAGTAGTAGATGAGAAGAGCTCGGTGTGATTGTGAAGGGCTAAGGGTTTTCGGAGGGTGAAAGTGAGCCACTCCACTGCTGCCATGTGTACGTTAAACTGCTTTCAACAAAGAGGATAACAAAGAGCTAATAATCCGCTGTAAGTGGAAAAAAATAAAAAATAAGTATACACTGAAAAACATCAACACGAAATGACAGCAGAAATTTGCCCTTGGATTCGAAAAACAAAAAAAATCAGTATACCACGAAAAAAATTCGTTTATCCACCAAATAATTCGCCACAAATCTGTAATCACCTATAATCGTGCGGAAACTAAAAAAACAAAAATCATAGTAGTCAGTTACAATGTAATAAATACATTTACACTGTACGCTATCACTATACCCATTTACTTGCTTCAAATTCTGGCACAAGTGTCAGAACCACGCTGTTTATCTCGTTACATAATCCACCATATATGACCTCCACGCGCCTCTTGCGTGTTGCTATACATGTTACAAGTGATTCTATACAAAGCAGCGTACAACAACTACAATGTAGTAAGTAGTACGCAAGGATTGAACGCCACGCGACGAGGTCGCAGACAGTAAAGAATATATCTATCGAGCAGCACGTTTTACTGATCGAGGCACACGCGGCGAGCTATGATTGATATACCGATAACGATTGCCTTATAATAAAGTCAATTTGTTGACGAAATTTACCACGAGGAATATATTAATCGTCAGGGCTAAAAAAAAAAAAAAACCAAAATCTTTACTAAACAATGACGATTATTGTTTTGTTGAGGCGATGGTAAACGATCGTCAACGATCGAAGCGGAGAGACTCGTCAACACCGAGATATATTAGCGCGTGGGGTTACGTTACGGGTAACGGTCGCGTGTCTTTTGGTGTGCCGGTCCGACGCTGACTGCGCCGCTAGAGTTGACTCTCGCGCTCGTCGCCGGCTCGCTCTCGACGCTTATCGATTTTTCCGCGCAGCCTCCGCGGCCGGAGCACAGGAGACGCCGATTCGGCTCACACTCTGTCCTCTCGCTTACACTCCTCCCTCTCCGTAGCGAGCTTTCCCTCGCTTTCCCTCGCGCTGTCTCTCTGCTCTATGTCCTTCCCTCACCGCCTCGCTATCTCCTGGCGCTGCACAAATATATATGTATATACGTATACATATAATATATATTATATATATATATTATATATATATAATATATACGTATACGTATACATATAATATATATTATATATATATATTATATATATACGTATGTGTGTATATAACAACGGTGCCTTTCACGCTTGTGTTAGTTGTGCTCTGCCACATCCGGCATCCTCTCGTGTCCTTGTTCGCAGTACTCGCAAGGACTGGTCGTGCGCACTCTCGTCGTTTGCACAGCCAAACAGTAACGTCGTCCTTGTCCTCGTGCTCTAGGAGAGATCTGTCTATATATATATGTGTGTATATGTGTGTATATATGTATATATGTATATATATACATGTATATATGCGATAAAAGACCTTTATGTGTACATAGATATGGAGGTATATGTATGTATGAATATACTAGGGGGCCCCGCCCCCCTGCACTTTCGCCCTAGCCTATGGAAAATGTTATATATGTATATATGTGTGTATATATATATATATGTATATATATATGCGATGAGAGAAGTGTATGTGTACATAGATATGAAGGTATGTGTATGTATGAATCTACCAGGGGGCCCCGCCCCCCTGCACTTTCCCCCTAGTTGATGGAAAATGTTTAAGCTCTTATGGGTATTCCTGAAAGATAGATGGCAACATTTGTGGGCTTGGGGGCTCGAGAAAGATTTGAAAAAGTCCGATCTGAGGGGCCAGATGAGAGTCAGAGAAAAATTTGACCCTGGGGGCCCATGAGGACCTTAGATTCAAATCTAGGCCTGGGAGCCCATAAGGGACTTGAAGAAAAGTTAAGCTTTGTGTGGCTTATAAAGGACTAAGGAAAAATGCAAACTTGATGGCCCGTGAGGAACTAACAAAAAATCCGAAATTGGGGCCCATGAGAAGCTTACCAAAAATCTGAGCTAGTGGGTCCATCTGACCTTGGGAAAAATTCGAACTTGGGGCCCATAAGAGATTTTGAAAAAGTCTATGCTTCAGGACGCACAAAGAAAAAAATCTATGCATAGCATCTATGCCCATAAAGGACGTAGAAAAAATCGATCCCTGAAGACCTTTAAGGGAGTTAGAAGAAATCCGCCCATAGCAGCCCATGAAGAATTAAGAAAAAGCCAGGCTTGGAAGTCGATAAGGTACTCATAAAAAAATTCAACCCTAGAAGCCCATAAGCCACTTGGAAAAAACCCAAGCCGTGAGGGCCCATAAGCGAAATTAGATAAGCGAAAAAAATGCATGTTTCAGGGCCCATGAAGGACTTGGAAAAAATCGAGATTTTTTCCAACATGGGAAGCCCTATATATCCTACATAGCGGCGACGGCGGGTAATAGCGAATTTCGTAATGGCTAGAAATATATAGAGTGAGAGTTCGCTTAGTACATGAGGCGTATATATATGTATATATAAATGGTACGTAGTTACTATAGCGATATTTTTCTATCATATTATACTTACATACGGTGTTAAGACGTTGTGGCACGCTGCAGAAACTTTTGAAGGATCACACTCGTGTCCTTGGATACGATAATGGTAGAATAGTGGATGTTATTTTTCTAAGGCAAGTTTTTTGTGTCCGCCGCGTCAAACCAACACGCGCGGATACTAAGACGCAAGGTAACTCGATATTGCTCGCTCGACGACTTTTCAAAGAGAGCGAAAAGTCGTAGCGGGAGATAGAAAAATGTCTTCCTGATCGTTTTGGCGAATTTTTTCGCTTTTCGGTTGGTTTTTTTTTCCCCTTGCTTACGTCGGCGCCAACGGAAAAGTGTAAGGAGGTTTACGTAATGGCGCTGCAACGAGATTTGATGGCCAACACGTGGTACCGATATCATGGATTGTTTGCAAGTTGGCCAGAAAGTTAAGCGGAAGAGAATCGCGGAGAAGCCAGAATAACGAACGGTGGAGAGGCTTATGTTCTTCGTTGTTTAGTCGATCAAGTGTGGCAAAGTTTCCCACGGATACGAACAAGTTCGAGTTTGACACGCTGTGAATAAGATACGTGTTATCGATACATACTATGCGAATATTTAGGATGTGTTGACAATGTCGGGGCGCCCACAGTGTTTGTGCAATGAATTAGGAAATTAGGACATGTGATGCATTCTCTGTCGATTCAGCTACTTTTCTTTTAGACCCTCTCCGATTTGCCCCATAGTTGGATATATCGAAGTACCATAAAAAGGCACTTTGGGGGCATTTGATTCAGACTTTTGAAAACAATATTTCAGAAAGTGCCATTTATTTAAGTGCAAATTTCTCGAAAGCAGAGTTGTGAATACCTTGTATTTATAGCTATAATTATTATTATACAAACTGCTCTATAATTAGGATTTCATAATAATAACATGTAGCGATTATAAAACGATTACTTAATTTTTGAATGGCTCTAAAAATGATTATTTTTCAATGAAAGTTCACGGAATTTTTTTTGAAAAATAGAAGAACATAATTAATGCATTTATTATTTCTTCCATTATTTCCAGTATTTCTTGAAATCTTGAAGCGAAAGTTACTTTTTTTTGCTACTCAAATGTTTACAATCTACTTTCTGATTAATACATATTATTATTATGAAGTCATAATTACAGAACAAATTGTACTGTAGACTATATCTCATGAATTAATGGGGACTTACAACTTTGCTCGGAAGCTTAAAGTTACTGAAAAAAAAATGTCTCGACATAAAAGTTTTCGCGTTCTGTTAACGTTCGGAATGTTTGAAATAATTGGCACGTTCTAGTGCTTATGATTTTTTACGGTAAAACGGAGAGATTGTTTTTTTTTAATTTATTGGAAAACGGATATTTTTTTAACTGAAAAAATGACAGTGTATTTCTGCGTGACTATTGATATCTCAAAAGAATCGTCAGAGTGGCACCGATTGATGTTCTGATATAAAAAAATTTATTCGTGTGAACCTTTGCAATGCGTTATTCGAAGCAATATTTTCACATACAAAAAAATGTTGATTTTTTTTGGGTATTGAAATTACAGAGAACTTCTGCATGACCGTGAAAATCATCAGAGTGACAGAGATCGAGGTTCCGGTGTGAAACAAATTTATTCGTGTGGAACTTTTGAAATATAGAGGAATTTTCTTTTTGTACCGAAACTCCGATCCGTGTCATGATGATTTGCAATATCCATAATCATGCATAAATACTGTGGAAGCCTGTAATTAGCCGAAAAAAAAACCGTCTTTAAATTTATAAAATAATATTTTTCCCGCTTTCACACGAATATATTTTTTAATATTAGAACATCGAACGGTTTTCTACTCTTGCAATTTTTTGTTGACATATCGACAGTCATGTATAAATGCTCTGTCATTTATCCAATCGACAAAAATATCCGTTTTTTAATTGAATGAATAATTCCACCGTTTTTCGGTGAAAATCATTCACTGAAAAATGACAATTATTTCAAACACTCCGCTCGAAGGCTAACAAAAAATGACACCTTTAGTGCAGAGACACTTTTTTTAGTAGCTTCAAATTTTCCAGATTTTTACACTTGAAAAAAAACACCATTTCCTGAAATATTGCTTTCAGGAAGTCTGAAAAAATTCACATAGAGTGCCTTTTTATCGCAATTTGATATGACCAGTTATGGGGCAGATTGGAAGAGTCGAAAAATCATTAGCTGAATGGACAGAAAATGCTTCACATTTTACACGAAGGAGGCGGTAAAAATACCTATGACAAAAATTCCCACGATAAAAATATTCACGGTAAAAAAACCCGTGGTAAAAATATTCACGGTAAAAAAACCGGTGGTAAAAATATTCACGGTAGAAATACCCACGGTAACAATAGCCTCGGTAAAAATACCAACGGAAAAAAATTCCTTATGATATGATTTCTCAAGTAAAAAATCCACAATGAATGCTACATTTTTATTTCATCAATGTAAAACGCATTCAAACGTGAAAATGTATGTCAGTCTTGTTCCAATAAATTTTGATAATGATATACAAGAAGGAATAATTTTTTTATTTTTACAGGAAAGTAATATTGCCGTCAATGAAGTAACCACGGTCACTTTTTTTTGCAGGCAGTGATTCTATACAACGATGTTCAAGGAAAATAACATCTATGACAATTTGCATTGTTGCGTAGACTTTTAATCCAGAATTTTACGCCAAAGACACGAAATATATACATTTATATACCCTCTGCGAGTTTTAGTCTCTACCGCGAACGTTTAAATACATATAAAACTGCTGAAAATTGCCACAATTGGTTCAACCTGAAAATTGCCTTTCCTTTTCCACCAGGGAAAATTTTATGTACTTTTTTCCATTGCTGACAAGGAAAGTTTTATTCATACGTTTCCCTGTCGGTGAAATGCATAAAATTGTGGACCATAAAATCACGTCGTCGATAAATTCAGGGTCGTCCCAATGCAGCGACTTTATAGGTTGATGAACTATAATTTTTTTTTGCTCCCATACAAATGCAATGTTTCGGGTCATTTTATTTTATTTTTTGCTTTCGCTGCACAATATTTTCCTGCATAGGAAAAAAAGCATGACCAAAACTCTTGGCACAGTTGACCATGTCTACATTTCTTCGTAAGGGTTCGTGAAGGTTTCTTATCGTCCGGCAGACTGAATAAGAGGTGCGAAATCCCAGTATACTTATTTCCCCAGAGTCCAGTTGTTCTGCCACGAAATGCCGATGAGAATTTGTTAGGATTCCACGAGTGCCGAGTCGACCGGACAACACGTCTGACGACAAATGTGTCCTATCTACTTGCCAGTAGTATTAGCGCAGTGCGCGCTGTCAGGAACGAGTGGAATGGCAACCCGGATATTCCCTACACTGTCAATAATTTTTCGAAAATTGATAGAACGCATTCCACGGTATTTCACATAGCCAAAAATCCGACCAACTCCAATTTTTTCGTGTGATTTAAAAATACAAAATTTAAAATGCCATAAAATCCAAACGACTTTACCGATCAGCACCAAATTTCGTACGTAACAGCGCTCTATGGTATTTTTCAACTGTAGAACATTTCGGTTTATTTGTGGAGATTCGACGTGATTAAGAGATTTTTTTTTTTTCGAAAAATTTTAAAATTCTATAAGATCGGAAACGC
The DNA here is from genome assembly GCA_949699805.1 of Tromatobia lineatoria. Lineage (NCBI taxonomy): Eukaryota > Metazoa > Arthropoda > Insecta > Hymenoptera > Ichneumonidae > Tromatobia > Tromatobia lineatoria. The sequence goes on from OX453036.1 coordinate 21,918,529, forward strand.
TTTACCGATTTTGCTGATATTCAATACCAAACATCATTGAACGTGTTTTTATTTATGAAGAACTATTTAGCTAAATTGGCGAACTTTTACGGAAGTTAGAGCGATCACGACATTTTTTTGAAAAATTAAAAATTCTATAAAATCTGTATACATTGATACATTTAATTAAAAATCACGTTATTTATAGAGGAGTGAATACTCTAGTTGCGTGCTAAATCTGAGCTCGATCCATTGTGCCGTTCGTGAGTTATGGACAATTGAATTTTCAGTGTCTGGAACATACATACATACACACATACATACATACATACATACATACATACATACATACATACATACATACATATATACATACACACACATACATACATACAGACATACATACATACAGACATATTCTCTAGACCACTTTTTTTGACGTTTTAGGTGATTCTAAGTATGTCATTATAAAATTTTCGAAAAAAAAAATTTTCACGAAAACAAAGCTTTCTCTATGAGGATGCAAAATTATATATTGTTTTTACGCCTTTAACATAAATGATATTTTTTTCTACATGTCGACACCTCCGATTCCGTTAGAAAAAAACTCGAAAATTCTACGTTCAATACCCAATATTTTGGCCTAAGCCCTTAATGGAAAAATTAATCGTTCAACTTTTCAAATTCAACTTTTTATTTTATGGATATTTTTTATTTCTTCCTCACATAAATCTTTGAGAGAATTCAGGCTCTGTTTTTTTTTCGACATCAGATTTTGTCGTACACCGTCGAACTATAATATTATGCCGGGCGAAAAGTAAAGTACCGAAATGTCTGTAACTTTCCGATTTTTTCGAATTTTGGTTCATAATTTTGTGTGTCCATACAGAATGAAATAAATAAAATATTCATTTATAAAAATCAGAATAATAGACTCACTTGTCGATAAAAAAAATTGCTAATCTCGATTGACACATCGATGGATGTTTAGAGCATCACCAACCAGAGAATTGATTTACCTGAATAATTATTTTACTGTTTCACAGAAATCTTTTTCGAGCAACGTGGCCAATGATTGAGTAGAATTTTACCGCGTGGTGACCCCATTAAGAGTTCCATTATTAAGTTTAATTATTTTCCGAATTCTATGTGCCAGGTCTATTGATTTATCGAGAACGTAAATTAATTTTACGCAAAACAAATAAAATTACATGAAGTAATTGAGACTTACAGTAATATTGTACTTTGTGAATCATGAATTGTTGAGCTTTAGTTCATTATCATAATATAAAAAATTCCTACTCTTCATTTGGACATCGGTAGCCGTTGGAAAATTTTTCAAAAATTTTAGAAAATATAATGAAATAAGATTTTCATCGATACAATTTTATTCCATTCAATTTCGGACCCCTCGAAGAAAAGATAATAAAAACTTTTAGGATGTTATGCCAGAAGTATGAAGACGTCCGCACGTGTAGCATACGATATTTTTACATAACATGCGTAAAATTTGTACCCTCGACAAGAAATCTGCATAAAAAAATAACATACGTTATATGGGGCAAAAAGTTCGGTGCACGAAGCGGGTCTAGGGCTGCAGATCCTGATGGGGATCCGAAGGGCGAAGCCACCAATAATGCGGTTGAAAGGGACGAAGCCCCCCTTCCCTCCCCCCATCCCGAAGAAAAAAAAAAAAATTTTTGATTGTTGATACTGCATTTAATGTTTCAATTTTTCCAGGATATTTTATAACTCCCACGAGACCAGATAAGTAATTTCTGACAAGTGTTATACACGATAAACAAATGAAGTGACGTAGATTTATTGATAAAGAAAACATATAGGAGCGATCTCAACGCAATTTGGCCACCAACATTTTTTTTTCTTCAAAAAAATCCAAAGAATCGGTTTTTTTTAATTGTCAAAACTTCACTGGAGATATTAGAATTTTTCAGTTTTCCATTTCGACGGCTGTATTTTGGGACAATCTCATCGGCACACATTTCTGAAAAATATATATGTGTGGAATTTTAAGGCCCACAAAAAAAATGAATATCAAATTATATGGGAATTATATTTCCGTTTAAACTGACTCAAATTTTTCGCAAAAATTATCAATGATTTTTTCACCGAACATGCCGCTGCTTTTAAGCCGAATGAATTTTTTAAAGCTTTGTATACGAAAATCTAATTAATTTAAAAAAAAAGGAATTGGGAGTTTCTAGCCATTGCATTAAAGCTAAAGCTATTAATAAAGATTAGGAATAACACAATTTTTAGGAAAGCTAAAAATTAACGGGGAAGCATTGTAACAATTCCAATTGGCTTTTATGTTTCGTTTTACGTATACTGTGCGTAAAAATTAATTTTACGTTGGTAACAAACAAATGTTTCATAGCTCCAGATTTCAAGGAGATTTAAATCAGTATAACATTTTCGTTCAGTGTTCGTATTTCTCAATTACTATGCGAATCCAGAAACGATCCCCATTTCGTTTAAAGATTTGAATTTGAATCTTTTAAATAATCTGTTTAAAAGATAAAATATTTTCTCAAAAGACGTAATGACATTACGTCGTTCAGAGATGTGGAATTTATAGAATAACAAAAATGCAAAAAAGTTAATTGCCGCACTTTATTTTTCCAATTTAACCCTTCATTTTGGAGGTTACATTTCCAGACCCACATACACGATAACCGCAATAAACCAGTGCTATTATACTGTACTTACAACCCACAAGCCACTAGACCACTAGAAGCGAGAATAATATTGAAAATTTGTTTTCGCCGCCCTGGAGAAGGTCCAATTATTCCGGTGTTCCCACAGGTCTCGAAACAAGTGTGCTTATTGGAGCATTAAGGGAATTACAGTCTGCGGGTAAAGTTTGGCGGACATTTAATTCGAGTACAGCAACTCCTATTGGGCCTAAGCTGTTCTTTAATGCTGGGCAATGGAAGCTTCGTTCATGGCCGTAAAAGTGTGCCAGAAACCAGTATACGTCGGTTACTACGTCTCTCGTTCACAGAGGCTTATCTGCTGGGTCGATTCCTTCGCACTCTGAAATGAAAGGTAGAGTAGGTTACCGAATCGGAGAGTATTAGTGCATAAACGCTTTGATACCAAGTTTGTCCCTAACTTTCATGTGACCTGAACTCATCACTTGCAATTATTGACACTTGAAGTTTATTAATTCAATTTGAAGGAATTGAAAGATCCAGAATTTGACTGAAAAGCAAAGGAAATTTAAAAAGTGGATATTTCAAAATTTTAATTGTCAACAAATTTATTTCTATGAGGAAGACATTTATTATTTATTTTGGCTTCCTCATAGAGGTAGATTTGTTAAAAATTTAAATTTTGAAATATCCTCTTTACAGCTTCAAATTTTATATGAGGAAACAATGTGCAAAGTTCTCTTTGCATCTTTTTTTTTTTCTCTTTAATTATCCATTTTGTGTGCAGCTATGAAACACCCTCACATCGCATTTTGATTAAGTACACATTTTTATCTTACTCTCTTAACTTTTGCGGAAGTTGTAAGAGAAAATATACATTTATTAAAAAATTTTGAATGCCATAAAATCCGAACGACTTTACCGATCGGCACCAAATTTTTTACGTAACAGGGCTGTATAGTATTTTTCGACTGTAGAACATTTCGGTTCATTTGTTAAGATTCGACGTGATTTAGAGAAAAAATTTGTTTTTTCGAAAAATTCAAAATTCAAAATTCTGTAAAATCGGAACCGCTTTACCGATTTCGCTGAAATTCAATACCAAACATCATTTGAAGTGTCTTTATTTATAAAGAACTATTTAGCTTAATTTGTAAACTTTTACGAAAGTTAGAGTGATTTATTTTCCTACTGTTTTCGAAAAACTGGGAATTTACCTATTTTTTTTTTTTTATTCATGGAAAGAACAAAAAGTTTCGGTTACTATTTGGGAACAATTTTTTTTTTTCTTGAATACCAAAGTCTAAAATTATTTTTTACGCACGACTTATCCAATTGATTTACCTTTTATTTACTAATGTGTTTCAGCTCAACTTGTCAGCGAAATATTCATTAATCTTTTTAGACGTTTTTATTTAATAGTAAAGAGAGATGGAACATTGTGTCTTAAGCGTCAATAAACGAACTCTCGAATCCACAAACAATTAAATTTTATTCATTACCTGGAAATAAATTCCTAAATATCAATTAATTAATTTGCCCACCAAAGGGTCTGGCTCCCTTTAAGGTGAGCGTCCATAGAACCAAGAAACATTCCTCGTTAAACCGTACTGAGTGGAATGTCACCGAATAAAGAGCGAAATAACTGACAAAACGAGATTACCTCGGCAACATCAAACGGAATGAGCTTAATTCCAAACGTTCATTCGAAAGTACATGAATAATTAAATTGCGTCCTTATTCGAATCTCTTTAGATTAATATGAAAAAGGATTTTAAAATGTTACCTGGTGTTGATCCCATTAAAAGTTCCATTAATATCTTTAATTTCAGTGCATACTTGTCGAAATTGTTTCCGAAATAAATATGCATTATCCGGAGCTTTTATGCATAAACCGGTATATTAAATTGAATATACAATGATATAGATCATAAACCAGTATATTAAATTAAATATACAATGATATAGAAATAACCCATCACTTTCATATTAAACATGAATTATTCACATGCTTAATATACCCATTACTAATTTGAATTGTAATTATGTAATGTAATTATAATGTAATGTGAAGAAATTGATTTTTTACTCGTATACAAAACTTAGTACACTGATTTATCTCAATAAAATTCCAGGAAATACATATTAATTTTGATATTGATAATTTTCGCAGTGCATTCGTTTCACATTAAGCACTGCATGATCACTTTGCTGTACCAATTTTATCGTAATATCGAATATATCTTTCTTGCCCGAAATTTATCTGTCGTTGGAATCATAGTATTGCAAGGAAAACGATACATCTACTGTACATGAAGTGACAAATATGTGGAGAATTTTCCAGGTCGACCGTCAAACTGCGTCAGCGTTTCATTTCACTCGCTGCAAGCATGAGGAACAAAAGGGCCGCTAATACCAAGCCACACAGATGTGCTTCCGCTCGTTCCATGCTTCGCTATTGAGAACATTGAAATCTTTGGCAAACACTCGTCTCCTCGGAAATCTCAAGAAGCCGAGGAACGATTCGTCAAAGTGGCTCTATATCGAGCTCTTCACCACTTGCAAGCACTACCGCCTCCTACCGGAGGTAACACTCCTCAAGATTCAAGGTCCTCAGGCAGACACGAGTTGGATTAAAAATCTAGAAACATTTTCCCCTTTCTTGAGATAAGAAGAGCTTCCTCTTTAGTCCGTGATATTACAAGATTCACTTTTTTCTTCATACTTCTTCTTCAAAGATGAAGCATTGATTCCGTTAGAAAGCTACAAAGTAGAACTTTACAAATGGTGTCTTTATTATTTTTGTTTTTTTCACAAAGCTACCTTTATGAGAAAGTATGTTAATCGATTTTGGCTTTCTCATAGGGAAATTTTGTAAGAAAAAAGAAAAAATGATAAGGAAGCAATTTGCACAGTTTAATTTTGCAACGCTATTTTTTTAAAGTTGAACTTCTGAAAAATTTAAACCACATAACAAATTATGACAAAGGTGTGTATCTATTGTTGGAAAGTAGTACTGATTACATGTGTGAAATTTCAGTTCGTTATCTCACGTTTTGCCAAAACTAGAGCAAAAACGTGGTTTTTCCGAAAATTTTAATGGTTATAATCCGAACCGATTTTCCGATTTCGGTCAAATCTAATACCGAACAACATCAAGAATAACTGCACTTATGAAGAATTATTTGGGAAATTATCATCAATTTGACAAAAGCTACAACACACGTCTTTTTTTGAAAATTTTCAAAAAGCCATAAAATAAAAATCTCTGCATACATTTTATAGAAAATTGGATCAATCAAAGACGAACTGCTGCTTCACTTGTGTGCCAAATTGTAGCTCAATCGATTGAACGGTTCTTGAGTTACAGGGGATGTAAATTTTGAAGGTCCTGCACACGCACATGAACAGACACATAAGGACATTTTTTCGAAACTACTTTTCTCAATGATTTGGACTTTTTTAACTATCTTGACATAATAATCTCGAAAAAAAAAAATTTTCACAAAAACAAACCTTATTTCATGCGGAAACAAAAATGTTTCGATCACGATTTTTTCCCCCTTGCAAAAAATGGTCTGAAACGTCAAAAAACGTGGTTTAAAAAAATGGTCCAAATGTATACGTGTGTAATGAAGGAACAATTAATATTACTATAACACTTACAAAGTTTACAAAAATGACTCACCCCATTTCGTTCTGATAAAATTTCCAAGATTTTGCAAAATGTCCTGCAATGCATTAGCTAATAAAAATTCTTAGCTATCGGGCTGAAGGTCCTATGTTGTACTCTCGATTTATTATAAAAAGTAAAAAATGTGATGGAGGAGCTAAATACTTAAAGGGGTAATTGTTTCGACCACAAAGTCTCCATTTTTTTTTTCTTCCGCACTTGCGGTGGTTTTTCTTTTTACAAATTTGACGTCGAAAAGATACCTCTTGTCTTAAGTGTCCTCGAATACCCATGTCGAATATCCATGCCCTTCAGTAGGCAAACTCCCTTTCTGCTGGATTTTTAATTTTATTTCCGGGTTCAAATTATACTAAAATGCTTTCATATACATATTCTAATGTAACTACGTTGGCAGATAAAGGGTCAACATGCATAAAATACGTTGGCAGTGAAGGGAAACGAGTCAGTCGAAACAGTGTTCTTTTTTTTATTAAACGGACTACTCTCACCCTCACTGTGAGGGTGAAAGTGGTCCGTCCAACTAAAAACCTTAAATAATTCCCTTCCTTCAAGATGACCTCGAAGGATTTGGTTGTAAATGAACCAACCAATTGGGGAATCGGTTATACTTCGTAGTTGCCCTACACACCATTTAACCGAAGCAATTTTTTCTAAATTTTCTTAAAAAAAGCGTTATAGACAAATGTAAAAAAAATATCTGGCATCTGAGACTTGGATTTTTTAAAAGTATGAGCAATCTGTGGATCATGCGCAGAGTGTTAAGCTGATAAATCCAGTTTCAAATCAACCGGTTCGTCCTACTGATCCTTACAAAAGAAAACAAAAATACTTTTTAACCCTTCAGCGGATTAACACACAACACGGCGTTTCCATAGATTGGAGAAATATCATTTTACAGAAATAAACGAGATGCCATATAACATCATCAGCAGCAGGTCCTCATTTAACTGCACCTGTCAGTGTATCAACGCAAAGTTTATCACATGTTGATTCGCGAATCTTCAACGACATGCACAAGCATAATAAATCATACTACGATTGTAGGCAGGTAAATTCCGTCGTTGGCGAATGATTTATTAAAGCAACGGAAGCGAATGTACAGCAATGAGGTAGCAGCTGCACACAAAAGGGTAGGAGGAGGTTCCCCACGTTTGTAGGGCTTCGTTAAGGACCTCTACATACTCTTCTCTGGCACTTGCCGTTGCTCACGTGACCTTCGCTTCGTTCTATATTCCTCTCATTTTTTAATATTCGTTACGCCACGAATTTACATACTTTCATGGTCACCAAGTCTACTTCGCCGGGAACAATTTCCATGGTTTTTCTTGCTCGACTTCAGCCTTTTTTCATCATCGTGAGGAAGATTGTAGCAAGCAGCAAAAGTTGTAGTAATTAAAATCATTGCAGAAGACCAAGATCATATCCCACAAGAGACATTCTCTGGAGAATGCAATATTTTTTTTTAAATTTAATAAATTTTCCTCTTTCGTTTCTAAATTTTTAATTAATTTTTTATAGAAAAAAATAGAAGCGAAACTCGACCCACTTTGGTTTTAGGCTCAAAAATGTTGTTATTTCATGCAGAATTTTTTGAGAATTTTTTCAGATTTTTAAATTTAGGCTTAAATACGTTAGCTTTGAGAAATCGCAGAAAAAAATCTGAAAAAATTTTCCAGTACTTTTTGGAGTCCAATCATATAAAAAAATTTTCGACCAAATCTGAGAGGTCGAGGGTCCGACCCAGGTCAAAACGGTATGTAAACGGTTTGTATTGACCCATGTAGGTTTTCTTAATACTGAATATCTTGACTATCGTTGATGCTCTCGTACAACTTGCACGATCCTTGCCGCAGGCGGAGAATAATGAAGACTCTGTCGCATTGTTGCGAAATACAATTAGAATATCGTCGCGTTATCGCGAAATACAATCAATATAGTTTGAACAATTTTATATAATTATTAACTTGTTACGCGGTACAAAGTTGTGATAACTCAACTCGTACTTAGCTAACGAAGGAGCCGCGCGTCACGATCTTGTAGAATTACGAAGACTCACCGACAGAGTAGCTGTTGAACCGAATGAGGACAGGGAGAAAAGTTTTTTCATTGACCCAAAAAAAATAGGAGGGTTGACTTCGTTTTCATTTATTTGAACGAACTATTCCTTCAATTTTGATGAAATAGCATTTCATTGCTTGTACAGAAACATCTAATTAGTGAGCAATTAATAAAAAAAAGTTTCATCGTTTGAATTAAAATTTGTTATTAACTTAGAGAAACGGTCTTCTTGATTCATCGCAAAGATGTAGTCGATGGCAGCCAGTGCAGGGAATTTCATTGTCCAATGTTGAACGCATATAGGACTGTCTCTTTTTTTTTCAGTAACTTCAAGTTTTCGAGATATGTTAGCTTGGAAAAAGGGCGTTTTTTGAAATATTGGATCGAAAAATCTGAAAGAAAATCACAGAGTGCTGAAAACTAATTATGTGCAAATCTGAAATACACGAAAAAAATGGTTGAATTGACTGAAAATACTTTATGTGGGCTTTTTACAAAAAGTATTTTAAGTTTGTTATTGCAGAAGCTGAAATTTCGATATTTACCAAAATCTAACTTTATCGCAAAATGAGAAACTGAAAAACACATGATTATCTCAAGTGTTCTAAAAAATCATCGTTCGCTCGGATTTCACACAAAAATCAAAACGAGTGTCGTTTCTTTTTTGCATTTAAATGTACTTGACTGTCAGGACATTTTCTAATGCGAAAGGTCGGAAAACTATCAATTCTAGGTAGGATTATGTTTGTTGCTGTGAAAACTTTTCTGAAAGTGCCAAATATTTATGAATAAAAAGTCCTAGTAAGGGAAAAAAATGATTAAAGGAAAATGCGCCTAAAAAATGAACCAAAATAAATCTTTCAGAAAATGCTTCTTTTTAACACTTTCCTCCCCATTTTATCTTATTCTTGCATCTGGGGATTATTTGTGCATTCAAAAAGAGCCGCAATGCTGATAATGCTAATTCAGGATGTATAAATACAACGACAAGGGGTTGGTTGGAACGATAACGAGCATTTGTCGGCTGCTTGGGTACCACTTGGTATTCGCGATGGGGAAGCAACGGCAGCCGGAAAGACGATTCAGCACGGCACGTAGAAACGTCGACTACTGAGGTACTTAGGCACCTACCCCTTTTCAACAGAGGGCTAACGTCACGAGTCGTAAACACGTGAAGCAGAAGCGTCGAGATTTTTTTTTGCAGCGTTTCATACGCATTCAGCGTTTGATAAGTATTTATTTCCGCATTAAATCGATGAAGACAACAATAATAATCATGCGAAGCTTGAAAACATTAAAAAACTACTTGAAAATGTTTCATTTATACAAATATTCTGCGAGAAACACTTCGACTATGCGCCATCTGGCGGAGCTCAGAGCCTACTAAGGATTCGGTTGTCCGCTAGATGGCGAAAAAGCGAAACGCCGTTCTCGCAAGCCGTTCGTAATTCCGAATGCCGACTGGTCGAATTATGAGTGCGGAGGCCCTTCGAATATATCTTAAGGGGCTTGCATAAGATTGAACCATCCATCTAGTTGATTTTTTTATTTGTTTTCTGTTAAAGTATTAGAATGACGAAGACGAGATTTTATAGACGATAACGAGGTCTTGCCAAGTATGGATTTTTTCTATTTAAGGATATTCGTAAAGAATGGAAATATTATTATTATTTTTTTTCATTTTTACTTTCTCATCACGTGCGAAGTACGTAAAAATAAAAAGTATTGCAAAGTTAAAAAGATAGACTTCTGAATTTTGATGAAAATACTTACATGTTTTGAATGTCCACGATTCCTAAAAAACACAATCACTTATTTCTGTCTCACTGACTTGTCTGTAGACCGCAATGAAATTTGGTGGTGACTTCTGCATTCAAATCCTGGCTTATGCACTGAAATCCCATTTGAAATTTCCACTCCATCTGATACTATACCTGAAATTTTGAAAAAAAAAAATTACTTTATTTGTGAATAATAATAAAGTTATCATGTTTCGGTATGACGCATACAGATAAAATTATCAACAAATCAGCAGTGAACAAGTGATTTGGTATAGTGACAACTTTTTCATCTTTTCAATTCCCTGCCTGAAATTTCTAAAACCATCCGTTATGAAATAGTACATTACGATACGAGTGCGTAAAAACTTTTTCTCACGTGTGTGAGGTTATTAACACTCATAAAGTCGTGACGATACACTTTATGATACACTTTAAGTGTATCGTCACGACTTTATGAGTGTTAATAACCTCAAATTATACACAATGCATAATTTTTTTCCGATTTTTATCCTATCGGGAAGTGATCGAAATTGTTTCTGAAACTCACTTTTGGCGGGACTGTACGTATCATACATCCTTAAATGTCGTAAAATAAAAATACAATATACTAAACACTAAATGAAACTTTTTATAATATTGTTATTGGTATGAAAATGGAATTATATTTATTAATTATTTTGCGGATTATGAAGTAAGTACGATAATAAGCTTATTATCGTACCCACTTCATATTCCGCTTCAGCTACTTCAGCTTTTCGATAAGCTTATTATCGTACCCAAACAACACAATAATTGGTTAATATAATTCGATTTATGTTCGTTTCAATACATAGTTCGTTATGAACGAACTACGTATTCTGTGGACACATGGAGTTTTACCAACAACATTTTAGGTTACTTTGACATAGAATTTCTTTCATTGAAACAAATATACACATTTATGTGCAAAATGATTTAGTTCAATTGCATCAGAAACCTTAACAGGAATATCACATGATTTAATCAAATCACAAACATATTCAAACGTATTTTCAGAGTCAGTCTAAAAAATATTTTGTCAACAGAAATAAACGGAGTAAACTGTTGATTCAACTAAAATTTAATTAATTCAAGCAAACGTTTGTTGACTTGACAAAATTCCCAATCAACAAAACGCATTTAGTTGAATCAACTAAATTTTTTTTCAGTGGAAATTCACGATAAAAACTTTACGCCAGTAACAAATGTGATGACAAAGTTGCGAATACGCGAGAAGAAAATATTCTTCACTTGTTTTATTTTACAATTTTGTTCACGTAATAGCTCAATTATAACAGAGGTTTTGAAATTACCATAAAAATATTCTTCACCTTTATCTTCACACATACAACTTTACTATTGTTAGTTGACAACGAATATCAAACTAATAATTACATTATCCACCGGTATTATACATTTCATATGACTTATTATCACAGACTAACTTAAAGATTATAGAGAATATAGTTTGCAACGTTTTTATCGTATGGCCAGATTATTATTATTTTGATATTTTTATCCATTTGTTGACATCAAATTAATGGAGTGGTTTTATTTAGTAACAAATCGAACTACTTCCACCCATTTTCGTAATTTTCAAAATTTCATAATAGTAATCAGTCGTACAATTAAAAATAGCTTGAACTATGTTCGAATTTAAAGTGAATAGGCCACACAGATTATTTAGCGACATTTTGTTGAAATAATAATATCTTCATTGTTAATAAATATTTCCAACGAAAATAAAAACCAGATTTTGAATGACTGTGTATTAATTCTTTATGAAATCCCTACCTTATCTTCCTAATAGTCTCATCGGAATTTTTTTTTTAAACGACTGCGTTTTCGGGCCCCAAGCCAAAAGTCTCGATTCGAAAGACTCGCCCGAAGGTAACACACATTTAATCAAACGCTGGAACGACATGGAGCTTAAAAATAACTGTGCAATCTGCACTAAGAGGATTTTGATAACACCCGTAATTCTCGAACGATTAAATAATGAAATCCTCTACATTTCTCAACGTCTATATGGACAGGAGAAATGTGATCACTCAAATTTACTGGGAGCACATCTAAAAAATAATAGAATCACGGAAGTTTCTGTTGAAAATTAATGAACCGGATGTGCATATGCCTAGTGCATCGGAATTTTATAAGTGGGTCGCTCAAAGCTCGAAGTTCCATTCGGAAGGAGATGGCGATCGTGCAGTTATCAGAGCCTGCAAGGATTAAATTCAACAGCGGAGCGGAGAAGCCAGAAGCCACAATTCTCTCAGCAGCTATCAAAATGTGGGTATAATTGTATATGGGACATTCCATGAAATCTCGATCAAGATCTGGTGATGACATCGGATCGGTTCTGTAATTTTTTGTACAAAAGTACTTGTCGAAAAACACGTACCGAATTTTTTTTAGATTTTTTAAACACTTTTACTCTAAGATATAATTTTTTGAAATTTTTAAAAAAATTTAATTTTTTTTATTTGAAAAAATTTAATTTTTTTTATTTGAAAAAATTTAATTTTTTTTATTTGAAAAAATTTAATTTTTTTTATTTGAAAAAATTTAATTTTTTTTATTTGAAAAAATTTAATTTTTTTTATTTGAAAAAATTTAATTTTTTTTATTTGAAAAAATTTAATTTTTTTTATTTGAAAAAATTTAATTTTTTTTATTTGAAAAAATTCTAAAAATTTTTATAAAATATAACAAAGTTTTTGAGCCTATGTAAAAATTGAGATTTTATAAATAGCAAAGACAAATTTGAAGAACAATTTAAAAAATAGAATTAAATATTAGAATGCATTTTTAGGAACAAAATGAACAGAAAAACTTCCTTATAATATAAATCGAAAAAGTGATACCATCAAAATGGAGGGATGACTATATTAAAATAGTATCGGGAGCATTTCATCTGAATCAGGATTTGGCGATGATTCTCGGATCAACTTTGTAATTTATTATACGAAAGTACGTGTCAAAAAACACGTTCGACATTTTTTAAAGATTTTTACAACACTTTTCACCTGAGATATAATTATTCAAGAAATTGTTCAAGAACCTCACATTTTTTTAACTCGAAAAAAATGCGGAAAATTCTCATATATCATAACGAAATTCAGTAGCTGAATCTGAAGATAGAGTTTTCATATGATCCAGAAACGGGAATACAAAAAATCTGGATAGCCAACAAATCATTGGGATGCATTTTTTTACAGAAAAATGAACAATAAATTATTTTATAATATGAAATGCATTCTAATCTTCCATTCTGTTTTTTAATCGTTTCTCAAATAGGTCTTTGACAGTTATGGAATCACGATCGTCGCATAGGACTCCAAAATTTTGTTCTATTTTTAGCATTTTTTCAGATTTACAAAAAATGAAATGAAATTTCTAAATTATATCTCAGATAAAAAGTGTTTTAAAAATTATTAAAAAATTTGGTACGTGTATTCTTTTATATCAACAATTTCGGAACGGTTCTGAGATGTCATGGAATGCCCCATATACATTTGTACGTACAAACGTACGTACAGAAATACATATACCCAAGTGTACGTGGCACAAATTCATTGGTTACGGTATTGCTAGAAGACGAGCTAAGTTTGGTGTAATGAGAAGACATCGATCGCCAAGAGACTCAGCGTCGCTATATCTACCAATCTATCTATCTACCCCCCAAGGCACTAGACTTTGGCACTGCAAAATTCAATCTAAGATCTCGAGGGATCTTGGAAGACACGGCAGAGGAGCAACGACAAGATGAACGAACGAGTGGAACAGACGATAGGCTTCATACGTATGTATGGGGGATTCGAGGCTGAGTTACTTATCGATCGACCTATACACATTACACTGTGCACCTGTAAACCAAGGGATGCACTGGACGATCACCCACCACTGATTGGCTTGAAAAAGACACAAGGTGGGGAAGGCCAATAACTGTACTGCCAATAACGGTAGCATTTCTCTTATCAAAGTGACGGTAACTGTGCCATAGATCTTCAGAAAATTACCGTTCGTACGTTTCATGCCAGAATTTAGGAAGTATTCAGGAAATATTGAGAGATCATTCACACCTTGAGAAGTATATAATTAAATATTGAGGTGTTGATCGGCTATTGGCGGCCAATTCCGAAGATTTTATTCCATTTTTTTTGTTATTGATGTTTATTTCTTGTATTAAATACGTTTGGACCTTGGAGTAGGTCCTTTTCAATATTTTCAATATATCTACAAGTGGAGAATTTATGAACGTGAGGTTATCAGATTTCGTTGTTATGTTATAACAGCAGTTAAAATTGGTAATATTATTGCATGGTCGATAGTTGACAGTGACAACATTGACATTTAAAATCCTGAAAATTAATCCAAACCAATAGTAAAAATATACTATCGGATAGTATATTGGATGCTTCGTATAGGGATCACTCTTTGGAGTGCAGCTCTTATATTGATTATAGTAATGGTTAATATCTGATTGTACCAAGTAAATTCCGTATAATAACCCTTACAATACACATAATACACGGTACCATCAAAATATTACCGCATAGTATATATTATTTAGTATATTCGGATATTTAAAATCTTAGTATCTATTTCTTTCGGTGCGTATTTATATCGGCCATTTTATGGTCGTTAAGCGGTAACATTCTGCGGCGTTTGGGAACTGTTTGTTTGATGGTGGTTCTAGGGTAGCGCTAATCCGATAGGATGTAGGTTTGGGTCACTTTTAGCATCTCGACCGATTGTCGGCTATATCGGATGGACTTCAACCGGTTCAATTATGGCCGACTTCCGGTAAGTCGACAGAGATCGAGCCGAATATAACTTCAGCCTGGTTTACGGTTGACCTTGGAAAACTTGACCAAGTATCGAATAAGACGGATAGACATTGAGCAATTCATTTAGTCCTAGAACTTTCAATGGTCGCTTTTACTTTATTCTTGCAGACACGTGCCGATTCCGGAAGAAACAGTAGAGAAAGGTAGACATTTTTTTTTTTTCTAAATAAGTGTGAATCACGACGATAAAATAACAAATCACAAACGCTGCTACTTTTACTCCACAAAGAGTGAAAAAAAAATAGAATTGCTGCGGGTATCGCAAAAATCTGGTATTAAGAGCTGACATTTTTTTAATAATAAATGATGAATAAACGAAAATAATTTCATTTAGTTAACGTATGGATTGCTCCCAATCGTTTTTCAACTATGGAGAGTACATATTTCGGTCCTGCAATAGAGACTTATTCAATTTACAAAATAAATATGTTACTTTCACGGTTAAAATGACCCAGCAACTGAATATGACACATTAATAACACCAAAAATGACAAATCATTCGATGCTATCTTTGGTGACGACCAAAATAACGACTAACACAACGGAGCTTTTTTGGGTTCAGAGCTTGCGTATCATTAATTCCCAGTGATGATGTCCGGATGACGGTAAAATTGTACCCTAAATGATAACCCAAGAAGAAGTCTCAGTGTTCGTTCTTCATTATGTTATAACGTCCAGCATCCATGTATGACTCGCATGGTTCAGAATTTGGAAATATCGTTTTGCGGCAAAATCTATTAATCTATACGCTGTTTTTATCTAATTTGAATTAGGATCGAAGGATTGTTTGAGGCAGTAGAATAAATGGAGTCTTTGTAAAGCATACAGCGAAAAATAGAATCGAGTACAAAACTTTATTGGAAGTTATCTAATTAAAAACAGTTTAACACTTATCTAAAAATTACCATTATTCTCATAATAACATTAACGGATGGTTGCAGTATGATATTCGTATAAAGCTGTAACAATTGTATTATTATCATTAATTAATTTAAATCTAATCATTATTATTGATATCGTTGGACGGATGAATGAAGATTTACTGATTTGAGGGATCATCATAGTGTAAAAATATCGAAGAATCAATTTTTTATTCATTATCCAATACTATAGACGGTTATAAACATGCTGATAACTTATTGTGGCGAAATTCGGAAAATTTTGGTGGATTCTCGCACTCGAAACTTTAAATGCGTTTTTCTTGAAACGTCATTATTCAAAATCGTGTACACTATCAAAGTGAGAGTTTTTAAGCCATCTGTCTCGAATTTTGACCCAACATTCCTTACACTATTCGATATCGAAGTATAGGAGCTTTTTTCATCTTCATATTTGTTTTGACAAAAAAATGGCGTAAAAATTGGCTAAACTCGATATATTATTTTTAACGCGCCGCTATTTTGGAAATTTTCATGTTTAAAAACCGTCCATAGCATGATACCAGTTTTCATACTGACTAATAATCTTCTTACAAACTTCGTTTTAGATCATATTTACAGCTAGCATATTTAGATCATATTTACAGCTAGCATATTTAGATCATATTAACAAGCATGTGTCTACATCGTGTACACCTTTCATTTTCAAAGATCTTCCGAGCGTTAAAAAAAATGTTAAAAACTTAAAAATGAACGTTAAAAAAATTATTTTCCATTTATCATGAGTGTTTTGATTTGACATTAAAAAATCAGACTGATTGACGTAGTCTAACCATCGAAAAAAAAATCGCGAAAATCAGCCATTTTTCGGACCGTTAAACTGTGATGAAACCCTTTTGAAACCAGCTCAGGAAATACAATCACGACAAAATGAATGTAGAACAAGCCGCCATTAGCAGTAATCCCGGCACGCAACCTCCATTCGAGTTATTTCATAGAGAACGGTCGTCGCTGCCTCTTGCTCCATCTGACACCAAGTTGGTTCGCGATTAAGCAACTGATGTATTTCGTTCAACATCATTTTGTGTTCCTGCAAGCAATAGAAACATATAACCGCCTGGTCTCATTACGATTCTAGCGAGATGAAGGAACACGAAACGGACCAAAACGGTCTCGTCCGTTGGAACACGAAACGGACGAATCGGAAAACGGCAAAATGGTCCGCTCTCTTCTATTAAACCTTAGTTCTTTGGTTGTGGAAACCGAAAAAAGAAGGGACTTTTTTTTGTAAATAATTATAATCTGTGCTGCAATTGATTAACTTTAAAGGCTCTATTTTCATCTATTCATTGCACATTCGGACTTTTTTGAGTTTGATACATATTTAATCGGTACGACAAAAACACGAAATCCTGAGGATGTGCCATAAAACCAACCGATATTCTTGTCATACATACCGGAAAACCAACTAGGCTTTCAAAAACAGGTGGGGGTAAAAAAGCGAATTACCAAAATGGTAAATGTTTAAAATAGCGGATTTCGAAATTCGGTACGTCTGAATCTAGAAATGTCATCATTATGAAACTCGCTATTTCGACCATTTGCTATTTTTACCTCCATCTTATTAAAATGCATTCAAAAGAGCGAATTATAAAAATGGCGAAAGGCTAAAAAACCGGATTCCATAATTATGGACATTCTACATTTGGACGTTTCTTATTTTTAAATTCGCTATTTTAGCCACTCGCTATTTCGGTCATTCGCTATTTTGACCTCCACCCCGATCCGTTCCCTGTCCGTTTGACGGTCCATTTTTGAGCTTTTACTTAAAAAGCACCAGTCGCACATCTTGTTAGGGCTCGAATTATTAAAAAATTCATACCACCAAATAACTCATATGCTCATTGAGTGTCTGTTGTCTTTGTGCTCTGGTGTTCACCACTTTGTTCGCCCTGGCTTGTACAGAAAGCACTAATCCTATGGTTGTGTGTTCGGCTATAAATTGATCAATTGTTTAAATATCCATAATACAGGGAGCGCTATAAATGTCACCATCTAATAATCTCACCAGGTGAAAGCGTCCGGAGAAGTTTTATCAACTTTTTGCAAACCGTTACCAAGTCCGTAAGGCATTTATCAGAACGTTCGTCAAGATCACCGGAACGAAAGCCGATTATGAAAAGAACGTCCATTTTAACATCAACTATGTGAAAGTGATTCTCGTGGAGAACATTTTTCCATTTTTCAAGGAACCTTTCACACTCGATTGGGTTGGTCTTCTCCATGAACTTCCAGTGCGTTTTTATCTCTTCTACGATTGGCTGGAAAGATTCCCAGGAAACCGTTGCGCTGCACTTGGAGCACACATAATCCGGATAGTTTTCTTCGGTTACCGAATATACAGGCAGAAGCATAGGTCCGTCGCATTGTCTATGATAATGATTGAATTATCAAAATATTTGTAATATGCTGAATTTTGTCGTATAAAAACAACAGCGAAATTTCTGTGCACTTTTTAATAAAACTAAAATTATCGACTGCAAAGAAAAAAGTATTCCTAAGTTTGTTTTGTTCAGAAAAACATGAAAAGTATTTTGCAATTATTTTATCGCAAAATCCTTATTTCCAACTTGAAGTGTAAGTTAGATTGATTTTTGCATATGCTAGTGTTTTTTGGTTAAATATCTATTTAGTATTTTTTTTTTGTTTACTTTACGATCGGAACATCGTTCTAAAATTCATTCATTCTTTCGTCGGTGGAAACAACCGTTCATGAAATTCATAACCGGTGGTTTTTCGTAGAACGATTGTTTTTACAGTCGTTATTACCAGTTTTAGATTTCACTTATGTAAAAAATCACCTGGTTTTTTGATGACTGTTTTTACGGTAAATTAGCTAGAAACGATTACCAGGGTTTTCGTTATATTTTCGCGATAAGTAACTTTCTGTACTTACTCTGCGCGACATTTAAATGCACTAAACATCGTTCCAAATTCCGTGGGATCTTTGCACCTCTCGCACATGCAATCGAGAAACTTTGAATTTGCAAGATTTCTCTTCCTTACAACGGTTCCCCAAAGACAAGGAACGTAACTGACTGTGATGTGCTCTCCTAAAATAAAAGTATTGCTTATGTCAATAAGGAGGCAATCTGATGTAATTCTCTTACAGACCTTTGGAAATTGGGACTGCTGCCCAAATTATTACACCCCCATCATCGGTAAAAGACTTGGAGCAGTTTGCCCTACAACTGTTCTCTATGTAAGAAGTGACATCATAAACAGCATGATATTGTACGGTGGTGGACGGAACGATAAAGCCATTATACTGCAAATATCAAGCATTATTTTAATAGAATTTATTATCCAAAGTTTAGAGGTATGCAAGTATATTGCAAGTCTATAAAAAAAGAACATGTAGTCTGCGCTCAGTTGGTATTCTAATTTCTTTTTTTTTTGTTCCCTTATAGAGGATGTTTTGTTTTCATGAAACTTTTATTTTAGTTTTTTCAATTTCCATGTCAAGTCACTCAGAATGGTCCAAGAAATCGAGAAAAGTAATTTAGAAAAATTTCTGTATGTATATTTGTATGTGAAGTATGTGCGTGCATTTTTTTTAAATCGATGCAAAAATTTTCATTTCATAGCTCCTTGAATTTTTCTAAAAAAATACGTGCGTGCTCTAGCTTTCGTAAAAATAGCGACAATTTTTTCAAATAATTCTTCATACGTATAATCACCTTAATATTATTTGGTATTGAATTTGATCGGAATTGGAAAAGCGGTTCGGATTTTATGGAGTTTAAATTTTTTTTTGAAATTCACGTAATTACTCACATTTTGGCAAAACATAAGATACCGATCTCAAATGTCATACACAAAATCGGTACTATTTATAAGAACGTCATAATCTGCAATGTGGTACAAATTTCCCAGAATTTTTACTGACATTATTTCATTAACTTTAGCAAAACGTAAGAGAACGTACTTAAATTTCATGGTGGGGGTCTAAATAGCGAATGATCAAAATCGTGAATGTTTAAAATAGCGGATTTCGAAATAAGGTACGTTTGAATCTAGAATGTTCATCATTATGAAATTGGCTATTTCAGGCATTCGCTATTATGACCTTCATCTCATTAAAATGATTCGAAGCAGCGAATTATAAATTGGCAAATGGCTGAAAAAACAAATTCCATAATTACAGGCATTCTATATTTAGACGTTCTTGATTCTTAAATTCGCTATTTCAGCCATTCCCTATTTTGGTCATTCGCTATTTTGACCCACTGAAATCACGGTACGTTTTCGTTGAGAATGTAAACACGGACTACAGCTCTATACTTGTGACCTTCACAGTTGTCTGTGTGTATCTCATGTTTACATCTGGAGCTTTATTGAGTCCGTGTTTTTATTTTCGACGAAAACTGACGGCTTCGGGCATCGAAACCGCAAATTACCGATGTTCTGTACTAAAGGCCAGTACATTAACCACTAGGACATTGCACCGGTTAGAAATAACTGTTATCTCGTTAATAAATTCATTGTCAAATAAGTTAATCCTCAATACAAATGATATGCATAAAAAATACCTAAGAAATTGGTTCTCATCAGAAAATTACTTTTCTATTCGAAATGTTTTAACTGATTACTGGCCAAGAAATGCATTGAATGCAGAGTATCTCTAACGCTGGCAGATCGGATCACGATAAAAATCACGGTGAAAATCACGCGTGAGTTTGAACACCAAAAATCACGACAGAATCTACGGACCATCGTTACCGTTTGAGCTTTTAAGTTTGCCGACCGTGATTTCTACCGTGATTTTCGGTGTTTAAATTCACACGTGATTTTCGTCGTGATCTTCGTCGTGTTCCGATCTGCTATAGGGAAGAGCTTATGCACGACTGTATTCTAAGTGTCATTTTATGGTGACATATATTATTATAATGGTTTATACCATTATGATTCTCATAATCTTGCAGACTTCAGCTTCCTCGATGTTATCGATTTTCAAAAACGTTTTAGCAAATTGAGCTGCTCTGCAGATTGCATCTTCAGGGAGAAGTTTTCTCGCAAGCGTTGACTGTATTGGATCTCGAAGATTCATTAGCTTCTTATAAGATTTCGGATCGTTCTTTCGTAGAGCAAGCGCTCTTATTACGCCGATAATCTCGTAGGCCTTATGGGGTTTTCCGTAATCTGTCCTAGAAATGTATACCCTCGACCTTGCGTACTTTTGTGTAAATTCGCACTCGGTTCCGTGATTCTTACACGAGCGACAAAGATGCCATCCACATTTACATATTTTTGCATTCTCGCCTGTGAGTTCGACGTAACAGTTCAAACATAACGGAGAAATGCTTAGGCCCACAACAGTGTTGCTCGTCGTGTGACCTCTGCCTGCCAAGTTTTGCGGCTCTGTTAGTATAGGGACCTTATCATGCATCACAGTCTTGCCGACTTTTATATTTCGCGTAGCTACGTAGTGCTTTCCGATCTCATCGTTCTCCACGAGTTTGTAGGCTTTACAATTTCTCGAATGAGTCTTCCAATGCATCATCTGATGGTCCCGACTGCAATAATGCACAACTCCACATGCGCCGCATGATTTTGTTCCGATCTTCTGGCACACCGCGCAGAGGTTCTCTTGTTCCTGCATTGTTTGAAGCTTTTGAAGTAGTTACTAACGATTCTGCTATTTAAATACTGAATTATTGCATACGGGAACAGAATAAAGTTAGCGTATTTTGATCTAGTGCGTTCATTAAATCGAATGTCAACTGAAATCACACGAAATATACCAGTACGTACGAGGATAACAACACCACTGACTACTTCCTCACTTGCTTATACCGCGAGTGGCTCAATATAACGCTATGGGGGGGATTCCCCAAACAAATTGAGTAGAAGGCGCTGAACAACAATCACCAATCATATATAAATCAATATATGTAGTCTGTATAAGAAGATGGACATATAGAATAACTATATACTGTATTTCTTTTAAATGGAATTTATATATAGTCTGCAGATTTTGTATAACGATTTTTATAGAAACGGTATATTCAATTTGCAGAAATTGTATTGCACTTTATATGATTTTTATAGAATCTTTATATGCATTGTATACAACGTAGAGAAAATGTATATGTCCACTACTGTATACGGCTCTTATGTAGATCTTTATATATAATTTTTATACAGTCTTCGTAAAAATTTTTTATTTGGGGAGTTTGGCAACCAGTTATTTTTCGCTAAAAACAGTATACGATAATAGTTAAAGGAACCAGGTTAAAAAAAAACGCAAGCGCTGGACCGCAAGCTTTGGCATTTCTGACGTCATTCCAACCGTGATCAAATATGACAGCGAGTGATTTGTCATTATTGCCGGGATTGAAATGTCACCATTTCTGCTAGACTGGCCGATATTTAAAAAAAAAAAGCGTGTCATATTAGTATATAATTCGACAAGTAACGTAAATCAATTTCTCTTTCATCATAAAAATTCTTAAATTTTTGTACGAATTTCAATTTTTCAATTTTTATGTTCCCATTATTTTTATTTTAACTGTAAAAATTTGTTTCCCATTATTTATTTTTTTTACCTTCGACAGTTCAATTTTTTGGTAACCTCCTGATTAGATAAAAAAATGTATTGTTAGTCGTAGTTTTGTTTAATTCATATGTTGAAGGGAAATTGCGCTTTTTGTTCAGCGGTAATATGCATAATTATAAATCGATGTTCATTGCACTTATCAAAACTTTCTTTTACAATGTTCCAAATTCGGGAATATTGATTCGCAGTGAAATTTACGAATCTATACGCAATTTCAGTCTAATTTCAACGAGGTATTCAAGGATTGTTCAGGGCAGTGAAAAGAAAATTGAGTCAAGAATATAGCAGAGAATAAGATCGAGTACAAAACTTTATTAAAAATAACCTAATTACAAACAGCTCAACACTTATCTAAAAATTACCACTATTCTCATAATATCATTAACGGATAGTTGTAATACGATGTTAGTATGAAGATGTATCGATATTATTATTATCATTAATTCCTTTGTATTCAGTTTATTATTATTCATATCGTTAGACGGATAAATAAAGATTTACGGATTAAAGAAATCATTATAGTGTAAAAATAACATAGAATAGATTTTTTTCATTATCCAATACTGTAGACGGTTATAACCATGTTGTTAACTAATTGGGGCAAAATTTGGTCGATTACAGTTTCTACAGTCTTTTTCGCTCCCGAAACTTTGAACCCGTTTTTTTTTAAAACGTAATTTTTCAAAACAGTGTACACTTTAAAAACAAGAGTTTCTAAGCCATTCGTTGCAAATTTTGATACCACATTCTTTACGCCATTCGTTATCGTAGTAGGGAAACGTTTTTTTAAATCTTCATATTTTATTTAAGGAAAAACGTTCGTAAAAATTCGCTAGGCTCGATACATTTTTCTTTCAAACCATCGCCATTTTATCGATTACGATGTTAAAAAAACGGCCCATAGTGTAATACCAGCTTACATACTGACTTATAATCTTTTTGCAAACTTCGTTTTAGATCATATCTACAGTCACAATCATGTGCCTACATCGTGAGAACACCTTTATTTTAGAAGACATTTTCGACGGTTAAAAAAAATTCTAAATAATTGAAATAAACGTTTAAAAATCCATTTTCTATTCTTCATGATTTTTTTAATTTGACGTTAAAAAATCGGACTGATTACCGTATTTTAACTAACGAAGGAAAAATACCTGATTTTTGCGATTTTTTTTTTTTTTGTTGGATAGGATACGATAATCCGTCTGATTTTTGACAGATAGATTTTTTTAAGGATCATCACAGTTGATGACCCTTCAAGAAATCTATTGAACTTAATAAATACAATCACGAAACAATTTATAAAGAACAAGCCGCCAACAATTGCTGTACTTCTGGCACAGATGCAATTTGTCGTAATTCCTCCGAAACGACGTACGCTATCGCTTGGTCTAGACCACGCCAAGAGGGTTCGCGATGAAGCAACTCATATAATTCGTTCAACATCTCTTTATGTTCCTGCAAGCAATAAAAAAAGTAATCGCCCGATCTCATTACCATTATATCATTTTGACGTAAAACCAAACAGATCTAAAACGGGCACGTCCATTGGAGATCGAAATGGACAAATCGGAAAACGGCAAAATCGGCCGCTCTTTTCTATTAAAAGCTTAGTTCTTTTTAATTGTAGAAACCGAATTTTGGAAATTGAATTTCTTTTCGATTTTCGGTCAAATTTGACATGTTTATAAAAAATGTTGAACAAAGCTGATGTATCTTTTTATTTTTTCTGCAATTTTTCGGTCGTGTTCGTCTTTTTTTTTTCGTATTCACAAAGAAATTTGAAGCATCCGTTTAACAGTTGAATGAAATTTCACTTATAATCAAACTTCACGACAGACAATTGCTCCGAACCTGAAACTCGAAATTTTAATTGAAACTGATCTTACAGGGCGGAAAGGGCGATATTCTGAGCTTCGAAAATTCATAACTAGAAAACTATTGATCTAAACGAAAAAATTGTAAGTTCTTTTTCTTTTTCGAATGATCTAAAGATAACGAAAAAAGATACGCGAACGTCAATATGTCGCATCTGAAATTTAGGGACATGAAGTTATTCAGAGTCGCATTCATGTACGTATTCAATTAACTACTCGGAAGGTCAGTCACTTTAACAGGACGATGTATGTATTTGATACATGTGTCATGATGAAAACTTGCAGTATCTATTGAGAGACAATATCCAACGATTAAAATAATAGTTTTCCGTGAAAGTTTTTCAAACGTGTCATTATTATAATAAATCCATATGCGATCATGTGATACCTAAGATTATTGTACGCTTAAACTTTTCTCATAGTTTATCAAATATCGAATAGATTTTTTAATATAATTATGTATATTAACAAAGATGTGAATAGTCTTAGGGTCTTAAAACTCAAATTCATATCCACAAGATTCCAGGTTTGAATCCCACAGGTGATAAAAAAATTTTGTAACTTTTTCCGCGATAAAATAGTACTAGACTGACAAATAAGTTAAAACATGTCAAAATAATAGTAAAAATAAAGTCGTGTAATTAAATGCAACAAATCCAACAAATTGTTTTTTAGTATAGTCCTTTTTTGGTTGTTACAACCAGAAACGAACCCCAAACATTAACGGAAAAAGACAGTTTTACTAATGTTTACGGTCTGTTTCGTTTCCCAACAGACGTGACCATTTGTCGGTCCATTTTTGAGCTTTTTTCTACATCGCACAACTTGCTAAGGCTTAAATCATTATAAAGTTCATACCACCCAAAACTTAATACGCTCATCACGTGACTGTAGATGGCGTCTTCTGCGGTTCAACTCTTTGTTTGCCCTGGATAGTACGGAAAGCGCTAATGCTCTGAATTGGTTTTCGGCTATAAATTGACGAATTCTTGAAATATCCATAATAAAGGAAGCGCTGTAAGGTTTATCATCTAATAATCTCACCAGGCGAGAGTAATCGGTACATTCCTATGATCCTTTTGCAAGTCTCTACTAAGTTGATTAGAAATGATTCCGATCTTTTGGGAATAAGTTCACCGAACTGAAAGCCGTATATTAAAATGATGTCCAATTGAGTGTCAATTGTGTGGTAGTGATTCTCGTGGAAAACGTGGTTCCATCTTTCAAGGAATCGAGTACACTCCTCTAGGCTGTTATTATCGTAGAACATCCAGTCCACACATATAGCTTCTTCGATTGGCAAGTAAGTTTGCCAAGACATCCTTTCGGGGCACTTGGAGCAGACATAGTCCGGGTTCTGTTCGTCCAATACCGAGAATGTAGGCGGGACCAAAAGTCCGTCGCAATTTCTATAATAATGATTGAATTACCGAAATATTTGTCATATGTTCAATTACCTTGTATAAACATGATAATGGAATTTTAGTAAACTCTTCAGCAAAAACCAAAATGCTCGATCGCAACGAAAAAAAAAATTCATAACTTTGTTTTGCCCAGAAAAACATAAAAACCACTGCCTGCTCGGAGTTCTACTTTACCGACACGCGATATTGGCTTCGATTAATATCGACAGAGATAATGTGTATGAACGAAATGTGTTGGATCGGTTGTGCGGAACTAAAACGTGTATTAATGCTCCTGTGGGGTATCGGATTGTGTAGTAAAGAATGTGTTGGATTGAAATGTGTAGGAACGACGTGAAGAGAAAAAAGCGCATGAAGATTAGAAATATGAAAGAATACTGGCGTCTAGTATCGGCGTTGTGGAAAAACGCATGTGGTGGATCTGCACTGTGGTGAAAAGGAATAAACGGGAAAGAAAAAGGGCTGCCCACACGCAAATGCACGCACGCTACCACGTGTTTTGACAGTTGTTTTCACGGTGAATGAGCTAGACACGCGATATTCGCTTCGATTAATATTGACAGAGATAATGTGTAGGAACGAAATGTGTCGGAAAAGTTTTTGGTGAATCGGTTGTGCGGAACTAAAACGTGTTTCAATGCTCCTGTGAGGTATCGGATTGTGTAGTAAAGAATGTGTTGGATTGAAATGTGTAGGAACGACGTGTAGAGAAAAAAGCGCATGAAGATTAGAAATATGAAAGAATACTGGCGTCTAGTATCGGCGTTGTGGAAAAACGCATGTGGTGGATCTGCACTGTGGTGAAAAGGAATGAACGGGAAAGAAAAAGGGCTGTCCACACGCAAATGCACGCACGCTACCACGTGTTTTGACGGTTGTTTTCAAGGTAAATGAGCTAGAAACGACGGTTATCAAGATTGCTAGGGCTTTCTTATTATATTTTACGATTACTAATTTTCTATACTTACTCTGCGCGGCATTTAATCGAACTAAGCATCGTTCCAAATTCCGTCGGGTCTTTGCACCTATCGCACTGGCAATCAAGATATTTTAGATTTGCAAGGGTTACCCTTCTTACTATGTTACCCCAAAGAGCAGGAACGTAGTTGATTGAGATGTGTTCTCCTAAAAACAGAAGTATATTAATTTCAACAAAGAGGCAATTTGATGTACTTCTTTGACAGACCTTTGGCAATTGGGGTTGCTGCCCAAATGATGACTCCCTCTTTCTCGGTGAAAGATCTGGAGCAGTTTGCCCTACAATTGTGCTCGATGTATGATGCGTTAAAATAAAGTGAATGATGTTGTGTGCGGGTCGACGGAACAATCACGCCATTACTCTGTAAGTATCAAGTATTATTTTTATTTAATGAGAACTTTATAGTTCTGAGGTATGCAAGTATTTTGAAAATCTAAAAAGGAACAAACATGTGGTCTGCACTCAGTTATTATTCTTATTTCCAATACATTTTTTTGCTCCCTCACAGAGGAGCACTGTGAAAAAAGCATATCGTTGATTTAACGATTTCACATGGTAAAATGCATATAGGAAGGCTTGCAATGTTTTATAGTTAAAGTGATGACAATATGGTTCAATAACCGGTACTTCCAAGTTTATTGAAAAAAAAACGTTGAAATCGTATATGCAACAAAACGGCATGTTCAAAACTATAAGAATAGTTTTTGAAACGATTATCATCTTGATAATTGCTATTATAATTATGTTTGCTATAGCCATGAAATATAGACGTTCCTCCTGGGAATTATATTAATGGTTGATCTAATTATTTTCTTAGATTTGCTATAACCATAGAATATAGTCATTCCTCCCGGCAACTATATACATTATAGTTAGATTATCGTCGGACTAACTATTTTCTTTTATTAAATTACGATATCTTTCTGTGAGTGAAGCTTTGTTCTCATGACATCTTTGTTGTTTTTGAGATTTTCATGTCAGGACACTCAGAATGGCTCAAAACATCGAGAAAAGTGCTGCGTGAGGGTGAGCATGAGCGTGTGTGAGTGTATGTGCATACATGCGTGTGTGTGCGCGTGTGTGGGTGTGTGAAACACATGAGATAACGATCTCAAAATTAATACATATTTCGCGATGATTAGTACATAGATTCGTCATAGTCTGCAATGTGATTCAAATTTCTCAGAATTTTTTATTTAAAAAAGAAAATCCTAATGCATAAGCTTTAGCAAAACATAAGAGAGCGAACTTAAATGTTATACATGAAATCAGTAGCATTCAGCAATAATAGTCACATAGTTTCGTCCTAATTTAATATAGGGTTAAAATTTTTCGAAAAATGAAGCTGCAAATTTGAACTTTGCAAATTGGTTCCTCATCATTTTAAGTTATTTTTACAAAGCTTCCTCTATTAGGAAGTCAGAATCAATTTATATACTTTCTTATATAGCGGTAGCTTTGTAAGAAAAAACCAAAAATAATGAGGAACCAATTTGCGAAGTTTAATTTTTTTTGTACCCTATGCATTATTCCCTATACGGCTGTAGCCGATTTCCCCTTCTGTATCACATTTGCCTCTGAGCAAAGCTCAGAGAACTGAGGGAAATTGCAACCTCCGTGGATACAACCGGTCTCGAGTTTGGCTCACGATATAGGAGCTACGGCCCGTTTTCGTTGAGAATGTAAACACGGACTACAGCTGTATACATGTGACCTCCACGGTTACCTGTGTGTGTTTCATGTATCCATCTGTAACTTCATCGAGTCCGTGTTTTTATTTTCGACGAAAATCGACAGCACCAGGCATCGAACCCGTGACCTACCGATGCTGTGTACAAGAGGCCAGTCCACTAACCACTAGACCTCTGCACCGATTAGCAATAACTGTTATGTTGATAATAAATACATTGTCGCACAAGTAAATATTCAATAAAAATAATATGCATAACATATGCCTAAAAACCTTGTTCATAATATAAAATTAATGTTCTAATATAAATCAGCTAAATGATTACTGACCGAGAAATGCATTGAACGCAAAGTATCTCTAAGTGCCTGTATTCGTAGACTGTATTCGTAGTGGCATTCTATGGTAACTTATATCATTTAAATAATTCATACCATTATGATTCTCATTATCTTGCAGAGTGGCTCTAACGCGATGTCATCAATTTTGTAATGAGCTTTGGCGAATCGAGCTGCGTTGCGGATTGAACGAACAGGGACGAGTTTACTTGTGAGATCCAAAGATAATGGATCTCGAAGACTTAATAGCTTCAAAAAACCTTTCATATCAGTCTTCAGTAGGAAAAGCGCTCTTATTAGGCCGATGGTCTCGTAGGCCGGATGAGGTTTTCCGTATGTTGTCCTTGGAATGCGTACCTTCGACTTTGCATACTTCAATGTGAATTCGCACTCATCACCGTGGGTCTTACATAAGTGACAAAGATGCCATCCACATTTACAGATTATCGTCTCATCGCCTTCGAGTATGTTGTAACAGCTCAAACAGAACGGAGCCATTTTTAGGCCCACATCTGTGTCGCTCTTTTCCCTTCCAAAGGTTACCGAGTTTTGCGGTACTGATAGTATAGGGGACTTATCATACATTACAGGGTCGCCGACTTTTATGTTTCGCGTAGCTATATAGTGCTTTCCGAGCACAGGGTGGTCGACGAGTTTGTAGGCTTTACAATGTTTTGAATGAGCATTCCAATGCTCCATCTGATGATCCCGAGTGCAATAATATGCAGATTCGCATGCGTTGCACGTACGTACTGCCCTCTTCTCGCATATCTCGCAGTAGATCTCTTCTTCCTGCATTGTTGGGAGCTTCTGGAGTAGTTACAATCGATTCTGCTATTTAAATACCGAATTATTGTATACGGAATCACAATTAAGTTAGCGTATTCTAATCTAGTGAGTCCATTAAATCGAATGTCAACTGAAATCACACGAAATATACCAGTACGTACGAGGATAACAACACCACTGACTTCTTCCTCACTTGCTTATACCGCGAGTAGCTTAATATAACGCTATGGGGGGGATTCCCCAAACAAATTGAGTAGAAGTCGCTGAACCACCATCATAGCGCCCGCGAGAAAAAAAAATCATATATAAATCAATATATATAGTCTGTATAAGAAGATAGACATACAAAATAACTATACAGTGGAACCTCTCATTGCGTACACACTCGTAGCGTACGTTGGTAAGTGGAAGGGCACGTATCAGCGCTGTGATTGGACGATTTCGCGAGAGAGAGTGAGAGGCATGAACGTTTCGCGTGCCTGATTGGTGCTTCACTTAGCGTACATGTCTCCGCATTATGTACGCTATGAGAGGTTCCACTGTATACTGTATTTCAATTATATGAAATTTATACATAGTCTGCAGATTTTATAAAAGGATTTTTGTAGAAACGTTATATTAAATTCACATGAATTGTATTGCACTTTATATTATTCTTATAGAATCTGTATATGTATTGTATACAACGTATAGAAAATGTATATGTCCACTTTCGTATACGCGATTCAATTGAATAACCTACATTGTTTTGTCGCCCGATAATTTTTTTATACTTATAGTGCTATTCACTGCACTTATACCAAAACTTTCTTTTACAATGTTCTTAATTCGGGAATATTGATTCGCAGTGAAATTTACAAATCTATACGCAATTTCAATCTAATTTCAACGAGGCATTCAAGGATTGTTTAGGGCAGTTAAATAAAGTGAGTCAAGAATACAGCAGAGAATAAGATCGAGTACAAAACTTTATTGGAAATGATCTAATTAAAAACAGCTCAATTCTTATCTAAAAATTACCACTATTCTCATAATATCATTAACGGATGGTTGTAGTACGATGTTAGTATGAAAATGGATCGATATTCTTATTATCATTAGTTCCTTTGTATTCAATTTATTATTATTCATATCGTTAGACGGATGAATAATGATTTACGGAGTAAACGGTTATAACTATGTTGTTAACCAATTGGGCCAAAATTTGGTCGATTTCAGTTACTACAGCCTTTTTCGCGCCCGAAACTTTGAACGCGTTTTTTTTTAAAGGTAATTTTTCAAAACAGTGTACACTTTGGAAATAAGAGTTTCTAAGCCTTCCGTCTCAAATACTGATACAACATTCTTTACGCCATTCGTTATTGAAGTATGGAATTTTTTTTTTTTAATCTTCATATTTTATTTAAGGAAAAACGTTCGTAAAAATTCGCTAGACTCGACACATTTTTTTTTTCAAACCATCGCCATTTTATCGATTTCGATGTTAAAAAACGGCCCATAGTGTAATACCAGCTTACATACTGACTTATAATCTTTTTACAAACTTCGTTTCAGATCATATCTACAGCCACAAACATGTGCCGACATCGTAAGAACACCTTTATTTTCGGAGACGTTTTCGACGGTTGAAAAAAAATTCTAAATAATTAAAATAAACTTGAAAAAATGCATTTTCTATTCTTCTTGAGTTTTTTAATTTGACGTTAAAAAATCGGACGGATTACCGCATTTTAACCAACGAATGAACAATAGCTGATTTTCGCGATTTTTTTTTTTCGTTCTCTAGAATACGTTAATCGGTCTGATTTTTTACAGATAGATTTTTTTAAGGATCATCACAGTTGATGACCCTTCAAGATATCTATTGAGCTTAATGAATACAATCACGAAACAATTTATAAACAACAAGCCGCCAACATTAGCTGTACTTCTGGCACAGCCTCAATTTCTCGTATTTCTTCCGAAACGGATTGCGTTAGCCTTTGCTCTACAGGACACCAATGGGGTTCGCGATGAAGCAACTGATGTATTTCGTTCAATATCTGTTTATGTTCCTGGAAGCAATAAACAAAGTAATCGCCCGATCTCGTTACCATTCTAGCATTTTGACGTAGCACGAAACGGACCGAAAACGTAACCGACTAATCGAAAGACGGCAAAATCGGCCGCTCTTTTCTATCAAAACCTTAGTCTTTTTTTGATTGTTGAAACCGAAAAAGGACTAGACTATTTTTTTTTGTCAATAATTATAAGCTGTGCTGCAATAAATCAACTTGAAGAGCTTCATTTTCATCTTTTCATATCACATTCGGACGTATTTGATAGTTCGGTACATTTGATCGCTGATAACAATTAAATTTTTTTAATGTCATCGGTGGGACTCGAACGTGAAACACTGAGGATATGAATCTAAACTTAAGACATTCGGCTATTCATACCTTCATGGGAATCTTTCTTTTTCTGTCTATCTGAAGGACGAGGAAATTTCAAATATGTTATGATAACTTACTTGTATAATTACGTCTAAAATTATTCAATTACCGACTCGGAAGGTCAGTCACTTTAACAGGACGATGTGTGTATTTTACACATGTGTCATGATGAAAACTTGCGATATCAATTAAGAGACAATATTCAACGATTCAAATAATTGATTTCGGTGAAAGTTTTTTTTAAACGGGTCATTATTATAATAACTCCAGATGCGATCATGTAATACCTAAGATTATTTTACGCTTAAACTTTCCTTATACTTTATCAAATAGACGATAATGATCATATATATTAACAAAGATGTGAATAGTCTTGGGGTTTAAAGTCAAAATTTATATCCACAGGTTTCCAGGTTTGAATCCCACTGGTGACCTAAAAATTTTGAAACTGTTTTCGCGATATAATAGTACTGAACTGACAAATAAGTTAAAATATGTCAAAATAATGGTCAGAATAAAGTCGTGTAATTGAATTCAACAAATCCAACAAATTTTTTTTCAGGACAGTCCTTTTTTGGTTGTTGCAATCAGAAACGAACCCCAAGCATTAACGGAAAAAGACTAATGTTTTACTAATGTTTGAAGTCCGTTTCGTTTCCCAATGGACGTGACCATTTTTCGGTCCATTTTTGGGCTTTTTCCTACATCGCGCAACTTGCTAAGGCTTGAATAATTATAAAGTTCATACCACCAAAAACTTAAGATGCTCATCAGGTGTCTGTAGATTGCGTCTTCTGCGGTTCAACTCTTTGTTTGCCCTGGATTGTACGGAAAGCACTAATGCTCTGAATTGGTTTTCGGCTATAAATTGACGAATTCTTTAAATATCTACAATAAAGGAAGCGCTGTAAGGTTTATCATCTAATAATCTCACCAGGCGCGAGTTTTCGGTGCATTTTTACGACCTTTTTGCAACTCTCTATTAGGTCGATTAGAAATAAATCCGATTTTCGGCCAAGAAGTTCAGCGAACTGAAAGCCGTGTATGAAAATGATGTCCATTTCAGTGTCGATTGTGTGGAAGTGATTCTCGTGGAGAACTTTTTTCCATTTTTCAAGGAATCGATTACAGTCCTCTAGGTTGTTTTTATCCAAGAACCTCCAGTCCACGCAAAGCTCTTCTTCGATCGGCAAGAAAGTTAGCCAAGGCATCCTTGCGGCGCACTTGCAGCAAACATAGTCCTGGCAGTGTTCGTCCAATACCGAGAATCTAGGCGGGACTAAAAGTCCGTCGCAATTCCTAAGATTATGATTGAATTACCAAAATATTTGTCATATGTTCAATTTCCTTGTATAAACATGATAATGGAATTTTACTAAACTCTTCAGCAAAACCAAAATGGTCGATCGCAACGAAATAAAATATTCCCAACTTTGTTTTGCCCAGAAAATCATAAAAACCACTGCCCGCTCGGAGTTCTACTTTACCGACACGCGATATTCTCTTCGATTGATACCGACAGAGATAATGTGTAGGAACGAAATGTGTTGGAAAAGTTTTTGTTGGATCGGTTGTGCGGAACTAAAACGTGTTTTAATGCTCCTGTGGGGTATCGGATTGTGTAGTCAAGAATGTGTTGGATTGAAATGTGTAGGAACGACGTGTAGAGAAAAAAGCGCATGAAGATTAGAAATATGAAAGAATACTGGCGCCTAGTATCGACGTTGTGGAAAAACGCATGTGGTGGATCTGCACTGTGGTGAAAAAAAATATGCGGGAAAAAAGGGCCGCACGCACATGCGCACATACACACGCCCACGTACGCTCCCCACGTGTTTTGACGGTTATTTTTACAGTAAATGAGCTAGAAACGTCGGTTATCAACATTGCTAGGACTTTCTCATTATATTTCACGATAATTTGTTTTCTATACTTACTCTGCGCGGCATCTAATTGAACTAAACATCGTTCCAAATTCCGTCGGATCTTTGCACCTATCGCAGTTGCAATCAAGATATTTTAGATTTGCAAGATTTACCCTTCTTACTATGTTACCCCAAAGAGCAGGAACGTAGTTGATTGTGATGTGATCTCCTAAAAACAAAAGTATATTAATGTCAACAAGGAGGCAATTTGATGTACTTTTTTTACAGACCTTTGAAAATTGGGAGTGCTGCCCAAACGATTATTCCCTCTTTATTGGTGAAAGATCTGGAGCAGTTTGCCCTACAATTGTTCTCGATGTATGATGTGTTATAATAAACAGAATGATGTTGTACACGAGTCGACGCAACGACAAAGCCATTACTCTGGAAGTATCAAGTATTATTTTTATTTAATTGATCATTTATAGTTCTGAGGTATGCAAGTATTTTGAAAGTCTAAGAAGGAAAGAACATGTGGTCTTCACTCTGTTAGTAGTCAGGACACTCAGAATGGCCCAAAACATCGAGAAAAGTGCTACGCGAGCGTGTGCGTGAGTGTGTGTGAAAGCGTGAGCATGAGTGTGTGTGTGTGTGTGTGTGTGTGTTTTACAATTTTCGGAAAATTCACATATTTACTTCAACTGTAGAAAGACATGAGATAACGATCTCAAAATTAATACATATTCAGCGATGATTAGTACATAAATTCGTCATAGTCTGCAATCTGATTTAAATTTCTTAGAATTTTTACTTTAAAAAAAAAATTATTGCATAAGCTTTAGCAAAACATAAGAGAGCGAACTTAAATGTTATACATGAAATCAGTAGCATTCAGCAATAATAGTCACATAGTTTCGTCATAATTTAATATGGAATTCAAATTTTTCGAAAAATGGAGCTGCAAAGTTGAACTTTGCAAATTATTTCTTCATCATCTTAAATTATTCTTACAAAGCTTCCTCTCTATAAGGAAGTTGAAATCAATTTATATACTTCCTTACATAGAGGTAGCTTTGTAAGAAAAAACCAAAAATAATGAGGAACCAATTTGCAAAATTTAATTTTTTTTTGTACCCTTTGCATTATTTTCTATGCGGCTGTAGCCGACTTCCCTTTCTGTATCACATTCGCCTCTGAGCAAAGTACAGGAGCTACGGCCCGCTTTCGTTGAGAATGTAAACAAGGACTACAGCTGTATACATGTGACCTCCACTGTTACCTGTGTGTGTTTCATGTATACATCTGTAACTTCATCGAGTCCGTGTTTTTATTTTCGACGAGAATCGTCAGCACCCGTGACCTACCGATTCTGTGTAGAAGAGGCCAGTCCACTAACCACTAGACCCCTGCACTGATTAGCAATAACTGTTATGTTGATAATAAATACATTGTCGGAGAAGTAAATATTCACTGAAAATAATATGCATAACATATGCCTAAAAACCTTGTTCATAATAGAAAATTAATGTTCCAATCTAAATCAGCTAAATGATTACTAACCGAGAAATGCATTGAATGCAAAGTATCTAAATGCCTGCATTCGTAGACTGTATTCGTAGTGGCATTCTATGGTAACTTATATTATTTTAATAATCCATACCATTATGATTCTCATTATCTTGCAGACTTCCTCTTCCTCGAAGTCATCAATTTTGTAAAATGATTTGGCGAATTGAGCTGCTTTCCGGATTAAATCAATGGGGAGGAGTTTATTTGTGAGATCCGAATATAATGGATCTCGAAGACTCATCAGCTTCTGAAAATCTTCCGGTTCACTCTCTCGTAGAGCAAGCGCTCTTATTAGGCCGATGGTCTCGTAGGCCGGATGAGGTTTCCCGTAGTCTGTCCTCGAAATGTGTACCCCCGTCCTTGCATACTTCAGTGTGAATTCGCACTCAGTACCGTGTTCCTTACATGAGCGACAAAGATGCCATCCACATTTACAGATTTTCGCATTTTCGGCTGTGAGTATTATGTAACAGCTCAAACATAACGGAATAATTTGTAGACTCCCCTCTGGGGCCTTTTCCTTTCCGATGGCTGCCGAGTTTTGCGGTGCTGATATTAAAGGGGCCTTATCATACATTACAGTCTCGCCGACTTTTATGTTTCGCGTAGCTATATAGTGCTTTCCGAGCTCAGGGTGGTCGACGAGTTTGTAGGCCTTACAATACCTTGAATGAATCTTCCAATGCGACATCTGATGATCCCGACTGCAATAATGTGCATCTCCGCATGCACTGCATGTTTTATTTGATTTCTTGCCGCACACCGCGCACGTGTTCTCTCTTTCCTGCATCGTTGTAAGTTTGCGGACTAGTTAAAATCGATTTACTCTGGTTTATTTCCGAATTGTATACGGAAAGACAATAAATTAGAGTATTTTGATCTAGCGCGACCGCTCAATCGAATATCAACTGAAATCACACGAAATACCGATGCCTACGAGGATAACAACATCACTGACTTTGTCCTCAATCGCTTCCGCTGCGAATACCTTGTTGTGGCGCTATGGGGGGGATTCCCCGAACAAATTGACTGATAGGCGCTAAGCAACCACCCTAGCAGGTTTGGAAACCAATTATTTTTCGCCAATAATCGTACTAAATACCCGGTCAAGAAACCAGGTTCATTTCTCCACAAGACTAATTGTTATTCATGGTTGACAATAACCACATTATCAATTTTGTAAGTGTTTAACTACACCGAATAACTATTTCAATAATTGTCCAACGAATATCCGGCTACTGGTTGTTTTAAGAGTCAACTGTACCGCCGGATAACCGCTTCGATAACTACGGGCACAATTTAACAAAATTATCATTTTTTCACGTATAATTAAACGGATCATTTTATAAATGTATTTATATATTCGGCTTCGTGCGGCGGTTTCGTACATTTATATGAAAACGAGATAAAAAAATTGTTTAGTCTTTAGTAGGATTTGAACTTTGGATCCATTATTCTGCGCCGACCAATCGGCTATTCGTACCTTTGAAAATGAAAGTTTTCATTCTATATTTGAAGTATGAAAAGATCCTCATTATGTTATAAATTTTCACACTCATATAGTTGAGCTGATTATATATTTTTTAACCGGATGAAAAGCTGGTTATTTATAAAAATAATTAACCATTTCACGAATTAGGTAAAAGTATTCGTTCACTCATTCGTATTCTCCAACGGTCGCGGGTATTTTTTTACAATAATCTTGATGAATTAACGATTTGTGAGTCAGGATTTTTTTTTAATATAAAATAGGCCACATTTATATAAATGTAAAAACGTATACTACATGCTAGGGGTTTTCTTAGGTTTCGAATATATAATCAAAACATACGTTCCGAAGAGTGTTTAATAGCCGACCAACATTCACACGGTCCCGTAATTGAATCCTACTAATGACGAAAAAATGTACGTTCTATATTTGTAATTGTATGTTTACCTAATCGCTAGGAGAATTCGAACGTAATCGAATGGAATATTCACAGCTCGTGAAGGTCTCGCCTCGACCATAAACTTACCGCAGATTCTTTCGAAGTAACAGAACACGAACACAAGAAACTAGGTTCATACATTTCGATTACGAAAAGCTTGTCATTTATTTCCGACTGTACTTGAGACGATTTGTAAACTTTACCGTCATATTGTATTTCTAAAATACCGAATTCGAAGTCCCAAAGGGCGTTCTAACTTTTTTCAATAAAGTGTTAGAATTTCCAATAATGTGTTTGAAAATTGTAGATATTTGGTAACTTTCATTTACCAGCGTAAAATACATTTATATCCATAGCATATTTAACATTTCAAACAAGAGAGTCACTGAGACATACGGCATAACGAACACGTCAATTCAACAAACTTTTCTATGATACTTCAGTTCATTGCAACAAGTTTCAAGACCCCGTAATCGACTTAAGCAATTACGTGACGAGATTTCAAAATTTACAAAAAATATCGCTTAAATTGTCCGACAGGTACATGGATGTTGCGAAAAAAAATAATCAACAGTACCCTGTACTTGAATCACATTCGCAAGTACTAATTTTGTGAATTTCAAAAGGTCATTAAATGTTAAGCCTTCTTTGACAATGTGGGTTAACGATTGTTAAGCTTCACGTTCGCTCAAACAGTACTGTAATATAAATCAGGTTTCCTGACTTCATTGCGTTGATATGAGTGAATCAGAGGACCTTAATGAATGATCGATATTTTATAATGAAGGTACAGCACATGCCCGGGTGGAGGTTGAACGAGATAGTGTTACCTCGGTTAGTTACGACGTCAGTCAAAGGTTCTACGAAAAGCTCGAAACCCGGCCAGTAGGATGTGTGTCCCGCGTACTATGCAGCGTGCAAGTCAGCTGGGCTGGAGATTGCGGGCCAGACCCTGGCCCGGGTCAACGCGGATAAGCCTCCCGCGCTCGCATGACCTATTTCACGAGACTTCTTCCGGATTCGATGCTCGTTTTGACTGTGCTGGTAGGCAGCCGGTCGCCACCCAATCCCTCCCGACCTTCTACCAATGCTAGGGAGCGTCAAGGTTCAATGTCGAAAGGTGAAAGCTCAATGTCGAACGCAGCGTATGGTGCGACCGACTTTCTTCCCTTTATTTTTACAAAACCCTTAACCGCTCTTACCATATGTCGGTATCAAGGAATAAATGTTGACCATATTTATGGGGCAATCTACCCCCTTTCGAACAGGTTTTGACCTCGACCCCTCCGATTCAGCTAATCATTTTATCTAGGTTTAGTTAGACACTAGACTACGCAAAAAAAAAAAATTTTATTTTATTTTATCGCAATTTTTTATTAAATATGTTTTTTGAGGGACATCGAATGCCATAATTTAAAAATCTGAAAAACTTCTGAGAGATACTTTGTTTCATAACAAAAGTATCTAGATTGTAGCCGAGGTGTGGAAAATTTTTCTTCTATAAGTTTTTAAGCTTTTTTTATTAAAAAAATTATTGAAAAATATAAAAAATAATTAATCTACTACAGGCGATTGTTTAAATGTTTATTTACGTAATACCGCATTTTTTCAGATTTTTTAATTTTTTTTTCAGATCTATCAGAGATATGCACATTTTTTTAAAATATTTTTTTAAAGCGTAATATTGAATGTCATAATTTAAAAATGGCACAACCGAATTATTAGACGAAGTTTAGTAGTGTTGGAAGCTACAAGTCGACCAATTTGCAAAGATGGCCAGGAAAATAAAGTGATTTCTCCGTTTGACGTTTCAGTGTTTACGTGCTTCTCTTCAAAATATTATTCGAGCTAATGTAAATACAAAAACAGAAGAAACGTAAAGTCAAATTTCGTGTGATCAATATACAAAAAAGTTTTCAAATAAAGTAAATAAGAAAGAGTAGTCGTAGTAATCGTGATTTGCTGACAATACAATTATTTTACATGTTATAATTATTGACATTTTGTTTCTGGACATTGCAAATTATATACATACATCCAATAGGCCATCGACCGAGGTTCTCCATCCTAAAGAAAGATTTTTTTGGAGAAATCAATTATCGACCGACAGTTAGTTATAATATATTATCAAAACAAAGAAGCAATCACTAAATTTACACTAAATTTCGATTACTTCCTGATGGGATCAAAATCGGAAAAAAATAATCGATATTAAACCTGCGGAACAGATAAATTTTGCATAGTAATAATTTCAAAATTTTATTAACAAATTTCTGAAAAAAACAAGTGTTCAACAAACAATCAGACAACCTAACTTTTTTTCTAATGAAAATGTTATGTTAATTTATTTGGATGCATATGAATTTTTTCAGAATTTTTTTTTATTATGATTTTTATCTTTCTTATTTCCAAAATATGCGCGAAATAACGAATTTTCGATATGTGTTCGGCATACAACCATTTACTACACTCATATTTTTTTGGAAAACGCATATCCAAAATTTGTTACATTCTGCGTATTTGTCAAAATAAAAAAAAATAAAAATAAAAATATAGAAAAAAATCTGAAAAAATTCATACGCATTAAAAAAAAATGACAAATCATTTTCATGAAAAAAAAAGGTAGGTTGACTGTTTATTTGTAGAACACCTGTTTTTTTCACCAATTCGTTAATAACATTTTGGGATTATTATTATGCAAAATCAATCTTTTCAGCACATTTTATAGGCATTATTTTTTCCGATTTTTTTCCCATCGGGAAGTGATCGAAAGTGTCTCTGAAACTCACTTTTGGCGGGACTGTACTTATCATACATCCTTAATTACTGTTCTTAGCCTACAATACATCCAAGTATAATTATTTCTGCTCTAAGTTCAACAGAGATAATTTTGAATTACAGTGGATTCATAGAAATACGTAGACAGAGCAACTAATCAGTGTATTATGTAGGACTCGTGGCTTAATTTAAGAGTGTTTCCAATATCATCCTGAAATAAATATGTGATCAAGTGATCTTGACTAAATACAACTAGATTAAGTTTTTTTTCTTCAACAATGTAAACAGTTCAGGCCGTATTATTCAAGGTCATCAGGATTTCGATAATAACATACTGAAAGATCCCTTTTACCTTTACTAACTCGCTCCATGCATCATTATACGGCCTCACACGAGTGGCACGTCAACGGCAACGGCTCTTTTGATGTACAAGGGCAACCGCATAAGCACATGTTTAACCTCTTGCCCTATTCCCATACCTTATCTTGACCTAGTATATATGGGAACCTCATAAAACAGTTTTCTATTTTATCGAGGGGTAAAAGTGCGACATACGTTTAAAGGCAAACTGTGTCATTACGCAAAAAAAAAAATGATATAAAAAGAGTATTAGAAATGTATTAAAATGGAAAGTATGTGGTACTGAAAGAAATTATAATCCCATTATACTCATATTCAAGAATGAAGAAATAAATAAATTAATGTGATTTGGGAATCACAGACACTCAAAAAATGTATTTCCATAAAAATCCAGTAGTTGATTTTTTTTAATTGCAATACTTTCTTTAAATACTTCTCATGAGATGAGAAAGTTGAAATTGTTGTTTTACCAATGCCAAATTGACATTTTTTATGTAGTGAGAAAAATCGTGGATCATTGTATGACAAGATATGTTCAGAACACGTCGTAAACAATTTAAGTCAATCGAATTATTTATTTTTGGGTTAAAACTGCAGTAAATTAAACAAATACCGCGTTTTTTACCTGCAAGCAGTTCCTCTTTAAACGGGTACAATTCTCAAACTATTCGAGATTTGACCTTGGAGTTTTAATATGATATTTTTAGAAGATGTAGACTTTCGAATAATGCAAAAAAAAAAAGTTTTGTTTAATATTGCAAAGCTTTACATTGGTATAGCTATTTAGAATTTCATGCATAGCTATTTAGAATTCGTAGGGATAAACCATTCCTATCCAATTAATCCTATCCAGCATCATGATTAATTAGTGCGTGATAATTATTTTGTTCAGGTGCGACGTAACAGGCATTACAATGCAATGTAG
The DNA here is from genome assembly GCA_949699805.1 of Tromatobia lineatoria. NCBI lineage: Eukaryota > Metazoa > Arthropoda > Insecta > Hymenoptera > Ichneumonidae > Tromatobia > Tromatobia lineatoria. The sequence continues at coordinate 21,960,032 of OX453036.1, forward strand.
AAGAGCGTATCGAAAGTGGAGCAAATAAGGTCGCACATCAATTTGCATTGTGCATTGAATATGGTATCAGTGTTTTCGTGTTTACTGCGGTTCGATACTATTTAACGATAGCCTAAATTGGGTTTCTGAATTTTAACATACTCAGTTCACTGTATCGACGAGAGTCATGTTACCACTAATTTTGAATCTGATATAACCATATTTCCATATTCCAATATAGAACGCGATATACGACGATTTACGTGCGAACCAAATGATACATAATTATTAGTGTACGTAACTTTCCAACTTCTATTTTTTAAATCAAACCCCCAAATTTATTTCGTGTTGTTTTTTTTTCGCGAGTAATTTTTAAGTTGGCGAATAACACCCGAAAAAACAAGCTCATTTTCCTACACAATATTGCCATAGCGTTTATTGAAAAAATTGGTACTGACATTTCGCAATACGTGACTTTTTCAGAACGTATTTTTTTGTCGCTGGAGTCATGATAGTACTGTATAGTTAGTTATTAAAATGAATGTTAAGAAATTAGTGAAACAGGGTTGGAAATCATTTTTTCTTTTTTTCTCAACTAATTTTCTTGATGTTGTCAAATGAAATATAAATACGAAAAAAGTGAATATTTTTTCCCTAGAAGATTCCTTTTTTTTTCGATATAAATATTTTACTTTGATTTTTTTGGATCGGTATTTCAGTATTCACTTGCCATCTATAATACTAGAAATAATTGACGTTAAATAAAAGCAACGAGTCTCTATTTTTTTAAATTGCATACTATTTTGATCCATTTGATGGTCTTTTCATTTTGATTTCTCATTGAAAAGTTTTATTATTACAAATAAAAAATATATAAATACAATATATTCATGAAATGTATATTCTTTACATCAGGAGTATCGTTTGCTTCCGTTAAAACAGTTTATTTCCAGTCACGGCAGCTAGAGAACATACATATTTTTTTGGAAACATTCAGTCCGATTAAACCCGAAGAAAATAATTTAATTCATTCATAAATTCATACATAGGGGAGAACTTTGCTGCCCTTCGGGTGCGCTAAATTTTTTCTTGATTAACTACATAGTTCTATTGCTTAAAATATCTATTCAATTTCAATTCGCATTTTTTACCGTCTGCAGGCATCACGCCAATTGCAGGTTGGGCCCGGATCAGTAACCAGGCTCCCATGGGGCCACATCCGACTTCCTCCTCTATATCGCATTCGCTATAGCATTTCTGCTAAGGGCATAGAAAAATTGCGGGAAAACCTATGCCGATATAGCCGGTCTCAGGTTCGCCTCACGGCATCAGAGCCGCATCATGTTTCGTTGAGAATGTAAACACGTAGTACAGCTGTATACATGTGACCCCCAGAGGTCACTGTGTGTCTCACATATACATACCGGCAATGTGATTCAAATTTCTTAGAATTTTAACTTAAAAAAAAATATTACTGCATAAACTTCAGCAAAACATAAGAGAGCGAACTTAAACGTTATACATGAAATCAGCAGCATTCAGCAATAATAGTCACACAGTTTCGTCATAATTTAATATGGAATTCAAATTTTTCGAGAAATAAAGCTGCAAAGTTGAACTTTGCAAATTGATTCTTCATCATCTTAAATTATTCTTACAAAGCTTCCTCTCTATAAGGAAGTCAAAATCAATTTATATACTTTCTTATATAGAGGTAGCTTTGTAAGAAAAAACCAAAAATAATGAGGAACCAATTTGCAAAGTCAAATTTTTTTTTGTACCCTTTGCATTATTTTCTATGCGGCTGTAGCCGACTTTCCCTTCTGTATCACATTCGCCTCTGAGCAAAGTACAGGAGCTACGGCCCGTTTTCGTTGGGAATGTAAACATGGACTACAGCTGTATACATGTGACCCCCAGAGGTACCTGTGTGTCTCACATATACATCTGAATCTTCATGGCGTTCGTGTTTTTATTTTTGAGGAAAACCGACGGCACCGAGAATCGAACCCCCGACCGATGCTCTTGGCTAGAGGTCAGTATACTAACCACTAGACGATCGCACCGGTTTTCAAATATATATATTAGAGTGGCCCAAGAACAATTTTTTTTTTTCGATCTCGCACACTATAAAACCATCGTTTATATCGCTTATTGACAACGGTACAAAGAAAACATCGTGCGATTTTGTTTTAGATGTCGCGCAATGGGTTTTGGTATTTCCTATTTGATTAACCTGAAGCAGTCGTTGTCTCGAGTTTCCAGGGGACTGCCAATTTTCGTACAAAATAGACGGGTATAAAAATAGTGACATCAAATAGCTTCTTCGATTCCTTTTAATTCGGTGTATCATAGAGCATGTACTGCCACATACTCTCAGAGATAATCAACTTTAACTACAATAAATGCGTATAATTTGGATTTTTTTGCAAATAACTCGGGCACAGTGGATCTTGCGACCATAATTGTTACTATCAAACTTGAAGAGAATACGTTCACCTCCGAAACTACATAAGAAACATTCTGGTAAGATCAAACTTGATGGAATTATGATTTATTAAAGTTTGACTTGAAAGTATAACTCATCGCGAAATGATTATTTTTCGCCATAGAATAAGTTTTTTACTTACTTTAATTAAACAAATTAGTTGCATATACCTGTAATAGTCAATGTAATTTTTTCCGATCGCATAACTTAATATCTCCACATACTTCGTAGGTAATAAAAAATAAAAAATTAGATTAAAAAAATTACCAAAATTCAATGATTGATACTTTCTGATTTATTACTAATACTGATTTATACGGACATATTTGGAAGGTTAAAAAAAGGGTTAGGTCAAATGACTTACGCCTCGAGCTGGATTGTTTACATTGCGGTTTAATATTGAAAACGAACCTCAAAAAGAGTGAGCCGTAACAAATACCACGCCAATTGTAATCATTACTAATTAATTAAAAATAGATGCTGAATGAACTGAGTATGAACAATGTATATAATCTATTTCGTGTTTGCAAACAGAAGCGCGTTGAAAAATAAAAATGTCGACTCAAGTGTCCACGAGCTGAATAAAGACCACCGCAAATTTTTTGAACTGAGTGAATAACAATTGGTCTGAACGAAGTTTTTATCCTTTTTCTTTCTTATTCTTTTTGAAGCGGTCGTTAAGGCACCCTTGAAAAGGACCCTCGGGACAGAGCGTAATCCTATCGTGAAATGAAGGGGGATGAGCGAAACGAATTATCTCCGTTTTTCTCCTTGTTCACAATTTTTCTCTCCCAAGTCCATGGACATTAACGTGAAAAGGTTACATAAAAGCTGTATCAAGTACAATATCCTAAAGTAGGTTAAATATACAAGGATAGACGTGCTAATATAGTTGAGGGTGGTTCTTCACTGAGTTAACTTCATGGAAACCCCGCGAGTGGGGTTGGCCGTAATATGCCAGCCCTGCGAGCGTCACCGCAAATTTGCACAATCGTCGAACAACTGTACAAAATAATACCAACACTAAAAGCTGTGACGTTGAGTTCTCTCGTGGGAACCAGAGTTTACACGGATATGTTTTGCAGCGTTCTCCAGCTTCGTGTATACCGCACTCGTGATTGAACTGTGGCGGATGAAAATCATAGCAAGGCTATTGAATTATGCATATGGGGCATTCCACGTCAAATCAGCAGGCCACGACCCTCACCCTCATCGATTTTGTTTATTTTTAAATATGATGTTATTACCGATCCGTAAAGGCCTCGGAATTTTTTTCAGATTTTTTTACCACCAGTAACATTTTTGAATCCTCGAAAAAAAAGCAATTTCAAAAACGCCGTTTTTTTTTCATCTGAAAAAATACAACATCGCTTGGATTGCGAAATGCATTTGCGAAATTTTCTTCAACGATATCAATTGTCTTCGGGGGTTCTGATAATTCTGCCATCTTCAGAGAAAGTGAGAACCATTGATATTTAAGAAAGTTATCCTGATTTACAAAATTAAAAATCAAAGTGCGACATAAAAAAAATAGAAGTTGAAGAAAAAATAGTAAATATTGAGATCACATTATTGCATGTTACTGGTGGTAAAAAAAAATCTGAAAAAAATTTCGAGGCCTTTATGGGTCGGTAATAACATCATATTAGAAAATAAACAAAATCGATGAGGGTGAGGCTCATGGCCTGCTGTTTTGACGTGGAATGCCCCATATACATCCAATAACGAAACATTGTCAAAGCAATTTACTTGGAATAATTAACCTATTCTATTATTGCGAAGAGTTTTTTTTTAAATTTAACTGTGAATAATGATATACTGCAGCGTTTGGATAAATATTATCACATGAATATTTAGTATTGGATCGGATGCTGATTGCACATTGATGAGAACGTTCTCGGATTTCTTCAAACAAATTACAGCAGACCTCAACCTCATTTCGACCATATCCGGAAATCTCATATTCTTGCTTTTTATATCGACCGTTGTCATTACAAAGCAGCCATAGACACATCGATCTTTGACATAGCGACTGTTGTCATTAAAAAGCAGCCGTAGACACATCGATCCTTGGCATAGCGACTGTTGTCATAGCGGCCGAAACCCCGCCGACCTTAGTAATGACGACCGTTGTCTTAGCGACCGCTGTCCCACCGATCATTGTAATAGCGATGGTTGTGGTGGCGAACGCTGTCCCACCGGCCATTGTGATTATTAACGACCATTGGTGGCAACCGCTGTCCCACCGACCGTTGTCATGGCGACCGCTGTCCCGCCGACCGTTGTCATGGCGACCGCTGTCCTGCCGACCGTTGTCATGGCGACCGCTTTCTCGCCGACCGTTGTCATGGCGTCCGCTGCCCGCCGACCGTTGTCATGGCGACCGCTGTCCCACCGATCATTTCCATAGCGATCGTCGTCATAGCGTCTGTTGTCAGAGCGAGCGTTTTAAGAACGACCGTTATCAGAGCGAGCGTTTCAAAAACAAACGCGGTCAAAGCGGCTGTTATCACAACGACCGTTGTCATAGCAACCGTTATCGAAGCGAACGTTGTCAAAGCAATCGTTGTCATAGAAACCTCATAATTGCAATTGAGACAAACAATGTTTGAAAACGCATTTTTATATGAACACTTTTTTTTCAACGGAGAATTTCATTCACTTTTCAATGCCTGATGTACAGGATGATGTAAGCTAAACATTAAAGAGCCAAAGTTTTAAACCAAGCAATCCCTGGAGATCAGCATTTCAAAACCTAACGAGTTGAATCATCCACCTTATCTGAAACTAAGTTACGGATGCGACCCGTGAAATCACGGTCTACAAAGTTAGCGTCAAATCCTGGTTTGGGGCTATAAAAATTTAGCGTCGTTTTCATTTTGAAACTCGGATCCGGGGAGCACAGGGAGTCTTATACGTTTAGCACAGTAGAGTAGAGCGACGTGGAAGTTGTTGTTACCACTTGGGTATAGCTCTTGGCGCCGTCTCGACGGCGCGCATCGAGCAGAGAGTGCCGCCTGTCGATATAACGTTTTATTCAATTGCGCCCTATCGGATTTTCTGAGTTGCACGCCGTGTTGGTTGGTTTGCAGTAACGTCCTGGTCTCCCTATTGGTACACCAATGCCGGAAGTGTACGTGACGCTGCTATGCCCGAGGCGGGTGCGTCTATCACACGTTTATTGCTATCGAAACAGAGGGACTCCAGCTACTTAACGGAGTAGTGGAAATGGTAAATGGTACAATGATGCTTCGAGTAAAGGCCAATTGCTAGACGTCGACATACCTCCTTCTTTTTCTGTCCAAAACACTCTGCAGACCAGTAACTATAGACACTAGCCAACAACTAAAGTGCCTGTATTATGCCTATAGTTGCGTCTTTGACATGACATGCATTGTGTCTCTCATACTGATTAGATTCCGATTCTAATGTAGGGGTACTGAGGGATTTGGTACACAATGCATCCCAAAGGGCAAACTATACGTACCTACTTAGGTGTATGTATTACAGAATTGGTATGCATCGTGGAACTGGTAATGGACATAAATGGCTTACGTTGTATAGACACGAATGCCGGAAATAGACGACAATTTACGTGCGATACGAATGACTAAGACAGTCACGATTCCAAAGAACTGAAACTTTTTCTGTATGAACTCGCCAATGGGTGGGGGTCAAAATAGCGAATGACCAAAATGGGGAATGGTTAAAATAGTGAATTTTGGAATTAGGAACGTCTTAATCTAGAATGGTCATCATTATGGAATCCGCTATCTTAGCCATTCGCTATTTTGACTTCCATCTCATTAAAATGCAATAAAAATAGCGAATGATAAAAATGGCGAATGGCTGAAAAACAAATTCCTTAATTATGGCCATTCTACATTGAGACGTTCCTTATTTCGAAATTCGCTATTTATGACTCTCAACTAATTAGCGAAACGCGGGTCCGCAAATTGTGTATGCACATCCTAAAACCTTTAGAAAGAATTTTTTATTGTTAACCGAAAACTCATTTAGCGCAAATTTGTTGTCAGCACTATATTTCACTGTGTTTTATTAACGTTCAACTTATTACAACTACTTTTTAACAAAAGAACGATTAAAAGGCATACAATATTAATCAGGGCCTTGGCAAAGCCCGGATAATTTTTTTTTTCCACATCATTGACCAAAAATTTGTGTGGGTGACAATATATAGCCATACGACTGTCATGTTTCTAGGACCTTATGCTTAATATACGAATGCCCGTAATCCAAACTGCTCTAAACAATAATCCCCCGGGTCTGTTATGCCAGTAACTCGCGGCAATGCATGACCATATATCATAATGCCATTCACGGTCCGCCATGCGTAGTTATAAGTTAGCTCCGAACCGATAACGCCTTTCGCACGTCGTAAGTATATGTCACTTGCACAGTACGTTACGCTGCGAGTACGTTGCGCGAAATACGTATATTAAATCTATAACGAATATAGTCTCGAAGTCGAACAATTCAGTCGGTTAGGTTCTGAAACGGCTTCGTAGTGTCTCAACGAACCTTCGATACCACCAGGAATGGTTGCCTCGGAAGCTGCATTCGTTCACGCACGTGCTGTGACCCATACAATACATTCCGCACCTATATATCAACAGTGTAATGAAGTATTAATACGAAATGCAAGTACAAGCATCGAGTTCTATAGACCCCTAACGGTTCGCACATATATATTCAACAAAGGCCAGGTTTCAATGGCGAACGTAGACGGTGCGAGGCAGACATTTCCTGAACGCACAGAAACTAGATGCATGAAACTGACAAGGAATAAGGACTTGGTGGTTTGCATCCACAGTTCTTGATGAAAGAGGAACCATGAGACGCTGTGGAAGTTAGGTAAGGATGGGTCTTCGTTTTGGTTATATAAATTCTTACACTGAGAATAAAAATATATAATTGAGATTGTTGCGTCATAGCTGTTATAATTTATATAATGACGCAACAGAAAAAATATTGTTTCCTCCATTTTAGGGCGGTATCCACCGACTCAAGGGTTGGATGTGTGTACTGGGTGATTGAATAGTGTTATAAACAAAATATACTTCGCTTAACAATGAACAATGAATTTTATTAAAAATATGTAGATGAATCGAGATTTCACATGTTGTTTTAAAATGTTCGTGTAATAAAAATATTTAATTTCGTAAATGTTAACATTTATTATTAGTTGACATTCGTAGTTTAACATATTTTGGATTTGTTTCATTTATTAAGGTATTTATTTGAACAGTGTTTAAGATTTGTTAACGGTTGACGAGGGGCGACCAGGCCGGTCGGCCTCCTGAGTAAAAAAAACTAAATTTTTAAAATATTTGGCGAACTCGACGAAATTAATTAAAATGTGGTGCTGAAAGCACAGCGCATTAATATATCAATTGAAGATGCAGGACATCCCACATATCATAGGTGTGCGATGCCCAGCTAATCGCCGTGGGACCGCTGACTTTGCACTGATAAGGGCAGCGAAAGCAGTCCCCGGGTCTGAAATGCGCGTAATCTACAAGAAAGTTTACGCTACTGGGTTGTATACAGATAAAATGTTGATATAATTATTAACAGTTGAAATAATATTAATTTTACAACATTAATCATGTTATTTATCCATTTGTTATTTAATTAAACAAGAAAAATATGCCCGGATTTCGTTGAATTATTTCTACGATTTACTTACTCTATTTGCTTGAGTTATTAATATATTTAATTCATCCAGCACAATATTTAATCGAACGAAATAAATTATTACCTTAAATCTATCAAATATCCACACCTCGTCATAGGCTATTTGGGGCATCAGATTAGATCTTCAAATAAATTCAGTAAATATTTCGTTGAATGGAAACTATAGTTTAGTTGGATGTGTACAATTTTCAAGCAATTTAACTCATTTATTAGGGTCTAGGATTTTTGCGGAACGACTATTTGAACTAGCTTTTTCATTTAGTGCAATGCAATATTTTGCATTTCAACTGAATATTCATTGGTTCAAAAACGGTGATTTATTGATGGCAATTTAATTGAAGTAGCTTGTCAAACATACACATTCAATATAATCGATTGTATTCATTTGAAATGATATTGAATGCATAGAAATATTTAATGCCGTGATTCAAATAAATATTTTATCTAGCCCATGACGTAAATTATTTAAACCAGTTAAACTGGATTCTGTGTCTTAATTATCAAATACATAATTAAATTCACTATTTAATAAAATATTTGGTTCCCTTCGTTAAGTATTATATTAATTCGAAAATAATTTAGTTGATTTCATTTTGTCTTGAGACAAGGACATTTACTCCACTTTTTTACCGACCGAACAAAACGCTGCCGCAGTATCTTTTTCGGGAGAATCTCATTTTAGCCAGTTTTTTCGAGGTTAATACGTTATATCGAATGAATGACAACGTTTCAAACCTTCTTTTGGGATATAATCAGATACTGCAACAAAAAATATTTTCTTTGAGACCAAACTTATCACAAGTTCTTCAACAAAAGTTAGGGACGGGGTTCTAATTTTCGCGGGACCATAATGCTTCCCATTTTCGCAGGACCGAGAACCTATCTTTCGCAGGGTCGGGCTTCTGGCCATCTGGCATTTTATATCTTTCTATAATACAAAAAGATCTCGCTGCCGCCGCCACCATGTAAAGTATATAGGGCATTCCATGTCAGAAAGGCCTAAGTCTCTTACATGGAGAGAATTTTCTGGTGATCACAATTCGAAAATTTTGAAGATAGTTTTCATGCAGCATAGTAAGTTCGGTTTATTCGACCAGTCTGACGATGACTGCCCTGCAGTTCATTAACGCGAATTTTTCGTATTAAATATACAGTACGGCAAACGTTGCCAGTTGTGTTTACGAGTCACTTACTAACGTTATATATTGCTGATTAAACGCAACATAGTGAAGATTGCTAGATCGATTACGTGATTAGGAGAGATACGTTACAAAAATGCATTATAAAATTTATGTAATTTTACTCATTGAATGTTTACCAATTTTTCTTATAACATCAACTCCATTGTTTACGCCAATCTCTCATATGTCCGCCGAAATAGCGTTGGAATTCGTCGAACTCATTGCTTACCGTCTACTTCACCTCGCACTGCTTCAGAAACCGACTGGAATAATATTTTTTTTTGCCAATTTAGGATCCTATTAAAACCATCACGACTTTTCATCGTAATCTCGGATGTTACTAAAGAGAAGGTTATGTTTATGGCATGTTGCAAAAAGTGCAGGTTACGCAACAATTTACAACGGCAATGACATTTGACGATTTTCTTGTTGTCTGGACGAACAATACATAGATAATATTGCGTATATAATATATCTTTTAAAAAGATGTGTACTTACATGCTTTCGTTTTACCAATTCTTTCTTAGGCGCACTCAACAACGCACTCAACAAGCCACTGTCGATAACAATGGGCAACTAACGCCGTTGACGATGTAAACACACTGAGCCGGCGCCAAACGTATAGCGGTCACCGCGCGCGTTTTTTTTTCGCATTAAAAAATGTGTATTGAATTTCGAAAGTAATGAGTGATTTAGTAATCATGTCATTTTATATGACCGGATTGGTAAAATCCATGGACGCATATTAAATTAATTATTTAACTATATTAATGTTCCTATATAGCGACTATGCTAAATTTCCTTCACATTTGTGTCTGAACAACGCAAACATTTTCAAAAAAGAAATACACCCATGTGGACATAATTGCAAGTTCTCGACTAGGTATTTAAAAAAATTAATAACTCAAATTTTGATAAAATTTATTTTACATTTAATGCGACAACGTGAATTAAATTTCGGATGGAGTACTAAATCTCCTAAAATGCATGTTGATTTCCATGTATTGATCTAGTAATTATTTATTTAATAATCATGTGTTATAACTTTTAATCGCCTAATTATCGATATTCATTGATCTGTTTTGAATTTACTGTGCAATCTTATTAATTTTGATTTCGAGTTGTACAAAATTTCTACATGTTTGTACCGTAAAACTGCGAATATTTTTTACAATGTATGAGAAAAAAGGTATTCGAGAGTTGTGATGAAGTCTTTGCACAGAATTAATATGCATGTCTTTATTTTCCTATTTTTTGAAGAATAAAATTATGTTATCACAGTGTTCGGACGACGCGTGCACTACCTACTCGTTCTCCAGTGTATGAAGCAATTAAAAAGAAGCCTTGAGCGCGAAAGATAATAACGTCAAACGCGTTAATATCTTTCATAGAAATATAAGTATATCTCGAAGGCGACGAAAGCAGAGCATATTCTCGTATTCTGCTCTCACATCCTTCACAATAATACGCTAAGTACAATATATCTCTGATTTTCCCAGGAACGACTCGAAGCTGTGCTTTTTTCGCTACATAGAATGGATGTGTAAAAGTATTATTAATTAGTTCGCTGCTTGGGAATAAATAGTGAACTGCAAAAGAAGCTTACGTGAGATAAGTATTACAGTTTTCTTTTTCTGTTAACTTAGAAATACTACAAAAAATCCGTCGCAAACTTAAAATTTGATTACGAGGAAACGTTGACTTAAAATATTCTGATCAAAACCAACAAAAATTTATTACTCGAATCAGAGACTTTTTTATGTCTTTTATCAGCTCATGAGAATCGAAGTAAAATGAAATATCTTAGTATTTTAGTTATCTTTGTTGTCCAAATGTCGTTCAAACAATCAATAGGTCATCCTTCATTTTTGTTCAATAGGTCATTCTCCATTTTGTGGACCTATAATGTTTGTTAATAAAAATTGTAGACATTTTCACCACGAATCCCATCAAAATAATTTCTCCGCCTAAATAACACCGGGTAAGTATTTTGATGGTTCAGGGCTCAAAGACTTTACCTCCGGTGGTTGTTAACCTAGATCTTCAACTGTAATCTTCCTTTCAAAGCCGATGGTTTTGCTTCCACTCCTCAAGTTTCCATTCCACAATTTTTTGTTACAGTTCTTGCGAAGTATTATCTCCTGTTTCCAACGAAACTTTTGGTAAGCTCGAGTATTCCAAAGGAGTGAAGGCCGTTAGTACGAGCTGAAAATTTCTTTCGCGGATATAACCTGACGAAGGCCAAAGAAAACTGGGCCACTTCATCATCCGGGATGCAATGTAATTAAAGATATGTGAGCTCCTGGAACGTTAATCCGTTATTACAACCTGGGATATCACACATTTTTAATTAACGACCAAGATTTACTACTCAAATGTAGTAGACAGGATGTCTATTTCATTAACATGCAGCGAATACATTTAGCTATTTCTATTCTCATTATTGCTGTTCCTTACAGCACTAAATATAATATAATGAGCAGGTAAATGATAAAGTTGGCGTGTGCTTCGAAGATTGAAAAACGCGATAGAAGCACATGAAAGGAAATACTCGTATCTCGAGGCCTGAGGAGGCTCGACGCTTGCAGAGCGTATTAGAATGGACGTACGTGCCGATCAGCATCCGCCTTAGATTTTTTTTGCACTTTCGGTGACTCGCCGTTTCAAGGTTATAGAGATACGGCGACGTTTCTTGAGTAATATAATTTATAATGTGCGGAATCCGGATTATTTATTTATCAACAGAGTCACGCACGTCCCCACCAATCCAAGTATAGGGTGTTTCCGAAAGAGATGGAAACAGACAGTAAAGGGTTTTTTCAAACCCTTACTTCCCGTGAAGAAACCTTATCAGGGTTTTGCCAAGGCCCTGATCAGTTTTCCCTAATTATATTAGAGGCCTCGTATTTTTTTTTTCGGGCCCTTTAACCGCTAAATATTAGGGGCCATGCGAACAGGCCCCTAGTAAGGGAGCCTCTAAGGGCCCCGTTTATATTTTCTCACACTCAGAGAAAAATATCATAATTTAATAATAATAATTGTTAGTCCAACGATAATCTAACTGTAATGTATAGTTGCCAGGAGGAAAGACTATATTTTATGGCTATAGCAAATATAATTATAGTAACAATTATCAAAATGATAATATAGTTTCACAAAATATTTTAATAGTTTAAAATATACCATTTTGTTGCATATACGATTTCAAGGTTGAACCATATTATCATTACTTCAAATGTAAAACATTGCAAGCCTTCCTATATGCTTTTTATCATGTAAAATCGTGAAATCGACGATATGCTTTTATCTCAATGCAGAGATGCCACGATGGCGATTTCAAACAAGGACGTTACGAAAATCCCAAAGCAATTCCCTAAAAATGTGTCACCCATCTTAATATTAACGGCCACGCGATCACTTATCTATGTATTGACCGTTAGGTCCAGCTAAACCATCATCCATCTTGATATTGACCGCCAGGATAAACTACGTGGTGACCCAACTGAGTATTGATAGCGTCAACCAGGTGGCCACCCATTCGCTTCACCCTTCGCTGGTCAGGTGGTCTTCTACTCAAATACTAATGAACCAATTCGCGCAACCAATGAAACATGCACCTCAATACAATATATTTATAGATGACAATAACGATACAATGTGTGTAAATTGCTGCATGTTTTTTTTTTTAGTTTATAAAAACGTTTTGACGTTTCGCCCTAATCAGGGCCTCAGAAATAATGTATTGATTCTTACTTCTGTACAGAAATTTTTTTTTTTAAATGATATTGTGTCTTAAAAAAATATATAAATAATATTGTACATTGATTTCTGGTTGATATTTTTTTACTTACCGGAAATGATTATGTGACCTCTATCAACCAGATATCCTAGGGTTGTCGTTAAAAATTTCATTCTTTTCGACGCCCTAAAAAATTCTTTCATTAGACGAAAAACTACGGAGAATTTTTTTTTTCTGTTTTAAACAATAAAAAAGGTCTCTTTTAATTTTTTCATAAAGTTCATATTTATGAAGATACTCTTTATAGACTTATCAACTGTATACAGTCAACTGTTTGAGACCTAAAAATGTAATCTTTCCTGAAACATATATAAAGTATCACAACGTAATAGTTATATGCAATCATGAAAAAAATTGGTACTACAATGTTTTTGATTAAATTTGAAGGGGCAAAAATAACAACTTTTGCGTTTTTGCTGAAAAAAAATCGACACCTCACTGATATGTTTTTTTCTGCCCTCCGAATGGATTCTTTATGTAAAAAGCAATTTCTTAAAAATTGAGTTTCGACCTATCGAACCTCTGAACATTTTTTAGGTCGTTCGTGTCCGTTCCAAAGTTGCTCGCGCCATTGTGCGTTGACAAACCGACGAAAACTAGCGGCGCTCGGGACTTCTATTCTCCTCACCCTAAACGTTTTTTACGGCAAGGTTGCAAACCCGTATCTGTGAGGATCTAGTTATCCTCACCCTTGTAACATTTGGCATGGACACAAACAACCCATATTCAGAGCTCTAGGGTTGATTGCTTCAATCAAATGGCTTTCAAATGACACATACGAAGCATTCGCTGTTGATTCAGCCACTTTTTTTTCGACCCTCTCCGATTCGACCCAAAATCGGTTATATAAAATGACCTGTAAAACGCTCTCTGTGTGAATTTTTTCAGATTTTTGAAAACAATATTTCGGAAAGTGCCGTTTTTTTCAAGTGCACACGTCTCAGAAATTGGAAGTTACCGAAAAAAATATCACCACATAAAACGTGTTATTTTTTGTTAGCTTTCAAGTACAATGTTTGGAATAATTGTTACGTTCCAGTAATCGTACTCATTTTTTTTACCGGAAAACGGATATTTTTGTCTAACTGAAAAAATTATAGCATTTTACTGCATGACTATTGATATCACAAAAAAAATATGAGAGTCGCACGGGTCGAAAAAATTATCCGTATGTAAGTTTCGAAAACTTACAACAAATAATTTTTTTTACTTCGTAACTTTGATCGGTCCCAGTCTGCCATTTTTTTTTTGGTGTTATCAATACATAGGCGCAGAGATTCTGTAATTTTTCCAGCCAAAACAATTTGCCTTTTTTGGGGAAAAAAAAAAATCTTTATATTTTTCAGCGAAAAAGTGATATTATCGGATCGCAAAATTGTTTGAAAAAATTCATTGAAAAGTTTACATGAAACTACAACTTTTATGTTGAAATTTTTTTTTCTATGACTTTAATTTTTCAAGATATATTGACTTGAAGGAATACCCCACTTTTCGTAATATTGGATTTAGAAATCTTAAAAAATAGGGAGAGAGTACTTTCAAGTGGTACTAAAATCTGTCCAATTATGGGATTAATGAAAGAGGGTTAAAAAAAGTGGCTGAATTGACGAAGAATCGAACGAAATATATATTTGCTTCAATTATACTAATTGTTTATCTAAAAAAATTTGTCTTTTTTATACCAAGTACTTTAGTAAGGTACTTGAATCAATTATATATATTTTAAATAAATTATTTGGTGTATTTAATTCATTTTCTCTCAATGTAACGTAGTAAAAATGAATATTGCATATTTAAAAATAGCCGATATTTCCAATCAATGTTTGTAAATAAATCTATTTTGGCGTCTCCTTAACAGAATAAAGACACGTAAGAGCCTGATAATCAAATCTGGTATATATTTTCAGGGTCAAGTTTTTTTTTACCTCTCTTAGAAACAAACTGCTTTGCTGCTGGAAGAGTTAAGAGAGACCAGTGACGTATCGGTTTTGTGCTAGGGTTAAGTCCAATAAGCCCGGGTTCAGACCCCGACCGACATCAATGACCTTTTTTCTGTTACCTTCGTGGTTTGGAACCCACATCAAACCTTCGACTTACTACTAACGACATCGGAAAGTCAAAAAAAAGTGTGTTAAAAGTGAATACCCTAAGGGACCGTAAAATACGATCAGAATCCATAGAAAAAACCCACGAAAAAATAATTTCGGTCACGTGTCATGCTGTACAAAACATGCTTTAAGAATGGACTGCCAACTGATTTGATTGTGGACTTGAAGGCCACCGTCATAATTTTTTAATCATCATCATCGTTATTTTATGGGTTTTTTCAACAGTTCGATTATGCCATACACAACGTAATCTTACAGAAGATTCATAGGAAATCCGAACAAGAAACCCAGAGCATTTTCAGGCGAATAGATCATTTGGAATAGCCTCAACAATTTAATTTTTCCAGTTAAATAAAGTTCCACAGTCTGATAAATTGATATGTTATGTAATATTCGAAACTCGGTTAGATCGAATCCAAAACTAGGTGCAATTGTGGGTAGAAACATAGAGGAAATACTGTTTAATAATTGTCAGTGTTTCACTTCGACTCCACTCTTCAGCATCGGCGAAATAATATCCGAATATTATTGAAAGGCTATGATATAATAATTGCTAAATATAGGAAAGCTTTCTGATGAATATGGAGCACAGCATTTAAGCTATGCTACGTTACAATGTGAGAACCAGTAGCAACAATGGCAGGTGTGAATATCCATCTGAAGGTATGACACACCTACTACTGACAGAAAAGAGCATACAAAATTATTCACATGATTGAGTGACTGGAGGCATTGATAATGGAGCTAGGAGCCACGTTTTATGGCATTTAATTGGAAAATAATGAGAAAATTATACGTGGGTGTGCTTGCGGGATTAAGTGAATGGAAATTGCTGATAGCTTCTTATGTAGGATATAAATATGCATGTCAGAGATCAAGATATGTTGAATCATGTAGCAATTCTGCTCAGCTCCTGCCGGAACAACTAATTAAGCAACACAGTTTACAACTTTATTGTAATGAAAGCTGCGAGAATTTGGTGTTATTTCACTTTTTCATCACATACATAGCATCTAAAAAGAGAAAGTCGTGTCATAAACAAAAATTGGTCCCAGGTTTTGTGTAAACACATTTTTTTAGTGACCAAGTTACCATCGAAAGCTTTTAATTATTTCTGTTTGTCTGTCTGTCAAAAATGCAGATTATCACTAAAATTACCAAAAGTTTTTAAATGATACGTACAGTTCCGCCGAAATTGAGTTTCGGAGACAATTTCGATCACATCCCGATGGGATAAAAATCGGATAAAAATAATGCATAGAAAACGTGCTGAAAAGATTGATTTCGCATTGTTCAACAAACAATCAGTCAACCTAACTTTTTTACTAATAAAAATGAAATGTTAATTCATTTGAATGCATACGAATTTTTTCAGATTTTTTTCTTTATGTTGATTCTGATTTTTTTTTGTTTAATTCACAGAATATAACAAATTTTGGATATGCGTTTTGCAAAAAAATCTTGAGTGTAGTAGATGGTTTTATGCCGAACACATATCCAAAATTCGTTATTTCGCGCACAATTAACGACTTTGGTCGACTAAGATGACCAAAAACGGTACGTCTACCCTAAATACATTATGTTATACTCAATTTTATCTATGCAAACAGTTCCGCGCGTATACAAGTTTAACTAAATGATTTCATTAATTCAAACATATATGAAATCCATACAATAATTTATTTATCCGACTCAACGAAATATATAGTTACTTCTTTTAAACTGGTTTCTTTCATTCAACTAATGCGACTCTTTTATATAGTTCATTCAACGTCATATATTGATATTTGGACGACACATATAGTTGCTTCAAATACAAGATAATCTAATGAATTATATATATTTTAAATAAACGATTTCGTGTATCCAATTATATTTTTTCCTCAGTGTGATATTGGCCATGTCACTCTCCTTTCCACCCTTATTTTTTTTTTTCACCGAAACGTGAGTTAAAAAATCAAACAAAGTCCATAAAGGTTACGTTTAAAAAAATACTACTAAATGGCCAATTATAGAACAGACCCGAGAGGGTAAAAAAAAATGCCTTGTAAAATTACGCAGCATCGGATACCATATCCGCCCTCTTTACGCCAATATCCGTAGTTCCAGAGGGATTGGTTCGTTCGCGCGTGAAGTTGGAGCGTTAATATGCGTTAATTGGAAGCGGCCTTCGTGAGACACGGCCCGATTATTTCCCAGAAACTTGCAAAGCGGATTAGTTGCGATCTATGTACACGATATATCTTTATATATGAACATTCATGTAAATAGGTGGAAAACATAATAGCACCGATGAAACGTAATTTGTCGTCACGGCGAAGAGCACGTTCGAGATGTACATAAAGTACAAAGAGCGTATATGCATCGTGGGTCAGTTTATGTGAAAGGCCAACCGATTATGGAAGCAAACTTCGGGACACGGTGTACGTATATACGGGAAGCATTGTATTCGTTGTCTGGACGGCGATGCAAGGTACACGATAGGATAATCTGAATACCGAAGGTTGCCCTAGTCAAACCGATGTATGTACATCACGTGTACATTGTATATGAGGACCCTCGGCATATCCGGGTCGTATAATGTGTCTACTCTGCGCCAAAACTTTCGAGAGTACACCATGAAGTATTATTCCCGCTCGGTAGCCTCTTATTCGCTGGTTCAACTAATATACAGATTGTTACAGTTTGCAGACGTTGGTTAGCACCACTTGTTCCTGCATTATCTTAGATACTTACCTTTACAATGAAGAGTGCGATCCCTATACGAAATATCTAATATGCTACTGGGTAATATATTTCTGCTTTTCAATAACATCTATCTCTCTCAGTGCACTATCATTCAGATGATAATCTGAATACCGAAGGTTGTCCTAGTCAAACCGATGCATGTACATCACGTGAACATTGTGTATGAGGACCCTCGGCATATCCGGGTCGTATAATGTGTCTACTCTGCGCCAAAACTTCGAGAGTACACCATGAAGTATTATTCCCGCGCGGTAGCCTCTTATTCGCTGGTTCAACTAATATACAGATTGTTACAGTTTGCAGACGGTGGTTAACACCACTTGTTCCTGCATTATCTTAGATACTCACCTTTACAATGAAGAGTGCGATCCCTATACGAAATATCTATTATGCTACTGGGTAATATATTTCTGCTTTTCAATAACATCTATTTCTCTCAGTGCACTATCATTCAGACGATAATCTGAATACCGAAGGTTGCCCTAGTCAAACCGATGCATGTACATCACGTGTACATTGTATATGAGGATTCTCGGCATATCCGGGTCGTATAATGTGTCTACTCTGCGCCAAAACTTTTGAGAGTACACCATGAAGTATTATTCCCGCGCGGTAGCCTCTTATTCGCTGGTTCAACTAATATACAGATTGTTACAGTTTGCAGACGGTGGTTAGCATCGAGTTAACGAAGAAACCGAGTGGAGGGGCACATATCGCGTGTTGCTCAAACAACAAACAATCCAAGTCCCAAGGACACGATCAGTAATGAGAAAGTAAAATTATGCAGTTCATGGTGTATGTCGATTGTTGGAATTAAAGTGCAGAGATATGTGCCCAGATAATGCTGCGATCAAAGAATACACTGTTAGAAAAGATTGGAAGTTTTTATGCATAAACTCGTTATCGAAATTTGATAAACAATTGTGGTATAAAATTCATGTACTTTCCCAGTAAAATTAAAGAAAATTATTAAAATTTAAATACTTTTACTGTAAAATTGAAGTAAATTATTGAATATGATGTACCATACATAAATTTTACATTCACTTGTATACTTAATTTCATATACTAGTTTATGAATAAAAACTTCCAATAAAAGTACACTGAATTTCAAGCAGATTTTTTTTACAGTGTAACTAACAAGCTGATCGTTGGATAGATTTACAAATTTAAATAAAATTAAATGAATAAAGACTCGGGGAATCGTGGAATTATGAATTAAACTGGCTATTAAAAGTTAACTCAACTTGATAATTGAGTTGTTTGTTATCCAACATATCCTTGGGTTAATTTATAAGATTGGATAAAATATAATTTATTTTAACTCGAGAAGTTATTTCAAAATGGAATTATAAATTAAGGTATGTATATAATAAAGATGAATTTAACGTAACTTTCGCTCTTGATGTTTTTGTTACATTTATCGTAATATATGGGAGTGGTTTATTTGTATGCACTATCATTCAGATGATAATCTGAATACCGAAGGTTGCCCTAGTCAAACTGATGCATGTACATCACGTGTACATTGTATATGAGGACCCTCGGCATATCCGGGTCGTATAATGTGTCTACTCTGCGCCAAAACTTTCGAGAGTACACCATGAAGTATTATTCCCGCGCGGTAGCCTTTTATTCGCTGGTTCAACTAATATACAGATTGTTACAGTTTGCAGACGGTGGTTAGCATCGAGTTAACGAAGAGACCGAGTGGAGGGGCACATATCGCGTGTGGCTCAAACAACAAACAATCCAAGTCCCAAGGACACGATCAGGAATGAGAAAGTAAAATTATGCAGTTCATGGTGTATGTCGATTGTTGGAATTAAAGTGCAGAGATACGTGCCCAGATAATGCTGCGATCGAAGAATAACTAACAAGCTGATCGTTGGATAGATTTACAAATTTAAATAAAATTAAATAAATAAAGACTCGGGAATCGTGGAATTATGAATTAAACTGGCTATTGAAAGTTAACTCAACTTGATAATTGAGTTGTTTGTTATCCAACATATCCTTGGGTTAATTCATAAGTTTAGATGAAATTTAATTTATTTTAACTCGGGAAGTTAACGAATAAAAGTAATAATGAAAGGAATCGAATAAAATATACAGAGAATTTTATTATAAAAAAGAACAAAACAAATTCAAGACGGGACCGCAGAGTTCGGTCACTGTTTTTCAACTAGTCATCGCTGAAGAGTAGAGTCCTCACAACAACAACAGAGGAGAACACGTTATTTTACCTACCAGCAGATATATATACCATATAACAACAGATATACTCCCCAAAGAAAGGTCACAACCTCAACACCGATGTAAACAGAACGATAAGTTGCTGAAGAGGCCCTGATCAGGGTGAAATGTGGAACCCAACCAAAAATAAAAAAGCCGTTTTTTGCCAAAGCTAATCCCAATCAATTGAATCCCGGACTGAAATCTCCCGGAAAAAACCCCAAGCCAAAAAATCCTCGGAAAAAAAAACCCAGCCCGTCAAACCGGACAAAAAAACACCTGCCGTTGTCGTTTAGAATACCTCTCGGCTACTGAACTGGTTTAGTAATTTCGTTGCATGTAACAAAACCTATTTTTTCTCTAGGAGTTTCCGAACTTCACAATTTAACATCGCGATGTTTAAAATTGTGTGACAACGTTCGACATACATTCAATTCTTTGGGTTAAATTCTATGACTCATACTTATTATATAGCCACAATAAATCTGTTAACTTGTCTTTCAATACAGTAAATAAAGATCAAAGCTAAAACTCCAGAAATCTAATTTTTTCTGCACAGAAAATAGAACATCGCATTATAAAAACCTCAAGAATTTCTAGTCAGGCAAAAAAACTTATTAATCTGCTCCGCGTTCGCTAATCTCTCGAAACAATTCCTCAACGTTCACATTATCAGTCAACGCTCGTCACATATCAATTTTTTTTTCTGTAAAACCGTGTTACTCATAACTGCTACGAAATACTGAAAATAAATCTACTGATTCCCTTGAAATATAGTAAAATAAACAGCGAAGATGGAACTTCAAAAACCCAATTTTTTTTCCTCAACGTAAACCAAAACATCGCATTATTAAAACCGGTTAAAGAAATGTCTAGACAAGCAGGAATGCAGCGGAATTTTCCCATTTCACGAAACGAATTCTCTGCATTGTTTTTACGACCATTAGATGCATTAGTTAAGAATATTGAGATTGCGGTCAGAATGGATGACGTGAATAAAAATAGACGTTTCATTACATCATGAAATCTTAACAATTTCACGGTTTTTTCCGTCGTGGTCGTTCGCAACGTGCCAATCATTGTTGTTTCCGTCTTTCCGCCAATCACTATCACCACTGTTTGCTTGGACCAGCAAACAGTGGTGATGGTGATCACTACTGTTGGTCCAGAATACTGCATCGACCAGCTGACATATACATATCAATATATATATCAGCAAAAGCGACGGTAGCAGCATGAGACAATATATATATATATATTACTTGGTGTCGAGTCGCAACCGCGACTCTAGATCGCTGTTTATTGATAAAATGATACTGTTCACCGTTTTCGGTAATGAATATTGTTGTCATTGTCTTCGTGCTCGTGATCGAGATGAAAAAATGTGCTACCTAAAGTTGCGTTTGTTTTTTTTAGGCTGTATATTTTAGGTTATGAAACGCTGTACGATCGGATATTTTGTTTATAATCTTTATAATTAGTTAAATAAAATTATTCATCTAATATTTTCTCGTCTTTTAAAAAACATATTCCTGCGAAAATTGGCCGTGAAAAAACATTGAACAGGGCTTTTCAAATCTTTATTCAACATTTTGACCTTAAAGATGTCCTCCAGTGTGAACATAGATATTTTTTTCATGTCATTCGGAAAATTTTTGATGGAAAAATATTACGTTGGATTTTCCGGATCAGATTCGGTGAGACGATTTAAAGTTCATGTTTTAAAAAAAGAGCTTAAAAAAAGAACACGAATAATTTGGACGCCAGATTTTCATCCGATTTTTGGTGAAATAGGCAGGATCTTATTCTCGAATGAATTGCTGACATAAAAATAAATTACATTAACTTTAGGCATCACACTATTTTCCGCGATAGCAAAAGTTATTTTAGGAAGGTCCAATTTCGTTTTTTTTTTTATGAAAACACAAAGACCGCGCAGCACGTCACTTTGGTTTGCCCAAACTAATACCTCACTTAAGCACGTCTGACTTGCACCAGCTGACCGCTATCCCTCTGCACTTCGTTCGGAGAAAACGAGGGTGCGCACAGTTACCCCAGATGACTCTAATGGCTTTGTACCAACACGACGTACGAGAAAAGGATCGTGCTATATCATGCCACAATCCTCGGTTGTTTCGGCACGTTTGTCCATTTAGGGTATGCACGTGTGATTTTTTTTCTGCTAATAAGGAAAGCGTTTGTATTTCCTCGACCAACATCGTTATATCATTATCGAGAACAATACTTTAAAAAAAAATACCATCATACACTGTTTAAAATTCGTGTTAAATTTAACTCGAAAGTCACTCAAAAAGGTGCGCACCCCTTTTAACCTACCCTTTCAGTCCAAATTAGGCATCTGCGAGAAGATAATCGCAATAGGATAGCTAAAAATAGTAAAATTAAAAATTGGATATTCAGTGAAGTTATCAAAATTTATCATGAACTCTCAAGAAAGTGTTGATCATTCACTGGTGACTGGTTAATTAAAAGTTCATTTACCCTACTCGTTTTATCTTTTCCGGAGGCCGGAAGTTCAGAAAGGCATTTGCGCTTGCAGCTTTTCAAAGGTAACTTTATTTCTTAAGTCATAAGGCATAGAATGTCTTTGACTAGAAGTTGATTCTGGTTTGAAATTTATATATAGGTACAAAAAGCTTCGATGTATATTATAAAAATATAATAAAAATTAATATACGGTATATTAATTTAATCATTCGTCATACTGATATATTGGAAGTAAACAGTCTATTTTTAATATTGGGAACTACTAAGCTTCGAAATTTCCAAACTTTTTCGTAAAATCGCAACCGGTGTGCATAGAAAGTCATGTATTTGCTGTATTTGGAATTCACTCTGCTCACGCTGGATTGTATAACCTCTGTGAAGTAAAATTTAAGTATTTCTTTTTCATTAATATTTTCATTGGAATATTCATCCTCGTGTCTTATTCTGACTTTCACGTTGCCCCCGTCTCCTTTCTCTTGTAGAAGCTCGTTGGAAGTGTTAGCCACTCATCGTGATGCAGTACTGTAACACACTTTACACCAAAGCACAAGGAAACTCCGGTCAACCTTGCAGATACAGATGGCTTTATTTTTTACTAAGTTACTAATGGGCCACTCATGAACAACAGTACAAAAGCCCCATCGTCGGCATATCGGCGCCCGGTGACTTATGACGTAGTCACACCCGAAGTGGTGAACGATTTCTCTTGCGAGAAACTCTTGCGGGTCGATCGCCATCTAGCGGAACTAAGCCGCGTTCAGCGTGACAGAAGGGAGCCACTTTTTTATTTCGTATATTGTTTTCTAAATTATATACAAGGCTACTGAATTTAATATAAACTCCGGGACATTGGTTTTATTAAATTTTTGCAAGGCACTGGTGTTTTTTTTTTCAAGCGAGGGAGAAATTCCAAGAACCGGAATCCAATATTTACTATCCAAATATGCATTACATTGGTTATGAACTTCTTAAACCGTATATTAAGTTTCACTCATGGATCTATTAATACTTAAATCGATACACACGTACTCTACTTTTCATATACCAGTCTTCTAGAATTCTTATACCATTATCAAATTTACAATAAAAGTATATTAATATGGAATTTATATACCCAATTCGTAAATCTCATATCCCTTTTCGTATTAAATTTACTTGCATCTTCCACAGTGCACTAAATTTGTTTTACCAATAACAAAAATCCTTAACTTCATATCCTCGATGCATATATTGTTATATTTATTCATCCGTGAGGAGGAAAATTGAGTAAAAATGTTTATATCCTTCTGATTCAGCCAACTTGGATGATCATATTGCTATTTATTCGAAAAATCAAAGCTTATATCAAGAGGATAAACTTTTCTTCTTCGTTGAATCTTTGCAATAGTGGAAGATGCTTAAAGCATGCATATGAATACAAAACTATTCGCAGTATTCCGCGGATAACATGAAGTTAATAATACGTTCATACCTGGAAATCCCCGAGCGATGTCGTTTCTGTTATCCGCGAATTTTTATGAGATGTTGCAAAACCGGTGTAACTATCGTCTGACTCCAACATTTTCCTTATTTTTTCCGGTCACTCGAAATGGCGCAATTTTAATAATTCGTCAAAAGACTCATCGTTTGTCCGATCGTTAATCATAGTAAATTATAGAAGTGGACGTAAACATTCCTAGTGCGACAGAACCGATGGCTCATAATTGATGAGTTTGATCGACGTTTTGTTCGTTACGTCTTAAATGTAGCATGATTCAATTCCCGGTTTTTTCTTTTTACTCAAAAGGTGGTTATTATCTCTTCTAGGTGACCCCTCGACGTAAATAAACGTAATTCTTTGCGACGAATCGCATGATGACAACCACAGCACTTGATTGGAACCGTGATCTTCGTAATACTCTGCTAGAGTGAACGTAACGGAAACATAGTATAAATGGACATAAGATCTATTACCTGAACATGACATGTCACACGACAATGTGATTTATCGTTTATATATATACAAAATGTGATAGCGCCTAAGCATTTCCGTAATTTTTACTGAACTTGACTTTGTTTCGTGCTCGCAGTTGTTCAGTTGTATATTTCGAACTCTCCACCAATTTCCTGTCCCACTATTTTCTATCACTTGCCATTTAAATAAATGTTTGGCCCTAACCCTTACGCTTTGGAAGATTGGCAAAATTTATAATTTCATATAATTCAGGTGCTGTTGATTTATTTATCGAATTTTCGGTTTTCACGAAATTAATTCATAAGACGATTTCTCGATCGTGAATATCCAGTTCATATACGCAAAAACAATTTGAAAAATAAATGAGGAAAATTTTGAAGATATATGAGAAATCTATTATAGAGTTCATTATCTATGAATTCAGCCATAAAAAAAAATCTAAAAAGCAGCTTCAGTAATTATAATAGATACGAAATTTTTATTTAGAGAAGAAATTTTCTGCCGAAATATGCCATGTTTTTTATTTTTTATTAAATCTATAATATCTCAAGAACGATTAATCGCATCAACATCTCTAAAAAACAAAAATGTGCGTTTTTTTATAGCCCACAAGGAAATAATGAATTTATAATTTATTGTGTTACTTCAGGCATTATTTTACAGTAGAACCTACGAAAAGATTTTTTTTGCGGAAAAGACGTCGGATAGACGTTGAAAAAATCTCATTTCTAAAATTTAAAGAACGAATTAGATCTTTTAAAACCCTTTTTCACTGTTAAACATACTTAAGCTAAAATTACCAGACACATGCAGGAAGTCACCGTACATTGAATTTTTATTTTCCTTCGTATATTAAATATAATTTTCTACACACCTTTACTGAAAATAAATTGTGCGCCTTAATATAAATTACTATACAGTATATAAATTTCCCAAATATTTTTTACAGTGTAGAAGAAACATATACGTATTAGCGGTCCCCTAAGTACGAACTGGTTCTTTCTACAAATATAAGTGACAAGGTTAGATTCAAAGTCAAAATGTACGCAACATGATTCTTACCTAAACAAGGTAAAATAACTAGTCGAATATTTCTAAATTAAAAGTGTTGACTACATAAAATAAAATATACTAATTGTCCATAATGACTCATAATTTGGTCTCACCGAAAACCGAGTTTAGATTTGTTGCGTACCGAGCTCGCAAAACTTAGTATATTTCAACAATAGAATAAAAATGCCTTTTTAACAAGTTCATGTTTGTGGTTCGAGCTGAAGCTCGGTAGGACACGCACGTGTTAAAAAAAAAATTTCCAACTGAAAAGTTGATTTCTATTTTTCGGCCCGTGTAACGACCTTCAACATATTATATTATATGTGCGACAAAACAATTATTATGATACTATGAAAGATTATCTGGAGTTGCGTCAGTGATCCCCTACTCACGGTGATAGCCGCGCAGCATCCGGACGCGCAATCACGGAGAAAACAGGTTAGTTGCGAAAACCAATCTCTAAATGCTCGGAGCGTTAGACGCAGTTTGGTTGTCCTAGCAGATCGGATCTTCTTCGGTCAACTGTAAGTTAGTAGGAATGATCAAATGTTTATTCGCAATGTTATCAATTGCTTTGGTAAGTGATGGCGATCGTCATGGCCATCACTGGCCACTACTGTGCCTAGGATATTAGTATATAGGAACCAGTATCGGTCCGGCGATGATGACCATTTTCTACCGCTATTATGGCTGGCCAGCGTTAGTCACCAGCATTGGACCAGCTCATGCAATTCAGCACTGGGCCAAAGTTATGATACAGCAGTCATGTCAGCGCTGCGCCAGTGCTGCTTGACATTGCAGCGTCGTTTGCCAGTAACTGGCGCCAGCATCATTCGCTATTTTAAATTATAATGTTGATAGGGTTGTGGTCGAAGATGATTCAGTAATATTGTGGTGTTGCTTTAAGCGACCTTAGAGAAGTGTTAAAACTTTCATTACGTTTCGACTCCAGTCGGAGTCATCTTCAGAATATTTATTAAATGTCGGTTTACACCGATAAAAAATAAAACATAATTTTTTTTCCCCCTTTCGATGGGATAATAAATTTATTATCTCATGGTATAATAAATTTTAATTGAGGCCGACTTCTCCGGCCAAATAACCAAATGGAATACACAAAATGAAATGTCAAATAATAATGAGAAATTTCTCACAACTCTCCCGACAGTAATAGCGTAAACAATCTAGTGGATGGACGGAGACCAGTGAATGAACACTTTTCATAAGAGCACGTATATAAAGAGCGTTTATTCACTGAATTTTTACGTCTTCTCAACTGTGCATTCACTGGTCGACTTACTTTATACGGATGATTAATGTGCCATATGTTCAAGTTTATGCAATTGGTTCATAACACACTTTTTAACTCATGATTTTATATTTTATTTTTAAAGAATCATTTTATAAAATTTTTTTTCGTTGTAAATCAATGGTGACAGTATTTTCCGTATTCGAGAAAGGTAAATAAAGTCAAAGACAGATACAACCAAGGTGAAGTTTAAACCGGCTTTTTAATCACAACATACGTATACAACTATACACCATACATGTATTCAGGAAACGATATTTTTCGGGCTGTAACTGGGGTCATTACATTCATATTTAACCGTCTTATCTCGACCCCGGACAAAGTGAGTGATATACAGACGACAAAGGTAATTGAAAAGATTAGTGGATA
The DNA here is from genome assembly GCA_949699805.1 of Tromatobia lineatoria. NCBI lineage: Eukaryota > Metazoa > Arthropoda > Insecta > Hymenoptera > Ichneumonidae > Tromatobia > Tromatobia lineatoria. The sequence goes on from OX453036.1 coordinate 21,987,481, forward strand.
TTGAAAGAATTACAAGAACTCGCAAAAATAGTAGATAAAAAGCTAAACTTATTGCCACATTAATTTAAGAACAGTGACAGCACAATCGGAATTGCATCCATCGACGTGCAGCGCAGACGGCCAGAAAATTGAATTAATGATGCTAGAGATTACGATAAAGGACTATTCGCGTAATCCGTGATATATAGACACTGATAACCCCTCTTATACTCTCGCTAGATATACTCAGACATTTATAAATGTTCTCGCGTCACTCGGACAGATCGAAGACGACCTTCGATTCGTGTGCCGCCTTTCGGCACATACCAAGTGATCGGTACTCGGTACGAAGGTATCATGCGCTCTTGGATACCATTCACGTATTGTATCTTGGTTGTAGCGAGTATAGAGAGGGATATCCACAATTCCCAATGAAAGTAAACATATATTAACAAGCGAGCTGTTCCTTATCCTCCCCCACTCGGATATTTAACGCGGGAGCCGCGGCCAAGGAATTAAACGCTCCGCACCGCGTCAAGAATCTTTTAGATCGCTTTTGTACAATAAACGAGCAGGTTCGCGGATCGGTTTTCCTGTCCGCGTTCGGCTTGCTTATCGTTCTCAAAATTCTCCAGAGACCGGCTCGAATCTTAGCGGTTTAATTCATTGACGGTTAGAAATAATTATCATTTGGTTATTGATTTTGGCTGTGATTTATATCCGGTTTTGTGACAAGTCGGTGTATCGTTTTCACAATAATAGAAAGTGAATTAGGATTACAATGTTACTTGTTAGAACGATTTTACTTGCCGCTCTCGCCATCGTCGGTCGCTGCGACTTGGAACTCAAGCTTTTACATGTGGTAAATCATTTTTGTATTTAAGCATTTTTTGTCGTATTGATAATGTCTGATTATGAAATTGAAGTGTTTTGATTGTTTATTTACACAGTGCGAGGAAATTTTTTTTTTGTGGTTAATGTACCGACGTGGAGATCGGATGCATATACCGTATATTCATTCGGCATTGACTAATGAGGAATTACTCATGAATTCAGTCACCTCCTGATATCGATGTATTGATCTTTTTGTGATTTTAATATGTTCTCGAGCTGGTTGAACAGAACTTTTGACGTATGTGTTGTTATATCATATTATAGAATAAAGCGAACAAAAAAAATTACGAATGAATGGATCAAAGTTAATATATTCGAAGAAAAAAAAAATTTCTTTTTATTTATTGAATGTTTTTTTCAACAGCAAGCGAAAAAATGAGTTCGATCTTTTCAGACACTTAAAAAAATGCTACATTCATACCAATTTCGAAAAGGAGGAATGAATGCGTGTTTTTTTTTGTCTGTCTGAGAATCTCGAAGTCAATTTTTCTTTTGTTTTTGAAAAAATTTGCGAGAAAAAAAATAAAAATGATTTTTTTCTCCCAAATAATTTTCATACATTTATTTGTACTCTATTTCTCCACATTATTTTATAGTATCAAAAAACTTAATTTCTTCATGCACAAAATAACAGAGTTTTACGGGTAAAGTTCGCAAAATCAGAAAAAAAAAATTCAAATTCTGAAAAATCTCATAATTGCCGAAAGAGCCATTTTAAAGATTGAAAGCTGTTTTTGTTGCAAAACATAGAAAATCAAGTTATGGAAAAATTTTTCGCGTGAAGTCCATGAAATTGACTATAAAAAAGATCATCAGCACTTTTGCGTTGTCATTAGGCATCTACGAGATAATGCGGATTAAAAGACTAGTCGAAATCTTGTTTAGCTCGTAACTCCGTAACTAATAACGCTATCACACATACATAAAAAATTTTGTTCGACCGAATAGTAGAACATAGTCGAATTGCAAAAAAATTTCGAGGCGTTGATATCTAAATATATTTTAGCTCTAAAGAGTGTGACAGAGACATTTTCCTCTCAGAACTAATGTCACGGCGCTACAACGCGACAAAGTTTTTTTTTTTTGAATATGCAGAAATTTCGATGGTCATTTTACATTAGGTGTTATTGTATGCGACGATTGGCGGTGAAGTTTTTTTTTTATGGAATTTTTACGAAGCACATCGTGATCGCTAGATTAAAAGGGCGCGAACTAAAACCTAATTCAAAATTCACTGATACGAATTTTTTTACAAGTGTTGATTGTAGCTGCTTAAGGATGTATGATACGTACAGTCCCGTCAAAAGTAAGTTTCATAGACAATTTTGATCACTTTCCGATGGGATAAAAATCGGAAAAAAAAATGCATATAAAACGTGCTGAAAAGATCGATTTCGCATAATAATAATCCCAAAATGCTGTTAACAAATTGGTGAAAAAAACAATTGTTCAACAAACATTCAGTCAACCCAACTTTTTTTCTAATGGAAATGATACGTTAATTTATTTGAATGCATACGAATTTTTTCATATTTTTTTCTTTATTTGGATTTTGATTTTTTTTATTATAAAAAATGTGCGCGAAATAACGAATTTTGGATATGTGATCGGCATAAAATCATCTACTACACTCAAGATTTTTTTTCGACACTTGCAAAAAGATTCGTTATTAATGAAATTGCGACTTTTCTTGGCAGCGATTTTTCACTTATTTCGTGTTTGTCCAATCGGCCAGTTATAGAATCTCTTTGACAACATGGAATCGAGTTATTCGCTATCAAACAACGAGTCATTTTAAACTAAATAAGATAATGTGGTTAAAATCTAGTTTTTCGGAACGTATTTGTTTTTCGATATCGTATTTTAATGAAAATACATATGATTCAATCGATTTGTATTCCTGTGACAACGTGTGAAGTAGATTCAACGTTTGTATTTTCCAGACTGCATCATACGTATTTTAAAGTAGTCGAAGCGCTGCAGTTTTAGAAAAAATTTTAAACACTTGTCGATTAGAGAAAAATCTGAAAACATGTTATTAACAGATTAAAGGAACCGATGATTATTTACCAATTTACCCGCCAACTTAACGATTTTTTTCCATAAAAATGATTCGTCAATTTTTCTGAATACGTATGATTTTTTTTTAGAATTTCTTGTGATCTTTGAAAATTACGTTTTTTTACAGTTTAAACATTGATGACGCAATTTTCAGAGATTACGAAAAATTCTGAAAAAATTCATACCTATTCAGTTATTCATAGATATTCAGTTATTCAGAAAATTAAACGAATCGTTTTTATGGAAAAAAATAATTGAGTTGGCGGGTAAATTGTTGAATAATTATTGGTTTCTTTACGATAGTTGCAATGTTTACGGCTGAGTGTGTTACGTGAACGACCGCATACAACCCACATTATTGGTATCTTTAATCTGCTAATAAAATTTTGGAATTATTATTATACAAAAACAGTCTTTGCAGCATGTTCTGCATGGATAATTTTTTCCGATTTTTATCTCATCGAGAAGTGTTTAAAATTTTGCTTGAAACTGTCGAATGGCGGAACTGTATCGCTTAGTTTACCTTGAATTACTTATTTGCAGTCTATAAAAACCAAACGGAAGATCCACTTCATACATTGTAACAGGAATAAAAATTGAATTGAATTATATGTATTGTCATTTGAATACCATACAAAAAATAAATACGTTTCGAAAAACTAGATTTTTTCACATTATTTTATTTATTTAAAAAAGGCTCGTTATTCCATAGCGAATAACTTAATTCCATGTGTTCAAAGAAATTCTATAAATGGTCGATTGGACGAATAAGTAAAAAATCGCCGCCAACGAAAGTCGCATCCATTCCAAATAAAATTTTCTATCTCCATTCAAACGTCACAAACCGATACTTTACATGCGAATTAAATGGTAAATACAAAAGTGCATTATTACTGCACCTCTAAAAAAAAATTGCACAGATTCAATCTAAATGTATATAATATAATTTCGTGAGGTGGAAGTCGAAAATAAAAATAAAGTTTCTTATTTGAGACAGTCTAATGTCGTATACACTAATTGTAATTATATTTCGTCATAATTTTGATTAAAGAAAAAACTGATCAATAAAATTTTGATAGGATGTAACATTTTCTTGATTGATTCGATTGAAAATATTCAGCATTCATACAAAAAAGATGATGAAAGATTTTATGATTTTTTTTAAAAGTTTACCTTCGAAGAATTTAATGTTCGATAAATTCTATTGATTTTTCTTACTGTCAATCGTAAGGCCATCAATTTATATTGGACATGATAAACACTTCAAAAAAACTTGTAGGTCATTTTTTATGTTCACGTTTAAAAAAATCGGTACTTATTTCAAGCTCTTCCGTCACGGCGACAAAGTTCCACATCGAGAGTACCAAAATTATCCTAAAGATCCACACCGCAACCACTCTTACTATCCAATCGATAATGGAGGACTCACAAATGTAAGTAATGCGTTTGATAATAATCTGACATCAACATTTGATCACCAGATCCTTTCCAAGCAACTTTCGTCCTAGATTTATTTTTGAATAAATCCAACCTTCAAATGGAAAAGGTTTTTTGATTTCTCGCAGAAAGTTCGACTTGCAATAACAATTCTAAACTTGAATACTAAAAGTGAGCATTTTTTCGCTTTCTCTTGGAGAGTACGATAATTTTATGATATTTTTTCGAGATTCTAATGTTGAAATAATAAAAAGACGATTTGTACAACACAAATTATGCTAATTTAAGTCAGAATGCAAATGATCGTTGATTGGAGAACGAACACTAAAGATAAAAATTTCATCATAAGCGTTGCCCGCGTTGCCAGTATTTTTTAATGGTTATTACGAATTCGGTAGTCATTGCTATAATTTCAATAATGTTACAAAATCATTTGAATCGTGTGTTAAATTCGGTTTTGGCGACAATTCATTATTGTCATTATTAAAACAACGATAATTCTTGATAATTCCTACTCGAAGCCAGTACAATGGTCTTCTTATTTAAATTGTGTATTTTTTTCCTCTGTTCACTGGAACGAATCCTTGGCATATAGCGTAATACGCTAAGAAGCTTTTATTATTCTATCAAAAAAATCGCCACCTTTTAGCTGTAACGAAGTGTGAAATTTTAATTCGAAGAAAGTTGCGAGCTTTAAGATTAGCTTTGACTTGATGATTACCACTCCCTGTGCATGCTAATAATTCATTAATCCGTCTGTATGTCTCGATTGAAACGTCTTCGTCAAAAAATGCCAAACGGATCAACTCTCTGAATATAAACCACAGGTGGTTCGAAAATTTATTCGGCACGACAGAGATTGCAAACATCAGAAAATAATATCCAATTATAATAAGAAGTCTATTGTACTGACTTTGAATAATGATTATCGACAATTATTCTTGTAATAATAAAGCTGATCCTGGCCAAAACCTTCAAATGACTTCTATTACCCCCATGGAAAAAAGTATACTCGAAAAAATATGGTAAAGTATATATTTTATATACAACTATACTTTGGACGAAAAATTTGATATATCGGATATAACTTTTAGTATACTTACAAAGTATATTCGATGGTATACTAGTTGATACATATTTTTCGAAAATTAAATATATCGTTTTTATATTCTTCATATAATTCTCAATCCATATTTCATGTATTCGTAAATATATGTGAATGTATGTTTTTTCTATAGAAATAACATATATATGTAAGAAGATGTTTAACACTTGAATCAGTTAGAAGAACATTTGACCAAATTATTTAGATTCTTCGTCGATATAGGAAATCTAGGTGGTCGAGTTTTCATGTTTTTATATTTCATGAGTTGATGCATTTTTTATATACTACTAATATACAAAAAAATATACTTTACGTATATTAGCAAGATACATGTATGGATATCCAAATAAATATATTTTTCGTATATTTGCCAGATGTACTAACGATTGTATAAAAAATGTACCTTACGTATATTTGCCAGATCTACTAACGATTGTATAAAAAATGTACTTTAACTATATTCGCCAAATGTACGTTTGGACGAAATATTGGATATTGCCAAGTATATAAAAAGTATATAAGAAAAATACCACGTACATTATTTATACTTTGTTAGCATACTTTGTTGGCATACTTTGTCGGTATACTTTTCCAGCATACTCTGTTAGCATAGTTTGTTAGCATACTTTTTTCCATGGGGGCTGTTTTTCCCTCAATAGTACAATCCAATGCACCACTATTCATGCACTCGTTACAAAAATTCTGCGTGTAATATGGGCCGAAATTACCAATTGCGACTCATGTGATGAAACCTCACACTTGTCGCAATCGCAAACTTTCGACCCTTGTTGCACAATATACTATTGGTGGCTGAATTTCGGCATAATCGTTCATATATCCTTTTTGGTCCATTAGCAAGGGATGTTGCGGGAATACAAGATTGGAACGGTCCTGCGGGAGCGTTACAATCAGTATTTAGGGCCTGTTTACCAACCATCCATGGTGTACGCTCGATCAACCGAAGTCCCCAGGACTCAGATGTCTCTTCAGTTGGTACTAGCCGGATTATATCCGCCCTCCGACGCTCAGCTTTGGAATCAGCATCTGCCCTGGTTACCTACCTCAACATTCTCCGTCCCCCACGAAGAGGATCAACTCCTATTTCCGCATTACTGTCCACGGTAAGAGATAATGCATTAATAGTTACAACTATATTCGTTGCGTGTTGTTTTCATTATTGAATTAAGGAGAGGAAATCAGACCTAAATTGCTGATGTATATTGACAGATATCTCATTGGTTCATCCGCGAATCTCATTTTAAAAAATTCTTTAGAACACTGAACCAAAAGTTTTTCGTTAAATCGAAAAAAGTATCTGAATATTGCAAATGAGATGTAGAAAGTTTATGGATTTTTAAGCTTCTGAATACTTTTCTGAGATAATCGATTAAAAATCAAAGAGATCAGAGTCAAGAGTATTATCCTTCTAAAAATTAAGAAACACATAATTTTTTTTCGTATTAATTTTCGTAAGCGCGCAAGCTGATGACTTTGTTCCAATTTCAAATTTATCTCAAATCGCTACATTCGTGTAGGAAATTTTCCTCATGTTTGTAATTGCGCGATTACCACCTTTTTTGCTTCCTCTTTATCTCAGAAATTTAAAAATGCTGTAATTAATTATAATTGAGCGTTATCCAATCGCAGTAGAATTTTAGGAATAATAATTTGTCAATGAATATGATAAATAAACAATTATTATTATGCATATTATTGATTTATTAGATACCAGGAGGAATTGAAACGTGTGTTAAATGATGACCATATTAAGGAAATGATGAGCAAATACGAGGAGACTATGGAATATTTGACCCAACAGACTGGCAAACGCATTGACTCAGCTTCAGATGTTTACTTTATATACAATTTGTTGAAGGAACAGGTTCGTAAGCTTTGAAATCAAATTACTGACATGTTCTGCTGCAGTCGTTCGGTGCTATTGACCGGTGCTATTTGCGTAACATGGAATCCGATTTGCAAAGTGTAATGTATTCAATACTGTCTCCGCAGGCTGCGCAGAACTTGACACTGCCCAAGTGGTCGCAGAAAGTTTATCCCAATCCGATGAAGGAGATAACGGCGCTCAACTTTCAGCTTGCATCTTATACGACGGAACTCAGACGACTGAACGGAGGTAACTAATGATTTATGAGCCCCCCGCCGTATAATCTTAGTGGGGGAGGAGAAAATATGCTGTTTTTGTTTCAATATTGTTGGCGATAGTTAGACGTTTCCGCTTTAGCATGAGCCCTCTTCAATTTTTTTTTATTATTGCACCCAGACAAATGTGTCTGAAGGGTTTATTTAAATTGATTATAGGGTGTATTTGAAATGAATAAAATTTTATTCAGATCAGATAGAATTTATTTCAATCAGATGGAATTTTATTTAGATGAAATAAATACTAATTTCGATTAAATAAAATCCTATAAGGCTGGCCATTTAATAAATAATTTATTTAATGGCTGGCTGCAAGAAAAATTTTGCATAGTAATATTTCCAAAATGTTATTAACAAATTTCAGACAAAAAACTTGTTCAACAAAAAATCAGTCGACCTTTTTTTCTAATGAAAATGATATGTTAGTTTATTTTAATGCGTATGAATTTATCAGATTTTTTTCTTTATTTTTATTTTGACTTTTTTTATTTTTTTAAATTTGCGCAAAATAACGAATTTTGGATATGAGTTCGGCATAAAACTATCCACTGCGCTCAAGATTTTTTTTTTTTTGCAAAACGCATATTCAAAATTTGTTATATTCTGCGCATTTTTCAAAATAATAAAAATCGAAATCAAAGTAAAGGAAAAATTTGAAAAAAATTCATACGCATTCAAACAAAAATTGACATATCATTTTCATAAAAAAAAGTTAGGTTGACTGTTTATTTGTTGAACTTTTTTTTTATTCACCAATTTGTTAATAACATTTTGAGATTATTATTATACAAAATCGATCTTTTCGGCACGTTTTATATGCATTATTTTTTTCCGATTTTTATCACATCGGAAAATGATCGAATTTGTCTCTGAAACTCATTTTTGGCGGGACTGTACCTATCATACATCCTTAACGTTGGACGAAAAAATTTCAGGCGGTGTATCACTGGCTCTTAAGCCGCTATTTCAATGCTTACCTGCGGTAAAGTAATGTTTTTATAATGTTGTCGTATTCAGAAACTTTCTAAATATAGAAATATCTGTTTTTGGAACGTCTATTTTAAGGTTCAGGCATCTAAACATGTGTGCATCTGAAATTCTGGGCTCATTTCTCGCCTCAACTATGAGAATTCACGTGAAAAAAAATGTAACTTCACGATATTATATATTCAAAACTTTGCGGTTAATCTGATTCAAATTTCACATGACGGTCAGCTTCAAGCAGTTTCTTAATATGTTTTGAACTCTAGATTTGTATCTTGAAAAGCCTCTGGTCATGGACCAACTTTAAATACTATTCAAATGGTACAAAACAAGGAATTTTCAGCCTAATATCATTTTTTAGACAGATAAAGAGAGCAAAACCACTTTCTTCATAAACTATAAAGATAAGCAATTTTGTAGACGATTTTCTATATTTATTTTTACAGGAATATTGCTACGTAAAATTACGGATGACATGAAAGAACTGAGGAATGGAACTCTCAGTCCTCCGCAGAGAAAAGCTTTCCTCTTCGGGGCTCACGAATTGAACGTTGCTGCCCTTGCGAATACGCTGGGCACTGCTGATCCTGTTATTCCACTTTTTGGCTCCACAATTATACTCGAGACCCTGCGCGATAAGTCCAATCGATACTTCGTTAAAGTGAGTGCAAGTGGACATCCTGTTTTCAAATATTATCTAATACAATTTTTTTTAGCTTCGTAATATGTTTTTTCGTTGAATAAAAAAACTACAAAATAGAAAATTGCTCGCTTCCCCGGTGATTTAAATAGTTTGCATTTAGACTTTCTTGCAGAGCGATATTTATGAAATATTAAAAATAACGAGTACTGTACAATTTATTTATTGCTGGCTTGGTAAAAAAAAGCTGCAAACCGATATTCAACAAAAATTCATTTTTCAAGAAATTATCAAAAATTTACAGTGCCCGATAATTCATTACTTCAGTATAATCAAAATTGTAGCTAGAAACCGTAACACAAATTTCAGACAAATCGTTCATGTCATTTGTAAATGACGTATGTACGGTTTTTTTTTTACAAGCCACTTTGTGATATTTTTAAAACTACTTTTCCGAGCGATGAGAAATATTGCGTAGCTAAATAATTAAATTGATTTTTTGTTCTTGATAAAACTACAGAATTGAATTACTTGACAGGTACTTTTATGGACCGGCGTGACAGAAAGACTGATAATGCAAAAAATACCCGGATGCACGGAAACCTGCCCGCTAGAAGACTTCCTCGGAATATTAAAGGAAGTCATACCCAACGACGAGGAATACAAGTGTAGTCCAGTTGGGAAGCAAAGTGAACGAAGAAAAAAAGCTTTGTCTCCAGAACGGTCAACCTCGTCCATGTCCTTCACATCAGCAGCCGGAAGTCTCGAAAGAATACCCGGATATTGGCAATTTGCTTTGGCTATAGCACTTACTAGCTTATTTAGTGGTATCAATCAGATGTAGGAAATTTATCCACCCGCAAACATTCTACTTCCAACAGCATATTTAGAAAAACTCAATACAGTCAACTATAAAGTGAAAAGTATTAATTTTTAGTTCATACAACTAAATTTTTATAACTACTGTAACTATGAAAACGGTTGTCGTAACTATTTGTTAGTGTGACGAATGAATGAAAAAAAAAAAAAAAAAATGTAAAATTAGATCGTACGAACTAAAATTGAATAGTTGCCACTTTATGGTAACTAATCCCATAATTTAATCTGAGTCTTTGGAAAAATGGCCTTCAGGAAAAAGGAACTCGGTAAATTGACTGCAATGAATTATCCGAATTTTTGCTTTTGTTACTTTTTTTATTTGTCTGAGTCCCAATTATCCGGGAGAAATTTTCTATTGACTAATTTGACTAATTTCTGGAGCCAATTTTCCAGGGCCCAATTATTGTTTTACCTGAACAAGGTGCATCTAAATCTCCGACATTGTATTTATAGGGTACAACCCACCAGTATAGTGTAATGTCCTAATAATTAGTATAATTATTTAGTCGAAAAAAGGACTGCATTAAAATGCATTAAATATCAAAAGGTGTATATGTTTAAAAAATATAGGGAATTGATAACAGTCTCTGATAATCTAAGTAAGCTAAGAGCACTTAGCGCTCTCTACCGTTACACACATGTAAATAGCGATTGTAATGATTACGTTGTTGCGTACCTAAAACATATTTTCTAATGAAAACAGCGGTTGACTTTCTGAACGAAAAAGAAATAATTGAATGCTGTCGGACATTGATTGTATATTCGATTATATGCAACGAAAACTAGATAGACTAGAATTAGGAAATATTACTTAAAAACAAGAATTGTTCAAATACTCTAGTAGAGGCTAATTTCGTCAACACGTTGGAGCCAAAATAAAAAATTAAGAAATGCTCCCTATGACGTCTTTTCAGAAAGACTTTTTTATTTTTCTTATTCGGCACCGAAATTTTTAATAAAAATATACGTATGTTCTTTAAATTGGCGCTTGAAGAAGAGGAATTAATTTATAAATATAGAAGGGTAATTAAATATATAGAACGATAGGGCAGTTATTAAATTATTGCGATTTCAGGCACATCGTTTCAAAACAAAATTAATGGTTCCCGAAAAATGTAAAATCACGCCGTATTCCTATGTCAACAAGTCTCAGAATGAAGAACAATACTGTCGTTTGGTTCCGAATTTGTTAAAGCAGTGAAAAGCAACAAACCAGTAAAAAAACAGTTTTTTTATGGCATTACGCCACTTCAATTACAATTGTGTTTTTATTTTTGAATAACTGAGAATTTTTCACATAACATACGTGAATTTTAATGCGGTCTGAACAGCTTATCGATTCATTCTAGGCTGATAAAAAATTATATTTGACTCTGTTTGTAATTAACACAGCATTCCACAGTAATTCAGCCAACAAAATTTTTGAATGTTTGTAATCACTCTAAGAATGAATAAGTTTAAAGTATTAACGCGATAAATGAATTTGAAAAATTTCGAAGCTTTTTTAATCTTCGGTTAAAAGAAACCTGAAATTTTGATTATTAATAATTGTTATAGACTGTTTTATAAACAAAATTCAATTTAATTTGATAAAATTATTCAACGATTTTGTGTACATAAACACAACGAAACCTAGTCGACATTTTTCGTTTTTATTTTTTCGTTTGTGAAGTTAAGAACGAATTTTTGACCAAGCGACCTGATCGCAAATTCAAATTTTTTCAAGATATCAAGTAAAATAAACCGAAAAAACAGTATCCCAAGAATTATTAGATTCACTATCGGGTTGCTTGTCTGAAAATTCGTTGTCATCTTGACAAACGAAAAAAAATCAAAGGAAAAAAAATTAACTGGTTTTATTTGTGTTGATGAGCGAAAAATTGTTAAATAATTTGAAAAAAAGTCTCTTAAAGCTCGCAATAAATTTACCTATGTTATTTTATTTTAAAAAAAATGACAACCCAATTTTTTTCTTAAATCTCTACAATCAATCTTCACAGAAATATCGTCGCGAAAAAATTTAAACAAATTTCTCTAACGAAAGCTAAAGAGCTTAAAAATTTCTGATTTTTTTTATCCTGTTAGTATTTGAAACTTACTCATTTTCGGAGTGATTGCAAAAATTAACAAAAAATTCTAGTGGCTTAATTACCGTGGAATGCCTCTTATATTATGTAAAATGTTACATTTTTTTGTAAATAAAAACATAATTGTAATTCAAGTGACAGGACGCTGTCAAAAAAACCAGTTTTCTGCATAATTTATTAATTGACACTACTTCACAAATTCGGAACCAAGCAATAGAATTTTTTTTCAAGCCGAGACTTATTGTCAAACGTCATGATCTTACATTTTTCGGGAACCATCAATTCTACCTTAAAATGATGTTTCCAAAATCGCACCTATATAATAATTCGACAACTTCAGTAAACCTGTATAATACTCAAGAATAAATCTCAAAAAATTCAAGCCTGATATGGACATATCAAGTTCATAAGACTTGATCTGGCCTGATATGGCCAATTTTCATATCAGACCATATCAGGATATATCAAAATTTATATATGGACATATCACATTATATCAGGCCAGATATAGTTAGATAAAATTTTTTGATATGGCCTTATCAGGTCACATCATGCCTGATTAGTATATTTTTTCACTTACAAGGTACAAAATCTTGGCAATGATTGGTGAAATGACCCATATACATGCACGTTTCTATATAGAACATTTGGGTGTAATAGTCGGGATGACCGCAATTATTGAGCGGTGAAAATTCCCGGGTATGGAGGTAACGTTTGTCCGGATCGATAGGGCGGTCTATTTTTCACGAGGTGAATGGTTCAAGAACCTCGTTCAACCCGTGGCATATGTTAAGCAAAATAGATGTGTAGTTCCAGAGAGCGTATCCTGCAACGGCGGCTGTACAGACTCATGGTTAGAATCGGTTTTTCTCGGACCTTCGCGGCTCGTCGAGCGCTTTACGCTATTCACATCTGCACATCAACACAAAAGAGTGCGAATCCCACGCATACGCAACAGGTGACGCAAATGCGAGATTACTTTGTGTAACAATGCTGCTTTTCACTCGCTATATATCTGACGGTAGCTCAGTGCAAAGCTCCGTGAGTGCTTTCCAAGCTAAAAGGTTTATCTGAAGGTATGCACGCGGATGCGAGAAGAATTTTGTTCCCGATACAGAAAAGTGTATCGTCCAGTTCGCTGTCAGAATGTCGACTAAAGGTCATGGACATGGACTTCCTAGATGCTTTTTTTATAACGTGAGTAAACACTCGCTGTAAAAATGGCCACCTCAATTCGACACCTAGAAAAAAAAAGCATGTGAATGAGACTATTAAATGAGATGTACGCTAATTAAATTTGATTCACTCAATTGCTGTTGAACGTTTTACTATGAAGTTGCAATTATGCAGATGTGTGTATTTGTAGTTTTATGTGTATATGTGTTTTAATTTCTCTCGTAAATGCTGATGAATATTATTATGTGAAATATTTAGCAAAAATGTATACAGTGTAATGATTGTTTTCCAAAGCTATTGTCTGATTTGTATTTGCCCTATGCGTTACCTTATTTTGAGGTATGTAATCAATGCCATCAAAGGTGAAAAAACATGTTAGCGAAATTAATCTTCCAATCTATAATAAACATACTTGGATCGAGGATAGAGAAAAGATAAAAAGTACCGCGGATTCGAAAATTATTTGCGAATTTTTGCGCATCATAAAAAAATATGACACACATGTTAAAGTAAATTAATGTTGAAGTGCACGTTTCCGGGCCAGATTACGTCACGTAACCTAGCTGCCATCCGATTTTCAACATGGCGTCGTGAAAAAGAAGTAAAATTTGTAATGAGAAAATAATTTACTTGCAAATAATGGCGTCGACCCAATTGCAACAGTTTTCACAAATTCTTAATTATTTGTGGTATTATCATTGCCACAGTCGAAATGCAATGCATAATACATTATTAATAAGACATTTTCGTTCATTTTAATTTTGCATGGAATTATTCTGTTTCGTAGAAAATTTTCTACGAATTAGGGACCAAGATAATTGAGGGTGATCCATTTACTTAGTATAGCCATTTATTTAAGAAAGATTTTTTTTTACTGATTAAACAACAAATGGAATTTTGAAGCTCTTATTTTTGCGGCGTCTGAGAATCTTAGCAATAGCAAGTAAGAATTTGAAAAACCGAAAGAGAAACATATTATTCATAAGCGCAATAAAATCTGCGTACTTCATATTTGTAGGTATTAATTTGCTGAGTAGGACATTTCTTTATAGCCCGGAAATTTCTACACTTTTCGTGATAAAGGTCTGAAAGCTCGTGCAATAGAATTCATCCGGTGTCGCCATAAAATGCACTAAACTGGAATGAGATAAGTTTCCAACAACTTCGCTTTTGAGTGAACGTGCCGTACTTACATGATTTCGACAAGTTTTCTTTCAAACGTTTAATATTTGGATTGGAACGTTACGCATTGGACGTATCAAGTTGGCAGTCTATAAAAAATGTTCAGTCCTCTATACATAAAAGTAAAATTGTCACTTGCAGTACTTCCGAAAACTGCAGTTTACCAACGTCGAGCTGAAAAGTTTCCTTCAACACTAAAAAAAAACTTTTTTTAACTTGTACTGAAACTTACACTCGACGACAGAAAATATTCCCCCCGAATGTTAAAATGCTATTATTTTTCCCAAAATAATCACATTCCCTGCGCGTAACGTTTGCAAAAGAATGACTTATTTTAACCTCTGATTTCAACAAAATGTGCAACCCAGTTTCATTACTCATACAGAAAAAAAAAACAGTTTATTCCTGCCTAGTGACAGTGCAAACAATGAACCGTTTTTCTCTCTAGGAAGTAATGAAACGCGATTGCGCACGGTTGCGAGTCGGAGGTTAAAAATAAGCGATTTCGGCGCTCGCATCATGCGCCCAAAACTACATTATTTCACCCAAGTCGGTGAAAAATGTTATTTACTCGACTACAGTCCGAAAAGAGAGATTTTTCACAAATCGTGAAGTCAAATTTTCTACCATACTTCACGTAGCAATGTAATGAAAGCACCGATCTTCTGATCGTGCTGCAAACTTACACTTGTGAGAAAACCTTTTTCCGCCCACGTATCGAACTTCTCCACTTTCAAATTCCCCGTTTTATAGACTATGCATAAAATTGTGTAAAACCAGATATAAAACCAGAAACGTCATTGTCATTGCAGTGGAAAACACTGCTGTATAGTTCCATTTGTATTAATCCTGCCGGGCAGAAAAGAACAATTTTCCTCCCTACGAAGTAATGAAACACGATTGCGCACGCATGCAAGTGAGAGTTCGAAAATAATCGATTACCGCGCTCGCATCATGCGCACGAAATGACACTATTTCAGTGAAGCCTGCAAAGAATATTCTTTACTTGACTACAGCGTAGAAAGTGAGTTTTTCCGCAAATCCTGAATTAAAATCATATACGATACTCGGACCAAAAATATTTTCATAACTCACGCGATGGCAGCACCTGCCTTAATCTCGCGCTGCAAATTCACCTCTCGAGAAAAAGTTTTTCCGCCCTCGTGTCGTAATATACTATTACATAATTTTACATACGTGAATACAAAACCACGGAGTGAGTTGTAACGTCAGTAGAAGTAGACAAACGCATCGAACGTCTCTACTTTCAAGTACCCCGTTTTATACGTTTAATGCATAAAAGTGTATAAAACCGGATATCCATAAAACGTTAGACGGTCGCAGTGCAGTGGAAAACACTGCTGCTCTGCACAAGCATGCAAAATATTCACTTAGCGTAACCGTTGCCCGCTGCAGAAGATAGACCGAATGTACACAAAAATACATAAATCTCACAGATTATATAAACCCATTGTTATGGTTGGAAAACCTTTTCGATGCAAGGATCTCCCAATGAATATATGTTTTCTGTTGAAAACTTACCTTCCGGATCAGTAGCCGTCGTCTAGTCCGGTTAGGAACGCGTATCCGTCTTCCTTGCGAATTCATCGATCGCAATCGTCAGTTGTGGGTTAGACGACGCACCGATACACATAACACTTGCTCATCACTGATACACACTAAACGAAACTTGGTCCGCTTTTGCCACGAGACACTACCGTTTTGGATTAGGACCAGGCTTAGGACTCGGATATGTAGAGCCAACGGGTTCGATAAATATATTGGAAAGGTCCGGAACGAAGGGTTATTCGGAATCGCGACCGAAGGAAGCGCGCGGTTTGTCGTTGATGCAGGTGGGCTTTGGACGCTCGATACAAGCCGGTGAGTGTAGACAAACGCATCGAACGTCTCTACTTTCAAGTACCCCGTTTTATACGTTTAATGCATAAAAGTGTATAAAACCGGATATCCATAAAACGTTAGACGGTCGCAGTGCAGTGGAAAACACTGCTCCTCTGCACAAGCATGCAAAATATTCACTTAGCGTAACCGTTGCCCGCTGCAGAAGATAGACCGAATGTACACAAAAATACATAAATCTCACAGATTATATAAACCCATTGTTATGGTTGGAAACCTTTTCGATGCAAGAATCCTCCAATGAATATATGTTTTCTGTTGAAAACTTACCTTCCGGATCAGTAGCCGTCGTCTAGTCCGGTTAGGAACGCGTATCCGTCTTCCTTGCGAATTCATCGATCGCAATCGTCAGTTGTGGGTTAGACGACGCACCGATACACATAACACTTGCTCATCACTGATACACACTAAACGAAACTTGGTCCGCTTTTGCCACGAGACACTACCGTTTTGGATTAGGACCAGGCTTAGGACTCGGATATGTAGAGCCAACGGGTTCGATAAATATATTGGAAACGTCCGGAACGAAGGGTTATTCGGATCGCGACCGAAGGAAGCGCGCGGTTTGTTGTTGATGCAGGTGGGCTTTGGACGCTCGATACAAGCCGGTGAGTGTAGACAAACGCATCGAACGTCTCTACTTTCAAGTACCCCGTTTTATACGTTTAATGCATAAAAGTGTATAAAACCGGATATCCATAAAACGTTAGACGGTCGCAGTGCAGTGGAAAACACTGCTCCTCTGCACAAGTATGCAAAATATTCACTTAGCGTAACCGTTGCCCGCTGCAGAAGATAGACCGAATGTACACAAAAACACATAAATCTCACAGATTATATAAACCCATTGTTATGGTTGGAAAACCTTTTCGATGCAAGGATCTCCCAATGAATATATGTTTTCTGTTGAAAACTTACCTTCCGGATCAGTAGCCGTCGTCTAGTCCGGTTAGGAACGCGTATCCGTCTTCCTTGCGAATTCATCGATCGCAATCGTCAGTTGTGGGTTAGACGACGCACCGATACACATAATACTTGCTCATCACTGATACACACTAAACGAAAGTTCGTCCGCTTTTGCCAAGAGACACTACCGTTTTGGATTAGGACCAGGCTTAGGCCTATGTAGAGCCAACGGGTTCGATAAATATATTGGAAACGTCCGGAACGAAGGGTTATTCGGATCGCGACCGAAGGAAGCGCGCGGTTTGTTGTTGATGCAGGTGGGCTTTGGACGCTCGATACAAGCCGGTGAGTTTACGATCGCTCCTCAGCTTAGCCGCGAGCAGTGACTAGAGTAGCTGTAGCATTGCTGGGATTCTACATGGCCGCGAGAGTACGCGCGTTCGGCATACCGCGCGCTGTACCTTACCGGCTGTCCTCTCACTCGATGGAACGCGTGGTAGGTAGTAAGTACGTATTTGCCGCGAGATAGAGACGCGAGAGACTCGTAACGCAGATTCTACCGAGCAGCGAGTCCACTCTGGCGCACACGAACGACACCGCGCACTGTTACATCATACCCGCTCTGTGCCACGCTGCAATAAGCAGATTTTAGGTCCGCGCATCGCACCTCGATATTCCGCGTTCTCAAGCAGTTATGCTTGATCTGGGGTAGATCCTTACCGCGACTCGTGTTCCTACGCTGTTCGACTATATTCGCAGAATTTCGCGATTTCTTAGCTTGCCGTTAGATTCTTTTGAATTTATATTTTGATACGTTATCGGCAGTTTTCAAACTCTGTTCAGAAGCAATATATTAAAATAGATCTAAGTTCAATCATTACCGAGGGTCGTATTCGTCCAGTGACTGATGATTTCGGACAAAATTTCGGTGATTTTTAAGTGGGTTATTAGATTCTTATGAATTTGTATTGAGAGACTTTTTTTGATACTTGTAGAATTTTGGGAAAATAAACAACAGTGGTTCGAATTAAAGATGCAGTCCCGCCGAAAGTGAGTTTCAGAGACAATTTCGATCACTTACCGATGGGATAAAAATCGGAATAAAATAATGCATCCAAAACGCGCTGAAAAGATTGATTTTGCATTAAAATAATCCCAAAATGTTATTAACAAATTGGTGAAAGAAAAAATTGTTCAATAAATAAACAGTCAACCTAACTTTTTTTTTTTATGAAAATGATATGTTAATTTTTTTGAATGCGTATGAATTTTTTCAGATTTTTTTATTTTGTTTTATTTTTTCACTTTTTTCTATTTTACAAAATGCGTAGAATACCTATAACGAATTTTGGATATACGTTTTACAGAAAAATTTTGAGTGTAGTAGATGGTTTTATGTCGAACACATATCCAAAATTCGTTATTCCGCGCACATTGTTGCAAATAAAACAAATCAAAATCATAATAAAGAAAAAAATCTGAAAAAATTCATACGCATTCAAATAAATTAACATATCATTTTCGTTAGAAAAAAAATTTGGGTTGACTGATTGTTTATTGAACAATTGTTTTTTTTCCCTAAATTTGTTAATAACATATTGAATAGATGATATACATACTCAGTCGAAGTCAAAGAAGAATAGTAATTTGTTAATTATATTTTGGAATCATTACTATGCAAAATTTATCTTTTCAGCGCGTTTAATATCGATTATTTTTTTCCTATTTTTATCCCATCGGGAAGTAATCGAAATTTCGTCGGAAACTCACGAGTGACGGGACTGTACCTATCATACATCCTTAATACAATTTACGTTTTTTAAGTTTACGAAGTATCTCAAAATACGTTTTTATTCTCACTGTGATTAATTGAATGTGTGGATGTATAAAAATGTTAACATTTGCGACTAGTATGAGTCGCAAGGACTGCATTAAGCTGCATTATTAACGGCATGACGTGTTGATGCCGGTACAGAGCCTGCATTGTTCAAACACGCTGTGCAGCGCACGTGCATGGCGCATCTGCGCAGGCACAGTGCTGGCATTCGTGCCGCTAATTAAGCAGCTTAATGCTGCAGTACATTACGCAATTTTGAGGACACGCCGTGTGGCACGTTTTTTTTATCTGGGTTAACGCTGGAGATCGCTGAAGACACGTGCCGACCGCACGTCCGCTGCTGTCGGTCTCTCAGGGACTATTGAATGACATTAACAGCCTAACAGATCAAGTTAAAGTCGCAATGTTTATAACCTATAAGAAACGTGACTTCTGTGCAACTATTAAGAGCGTTGCTCTTGTTGCAGAAAAGTGACTCTAAATCGAAACTATTCGAAGGGCTGTAAACAGGTTTAAATTGAATCTAAAACTTGCAAAAAGTGCATTAGTCTGAAAAGTGCAGAGGTCTACGGAAGGACATCTCAGTTCCACGAGGCAATGGCGGCTTTTTTTAAACCAAATGTCACACACGTTAACGATTCTATTCTTAAATTCATCCGGTTTACAATAAAAAGTGTAAATGGAAAAAAACGCAATTTTCTTTTCGTGGTTTTCACTATCATCGTTGATTGTTTACTCATGATTCGTTTTCCTGCGGATTTTGTCCATCGGATAATTTTTCTGGAATGTTTTCTCTGCCGGTTTTTTTTAAATACGTTTTGCAAATACCGATAAAAAGTGTAGCGCTAGACAAATCTGTCGTCCTGTTGATGATAAAAAAATCTCATTGTGAAATGTGAGAACTTGCCAATTGCTTCTACATTATTATCCATTTTTCAACAGCTCAAGTAACTATGCAAAGATGGAAAATATTATGAGGCAATGTACACATTTCTACTTTGCATTTCTGTTTGAAATACAAAGGAGCGAGGCACTGCTCATGTTTCAACCCACGCCATTGTAGTAAGTCGCAGCTCACTGTCCAATTAAACATTAAATATCAGGGAATGTAGTAATTTGTATTTTCTCTGCTTTACACGGTAAAATCTCTAAATACTAGTTCATGTTGAACAAATAAAAGTTAACATAAAGGACAGACATATCGCGATAAACGGGAAAAAAGCTTGGATAAAAACCTTGTTTCCGGTGCAGGAAACAAAACCCACGAGAAAAACACCCAGAATGTACGGAATCGCTAATGGATGTATTGTTTGCCTCTACCATATAAAACTATGTCGTTTAAGCGGTCGAGGTTTAGTATATTTTTGTAAAGAGAATTTACAAAAATCTGATTATTTAACAGAATTTTTTGATTTTTCAAATGACCCGGTCACAAAATGTAAAAATATTTGTATCGAGTTTTTATTATTATACCCATTAAAGCATTGGTACAACATTTCTTTCAATTATGAGCAATGGAACATTAGTGACATCACTACGAATTCGGGAGTTGTATAGTCCCCCGGCTGAAATACTGTACGCTGTTTTTCCATGTTCAGTTCTTTCAGAACTACCACCTAATATCATTCTGATGTTAAAAATAAAAAATAGTTAAACCCCGGCGGGGGAATGGGGGGCGGAGCCACCCCACTGCAGATATATATTTTTTTGCTTCCTCATTTAGGAAGCTTTGTTTTCGTGAACATTTTTTTTTCAAGATTTTCATGTTAACATACTCAGAATCACCTAAAACGTTGAGAAAAGTGGCCTAGAAAATATGTCTGTATGTGTGTGTTCCAGACACCGAAAATTTAATTGTCCATAACTCACGAACGGCACAATGGATCGAGCTCAAATTTGGCAGGCAACTAGAGTATTGACTCCTCTGTAATTGACGTGATTTTTAATTAAATATATCAATGAATACAGATTTAATAGAACTTTTCATTTAAAAAAAAAAAAAAATGTCGTGATCGCTCTAACTTTCGTAAAAGTTTGCCAATTCAGCTAAATAGTTCTTGACAAATAAAGACACGATGAATGATGTTCGGTATTGAATTTCAGCGAAATCGGTTAAGCGGTTCCGATTTTATAGAATTTTGAATTTTTCGAAATAATAATAATAATAATAATAATAATAAATGTCTTCCTCATGCAGGTAAATTCGTTAAAAATTGAAATTCTAAAATATCCTCTGTACAGCTGTCTTCCAATTTTATACGAGGAAGCAATGTGCAAAGTTTTATATTCCGTACGAATGAAATCCAGTTCATTTTCCATACATTTTATATTCCAGACGAATAAAACTCAGTTTGCTGTACATTCGTTTTATATTGCGTACGAATAAAACCCAGCTTACAATGTCCAAAAAATCCTTTATTATTAGCCCAGATAAATTTCGGTGGTTTCGATGGACAAACAATAGTATGTGATTTGTCCCGATAAATTTTCGATCACTTTGCAAGTTTTGATCAACAAATAATCGTGTATTGTTTGTCCGAATACATTCCCAAACAAAAGGAAGATCCGATGAACGAATGATAAGCGCTTTTTCGGCAGATTTTTTCCGGGATTTACACATCGCATATAGGCATTTATTCAGAATGTTTTTCACAACCACTTCCCTCAAGCTTTTATACAATTTGAAGTTGTATTGCATGAAAACCTTTGAAATTAGCTTATAACTGAAGATTTTTCTTTGTAAGAAAACAAAAGCCGAGTGTCGTTATGTCGAGCTGCGAAGTTATAATCTTGTAGCTGTATTATTCCGTCGAGGCATTTTTCCGAATCAAATCGAGGTGCTCGAGTTATTCACAGTATTGAAAATGTAAAATATTTCATAAAAAATTGAAACAAAAATATAAAAATTTAATGAGTAGATAAAAACTATAATTGCTTCTAAATTTCATCTTCTAAATACTACACTTCGAGAATACCTTACGGAACATTCCACAGTTATTCATTCATCTTTCATTGTAAAATTCTTGCGCAAAACCAACTTAGTGAAGTTCTGAGAATCTATTAAGACAACAATCTTTTTTTATATCAGCGCACTCACAAATTTCCTGCTAAAAATATAGAAAATTCCACGAATACCATATTCATACAGATGTGAACTTGAAAATATTCCCATAAATGTAAATAATCTGAAACCGGACTTCATAAAATTGAGTCAGACACGAATTATTCACATACCACTTAAGAAGTCTCGATTAACTCTCACATGTTTTATGTAACTCACGGTAAATTAAATTCCACTAACTCTCCGATATAGATGAATATTTTTACGTTCCATCGTTTCTATCTCAAATTACGTGGTATCGCGTGACTAAGTAATATAATTACATATTTGCGAAATAGAAATAGAAACGCATATCGCTTTACTATAGACGACAGTGTAATTGCAACTGAAGAGACTGTCACTTCTAGGAGCTCATTGATGATTGTATCGTTATTGCGTCGCATAAGTAGCTCTGTGAGTTGTATAGCCGGTAGATATGTGTTGTCACGCTTCAGGGCTCGGCATCTCTTCTGCGACGCGCTACATGATCACCGTCGTCGCCTTCGTTACGCTGAACGCGTTTGTGCACTGCGAAAACGGCAATAACTGAACATTTCTCTGTAGGAAAGTAAATTGATGAAAATTGTGGTCACGCCAGTTCGTGTAATAAGTACAATACGGAAATACGTTGAGTAAATGGTTTATTCAGTTCCGTACTATTACCAGACTATATTTGGTGATAGTTCCTAGGCGAGCTTTATACCAACGCCGCATATCAGATTACATTATAACACTGTTACGATGCTGCGGTTTCTCCGTTATGCTATATAGGTGCATAAATTTCGATGTTTTGCAAACCGGAAGTGATGTGTACTCGCCCTTACGGCTCGAACGTTAAGCTTGTGCTGTATTTGCTTTATCAACGAGGGTGAATGATTGTAGAGTCGGAACAATCTTGGTACCAACGGATGGTACATTTCTCCGTGGGTAAGACAGAACGCATTCGCAGTGAGTGTCGGTAATTTTTTCTCTGCAGTTTTTTTTAAATTTAGCTAGCGAATAGTTATGAAATAAAAGTGACTCTTGCTTCGTGTGGTAAGTAGAGGAAAGTAGAAAGAGGTAGAATAGTGAGAGTGAAAAATAAAGATTGGTAAAGTTTTTATCGTTACTCAAATATCAATAGTATTCAATGCAGTATATGTTTCGCAACGGATTACAGTTTCTGATACCGACCAAGCAATATCATGTCACCGGAAGTAACGAATCCTCGCCCTTGCGGCGGGAACGCTAAGCTTATACTACATTTGCTTTACCAACAATGTTGAATGGTTATAGACGCAACGGTCTCGGTACTCACGGATGGTACTTTCTCGGTAGGTAAAGCAGAATTCACCGATGGACGGCGTCAACATCAATTTTTCGCAAAAAAAAAATATTTATTTTACCTCCATTACCTTCATCTGGGTTTTTAATTTTACAAGGTATCAAGCATTGTATGAATATTCTGACAAAAAAATTCCTCGGTGTTACTTATTATTATTACAGCCTTTGCGATTTTGTTCTCAGAATCTCCATACAATGCGAAATATTCTGTAAAATTGGAACCAGAATCGAAAATGTGTTTTGTGTTGAAAAAAAAAAAATGATTTATTTTTTTTTTTTTGCGAAAAAGGGACTTTCTTTCGTTCGAAAAATTATGACTTCAACATCACTCAGAAGAAAATGGAAAATGAAGAAGTTAATGACGCTAAGAATTTTCTGAGAGCCAATACTTTCTGAAATACAGCGATATTTGAAAAAAAGCGTCAATTCCTAACAGCGCCCTTTAAAAATCCGGAAAAAATCACAGACTCCCATCTCAAGTAGTCCAACAAACAGACAAATAAAACAAAATTCTGGACATCGGCAAAAAAAATGGCCTAGTTGATATTCACGACAAATGATCGAATATTTGTCGTGAATTATAATACGAAAACAGGCCGACGTCTTTTCGTGTTGTCCATGTTACGCACCTGCATCAAAGGGTTAAATCAGTTCATGGTAGTCGAACGATCGTAAGTAAGGTCGTTGAACTTGCTGCGAACGTTAAAAATACACCGACGGCATGAATACAAAGTCGTGACTTTAATATGTCAACATCTTCAATATTAGCCGCTAATTCTTGAATAACCTGTCATTGTTATTGTTTACCTTTTTTGCTCGGCGTGTTATCGCATTATTTCGATTGAACGAACAAAAGCGTGGGTGGGGGCAGCTCAGTGAGCGTACTGCGCATGAGCGTGGCTCGTCAGCTGCTGCGGTTCGCGGGGAAATACGAGAGTGAATGAGACAGCATTTCGACGTGCATCGGAGACGTCTAGCGGAACGCGCGCGCAGTTTGTGACGCGCGTCTGCCAGTGTGAGAGCCGTCCAGGACCGTCCGTAGTCACGACCGCAGCTGTGATTAGACTTTGTGTGTTGTTATCGCGATAATCCGTGATAATAATAATAAAAACATGGCTGCCAGTGGTTCCGGATCGAAGAAGCAAAAATTGAACAATTCCTCGAGTTTGATGTGCAACGGCAATTCGGGATTGCACAACGGTATTCACATTCGTAACTCTGTGATCGTGCAGCCCGAGATGGCATTTTATTGCTTCGACGTCCTGTACTCTCAGCTCCACCAGCTCGATCCACCAAAGTCCCCCAACTTCAGCAACGAAGCGTTGTAAGTTGTGCCTCGGGCTCAAGACCCGATGTCATGTTTTTTTAGATCTTTCGTCATATCATTATTAAAAGCTCTCTTTGTTACGTTCACATTACGAAGCGCCTCGATGTAGCGCCATCTTCTTCTGCATCGTCCTTCTCTCTCTCTCTGATATCCGTCCTCTTCTTCCTCTCCTCCGCACGCGCTCCATTCCTTCGCTTTGTTTGATATTTTGATACTGTCATTTGTTGCGTACCATCGATTGCGTCAATTGGCGCTTTACTAGATCGATTCTCGTATCTCATTTTCATTATCATTATGCACTGCTTAATTATCTTAATTTTCTGTACTTGCGGATTATGAGAATTTTATTGTTGTTTTAGCTTTCTCTTGTGTAGATATAGAGTTTTCATTTGTGGGAATTTTTTTGGTTTCTCTGGATCCATTATTTTGTGTATAATTATTGAAATAGCGGATAATGAGATGCTTGTCTTATTTTTGTGTGAATAGGTTATTTCACCAAATATCGCATGAAAATTTGGCCTGTAAATTGTTGGTAATCTTTTTTTGTCATGATTCAATTTATTATAGTGAAATAAAGTAAAAGCCTAAATTTGCAATTTTTTGCTTATCTTTCCAAAAGGGAATCGTTTACTTCAGCTTCCAAAATATTTAGGGATAACTACGAAGTAAAATATTACTTTTGATTTTTCTGATTGAATTTTATAAGACGTCATTATTTAAGGGTTAAATTTTCAGTTGTAAACCAAAGTAGATTCCCTTTTGGGGATGATGAGGTGACAATCTTAAATTTGGGCTCTCCATTTATCCAAGTATAATGAATCAAACCATGAAAAAAAATTAAAAAAATTAAAAAATACCAAAAATTTGAAGGCCAGGTTTTTGTTTGGTCTTTGGTAAAATAACCCAAGTAAATAATATACGATATGAACAATGAAAATGAGATAATATTTTGATATAATTGTTGATATAATAGTTTTTTTTAAGGGTAACAGAATTTTTTGTACCATACAAAAGTTTACAGCTAAAAATAGTGCCCAGTATATTTTAGATCTGCTTCATTTATATGACCTTAAAGATTCTTTTATATCCAAGAAGTTTCAGGTTCATTTTTAGGTGTATGTCATACATAATTAGGACCATGTATATATAGCATATTGATGGTTTATTTGTAGGATATACACTTAAATAGAAACTTGAAGACTTCTTCATAATGGAGGTTTGACTAAGGTCAAGGCCATTAAGAATACATTAGAGATGCTATTTACAGATATCAATGTTCTCATGATAAGAACATTTTCTGATACCCATGAATAAGAAGTCTTATAACGACTATAGTTACCTTACATTCTATCAATTGTCCTGTACATTATCGGAATAATTTTTCTTTCTATTGAATACCCTTTGAATTTTTTCAAGTCAAGTCGACTATTTGATTTGACTTTATCATCATTAAATTAAAATAATTTGTTTAGTATATTTGTGAATTTCATTTCCACTATTATTATGTCCTAACATTGCTCCTTTACTAAAATGTTACATAAATTTACGATCCTTGAGGACAATAAAATGAGGATTTTACTGATTATATGAATTACTATTTATCTTTTCTTACACTGTCAAAAATCAGTCAGGATTCAATGTATTCATGCTCAAAGTTTTGATACATAAACTGGTATATTAAATTCAATATAGTAGTGCCATGTAAAATGAATATATGCTACATTAATATCAATAATGTTCTTTCATTTTACTGTAAGTACTTTAGTGTTAGTACTTTAATCTTAAATGTTCACTTAATTTTTACTGTGAAAAGAATACATCAATTTTATTTCAGAATTAAAATTAACAATTTATTGCCAAGCTTATGCATAAAAACTTTCAGACTTTTTTTTATTAGCAATTATATATTATCACAGACTATGCTTATCTTCGCAACTTTGACAAAAACACATACAAAACTTTTTCTTCTATGTTCTCAATTAAAGCCAAATATCAATTTTGTAGCTCATTGCTGCAAACCCTGATTCCACTTTCCTCATTTATTTATACATGGAAGAGTGCTTATCAGGGTTTGGAGTGCTCATTAAAATCTAATTAGAGTACTCTAAATATATCACAAACTCTTCATCATGAGGCATTTCATAGGGAGACAAATAATTAGTAAAGGATGAAGTTTGGAAATATACTACTACTTTTGATGCATATTAATTTGTGTGTATAATATTGTATACATTTTAATACTTGTACAAATAATACCAAGGTTTCAGAAAGCTTACTAAACACTGAAAGAAATATTTCATAGTCAATAACAGTTATTATTAGAGACACTCATAATAACATGTTATTATTACAATGTTTCAATTGTATATCAAATTGGTTTAATGGTAAAATAAGTAAGGAAGTAGAGTAAAAATAACAGAACATATTTGTGGTTGCTGTGGTATTATTTGAAATCTGAGTTCGATGTGGCAAACTGATTTATACAGGCTCATCGATTTTTCATAGACAAAGAACATAGTTCTAGAAGTATCGAAAGTATCTGGTTTGCAGCCCTCTATTCGTCACATGGTCAATTGGCAAGGATATGCGACTCAGGGGCTGTATTGGGACCTTCAACGCGATGCACTTGCACGCCGGATTGCGAGAATATGCAGCAACTAGGTAAGTTTACATTCCATACTTGAAACGCATGAAATCCAAGGAAAAAGATATTGCGATTAGTTGTAGGCTTGCATATTTATTCATAATGCTTAAAGAAGAGATTCTTGATGCTCTAGAATCCTGATAATCCGAATCCGTCAGAATCGACACCAACTTGGAATAACAAAAGTTTGAATACCAGAAAAATGTAAAGTGTAAAACTGTATTTCACATTGCACATGAGAAAAATGTATGTGATGCACATTAATGTAGAGATTATTCAGTTATATTCGAGGTTGAGCCTCTAAGCTGAGCTAGAATTGGGATGTTTTAAAAAATATTGCGTAAAATAAAGTCACAACAAAACTGCAAGACATGGTTCGAATAATAAAACGATTGAATTAAGCAACTTACTATTTGGATAATGGAATTTGCAGTAATTGATTTCTAAAAATCTATTATCTTCAATTACTTATTTTAATGGTCATGTATGATTACATACAATTATGAGGCTGAATTGAAACAATTGGACGTAAATTAGCACATTTTGATATTATTTGCGATAAATCTCCATTTTCATAACTTGTAACTTCGAATTTCGTCTGAAACTCGTGCGATAAACGTTTCCTTTGTTCGTGTTATTGCTCACACTCATAAAAAAAAAGGTTAATGACTTTCCATATTTATTTTTGTCATATTCTCTCCCACAGCGCTTTCAAGGATTCTCGTTTCAATCCCATTACTCGGGATGAACTGCCTCGACTGCACGTGAAAGTCTCGTTGCTTCGGCACTTTGAGGACGGCGTCGACTATCTCGATTGGGAACTTGGACTACATGGAATTCTCATAGAATTTCATACGGAGAAAGGCAATAAGAGAACTGCGACATATCTCCCAGACGTAGCGACTGAACAAGGTTCATATATTTTTTTTATTTACACACAGATTTAAGACAAAAAGATAGATTGTTCACTAAAAAAAACTTTCAGAATTATTCTCATGAGAATAATACAGTGTTCCAAGAATTCAATGAAAATTCAACAAGCAATATCATACAAAAAGAACCAGAAGTATCATTTTGTCTCCTACTCTGAACTATTATTGCAAATACTTCAAAGCTGCTTCTGCTGACACAACAAATAACTCTGCTAATCGACTTTAAGGGTGCCTCATTTAAATAAAGAACGTTATACCTTCTATCAAATTAGGCACTCCTTAAAGTTAATTGCCAAAGTTGTTTATTTCTCAGAGAAAATAAAATGTTTGTAAGGCTCTCGGAAATATAGCGATATTTGAAGGGGAAAAAAAAGTAAATTCTGAACACCGCTCTTTAAAAATCCAGAAAAAAATCACAGACGCCCTCAAGTAGTACAACAAACAGACAACTAAAACAAAATTCGAAACACCGGCCAAAAAACTGACTCAGTTTATAAGGAATGCCCCATATACTCTCAAGCTTAAAATAAAAAGAAAAAATATCGCGTACCGAATAAAATGATCAAACATTTGTCGTGAATAATAACACCAAAACAGGCTCACCTAATTTGTTTTTACATTTTGTTGAATTATCATGAATTTATGTAGCATGTCACCTTAACAAAAATACAATTTCCAAGCACGTTGGAATTCGACGAAAATTTAAAAAAAATATATATATTCCAGGCTGGGACCAGATTCAAACGATAGACTCGTTGCTACATAAGGGAGGCTACAAGGGTATGATAACACCGGATCTCAGACGAAGCTTGAAGCTCAAGCGTTACCAGAGCGAGACAATATCCGTTAGTTATCACGAGTACATGACCCATTGGCACAATAGGAGATGCTAGCAAATGGCCTGGAATCCTTCGCGGGATCCCATGCCTCAAATTTCCCCAATCGCCGCACGTTACAACAATACCGTTCCATCAAGTATCTCTTATTCGCAATACAATTCTCGAGGACCACACAATTCCTGCGTGACAAATGGTCATCAGCGTGGCGTTGTGATGGTCGAAGCACGGCCGGATCCTTCTTGCTTCGTACGAACTGTTCCAATGCCGACGGTAGCTCCGCTCGCACTACCGGTAGAAAATTATCCACCATATTGGTGGGATCGTTCCGGCGGTTCCTCGCTTCCTCCTAACAACCCTTATTCACGCGTTCAGCCTTTTCCGAATCAGCAATCACCTGACCACGATGCTCGTCATCGTAAATGACAGTGGCGGCGACTATTACTCGCTACGATTCGCTGTTTGAAATGGTGCATCTTGTACTTTTTATGTTCAATCGTATTTTTTTTTTCCTCACTCGCAATAACGTAAAAGACCTCCTCGAGATAGCTAATCAGCTTCACACTTGCCAAATCAGTGCTGTTTTATTAAAAACGTTTTTATTATTTCTGGTGGTTTGATTAATAGTTCTGAGAAGTTACTCACGTAGCAAAATTAGTTTTTCGTATATACACTGTTAAAAATGTTTGAAAAATTTATATATGTGTTGGACGTTTTTTCGCAGACACAATTTATTCATTTTTATTTAATATACGGATATGTTGTTAAATTTCGAGAAACATATTATAAACACTACAATTATGAAGTTTTTAGTATACTGTACTGTATATTAATTTCATAAACATTTTTTTTTGTATATTACTTACTATTTGTATATTGCATTTAATATACGCGCATCTGCAAAAAAAAACTTCCAATACTTTATATTAATTTTCGTACGAAAATTTCTGACAGTGTAAGTACATTCACAGCCGTGATTTAAATGAAAAATCGAATGATGTATGCTAATTTCCATTGGCATGTTTTTTTCATGTAGTTTTTTAAAAGAATCAACCGTAATTAGAGTTCAATTTTGATTAGCAATATCTCATTCTGTTCATTGGAAGATCTTCAATCGATTGACCGACCAAATTTTTTTATTGTATTAGTTGTTCAAAAGTTACAGCCTTTTGCATGCCTGATGTTTAGTTAGGATAGATACAATTAAAAATTTGTATCTTTTGAACTACTAATACGATAGAAAATCTATGCGGTTGATCGATCGAAGATCTTCTGGTAATTAAAATGGGATATTTTTCTTCGTAATTGAAATATTAGTATGGTTTAGTCTTTACAAAAACTGCATGAAACAACACGACACCGGATATTTACGCATATCCGTCGATTTTCTAGACTAAACGCGGCTACGAATTTACTTAAATATTGAGCTCTGCTATTTAACTTCTCGGAATTGTTAATTAAATCATCAGAAATTGTAATAGTGTTTTTCATAATTTTGCCTTGACTGGACTATTGTGAATTGCAGTAGCTATCTTCAGAAGCGTACAGACAACCTTGACTTTTCATAGCGACAATTGCATGTCGTATGTTCGAGAAACGATCGACGCAACTTTCGACCTAAAAGCAAATCGCCGAGTCGTTACGCAGCTACAGTTGTGATAGAACTGAAGCTTTGCATAATTAAGCAAAGTTTATCGCTCAGTGAAATACGATAATTTACTCGTTCTCTACTTCTTCGGAATCGTCTTCTTCTCTTTGTTAATCATAATCGTTACTATTTGATCTTTTACGAGCTAAATACAAAGATTCGCGAATTCTTCGTCGCGAATTTCTCTCGTACTATATATCTCTCTTTGCGATTATAGAGAACGGTTGATTAGTTAAACGGAATTTAATAGTAAATATGTAACTTGTTGAATACTTTTTTTTTTTCACGGTAGATATAAACGCGTTCTTTACGAATTAACGAAATCCCTGATTACATGAATTATTTTCATGCGGTCCAAGTGAAATTGACGCATGTGTAAATATGGCCTGTAAAATACAATACAATTAAGGTCGTAAAACAGAGCGCGTGGAGCGACGAAAGAGAAAAACAAAGCTTAAATATCTTCGAACTTTTTGAAACGCTTCCGTAAAAATGACACCGTGAGAAGTCAATTGAACGTGTCGAACTGCAATATTCTTCGCCGCCTCAGACGCACTCGCTTTCATTTAATCTCAAATAACAAAGAAAAAAAAATAAAGTTACATTAGAAAATAACGGATAAATGCAAGGTACGGTTCGTTGCTGCCGATATCAGTTACCTGGGGATACTATAGTTTATTTTCAGAGTGAAAATAAAAAGTTTCCACGGTTTCACATCTCTACTGTAAATAATAAAAAAAAGCAACGAACCGCAGCCCAAATATTCGAATGTATTCGTTACTATAATAACGTAGACGTAAGGATACTAAAAAAAAATCTACGATCTCATTGTGATTTTCATTGTTGTACGATTCGCAATGTTGTCACAAACAAAATGGTCACCATTCGAATGAAAAAATATTTTGAATAATTGTAGGACTCAATAATTATGGATTATGAAGCTTATAAAAATAATATCCCTACAAGTTAAATAATAATTGACCTATATTTTTCATAATTATTGCAAATGACGAACAATTTTAATTAGAAAAATTGATTCAAATGCCGTTTCATTCAAACAGTGCCCATTAGGGCAATTAAAAAATGCTCTTCTCTGGTTGAGCTGTTCATAGAGATTTTAGTTCCTTGTTTTTAAAAAAAAAAACAAGCTTACGTTTAACGAGCAGCTGCAAATTATTTTCACTACCGCTGCGCGAATTTTGTATTTTGGGTACAAATGTGATTGTTTTATTTTTGCAACAAAAATCGTTATAGTAATGTCAAATAATTATAATTTCCAGGTCTACGAGTTTACACGGTTAATTACACGTGTAGTCGTACTCAATCTTGTACATTTTTTCGATTAAAAATCTTGACGTGCTATATTCAAACGAAATTACGGATGATCCGTTGTTTATGCGACTATTATGAGGTTTTTAAATCGAATCGTGTACTTTTCGGTGGCCAATGAAAAGAATATTCATTAAATAATAAAAAGTGCACTATCCTTTGACATCACATAGTCATTGCGTTAAAAACAATCTGTTCATCATAGAATTTCAAGCGCCTCAAAAAATTAACGAAAATAGCAATCACACTTTAATATTTTGTAAATTCGGCCGGAGTAATAAAATAATTAAAAACTGGTTTTGGATATTCATGTGTTTTGTGACAAGCAGCGAAAAATCTCAATAAGTAGCTTAATGAAAAACTGAAGCGTGTTTTTTAAAGGTATTTCTGTCGCTTCGTGTTCATTTCGCATAAGTTCGAGAAAAATGAGAAAAAATTGCAAATAATTTTCGATGGTATAAAAATCTTTGAAAAACGATGCATATTCATAGTGAAAATAATCATTTTCCACAGGAATGATTCCAAAATGTTATTAACAAATTATTAAAAAAATCAGTTAACAAATTTCTTAGCAACCTAATTTTTTTCTTATTACGAAAATGATTAGTTTTTTTTTTTTTTCTAAATATGTATGAACTTTTTCAGACTTTTAAATTTGCTCATAATATTGGGGTTTTCCACAGATTGATGCAACATAAAAAATTGAAAATAAATTTAAAACTCTGAAAAAATTCATACGTATTTAGAAATGCGAATAATTTTCATAAAAATGAAAAATTTGGGTTTCCGGTGAATCCGATGACGAATTTTTTCATCAACTTGTTAATAATATTTTGGAATTATTATTTTGCAGAATTAATCATCTCAGTACCTTCAATAAGTATGTTTTTTATCTATATTTTTATACCATGGAAAGTATTTGCAATTTTATCTCATTTTTCTCAAATTTATGCGAAATGAACACTAAGCGACAGAACTATTTTTCGCCTCCCGAGTTCCGATATCTGCTCATAGATTTTCATTTGTGAAACGGGTATAACCTTTTGCCCCGATAATGAATTGTTTTAAATTATCTCATCCCAGGCAATTTAAGGTCGTTCTACGAGAGAGGAATGTCCAATCGCCAGATGTACAGAATCGGAACAAACGGTAGCAATGTAATAAGAGTGAGGAGAAATATATTGCAATCCTTTGGTGACTCCAAGCGGATCGTATAGTTCAATAAAACTTGGTGCATCACGAGTGTTAAATAAAATAAACATAAAAATTAAAATTACGATTAGACATCGGAGGAATTCCGAGACGACCGATGTACTTTAAGTGAAGAAGAAAAAAAATAACTAACACCTTAGGAGAGAAATAATCGTATGAACAAGGTTTCTGGCAGAAAGTCGAATCATCACGCGTTATTCTTCCGTGTGTCAATGCTTTTGCTTTACTTAGATCCCATCCCCAGCTAAAATGTAGCTGGTTTCGTTCACTGCCAATTTATCCATTGTTGTAACGATCTATTATACATAAACGATGAAAGAAAAATAAGATAAACAAATTATTATAATAAAGGAATTGTGTTGTTAAATTCTGTTGATTGTAGTTATCGTTACTTATATGTGTACTACATCAATATGCGATTTCCTGATCGTTTTATCGAACCTACTTGTTAGGCACGAGCTTTGCTAAGAACTCCCGTCGAACTGCCAATAACAGTAGCCAATTAACGGTTTTATTTATCAATCAATCATTGAGGCATATATTCCTTATTTTTTTTCACCTCGACAAAATTGTTCCGATGTTTGTTATTTTTATTTTCGTCCGACCGTAATTCGCGATAATTCGACGTTTCGTGTTGTGTTGTCGCCGCATATTCACGATAATTCGACGTTATTTGCCAATTAGCTTTCGCGATACGAATTAGACACGATATTTGAGACACGACGAAACTTATTGTGCCTACATAAATAGGAAATAATTAACATTGGATTACTGATCGAATGTAATTAAGATTTTGCTAGATATAGCAATATATATATATATATTATATATATATAAATATATATGTTTCACACTATGATTGTGAATTTGTGCGTATAGACCGTATAAATAACAAAATTAACATAGCACCGTATATCA
Organism: Tromatobia lineatoria; assembly: GCA_949699805.1. Classification (NCBI taxonomy): domain Eukaryota; kingdom Metazoa; phylum Arthropoda; class Insecta; order Hymenoptera; family Ichneumonidae; genus Tromatobia; species Tromatobia lineatoria. The sequence continues at coordinate 22,021,997 of OX453036.1, forward strand.
GTGGGTAATGAAAGAATAAAAAAAACGTTTTATATTGTCACTGTTAATTTTACTAATCCCTTCTATATACATGTCACCCCTCGAATCGGTGGAGTGTTTATTCGTTCGTAATGTTCTTTTATAGCAGGATATACAAAAAGTTCGCTTTATAAGTAAAAGAATATTTTTGTAAAATATTATTCGTTGCTCGTGCTTTCGCTTTCTCCGTGTACTCGGTGTTGTCGAGCCTTCTCTATCTTGACCTGCAGCTCGTAGAGACATTTTGCCTCGTAGTACGTGACTACGCTTGCAGCCAGACCCTGAACGAAGCCAATACCAAATAGAGTGTAACCCATTGGCTTAGTAAACTTCCACCACAGACCCAAAGTTGCTTTTACATCTGTGTAATACGGTACTCTGTATGTGGCGTGACGTGATGCGTACTATGAATTTTAAAAACATCAATTAGAATTATTGTTCCAATAATATAGTGATTAAAACAATAATTTTCGGTACTAATACGAAGTTTATTCATGTTTGAAACAGTAAATTGAAATAATTGCCAATTTATTCATTACTTTCACTTCGACAATGTTTTAAATCGATCTAACTGCCCCCAAAATTGAGCTGGGTAATAGACTCAGTGCTCTTTCATAAATACGAAAAATTTGCAAAAATGAAAGGAAGTTATCGTGAGTTGAAAACAAAATCAGTCCGATGGTTAGTCCTCTAGAAAAGAACATTGGTAAGTTGCGGGTTTGGAACCTCGTACCCAAGTTTAGCCGAAAATAAGAATACGGACGCGATGAAGCTCCAAATATATTGGCGTATCTGACAAACCTTCGACTTTCACGATCTCGAAGAATAAAAATCTAGTTATAGGAGAGCAATATTCGTTCATGAACAAGGCATCATATACAGGGTGCTCGCGTAAAAAATCATATTATCATTTAAGCTAAAAATTATTTATTTAGTGCTAATTAATTGTAGGAACTATCTTTGATTGCGTTTTACAAGAGTTTAACATATTTTTAATTTATTAAAACAACTCTTATAAATACTGCTGGTGCCTACGACAGTTTCCCTCCCCATAGGGAATTTTTCTAACTCAATTTTACTGAATTCGTATGCAGAAAATGAAAAGTGTGACTGGTAATGATTCTACTAACTCAAAATATAATTTAGATGAATTAAGAACAATAATAGTGTGGGACTCTGAGAGTCCCACAATTTAGACTTGTCACGCCATTGTCACATTTACTTTAGAAGGTGAACTGTCTGCAGATGAGGGAAATGCAACTAAATTGAAAAGTCTAAAATTTTTAGGGTTTTGGGAGACGACCTTTTTTTCTTATTTACTAAATTTTAAAAGCTTATACTACTCAAATTTCTTGCTGATTGTGAAACTGCTCACATTTTGTTCATAAACCAGAAACTTTAAGGTATTACATAGTATCTTTATTATCATTCTATTTAGCAATCATAAATTTATTCTTTTGCAATTTGAGATATAAATGATATAAATCTGCTAAATAGAAATGTAAACTTACTTACCAAAAAATTCGTAATAGGAGACATAATCATTGGATAAACAATGGAGAAAGTGACTTGTATAATAGCTGCTCTGGATTGCAAGCACAGAGGACACTTTGTTTCTTTCAAAAACAAATCATTTGTTATAACCTGAAAAAGTAAATTTTTATTAATTCCACCTAGGCTTGGAATTATGCGTGAATTTCTTCTTTGCTTTTAAGACAAAACAAATATTAATTAGAATTTTAAGCGTTCTTCAATTCCTCGCAGATGTCTATTTAATTTTTTTACACAATAAATGTTAAATAAAAAAAAATTCACAATTTGCTCTAAGCTAATTTTTACTTTGCCGTGACTTGGAATTTGTGAAATTTTTTTGACAAAATGTACAAAGTAATTTTCAATATCATTTCTCTCGCAAAAAGTTCTCTGGTAAAAATATCAAGCTGTAAAAGAACATGGTTACATTTTAAATGATTTCATAGCAATAATAATAGTTGATAAAAAGGTACATTCTTTGCAAAATAGTTGACAAGAGATAAACAATCCATTTATTGAGTAATACCTGCGCGTGTATCGCACCGGCAAACATAGCCGGTGCAAGTATCATCGGAAAGGACGTCGTAACGAATCCAAACTGCCGGAGTTTAAGTTTCTTCCTGTACATTCGATTAATTTGTGCTCCAGCACCTGCGGCTATTGTTGCGAGTCCGGAAAGTCCCCAATGGAAGGGCCAACTTCGAACACGAGACATACACACTGTTTTTGGTTTAATAATGAAAGAAAAATCGGTCATTGGTATTATAAGAGGTTAGATAATTACATATCTGACTTTATGGGCCAATCGTTTATTTGTTGCCACTGATAATCTACAGCCTCGGGACGACTCAATGCTACAGCATCTTTCGGGATCCGCCCGGTCGTCGACATCAAAGCCATTTTTCTTTTTAATTAATTATTCAAACAAATGTTCAACAATAGCAGAAGATTCAACCATATGAAACAAATATACGTTCTTCAACCATGTTCACCAGCAATGATCATCATCTAGTTGCGAATAGCGTCGTAAGAGGGCTTTTTTCACCACGTGCTTTGTGTAACGCTATTGGTCTTCACGGCGCGAAAATTCAAATGGAACATCAGTAACCAGCACGTTGAGGAGGTTGGAGCGTTACAGCATTTCTATTATTGATTAACAGCACATAAACTGATACTTCAGAAGTGTGCTAAAAGATTTTCATGTGAAAAATGTTCTAACGGGAAGAGAATTCTGTCTATAATGGTATCGTGCAGGACTATTGTGCACCAAAGAAAAAATCGATTAAGAAAATCTAAAAATAACGGCATGTAGAGAATTTCAAGACGAAAAAAATAAGCCCTTGTTCATCTTCGTGCGATGAAAATTAAGGGCGCCACGTCGTGTCGAAGGTGAATGTAGATACCTTCAGGGCCATACTATAGGAATGTTGTAAAATTATTTCTTCAATTCAGAAACATTCGGCACTCGTAAAAATAATTGTTTACAGTTTTTATTATTGATTGAGTACATCCCCCTCCCCCGCCGCCGCCGCAGAAATTTCGAAAGCTGCTTTCTCCCGAACCATACGCCAGATAGGGCCCGGATTTTGAGAGGATACGCAGGAGTATCACAGAATTGGGCTAACCTTCTGGTTCCTCATTCGATAAGGCCATTTTTGTTTTAACAGTTAAAAGAAAAATATAGTGTGAGAGAGACAGAGCTATGTTAGAGAGAGACAGACCTATAGGCGTTCAGCATCGCGCGTCGAAATTTCTGGCGGTGTATCAACGCAGCTGAAAGATCCGAAAAATTTATGACTTTTTCAATCCGTCAGAAAAACATATAAAAAAATTATTTCCATTACCGTCAACATGACTCTAAACTATCAAACAAAACAAAGTAACCAAAACAAAAGTCATATTTATGCCTACATGATAATCGATAATAATAATTCCTGTACAATATACAGGGAGGACACGGTGAAACTAGACAGTCCAATGCGGCTCCGTGAGAATTTAGGAAGCCTGATTGGCTACTGCCTACGGCCGCCAGTGCGTCTCATCCGAGCGGCGACTGTGTCCCCACGCGCCATCAGAATGGGCCAGTAAGGGTAGTGGTAGGGGCAAGGGACGTTACCTGAGCTGGTAGGGCAGACGCCAGAAACCAAGATTTATTTACTACTCGGTCTGCACGCATAGAGTGGGAACCGTCGGTTTGACGCGCAAGCGCATTTGCGCTGTCTAGTTTCACCGTGTCCTCCCTGTATGTAGCCATCGTGGTACTATAAATTTCGTTGATATCGACCTGAACAAGTTAGAAGCCCGTACGAACAAAGTATCGTTGATAGTTGGCGCAATCGTAACTAAGTTTATTAGAAAAGTGGCGGGTACACGATGTTAGGCTGGACGTATCGGCAATCGGCTGCATTGCCCTCGACGAACGCTCCGCCCCTCTTTTCCTTTTCAGTTTTCACTCTTTTCAGCGGCGAGCCTTAGCAGTGGCTTGTTTGTGTGCGTTATGCTGTTCTTCTCGCGCCATTGCTTCTTCGACATTAGTGTTAGTGTTCCGAATGCTGAGTTATCGACTTTCATAAGCGTAATACCCGTGTACATACTGTATATATATATATATATATCTATACATCTATCTCCCTCTCAGACAGAGTGAGCATGGCCCCCAGAAATTAATCCGAAACCTTTCTCTCGGAATCGTCGTGCAATACACCATAGCCACTACGATTCGTACGAGCGTTTGTCTTTTTGAAAGATATGAAAAAAGAAGTGGTCGCGAGAGTGGCCCCTTTTTGGATGTGTCGCTGCCTGACGAGGAATGCGCGAACCAACAATTTTTATTTCTCCTTCACGAACGAGTAAAGTGTACTACTTAATTTATTAAAATAGTTGCGAATTTGTTCCGTACTTGGCGAAACCTTGGCACCGCGCAGTAAGTCATGAATGCTAATAATTAATGACGATTGTCGGGTAACACGCGGTTAACGCGATATACGTGTCGGAAATCCTGGCAGATGCGCCACTCGAATGTCCTTTTGTTTATTTGTCGAGAGAGCAGCATCCCAACTTCGGATGTTGTAAAAATACAGTGGCTACGTGGAAAACAAACTTATTTTTCTCACGTATCGCTATTATCCATAACTACGTATCACGATCGTTCGCTCGGTTACTTTAAATCTTTCATTATTAACGTTGCGAAATAACGTGAATATCCGTGTATCCGTGCCGATCGACATTCCTGAGTGTTGACACCTCTGTCAAAGAGCCTCTGCTTCAATGCTGCAACACGGCTCGCTCCGTCCTCCTCCCTCTTTACTCGTAATTATCCGTGTCTCTTGCTTCAATTTTATGGCCACACGTAAGGTGATAGATATACTTTTAAAAAAGCTCGAGAAAATTTTCGTTGTGTTGATAATGGGTAAAAACAAAAAATAATTGCACTCAGACATCATAATTTCCATCAACTGCACTGCATATCTGCAATTTTGTAGTGCATCAGAATGCTGCAAGAAAAAAGGGGACAATTTTTCACTTGCACAACTTGTCGGATCAAAGTGGTGAACACATTTGTACTTTTTTTCTTGCATTCTCATAACACTTTTAATTGAAGTATATGGGAACTGATGCTTTATTAAAAACAATCTCATAATAGAATCATAAAGTATCATTTTTGTAAATTTCTCTATTTTTATCATGTTTGTACCAACGTAAAATTTACTGTAAAACAGACATTTACAAAGGATAACACTATCATTAAAAAAAATTGTACTTAGTTCTGATAAATGTTCTTATGAAGGTCCGTAGTTTTGTCCAGCTATCCGAATTTGTCAGAATGATAGAAGAAATAAAAAGTGATAGTTTTCCAGTTGTGCAACTTGTACAATCAAAATAGTGAACTAATTTTCATTTATCATTGTTGTACTTAGATCCTATAACAATATTAATTCAATTAAATAGGGAAAGATGCTTTATCAAAAACAACCTAAATTGTTATATTATTAATATTATATCATTGTAAATTCTGATATTGATAATTTCAGCTCACAAATCTCTTTGTAAGCTGGAGAATTTATTGACAGATATAATAAACATAAATCATAAAGTGTTATAATCTTCTAGCCGATTTCATTGCTATCTGAAATCGTAGTTTTGCAGTATTCAATATATATATAATTGGATAAATACTTTTTCCCATGCCTTTTTATAGGTAACCTGGTCTTTCTAATTCAAGATAAAAACAATTTTCCCAAACAAAAAAAATTAAAAAATTATTTCTATGACTGTATGTATAAAAAGGCTAATTCAACTGCAACTTAAGATTTCTTATAATGAGTGGCTTACATTTTCATCTTGATTAAATTTTATGGCTACCCCAAATTCTTGATAATCCATGTCTTATTTTTGGGATTTAATGTTAATTGAGATTTTGACCACAATATAAGCGAGTATAAAATCTCAGCTTAGATTGGAGCTGATCTTCACTAATCAACTTTCAATGTGGAATTCATTAACATACCGAGATAAAATTATGGTAATAGTGATTATGAAGTGACAAATATTCATTTGTAGTTTGTACAACAAATTTTTTTTTATAGTTGCGATAACTATCAAATCGTTACTATATCTACCAAATAGTTACCGTAATGATTTTCATAGTTACCGTAACTACAGAAACAGTTCCATGAACTAAAAATTGATAGCGGTCACTATATAATTGATCGCACTATTACAATTTCTCTGAGTGTAGATAATATGAAACATTGCTTTTTTTTTCGTAGGTAGGAGGCCGATCACAAGTAAATCCTCAATGATCGAGTACCGACATGAGTTCGCTTCAGCAAACTGGTAGATTTGTGCCATTCAACGCCAACAATATTCAAAGGAAGCAACTTTCCACTCAAGGTGCAATTTCTCTACGAGTAACAAATAATTTGAGGTAAAAGGAGTACAAAAATCGTTCTATAATTACATGGACTATATATCATAGGTGGATTGCCTCAAAGTCTGAGTGGAAGCGACACTGATGTCTCCACATCGAACGAAAACTTGAGCAATGAGGAGCGATACGTTATAAGACATACGGCTCGTCAAGAGCCTCAGGGACAGGAAAATCAGCAACAAAGCCCATCCAGATCTTCCAGTCACAAAGAAAACATACCAAATATTCAAGTAAGCCTTTTTAAAATTTCCCTAGCAACACAATCTAAAATTGGCCATAGAGTTGATACTTATTTACAATTCCTTGCCACATATTTTCCTTAGATTTCATTGAAATATTTCATTGCACATTCCGCTGCAATCAAGATAAAGATGACTAAAATTATTCAGTTCAATTTTATTGCTGTGTCCCAAGGACATTTGAAAATTGCGACATAAAATTATAAAACAGTCAATGCCATTTAGATGTATTTTTTTACTCATTACTTATTACTATTCTATACACTAAAAAAAAGTTGGTACTATGACATCAAAAGAACTCAATTTATTTGGATAAAAACATGCGATATTGCTTAAAGACAAGAAATTCTGCAAAGTGAAAAAGTAAATAGATGTTGTCCTCTCACATTTTGTTTTATTTTATTATGTAAAATTTTGATATGTATTTTCAGTTATCATTTATTACTACAACTTACAAATTGTTTATTATTTCGTCTTTTATACATGTTCCTTACTGTTAAAACGTACAGTGCCAATTTTCATACAGTATTCTAAAAAGTGTAAATTTTCAAAAAACGCAAAAAAAAAATTTTTAAATTTTTTGCAAACCTGGCCCCTTAAAGTAATGATAGCTCAATATGATTAATAGTCAATCGTAAATTCAAAAACAAATCCAAATCTTAGTTTGCGATTATCCTGATTTTTCAAATGTGTCGGAAATTCAAGAAAAAGTAGTTGTTTCAATGAAAAAAAAGGGTCTGGAACATTGAAGAATTTAAGAAACACTGACTTATCGGTAAATTGTTTGTATTTTCAAGATCACCATTGTAAAAATGTACAGTGCCAATGAAGGTTATTTTTTAAAATAAACATTCATCATGCTATATTATTTGAAACATCGCATGATAAACTGATGAACATTTCAATACTTTATTCTGTGTCTTAGGCAAAAGCCTGAAGTAAAAAAAAAACGACTATACTTCACTATTTACATTCCCAGGGTAACATACACAACAGAAACAGTTTAAAGGAAAGTCTCAATGGGTCAAATCGAAACAGCCTAAAAGAGAGTCTGAACGGCTCCAATCGAAACAGTCTAAAAGACAGTATCAACGGTTCTAACAGAAATAGCTTAAAGGACAATTTGAGCAACAGAACCAGTGTCGGCTCCAACAGAAGTAGTCTTGATGTATCAACGAGCTCGTATAACACTCTCATTATTCATAATGCGAACGATGAGAATGCTTGGTCACCGTCTGGACGGTGAGTACATTTTTCCCGTGATTTACGGCATCGCCAGGTAATAATCATTGTTCCATCAATGATATATCGTGAAGCAAAAAATTGGCAATCATTAAACTCGTTATTGCTCGCGTTCACTACTGTAATTTTGCTCATCGTGAGCCGAGCACTGTCCTACAGTGCATTCGCTTCGAGACGCGGTAAGACGCTCTGCACAAAAGAAAAATGTATTTTTAACGTTGTCCCGATATATGCACAAATCCGCGCATAGTAACTAACTTAATAATAACGACGATTCCCGTTTTATCGAAGTTTACAATAAAAGCAAACGATTAAATGTGAAAGTCGAAGCTGAAGAGTTGAATCAATTTCTTCGTGACCCTCGATTTAAGTAGAGGTCGTATGATGCGTGGCATTAACTGGGGGCGTACGTGGAGTTTGTGATTGTGCGGAATTTTTTTTTTCGTATTTATGAGCTTACAATTCCTTATCGATATTTCTATATATGGGGCATTCCATTCTACTTCGATCGACGGTGGATCCCTAACTTCTGAAATATAATTCGCAATTTTTATTTTATGCTTCCGCATAAAAAATGCATGTGTTTTTTTTGAGATTTTTTGTTTCCGTCGTTTTTCAGTTATGAAAACGCTTTTTTTTGTAATGTGAAAAGTTTCTGAAAAATAATTCGATAAACATCAGAATTTTTAGTCCACAATCCAAAGTGGAGAAGTCACTATTCCTTTTTTTTCTTTTTTGATTTTATGATGTTTTTTAAAAATATGCTTGTATAAAAAAATCTTTGAAAATGTTAGAAACTGCGATGAAAAGACTATTATGAAAATTACTCATGATTGTGATTTTACTATGGGCTCTATTAGTTATTCATGACGAATGTATGATGCATATGGCGCATTTCATGCCAACTTGGCCAAAGGCTGAACGTGACCTAACTTTAGATGTGCCATTTTTCATGTCATTGTTCTACATAAAAAAATGCTCGTGGCATTTTTTTAGGATTATTCAAATGCAATTGTCACTTCTGAATATTAGAATGTGAAAGTATTTATTATAAAAATCACGAAGTACAAAAAAAAATTGCGTTTCGTGTTTAGCTTAAAGCACTCAAAATTAAAAATCGATATTTAAAAAAAGATGAAAAAAGTTCTATATGCATTTATCATGTGGAAGGATAATATAAATAATATAAGGATAATATAACAAATTACGAGCCGCATTCGAAAAGTTGAAGGTTCACTGTTGGTCGAGTTGATATGGAATGTCTCCTATATTTAATTAGCTATTAATAGTAAGAATACGCCTTACTGATTGACAAACAAATATTTTTTTCTTCATGTTATTTCACGTAGACATTCGTGCACGTTTCCATTAAAAAACAACTGGTGTGAAAAAAGAGAACAGTTCTGTTTTTTATGGATCAATTTTATGCTTGTTTATTGATTCGTATTTCAAAAAGGTGAAATGTGTTGCTAATTATTTATCCTTTCGTCCCGTAATACAAAAGGATAGTTCACGTTGAAATGAAAATATGTATTCGGAAATGTACAAACATTTACCCCTATAAACTAATATACTACTCGTACAGCAAATTTTATTCGTGGTCGACGACGCCAAATTTGGAAATTCGGGAAAAAATGATTTCCTTAACGCTTACGAGAACGATATATATGACGGGAAAAACTACAGTCGTTTTTGTTCACCTCAATAACGATGCGATATTGGCCATAATAACAGAAAAATTACAGATTTCTTTTACGGACCATCATTTTTCAGTTATTATGACCAATATCGCGCTAGTATTGAGGTGCACAAAAGCGACTTTTATTTTTTCCGTCATTATCGCCATTACTAATCATCGTTATCGTAAGTGCTAGGGTTCAAGAAACGTCAACACTGATGACGCGTTACTAAAAATATTAGATCTGCGCCAGCGCCGATTTCACCCTTTTTCTAGTGTCGTCACAAATATTTTCGTGCCAATATCATGAATTACAGATATCCGAAAAGTGGTGACAAACAAGTGGTGACAAACAAGTGGTGACAAACAAATAAAATTTCAGCCGGTATCAGATTACCAGCCAAAAATAATAACGCGTGTTTACATTTATCAGCTCTTGCTATCTATTGCCAAAAGTATGCTCTTAGTGTTATTTTCCATACGCGATAGTAAAAGACGTACGTGAAAAAAAAATCGAGTGTACATAACAAATATCGTATATTGTACAAATACCAAGAAAGAGGAATTTCAAGGCTCACAAACACCTATATAAAAAATCGTTATCAATTATTATACGTACTGAGCGCAGCGTTGAAGCACTCGCAATTAATATTTCTCGCTTGAATCCCTAATTGAACAGGTTGCCGGCAATAGTACGAGAACACGGTGATATGGGCTATTTGTATTGCGAAGGCGGAGGCAAAGGGCATTCAAATAGTCCGACGATGCAATCACTCTCGAGCCTAACGCACGAAGATCGTTACTACGATCAATCGAGTAACGGCGGTTGTCAGGAAATAACTGACATTCCGGATGATTATCTCAGTCAATCACAGGTAGAAAATCGTCGATTACGCGACCACATTCTTCCAACAATTTATTGCTCTTTGTCGCTGGCATTATCTGGTATATTAAACTCGTAGGTCCTTAAACATCTTGCAAAAGAAGTCAAGGTACCTGCTTACGGAAAAATCCCAAGCAATGGCAGCAATTTGGAAATGAGAATGCGGGAAAATGACCGAGTTAAACAAAACTCAAACGAATTCACCGACAGACCACCACCTTCGTACACTTCGACGCTTTTGCCATTGAAAAGCAAGCACAGACTACTCGGCCCTACAGAAAAACTTACGCTCTCGAGATCTCAGCCGGATTTGTCTAGAATCGGGAAGTTGGATCTCGATAACTACGATCTGCGTGCTACATCTCCTCGGTATTGTTATTATATAATTTTCATCAGTTGATTATCCCTTAGAGAGGGTCGACTATGACTTTTGAGTCAAAATTGCGACTGAAAAAAAAGTCAACGCAACCATTCCGAATTATTTCCAATATTACTCATATTACCATAATACTAATGTATTATGAATTGTGAATGCTACGTATACACCAAATTCCTTGTAAATTATTGCATTATAGAATATAAAATGATATATTCATGAGTCTTAGATGCTCAACGACTTTGGAGTCGTTGTCAGTTTCTAAATCACAAAGTAAACACAAATATCGAAATAATTTCTAAAACTTATAAAAACAATTCAAAGAATATACTAAAGCCTCAAGATGATTATTAAGTTGATAATTTTCATCTGTTAACTTCTAGTTGGAAGTACAACCATTGAACTAATATGCAAAATCTGTAAATCCTGAGTCTGAAACGAATTTTGCAATGTACCCAACGCTTTATCCTGATCAAAGAAGTCAAATTCTGAGTCATATTTCAACGTAAACAATGACGTAAAAAACGTGAAGAATTGAAGCGCTAAGTTGGAAGTCTACTAATAGACGGATCTATTTGAGAGGTTATAACAGTGTAAACGCTCTAAAATTAGGTGATTTCCGGGGATTCTTTTAAAAGAAATTATTGCATCGGATATTTTCAAACTTCAGGGATGAATTTAGTCAAACATTAACTATATAAAATAATTATTTGATACAAAAACAATTAAATGCGAGCAACTTGGGCGCTATCTCTCGAGGCTCTTCAAAAACAAGTTAAAAAAAAGTTCAAATTTAATTTTAATAATATTGTTGTTCTATTAATGCCAGATGGTCATTTTCCATCATATAAAAAAAGCCTGAATCATTATATCACAAATATGTTAAGAATACGCCGGAAAAATCTTACTTCAAAAATACCGCGTTTCTGACCTGCAAGCAGCTGCCCTTTAGAAGGCTATCATTTTCAAACTATTTCAGATGCGTCTTTGAAATTTCAATATGATATTTTTGAATTTGTAAACTAAGAAAAATAAGGAAATTGATTTTTTGAAAGCTTTACACTGGTTTAGTCCTTTAAAGTAACGATAACTCAATGAACTATAAATAATAATCAATAATAAATTCAAAAAATAAACCCCAATCTGAATTTACCTCTATTCACATTTTTTAAAAATGTTTCCATACAAAAAAATTATTTAAAAAAAATGAGAATCTTTAGAGAATTAAAAAAGCTTAGAAGAAATGATCCTGAAAAGACTTACTTATCTTTAAATTATTTATATTTCCAAGACCACAAACGAAAGGCCGAGAAGAGATCGAAACAGCGAACGGCGAAATATGGCCACCCTCTGAAATGGTACAGCTAGTTATACAAGAAAACAGTGCCTTGAAACTCGAATTGGAACGATGTTATAACAAAGTATCCAAATCACAAAAATTGGAACAAGAAATATCAAAAGTTCATCGAGCGCATGAGGAGTTGGCGGCTTCGTGCGAGCGTCGAGAAAAGCTTGAGCGTGCAGCGAGGCTGAGGCTCCAGAACGACTGCAGACGATTGAGCGAGCTAAATCGCGCGCTCAGAGATCAAATTGATTTGCTTTCTTCTCGATCGGACAATCCTCCAATCGTAGAATCTATGAGAAAAGAGCTGACGCAACGGGAATTGCTCATCGGCCAACTCATTTCACAGAGTACGATAATATAAATATTTCTCGATAAATTTATATTATTAAAGCTTATTTATATTTATAAATGAATTCTGCGTTTCATTTATCTAGACAAAGAATTAGCCGCGGCCAAGGAAAGACAAGAGATCGAACTTGCTGCTCAGCGGGCGACTTTACAGGAACAACGCACTCATATCGATATATTGGACACTGCTTTAACTAACGCACAAGGGAACGTCGTACGCTTGGAAGAAGAGGTATTTTCTTTTCTATTTGATTTTCTATTCTATTTCTATTTTCATTTCTATTTTTTCAATAAAAGCGTCAAATACAATGCAGTTAAAATTTTGCACGCAAATAAAATAGCTGCGCTCCTTTGTTTGTTAAAATTTCGGTACGAGTCTAAGTATTTAACCCCTTCCAAATATATATCGGTTTGGTCATAAGTCCGACGTAAAGATAACTTTCTCAATTTATTTTAACTCTATGCCTCATGACTTATTTTTCTCCCCTTTGACTCATGAATAGGGTGTGACACACCCTCAGCTCCTCTTGATCATTAAAGTGGCACAACAAACTGATAAATTTTGAAAAAAATCCGGGAGGTAGATTGAAATAAAGTGGCCCAGTTTATAAAGAATAGCGAGGAGAGAAAAAGGTTATTATCACGATTTCGTAGGTAACGTCTTGAAGTTACCAAAACAATCCTAATGTATCAAAACTGATTGATTTTCACAGGATGTATGTGTAAAATGGGTGGGAGTCAAAATAGCAAATGACCAAAATAGCGAATGGCTAAAATAGCGAATTTAAAAATAAGGAACGTCCAAATGTAGAATGACGATAATTATGGAATTCGGTTTTTCAGCCATTCGCTATTTTGAGTGCATTTTTATAAGACGGAGGTCAAAATAGCGAATGCTTGAAATAGCGAATTTCATAATGATCATTTTAGATTCATACGTTCCTAATTTCGAAATTCGCTATTTTAACCATTCACTGTTTTGGTCATTCGCTTTTTTGACCCCCACTCTGTAAAATCCCGAAGGTTAAAAAAATGTGCATACTGAAAAGGTTAAATTAATGTCAGTGTTAACACGAAAATAACGTTAAAAATGTGACACGTAATAAGAGTCACCTTTTTGACACAAAATTTGTGTTCTCGCGACACCAACGATCGAACTGAAGTCGATAACTTAAAACCGATGATTTAACTCCTCGTAAGAATTCGCCAAACAGTGAAGCCCTACGTACAAACTCTTTCCAGTGACTTTCGAGTTGTACTTAACACCGAATTTCTAACGGTGTGTCAAGTGTCTACTCTGTCTTATGCCTAAATCCATCACTTCTCAAATTTGTTGTCTCTTACAGAGCCGTAAAAAGCAAGTGTACGTGGAAAGAGTAGGACAGTTGCAACGAGCTCTGTCTTCTCTGCAAGCGTCAAGTGACAGACGCGAGGAAACCGAGCGACAGCTGAGGGGTCAGCTCGAGAGAGAATTACGAGAAGGCGGAAGTGGCGGAATGAATGGAAGCGAAATATCGATGAACGGTGAATCGATGGCCGAATTGAAACGAAGATTACGCGAACGTGACGAAAAGATTATGTCCCTCGAAGGCGATGTCGCTAAATGGGAACAACGTTATCTCGAGGAAAGTGCCCTGCGACAGGCGGCCATAGACGCCGCCAGTCTTCCTAAGTGAGTAAACACATTATCGCGGTGACACGTCTAAATAACACTGCAAAGAGACATGCAAAAATAATACGCGTCAGAATAACATATAAAAGAACGTATTGCTCAAATGGCACTTATCGATTAAACAGTACGTTGAAATTAGCAGTTTACAAAATGGATTTTATAGATTAGTTTTGCCCAGGTCGTTTTCATTATCACTGTTTTTTTTCGATCGGATTTTTAATTTTTATGAAGCTCCTTCGATGAGTGGCTTTTTAAACGTATGTAATAATCCTTTTAAAACGTATACGTAAATCCATTCTCGCTTTTTCGCAGAGGAAAATTGGTGAACATTTCAAAGTATTAAGGAAGCAATGAGCAGCATTTTACTTCGCTTCCTAATCTTTAATGCATAAATTGAAAAAAAGAAGTTCAGCAAATTTGTTTCATCAAGTCATAATATGATATAAAATTTTAATCCCTATATAACCCGAATACTTGGATCGATCTGCAATATATTATGAATCTAGTATAGCTGAAGATTGATACTCTTAATATTCCAAATAAATTCTGATTTGTCCATCGTTCCGATCAGGGATGCGAAGATTGCAGCCTTGGAAAAGACCAGTCAGGACGCAGAGAAACTAATAGCGGAGGCTCGATCTGAAAAAATGCGTCACATGGACGAGGTCCATGCTGCACAAAAAAAACTAGCTGACCTTGAATCTAGGTATGTGACAACCGTATATCCGAGTAATGTACGATTTTGGAAAGCTTAGTCACCATTATTCAATGGCATTTTTGTTTCGCAGAATGAAAGATCTTGAGTCGAAGCTAGCGGAAAGAGATGCGATGATTCGAGTCCTACAGAAGCACACATACGATAAAGACAGTAGCAGCAGCAGCGGTGTCGGAAGTTACCCTGCCGCGCATTCGTCTCACTCCAGCACATCGGCTGATCACACCGGATTGACGGGTACACCTGAACTCGGTACGCATTTATTTCTACTTCGTTTACACAGGGGAAACCAGGGAATCGCAGTTATGTCCTTTTTTTTGGTGAATAAAACGTCTGTTCCGATGAAAAGCAATCGTTGTTAAATACTTCATACGCTATTATTGACAAATAACAGTTTATAAAGTATCCAGTATTCGTTTATGAAAAATAGCACGCAAGTCGCAAAAATGATTAAATAATTGGGTTTTTTAAATATAAATTATAAAAGATTTATATTTATTTGGAGATTAATTGCTGTCGTCGAATTGAATAACGGTCGCTTTTTGGGGGCAAACTTTTAAACGTATAGAGAAACTCAAGATTAATTTTCTCTCAACAGCGCAACTTTGTATTGTCAGCGAGCTATATCTGTAATTCCACATACGAATTTTAATTCATGTTTTCTAGAAAAATTTCGATTCTCACCTCAGAAATTTTTGTCTCATGTCAGAACCGAGATCTCCATTAAATTGAACATATTTTGTATGTGTGACGCTCGATACATCAATTTTTATTCTATTCTAAGTCATTAATTCGATGGAATACGTTGATTGAAATGCGTTGGGCGACAATTTCGAAACGTCATCGATTGTTTCGGGCAGAGTTGTTCAAGTCCGGAGCGTTTAAGTAATTAGTGAACGAATTGAGTTTAAAAAAAATGTTATAACTCTACAAATACGAGGTATTTTATACCTTGTATGTTTTACTTCTTGAGCAAGAAGAAAAAAGTCGTTCTACAAATTTATATCCGCTCTGCTATGAAAACCGAGGAAAAAAATTAAGTGCGTCGCATTATGAGAGTGTAAACGTTTCAATCACCGAACTTTCATGACTTAACCGTCACAATTATCTCTTATTTGCAGTGAGCAGTGTTCTGGGCGGTGCAAGCGGTTACGGAAGTACAGGCTCATACGGAGTAACGGACAGTTACAAGTATAGAAAACAGGGTAGCTTTGAGCAAACAAATAAGAGTCTTGACGATCAGCTGAAAGAACTAGATTCCCAACTACTCAGCAAGGTAGGCAGAATCTCCACAGTGTAGTAGAATCTATGAAAAACAAAACGAAACATTGTCGAAAAGCGTCAGTTCCTATCCAAATCGTTTCCAAACAATGATCACAACACACTTTATTATCGTATTATTACTGTCGTTCATTACTTTAATTTTTTTTCTTTATTCAAAACTCGAAATCACAAGATCGTAGGTATAATTTCGTTTTCATTATCGTCTCGTCACTTTTTTATTTTTGTCTTGAGCACTAGTTATCAGACATTGCAGGCCAGCAAAAAAAAAAAGCAAAAATAATGCAAATCGTTCATCAACAGGTATTTCTTTTACTTGATAATGACGCTAGGCGTGATGCACTTTAATTCAGTACCTTGAGAGTAGGAATCTCGTGTCGCTTCACGGAAGATCGAAAACATTATAATCGAGATAATCGCAATTTCCAATCAGCGGAAAATGTCTCAACGTGACCTACTCTCAAGATCACTTGCGTGTGTGTGGTTTTTTTTTCTCTCTTTTACTTAACATAATGTATAGTCCGTGACGATTTCTAACACGAAACTTTAATCGCTATTTTTTTTTCTTACGCGTACGGTAAAATAATAAAGTCATTTTAACGATACGATTAGCCGTTCGTGGGAAGCGAATATATTTCCATGAAAATTAAGGGGGATTCAGCGAAAAGTCTTGACGCTGTTGTGTCGAATATCATCAGCCTCGAGGGCAAAATCACTGATCCCAAATTCTCCAAAACATTGTCATTACATAATAATTCGGTTAATTACGAAATCATATCGCTCTCCACTACTTTTATCATTCGTCTCATGTTATGTTAAATCGTTTGACAGCATAAAACAAAAAAAAAAGGATAAAAATATACTAGATGTAGATAACAGAGTTGATTTTTGATGTCATTAATCCGTGTTATTTTTCGAGTGATCCGACTAATTCCCACACGATTATCCTTTCACATTTAAAAAAAAATCCTTCCTCGTTTGAAGTCTTCCCTCCTTTGAGTGCGCATGCACCGTTTTGGCGAGCACTAACCCCGTTCCGGATCCTCGTTGCTCCTCTTGTTTTTCCAACACGGGCGTTTTTCTCTCTTTTTTTTCAGCGGGCACTTTGCTGTTTTCCAGGATTCTCTAATCCAGGCACTGCGTCGAGAAAAGGAAAAATACCCAAGCCACTATTGGCGGGTGTAGATAGCACAGGTAGTTCCAGTACAGCTTCGAGCAAGAGTCGTTTGTTGGACGATTCGGGTGGCGATGCCACCGCCGGTATGATGGAATTTTCGAGCGCTGCAGCAGCGCGTCTAAAAGGTACAGTTTCGCGTTTATCGGACGGTAAGCCGGAAGATATGATGCTGCTTGAGAAGCAAGGACGTAGCTCTCAGAGGCAGAGGATGCAGGAAGGCGAGCCAAGAAGAGCGGGCAGTTTACCGCCGAGTTCGCTTCCACGACCTCCGAGAACTCTAAAGTCGATTAATTCACGTTATTGCCGTTTAAGCGACACGGAAACTCGTAAAAAATCGGATCCCGGTCCGGTTATCGAGAGCGCTATTAAATCACGTGACTCCGGAAATTGTAGCCTTGAATACGGAAGACTCGTCGCTAAAAGTCAACGTCGAAAGAAATCAATTGGCGGTGAAACGTCATTTTTGCAGAGTAATTCATTGAAAAAAACTTCGACGACTATAAACAGTGGCGATTACGAACGTCTCAGCGAGACCGAACGGAAGAAACAAACGTCCGCTGATGTTAAACATCGAGAGACGCAGGGTCGATCACTTTTGCCACCACCAACCAGGAGAATCGGCGAATACGGAAGACTCAGCGATGGCGATACCAAAGCTACACTCCGAAAACAAACCGGTAACTCAAGGGGACTCAGTACCGGAAGCACACTCAGCAGCAAAAGCGGCGGTCGCGATTCAGGCGGAACCGCCAGCAGCGAAGCCTCCACTTCCTCGCTTCCACCAACCAAGGCTAGGTCAATACCTCGTCCGAATAACTATCGTATTCAGTTTTAATTCCTCACGCTGAATATATACACGTTATTGCCTGTCAGCGACAGAGAGACCGACAAGTTTAAACCCGGTGATAAGAAATCCAGTAAGCGGGAGGAAATTTTTTCTTTTTCTAAACTTTCACGAGAAACTATCACTGATAATGTCGCAAAAACGTTTGGTTAATTTATATTTTTTCTATCATCTTTTCATGCCAGGAGCTGGATCTTTTTTTCGGTCTATTTGAAGATTTCGATGGCTTTTAATGGGACTTAAATAACTCAGGAAAATGATTTAAACTGAGATATCGCAGAAATTAATTTCAAACTGACTTATCTCAAGAGTTGGAAACAAAATAGCTTACTTTAAATATTATTAGTGAACCGACGTAACTCGACAGGCATTTTGAAAAAGGTGAACTCGATAAAGCTAGTGTTCAATTACAATTTCCTAAGTATCCTTTCTCAGGATACTTAGGAATTAAGAATTCTCATTATTGCTGCTAGAATTGAACTATGTTTTGCGCAGTATTCGTAGGTTTTGAACATTTTCACAATGATAACTCTTTTTTAAAATCAATTTCCAGGAATTTAGTTTTCCCACTTCTTCCTTTTAATAAAAAATCTTGCTCCCACTTCTCTTTTTAGGAATGTGGCAATTTTTTTAGCGATTAGTAAAAAACATGAAAATGCTTTTTCATGATCTTTTTTTATTCGCGACTGAATAAAATGCAATAATTATTATTTTCTATCATTAAAAACCATTACCGACTTTTACTTAAATAC
Source organism: Tromatobia lineatoria (assembly GCA_949699805.1). Taxonomy (NCBI): domain Eukaryota; kingdom Metazoa; phylum Arthropoda; class Insecta; order Hymenoptera; family Ichneumonidae; genus Tromatobia; species Tromatobia lineatoria. Next base: position 22,041,030 of record OX453036.1, read on the forward strand.
TTAATTGTCTTTTTCACATATCTTCGATCACGAAATCGTAATTAAACCAATTCCGATTGATTTGTGTTAGACAGCAGATAATTAGCCTTATCGAGTTAGACCTTTTTAGAATGCTTTCCGAGTTACATCAGCTTCATAATAAAATTAGAGATAAGTTTCTTTCTAAATCCTGAGATGAGTCAGTTGGCCTGAAACGCTGAGATACTTTAGTTTAAATAATTGCTGTGAATCACTAAGTTTCTTTACGAACCGTCAAAAATTTGTTGGAACAGAAAAACTTGACATTTTTGTCCCTTGAAACGGAATTTCAGTACACAAATCTCAGGAAATTTGGGTTTTCTGCAGGGTCAACTTTTTTTTTTTAAGCGGCGATTGAATCTCGTTAAATTTATCTAGAATATTATTTATCTTTCTCTGTGACATTAGCGATATTTTAAGATAAACGTTTTGTTTAATTCTCTTTCTTCGAAAATGTTCCTCCGCTTGCTTGGGAATAAACACGTTTTTTTGATAGTCTTCCGATGATGCGATTGGATGGTCTGTGAGACGTGTGAGAACAGAACGGCGCTCATAGAACGTACGAAGCCATAATAATCTACAGCTAGTTTTCCTTAAAATACTATTAGTTATTGTACGTCTGAATACGTTTAAGCGACCCACTTCCCGCGAGCCAATATCACACGCCATAATAAGCATATGTGGACGACATATAGTGTAGCGTTAGTAAGACCTAGTCATTACCAAAGTAACTTTTAGCGAGGATAACAAGACTTCCTTGCCTCGCGCAAACGCCTTCTTAAAACTTTCGACATCTCCCGGTTCTGTATTTGTGAATGGACAAAAGCGAGGGAGTGATGAGAGAAAAAGAGAGACGCTCATTGGTTACTGATGTCTATTAACGTGTCCAGACACAATATTCGTAACGGTGCCTTTTACGGTCCTTCCACACTAACATGGTCAGTACAATTTTTTCATGAGGCCTTAGCATTATCATACTTGTCCTTGTACAATCGAAATATTTATGCATTCATCGTACATTCATTAACAACCGAAGGTTCATTAGATTATAATTTTTTTAAATCGCGACGAGAGAAAAAAATAAAAAGATCCACGTCAGTAATGAAGAATGGTTTAACAAGTTTTCAGGAAACTTTTTTTTTTATATTATAGCTGATTTCGCCGAAAACATTTAATCGTTTGACTATTTTTCCAAATCGGAGGTAATTATGAATTTCACATATATTTTCAAAAAATTTTTTAGGATTTGTGAGTTGATTGTCCGATGAAACCAGAACTAAAAATCAGCAAATTTGAGAAGGTAAAAAAATGCTGTAAGGAAATCGTTGTTGTGAAAAATAAATTACCATCGATGGATTATTATTCAATATAATTGTTTTTTAAAAAATTCGTCCTTCATTTTTCAAATTTTTCTTTTGTCGTGAACTAATAGAATTCTAATAAAATAAAACTTTCGGTTGGGAATAAATGTGTGGTGAATCCTTAATGTTATTGTCCACAAATATGTGCCTTCAAAACAAACAAAACGCCGCGATAGTCTCGATGTTTTTTTTTTTACTTCGAGCAATGCGTAATTGGCAATACGACCATACAATAATAACGTAATTTCTACTGTAGTCAGAATAGTTTCCTATAAGACTGAGAAAAATGGATACTGATTAAAAGAAAAAGTAAAAAGCCAATCTGAACCGTTTTTAGCTATCTATTCTCTAGATTATTTTCTACAAACAGATCTTATACTGTCTTATACATCAGATGTGTGAGGAGAAAATAACAAAAGTAACGTAAGAATCCCTGAGCGTTTCAGCGATGCTACACTATATGATTAAACTCTCTTACCTTTGCAAAAAAAAACACCAAAGTGTCGATCTTCTCCTTAATATTTTAAAACAAACAAATATATATATACATACAAAAATATATACAACAACAAATGGCTCCTAATATAATAATCATATTTATTTGTGCTTGTGTTGAATACTACCCTAACGTCTCACTGTTTCACACGTTAGCGAAAAAACTAGGCTCTAGAGACGATTATGCAGGATGTTATTTTTTAAAAAAAGCTGTATAACGTAATATTACTTTGGATTGTGATTATAGCGTAGCATAGAAGGAGTAGTTGGAAACGAAAGTGTCTTTGGGATGTAATGTTCTTCCGGTGTGAATGAGTCTAAGGTTTAATCGATTAATCGACGATCGCTTGGTGATGTTAATCATGGTTACGATTATGAGAAAAGAAGGAGAAAATAATGAACCCTCGCAATGCGTACAAGGTGATCGCTGTTGATAGTCTTGCATTGAATTTGAAATCTCAGTACATTTGCGTGTAACATCGACTGACCAGTGAATATGAACAAGTTTCGATATTCCCTAGAAACAGATAATAAATGTTTCTTAACTCCAACAAAATTTTTCATGTAGGACACTTTTATAAATCGAAACAATTGAAAAATCTGTTTTTGCAATTTGTGAACTTTTATGCTTTAATTTTCATGAAATTGAAATGTAGGATGCATTCCTAATGTTATTTCACTTTTCGTCGTTTTTTTCCGACGTTTGTGAAATAAAAAAGAAAATATTTTTCCTTGCAAAATAGCTGCTCAAATGTGCTATGTTGCAAGTTGAACAATTAATTAGGTGGTTATAATGGTTTTTCTATTTACTGGTGTCGTAATTTCACAAAGCATCAAGCAATCGGTATTTTAATGTCCGGCGTTTTGTAATAGAGGGGATATCCACACGTGGCTTCTGCAGATTCTATTAATTCGAACTTTTTCTAACATTTAAATTGTACGGCGACTGGATTGAATAATGATGAACGTGCGAAATGACTCCTAGCATGATAGAAGTAAATACGTAGAATAATATCCCGTTCTCTATTACACAACGCTCGAAAAGTTATAATTTGCGGAAAAGAAAAAAAAAATGAAACACGTTCGTCGCGGGCAGACGCATGATTATTGAAATGACTGAATTCCGTTTCATTTTCCACGATAACGCCCACAAAAAAAAACTGAGCGTGTCTCGAGAAAATTATGTATAGAAAAAGATGAAATACTGAAGGGAAAAAAAGATGAGTATCTCTTTACTATGCAAGAATACCAAAATCTAATATCGCCAAAGATGCATCCCCGTGGTCCCGTGGCTATACGTCGTGTCCAAATATTGTTCCTAAAATATTTTCGCGTGTCACGCGTATAGTGCACCGAAGAAGAATGACGAAGTAACTATTAAGGCAACGGAGAACTGTTGAAACGTTTGCTCTCTATTTTTTATACGGCCGTATTAGTGATTCTCGTCCCCCTCTATTCCCCTCTTTATTATTATTTATTATATCCGAAAGGCGGGGTAATACCTTCCCCTTAACATTTCTTCTCTCCGTCTTTCCATTTCTATTTGATTCGCTCTTACGACTGTCGCGCAACAACTTCTCGTTATATTGATAAATAAAATCAGTGACTTCGAAGCGGGTTTAACGCGCCAGTCATGATTTTCAGCAAATGCCAAGTCTTCTTTTTCTTTTTGATCTACGAACAGGCTAGAAAATAGAAAGTTAAGCGCAATTACGTTACAAGGGTGTTTGTCGGAATGGAGCGCAGTGCTTGAAAAATCAAGCGCTGGTATGTCTGTTAGCTTTACTAACCGGAAATCACCAATCACTGTATCGTTTTATGGATAGAAGCTTCGTGTACAATACAAGAAACAGAAAAACATAATAAAAGAAACATGATAGTTGGCTGATGTAATGGAATGACAAAAAATACAAGCTCTGTTGTGAAACAAAAACAATTTATTCTACGAAAGTAATAAAAATAAGAACCTTTTGACCTCCATTAATTTATTATATTTTTGCAGAGCATCGAAGTACCGGGAGCATAATCATTATATTCTTATTGTATCGTTAACCAAGAAAATTGAATAATAATTGAAAGTGATTAATGATATAACGAAAAAAAAGTACGTTCCTTGGTAACTTTTTCTTTCTTAATGGTTTTTTTCTTGCAATTAACGACTAGTTGGTTTCCGTTCATTTTTGGTCGTTTCAGAGGTTGCAGGGTTTGTGAGGGATGGCATATAACATTGTGACGTCACATGTGGCTCAGGCAACTTCGTGTGTTCGTCAAGTGTGTCAGCCGAAAACAAAATAATTTTTTTGCAATCGCCGTACCTTTTTTATAATGTGAAAAACAAATGGAAGAAAAACTATTTTTATTTACACGCAAACTTTGAAAATGTTGAGATAAAAATTACGCTCAACAGACTCAACTCCCCCGCTTAACAATTCCGATTGAAACTGATAGAAACCGATCAAATGGATCCAATTCCGATTAAGCCATCGGTTGTATTAGGTTTCGGTCAGATTTTTGTCCATTTTATTGGTTTTAACTGGATTTCCAGATCAGGGTTATTATTTTTCCTCAGTGCAGAATATACGAACTTACTAATAAGTAGTGTAAAAGATATTCCTTGCATTATCGATGACTATGACGGCGGTATTATACTTTGGCTATTTTTATATTTTACACGAGTGCACTATACAAAATATGTCGTTAAAATTTTCGTGCCGTTACTACTTTAAAGTTTTCAAGTCTATCTCGGCACAAATTTGACATGTATTGGATGAGTGGGTCGCAAGACAAGATCCGGCATCAATTTAATTTTGGATGAGTGGTCAATTGGCTCTAGTAGAAAAGTGTGCAAAACGTGACCGATCAAGGTCTTCAGTTCCAACATTGCAAATTTTTGACCTAAAACAAAAATAACAGAACCTTTGGTATGACTGAGGTCATATATTTTTATTCTTCCTTCAAATTCTGACTTACCAATACAATTTCGTTGACCTGCACTAAAAGGTACGTAGGAAAAAGGATGTCGTCCCAATATTCGTTCTGGTAAAAATCGATCTGGATCGAATTTGTGAGGTTCAGGCCAGAAATTTGGATCTCGATGAAGATCGTAGATATGGATGTGGGCTGTGACACCTTTTGGAATTAGGTAGTTTTCTAAAAAAACAAATGGTCATTACACATCCAAAAATAAAATGTTCCTACAAATTCATCCCTTAACAACTTTAAGAATAATGGTAGCTAATTGCATTTTCCAAAATTTAACGACCGCAAAAAAAAAAATGAGTACCGAATGCAATTTTTATGAACGATGATTAGTTCAGTGAAGCAAAAACGCAGTCATTCTGATATGTTTTGCATTTGGTATTAAATATGTAAAAAAAAGTGCGATATATTTTTTTAGAACGCTATCGTCTTATTTTTAGTCCTGCTGACAATGAATTTATTAGAAATATAAAAATTTAATTTCGCATAGAAGAAATCTAAAAACTTTATCGATCTTCCACTGCACATTTCTGTGAAAGCCATAGAAAAGAACCTGCGTCATGAAGATTGCAAATTTTTCATTGAATAAATTTTGATAACCCGTTGTATTTAACAAGATATGGAAGGATTTTCAAGACACTTGCGCACAAAAGTCATTAACTGCTCAAATTGTCATCTTAAAGCGAATGATTATTTAGTAGAACCAACTGCTCATATATATAAATTAAATATAACGATATAGCTTTTGGATCTTTCGTTAATAACAGATGTAATTTTTTAAAAATTATTCTGCAAATATCACATACTCAGGTGCATATCTTCGTCCATGTTACGCGATATGAGAGGAACACTTGGATACAACCGAAGCGATTCTTTGATGCAACGATCCAGATAACTGAGTTGTTGTATGTTAGTGATATTCATTTTACCACCGCTCTTCTCAAGTACCGCATCAACTTCATCTCGGGCTCTTTGCTATAAATATAGTAGGTACTCGAGTATTCGAACACTGATATTCTTTAATATTTACCGGTAAAATCTACATCGCAACTCACTTGGATTTCTTTATGTTCAGCTAATAGTAAAAGCGTGAATGCCAATCCCATTCCACTGGTGTCGTGACCCTGAAAATAGGTAATTGCATATCGTTGGATCCGTGGGATTTATTATTAATAATATCAATAAATGTTAGAGAGAGAGAGAGAGAGAGAGGAATCGTGTAGTACGATCAACTATTAATGATTATTTCCTGCGCCTATTCTTATAATTACAGTAACTATGAAAATAGTTATATTATCCATTTAATAGAGTTGTGACAACTGTGAAAAAAATTGTTGCACGGACTAAAAATGAATGGCTGTCATTTTATAGTTACTAATACGATAATTTTTTCCACAAACGTTCACAGCAATATTTTTTTATTCTACGGAAAAATATATTCCAGAAATAGCGGTTCGTGGTGAAGAATACCCAAATTTGTATTAATTTTTCTCTGCTTCATCGCGAATATATTCGATCTCTTATTTTTCTCGAAGACCAATTTGGTAACGAAATTACCATTGCATCGTCCGTCTAAATATTGTGTTGAACTATAAATATTGAACTTATTTCAATTATAAAAAAGGAAAGCTTATGAGCAACTATTGTCGAAGAACATCCATTTTTGTAAATTTATAAAAACCGCTTCGTCAACTTCTTATTGTTAATTATTCAGACGTCAGCAATAATCATCAATGGATTAAATACCTCGAACATAAAAGTATCCACTTCTTCCCTGATTCCTGCGTCGTCTATGTCGCCTCCTTTCATAGCTGCTATAAGTAGATCCAACATAGCAAGTCGTTTTTTTGAGCTCGATTCTGCTGTCGGAGCGTCATCATCCTTCAAATAAATTCCACCAGTTTCCTCGTGATACTGTTGCCTTTCGCGAATAATCTGCAAATACAAAGTCAGATTTTAAAAATGGTCAAGTGCTGGCAAGTTGTTTGGAATTGTGACAATATTGTGATATCTTACTTCTTTGGTGAATCCTTGAACAATATCCAAGGCTTTCCTCTGATTATACCCAGTTGGTGTCAGGTTGAACAGGAATAAAGGATGGAGCCATGGCCTCAGCAGCCTGTTTTACAATATTGCGATTGAGCGATGAAATATGAGAGCTTACAGAGAAAAATGGTAGAACGAATATTAGCCACTTTTCAAAATTTTCACACGCCATTATTTCGGAAGCCCAATTTTCTGGGGTATCAATTTCCGGCGCCAATTAATCTGAGAGCAAATTTATTAGAGGCTCAATTTCCACGGCCAATTTTCCAGGCACTTACTTTTCTACATGCAGAATAAAAAGCTCGGCACACTCGAAAAGTGAATTTACAGACTCACTCTTGGTTAGTTCACACAATTTTAAAACATTGGAATTTTTTATGCACGAACTCGTCAATTAAATTTCATCCACAACTCTGATACGAAGGTCACGTAATTTCACAGTAAAATCCTTAACAGATCGGCCAGCCAAAAAAAAAACATATTTGCAACTTGACCGAAAAGAGCCACAAAACCAAGCCATACTTTATGCAGTTACACATGGAACAGCGAACATCACTTGCGAGAAACGTGTCGGGCCATTCGCCATCTAGCGGAGCTAAGTCTAGTTTCTGATCCTCTCGATGATCGCATCGCGCGCGCAGCCGAAGTTAGCCCGCTAGATGGCAAATGACCCGGAATTACTACACATATCTAAAGGCGGTGCCGGTGTAGCCGATAATGAGGTGCATCAGGACTGCGGTGAATTTTGCTCGTGACAGTTGTGCCTGTGCAGAGTATTGCCGTCATGAATTTAGCTTGTGATAACTGTGCCTTTATTGAATAATGCCGTTGTGAATATTTCTCGTGACGGTTTAGCCTGTGTACAGTGTTGCTTGTGTAAAGTATCCCTGTCGATCCCGACGACCGTTTGATAACTGTCGGATGACAGTTTCAGCGACGTCGTTTTGGGCCTTTCGATTATTTGGTCAAGTGACATCGTTACTCATCTACGTTCTTAAACTGTGTCACGAGGTTTTTGACAAATCGACAATATAACATATATTACGACGCGGTGACTGTTCCAAGACGTTTTTTATAGGTGTTAAAATTTTTTTCGTCGTAATAAGTGTTTTTGAATTTTCCTATTATCTCGGGCAATTACTGTCTTGTAACTTTCAAAATAATTATGTCGTGGTGACCGTTTTGCAACTGTTTTTCAATTTTTCTTCTATTTTATCATGGGGACTGTTTCAAAATGAATTTTTCAGCTTGTGATTAATTCTTCGAGATTCCAAAATTTCGAGGTAACAGAACAAGACAATCTGTTGGCTGTTCTCTTTTCGCCGAAGAAACACATAGACCAACACTAAGACGTATTACCTGCGGATGGCATCTCTTCTTCTCTGCACACAAAGCGCATCAGTCTGAAATGTCTTCGCACTTTTATAAGCACTTTGGCTTCAATTCGCTTGCGAGAAATACTTCACCCATCTGCCATCTACCGGCATTATGCGAAACTTCGATGCACAGTTCATCCGTGTTTCGCATAATGCCGCTAGATGGCGAATGGCCAAAGCGTTTCTCGCAAGCTGATTGAAGCCAGTGTGGTTATATAACTGTGAAGGAATTTAGGACTGTTGTTCTGGACAGCTGTCATCCATAAGAGATGCTTTTGGAATACAGCTTTTCAGCAACATATCTTTGGAGAACCGTTCTAGCGACGAAAAAAAATTAAAAAATAGTTGCAAAACTGTCACCCTACAGTATTTTCGATACGGTTTCGAGTAGTTACGATACGGTTTCAGTATTTATGATGCGCCTGTTTATAAAGCGCCACTTTATGTTGCGCCTGGCTCGCACATAAACTTGCACTTTTCGTGCATGCGTTACATAAAGGTTTAATTTTTTTTGTTTAATAATATAACACGTTCGTGAATGATAGAAAAGCTGATCCGCGGTTCTAAAGATGTCAGTAATTGGACCGGTTACCTTAGTTCATTTACAATCAATTCATAAAATGTTATTTGTCTCGAACCTGTTTTCCGTATACACTACAATAGATCCTACCTGTGAAGCATATACTCTCCAAGATTATAGATAGCTTGTCTATATTTCCGAGTCTTCAATGATGTACCCAACGACGTTCCCATCGCCGTTTCTAGACGAAGAATATAAAGATTTATCAATAATGCAGTGCGTAAGAGAGAACCTGAATGATAGTTGAGTGGAACTGGACAGAATCGGAATAAAAATATATTGAAAAAACTTAACGGTTCGTGTAAGTATGCATTATTATGAAAGAGCATCAGAGTATATATTTTTCTTGAAACAAGAGACATAATTAAATTTTACTAATATTTATAAACAATATTTTTACTTATCAAAAACCATTCAAATACTGAAAAAAAATTCATATGATAGAATAGTTGTAGTTATAAAATACGAATATCTAATCCTTTTTGTATGAAAAAGGAAAAAATAAAAAATAAACATCGCAGACGTTTCAAGTTTTTTGCTCCTATTCATAGTTGTCTTTTATTCGAGAGTTCGAAATTAAATGCTTAGTGACAAAATGAAAAATATGGCTTTTTGTCTTTCTGTCTAAATTTAATGATACTGATATTGCTACTTGCCACATATTGCATTTAAAGTGTATTTGGTGGCCAAAGGCAAGAGATCATGCACGTTGCTGTCTTCTGCATCTCTGAGTTCACGGACCATTCGCTGACCTTCTTCGTCGAATACGTCAGCGAATTGTCGGAGGACATTAAAGTGAAAAGCTGGTGTTAGAATCTTACGCCTTTGTTGCCATTTGCTTCCTGTAGATAAACGTGAGAGGATATTTTTTAATTCGAGAAAATTTGATATTGCATAAAAAGTTTTTTTCAAGGTTGACCAGACCTGTGCTCGTAAGAAGGCCGGTTCCAAACCAAGGATGCAGAAGATCGTAGAGCATGCTCTTAGTGATATGCTTAGTACTTGTCAATAGCACCTGTAATGAATAGTTATCGAAATCGAATGATCTTCTTCGTGTACTCGTCCAGTGGGATAAAATCATCGATTCGAAAAATATTTCATTTTTTATAGTAGGAAAAGCCCTTGAAACGATTTCTGACTTTTGGATTAGGTTCGAATTTGGCTTAAATTTCTCCAAATATATTGTCTACGATTTTTATGACTCTATTGTGTCATCCAGAGATATTGCTGTTGAAATTAAGATGGAAAAGTATAAATTGCCACTTTGTGAGATTGCAGCTTGCGAGGTCAGAGTGTAAAAAAACAACGAGCTATCGATAAGGATTGAGCAGATGACATCAACGTCAAAGTAATTTCTCAACGAATATGATTCTTTTATGAACGCAATTTTTTTGTGATTGTGCGGTCAGTTATAATTCTGTAAGTTAATTGAACATTTGAAACGTGCCGAGTTTTTACGAAATCCTGGAGATCTTCTATGGGAAATTTACGTGGAACGGACGGTTTTTGTGATCAGTAACCAACAGAGTTGTAAGTCCTCATTAATTCATGAGATATAGTTTACAGTACAATTTATTTTGTAATTATGATTTCATAATAAATATACGTAGTGATTATTAAATAGATTGTAAACATTTGAGTAGCGAAAAAAAAGTAATTTTCGCTTTAACATTGGAAGAAATAGTTGACATAATTAATGAATTTATTTCTAAATGCATTAATTATGTTCCTCTATTTTTTTAAAGGATCGCCGTGAACTTTTATTGAAAAATAATAATTTTTGGAGCCATTTAAATGTTTAGTCATCGTATTATAATCGCTACATGTTATTATTGTAAAATCATAATTATAGAGCAGACCGTATAATAATAATTATTGATATGATGAGTATTTTGCATTCATAACACTGGTAACTAAGTATGCATGTAAAACAAATATTCACCTCAACATCGTCAGGATGACGAAGATTGACGATACCCAGCATAGCACTTGTAACTTTATAAATTGGGTAATAATCGTCGTTCATACCATGCACGACATCCCATAAATCGGCTGGAACACAAAGGACAGTGAAAGATTAATATGTTTGAACATCGGTAAACATTATCGATATGTCCGTTCGGTAATCAAAATCTTAATAGAAATATTCCCCATAATTTTAGGCCCTTATGTGACCAAGCACAATGTTCAACAACAAACCATCATATCCGAAAGTAAAATTAAATTTCGAAACGGATTTCTAAGGATTTTATAGAAGGTGTAATTATTTTGAATGTTATGGAGATGAGATTGAGTACCTTTTTTCGTGAGCCTCTTTAATTTTTATTAAACTGCGATCTGAAAGGCGTCTTGTTCATGTGTCTTTTTTTAATAACCCATGAGCTGATGAAATGAATGAATTTTTGTTCATAATGAATGCTCACCTGGCGGAACAAGAAAATCTGCAAGATTGCCGATAATTGGCCAACCTGGTGGTCCCGGAATCTTGTTGATATATTTCCATTTGCGACGAGAAGAATTTTTATACAGTAAGACTAAAACCACGAAAATTATTGCAATTGCTAAGAGAGCCATTGTAACAATATCACCGCTTCGGCAAATGAACTTCTCGCTGACAGTGCGTCGTTGTTTTGCCGGTTACCAACAGATACGAGCGTTACACTTTGCCGGGTCACCGAACAGTCACGTAAAGATAGTCGCATGCATCGCTCATCTGCTCGGGCGTTTGAAACGCTTGGACGAGGACGAACTATTTTAACCGTGTGGAAATCGGCGGTGCAGTTGCTGCTTCAGAAATTCTTTTTCTGAAGCACGAGAGTTCATTGGATGCAGAAACCATCAAGAACCATTAAAAAAATACGCTACTAAACCGACAGGCTCGGTATGACGAGTTTTTATTTCGCATGCAGTGGGATAATTATAATCGTAATGAGAGATTCTTCGTGGAATTGATTTGAAAAGAGTCTGACGGCATACGACGGAAAAAATTCAATAAAAAGATTACACGTTTAACGTGGCACTTAGTTGATAATTCATTTATCAACGCTTGTTGCTTTTTTTTGCTGCTATTGATATTTATGTTTTTACGTTATCTGTAAGCATTTGAGTTATATTCTCATTATATTCTGTATCGCTATCACCACTATAAATAATTTCATATTTGAGACTTAAATTCCGCAGTGTAATTTCTATTAAGGCAATATCACTTGATTATGGGTCCATGAGATGATCCTTTCGTTCATTTTTTTTCTATTGGTGATTCTTCATTCTGCCACTTGACTTTCACTATCCTTTCCCTTTATTTCCTATTCCAATATCCGAGCTCCCTGCACCGAGAGAAAATATTTCATTGATTCACGGCAATCTGCGCCAATGAAAAGAAATACTTGAGTTTCAATACTATCTTTTCATTTAATGACTCAAACTCAATGAAAAGAAGTGATATTAATTCAAAGAAACATTTCTTTAGACCAAGAAATCGTCTCTGTTCTTTTTCCCCACCACAGCTCAAAATGTTGAAACCTATTTTTTCCTAAACTACTCGGCAAATAAAGACCGACAAAGCTTTTAGTTCGAATAGCGCAAACTTTTGTCGGGTGGGGGTCAAAATAGCGAATGACTAGAATAGCGAATGGCTAAAACAGCGAATTGGAAAATAAGAAAGTCTAAATGTAGAATCGCCATAATCATGTAATCCGCTTTTTTAGCCCCTCGCTATTCTTATCATTCGTTATTTTGATTGCATTTTGAGATAGAGATGAAATAGCGAATTCCATAATCATGACCATTCTAGATTCAGATGTTCTTAATTTCGAAATTCGCTTTGTAAGCCATTTACTTTTTTGGTCTATCGCTATTTTGACCCCTAATCATCTTATCGTGGCACAGTGACAGCATCGATGTGCCAGACGACGGTATAATATGCTGGAATTACGCAATGCGTGCGCGAATTAAGCTACGTCATGATGGTATAGCGTGTCTGCACACTTACTGTCATTACACTGCTGTAAGTTCAGATAATTACTATATCCTTCATCGATTCATGTCGTGACACGGAGTTTCTGAGGTGCAAACGTTCAGCTGTTGCCATTATTTAATTTTGGCTGATCGTTTGGGATCAAAATAGTACCGATATCGTGTATAAAAATTAATTTTGTTGTCTCACGATTAGGCAAAGTTAAGGCAGAAACGTGATGTTTCCGAAAAATTCAAAACTCTCTAAAATCCGAACCACTTTTCCGATTTCGGTCAAATTCAATATCGAACTATATTAAGAGTACTCGCACTTATAGAAAACTATTTAGCTGAATCGTCGAACTTCTCCGAATGTTCGAGCGACCGCGCCTTAAAAAAAAAAAAAATTTAAAATTACATTAAAACAAAATCGATGCATATATTTAGTCAAAAAATATTTCAAGCTTCACTTGTCTGCAAAATTTGAAAATCCCTCGAACGCTTACTGAGTAAGAGGCGATTGAATTTTCGAAGACCTCCACGCACGCAAATTTTAGCTTTGCAGCTTTTTAGTCCACTCGTTTTGAAAATGAGTTTTCTTAAAATCCGTACGTCATGGAAGATTAAAGTTTGGCAATCAAATATACAAACCAGAGAGTTATTGTTTTCCTAGACTATTGACATCGTGGATCTCAGAAATTCTGACAGTAAAAAATAAGGTACAAATAATAAAAATGTGAGCACTAAGAAGTTTATTAAAGTACACGGAAAATTCATTTAATTTCGTATTCAGCGACCTTTTAAAGAATTTGAGTTTTACAGAACACTAGATAATGTCAGTGTGGTAAATTTAAATTTATGCCAGTGAAATAACACATGAAATTTTTTTGTCAATATTGCTGATGGACAAATTTTGAGGTTTCATCTTGGTACAAATTTGAGGTAAGCCGGCTGTCTGGGTCGTAAAACGAGATCCGGAACTAATGGTACGTTCGAGGCTAAGTCGATCGGCTCAAGATTAAAGTTGTGTAGTAAACGACCGATGAGAGCCTTCAGTTCGAGCATCGCAAACTTTTGACCTGTAAATTAAAGAATCAATTGCACTTATTAATAGCCAAAAAGACTAATCTTCTGTAAAAACATCTTATTGTGGCCCAGTAATAGCATCAATGTGCCACACATGTGTTTTTTTTTGTTACTTGATGTTAATCGAATTTAATTTACAATTGTGACATAAAATTAAGGTACTTTTGCAATGAAATTAAAGCAAATTTTTCAAATTGAAGTACTTTCACAGTAATATAAGAGCAAATGATTGAAACTATCGTGTCAAAAATAAATTTGACATCGCACTTGTATAACAAATTTAATATACCGGTTTATGCATGAGAATAGTGCTTTCGATGCGTTAATGCTATCACCATGGCATCCATTTTTTTAAATGTAACCATGAGAACTCCGGCTACAAACCGTGTGATTAATTTTCTCAAGTGTAATCATACCTATGCAGTTTCGTTGACCAGCACTGAAGGGCACGTATGAGAAGAAATGTCGATTGGCAGCATTTTCAGGTAAAAATCGGTCTGGGTCGAACTTTTCTGGATCAGGCCAGAAATTTGGATCCCGGTGCATATCATATATGTGCAAGTGAACCACTGTGCCACCGGGTATTGTGTAGTTTTCTGAAAAAAATATTCAGATCATCATCATTAACTAATTTTAGTGATAATTGTAATCTCAGTTTCGAGAAAAAGTCTTATTTTATGAATCTTTTGCTTCCTTGAAGCGAAAGCTTTGTTTTCATGAGAAAAAAAGTCTCATTTTTCTCGATAAAATTCAATTTTTCTGCTTCTTTCATTTCAAACAAGGTAAAATGTTGCATATTGCTTCTTCATCATTTTTCGCTTTTTAAAAAGCTTCCTTTATAAGGAAGCCAAAATCGATTAACAGCGTTTTCCACACCGGAAAATCTTTGTGAAAACCCAAAATATTTCGAAAGCAATGTCCAAGGTTATAGTTTCATTTTTTCCTATATGCTTTCGTATGCTTCCCTTTGCTTCATGACCCAGTAAAAACGAGATATGGAAGGAGTGATATTATTTTTTTTAATTATTTATTTTTAGTAGGCCACTAGGCATTTACTAAATCCCCTTGCTTTTATTTGCCATTCCATTCCTCGAGCTCCCGGCTCAGAGTATTGTTCGCACTCTTTCTAACGCATTGTACTGTATCGCATTTGCTCGAATAGTACAGAGAAATTGCAAAAAAGCTGACCAACACATGCGTCTTCATTTTTCCCGAGTTTTCACTGTATGAGAATACATTAGAAACTCCGAAAAATTGCCTCCCGCTCACCAGTTGACGCGCAAGCCACAGCGCAGCCAAGCGGTCAACGATCGAAGTTATGGCCGCAAACAATATTGCTTAATTCTGTAGACCGCCGAAGCCACACAACGACGACGCGTCCTCTGCTTTCGGTGATTGAGTAATATTACTAAAAACGGTCTGATTGAATGCTAATGGACTTTTTATTTTTTATTCCGCCGAAAATTTGCACGTTAATTTCAATGGCGATGATTTCGATTGTAAGACCTAACTGTTTTTCACAGGAATTTTTACAATAAACCATTTTTGAGTTTCAGGTTATAATCACCGTCGGCTTTATGATAGTTTAATCCTGAAGTGTAACTCAAAAGCAAGTTTATTGAAACTTTTTTAAATCTCGGAATCGTCGAGTATTTTTGATTAACATATAAAAGACGTCATACATACTCAAATGCATATCTTCGCCAATGTGCCGCGATATCAGAGGTACGCTTGGATACAAACGAAGCGCCTCTTTGATACAGCGATCAAGATGAGTGAATTGTTGGAGGACAGTAATGTCCATTTTACCATCGCTTTTCTCAAGTACAGCGTCAATTTCTTCCTGGGCTCGTTTCTGTCAAGAAAACATCGTGTTAGTATGTACTTTGTGGGATGCTTTGTTATGGCAGCTGATAAGGTCTTAAAGTGCGCATTTTATTGATGAATAAATCAAAGATCATCAGAACAGATGAGATCGGTTGAAACGATCAAGTGAAGCCGTGGGATTTAAACAATATCAAATATTTTAAACTATACGACGAAGGGTTAAGTATCGAATAAGACCTAACACTAGATAATAGGGTAAAGTCATCAGTAAATGACCGGTTAAGCAGAACGATTTATTTATTACAGGTTTTTATGAAATGTAATAATTACTGACTGGCGTTAAAAATTTTAGCGGACGGCCAGAATGTCGAATTATCAGATGCAAATGAAAAAATATCGTGTTATCATCGCAAGAATATAAAAAAGATAAATACTCCATACCAAAAATGAAATGATCACCCGCGATAAAATAATCGCAATGGATAATTAAAAGATAGTCAAATTAAGAAACGAATATTTAGTAGAGTCATCAAAATTTCTTATAAACTCTTAAAAAGCTGTCAGTCATTCACCGGTGAGCGGACAATTATTAGTCCATTAACCCTAAGGACTTTGCTTGTAACATCGTCTAGCCAAACTAATCAAGTAGATAATAGAAAACACACTCATGCACAATCGATGTTTATCACACAGCTTTATCACACACACACACGTGCGCGTATTCACTTAGCGCTTTCACTCACAACAACGAAAACACAGATATTATCATGTGTTAGCGTAAAGATGATGAGTCGCTCTCATTTGAGAGCTTCTCATTTGTTTTCTTCAGTGTCAAATTTAGACCTCTTCCAATTTATGGCCAGGAGTCAAAATAGTGAATGACCAAAATAGTCTGTATCTAGAGTGGTCACCATTATAAAATTTGCTCATTCAGCCATTTGTTATTTTTACCTTCATCTTATTAAAATGCATTCAAAATAGCGAATGATAAAAATGACAAATGACCAGAGACAAAATAACTACACTTCGGCAACAATTTTTTATCATAGACCGCACATTGCCGAAGAACCCTTTTATATTAAATATATACTTCCAGAGTTTGTTCATTTATATCTCAGCAACTATATATGTGTGTTTTTTTAACTGAAAAATAATTGTCGTATCTTACTTGAATGTCACCATGTTCTGCTAGCAGTAATAGAGTGAATAACATTGCCATTCCAGTGGTGTCATGACCCTGTAAACAATTAAGTGTATGAGACATTCCACACCAATTTAGTCACTCGATTTTTTAAATGTTTTAATACTACATAGTCTCAGAAAACAAAACTACATTTTACGAGCAAGTTTTTCGTTTTTGAGATAAAGAGTTTATTCATCTGTCTCTTATTTATTATATTTATTTTATTCATATTTAAAAAAAAAATTTGTTTATTGTAAAAAAATATAGTCGCCAACGTTGCCGTGTCAAGAATCAAGCGACTTAGAAAAATTCGAGCTGAATTTTTTAGGCTCTAGTGCCACTCTGATAATTTTTATTGTAATATCAACAATTATTTAGAAATACTCTGTCATTTTGGCAATTCAAAAAAATATCCGTTTAAAAAAAATTGTTCCTCCGTTTTTCGGTAAAAAATCATACTCAACGGAATCTGAGAAACATTTCAAACACGAAAGCTAACACAAAACGAAAACTTTTATGTGCCCTTTTTTTCCAGTAAGTTCAAGTTTCGAAGATATTTGTATTTGAAAAAAAAAACCGTATTTTCTGAAATATAACCAATTATGGAGCAGATTGGAGAAGGTTGAAAAAAAATGGCTAAATCGACAGAGAATGCATCATATGACTCATCATAATACATTGGTTATCAGTCATAATTATAAATGAACCTACCTCAAAGATAAATGTATCGACTTCTTCCCTAATTCCGTCCTCGTCTATGTCGCCTTCTTTCATAGCTGCTATTAGAAGATCAAGCATGGCAAGTCGTTTTTTCGAACCGGACTGAATCTTCAATGCATTATCCGTCTTTAAATAAATTCCTCCAGTTTTTTCGTGGTACTCTTGACGCTCGTGAATAATCTACGGTAGTAATAATTACAATTCGGAAATCATTTTTTGATGTAACGCACCGAATTTATTATTAGTTATTTATTAAAAATGTATAATACATTTTTAATAAATTACAATTCAGAAATCATTTTTCGATGTAACGCAACAAAAATTTATTATCAGTTATTTATTAAAAATGTATCATTAGTTTATTTATTAGTCTTTGGAAATATGGCGAATAATTTATTGGTCAGCTTGGAAGCGATCGTTGTCTTGGGACATAACTATAGTACTTACATGTTAATAGCACCTTATCATGTTCCTATGTTCATAGTGATAAGGAGTTACATGATAACAGGGGCATTTTAAAAAGGTCCAATCCGATAAGACTCATTCACTGATGTTTAATTACATTTAATTATGATAACCTCTGTGGTTTTATTTCTATATACTGATTACTTCATTCAGAATTTAGAGTACGCAATACTCGTCCTTGAAAATTTTCACAATGGTAAGTTACCTCTTTTCCTTAATAATTTTCTGGAAGTTTCTAACATTGTGAACTTTTGCCAGCTTTTTCTTAAGATAGAAAAAATATTGCTCACGCTCCTTTTTATAAGAAAGTCGCTATATTCTTACTAATCTATTAAAAATATGAAAAAGCATCTTTTCAATGTTTTCTTTTAAGATCAACTTGATGATATCGACAATAATTCAGTTTTGAACATCGAAGATCACTATCAGCTCGTTCACTGTCACTTAATTCTCCTTTTACATATCTTCAATCATAAAACTGTGATCGGAGCGATTATGATTGATTACAATCGGACAATAGGAAATCAGTTTCATTGGGTTAAACTTTTTCAGAATATCTTCGGAGTTAGTTCAGTAATAATACTTGAGGTGAATCGTGAAATGAGTCAGATCAGATTTTAACGTTGAGATACCTGAGTTTGAGTTATTTCTGTGATTTATTCCGGTTTTATTAGATGTCAACATGGACCTTTATTGTAATTTTTTTTTTGGACAATGCTACGAATATTAATATTTTGTCAATGTCGTTACTGTAGGTGTCAAAAAGTTCAAATCATTCCAAAAACCCTTAAAGTCGTGCCCATTACGTAGTTTAATAATTTTTTTAGTATTTACCTTCTTGGAAAATCCATGAATAATTTCTAAGGCTTCGTTATGCTTGCGTCCAGTTGGTGTAAGATTGAACAAGAATGTCGGATGAAACCATGGTCTTAGAAACCTGATCCAAAATAATTCATTAATATTGGGTTTTATAGGCCAAATACAAGTTCGTACATTCGGAATATATTTGTTATATATACGCCAAAAATGATATAATATATTTGAATGTCCTGATGTATTTATTGTTCGGGACATCTTTACACTGAGAATAAAATATAATCGAAAGTATTAAATATTCAATTGATTCGATGAATCATTGTTCTCGCAGAATTCGAAAAAATGATTCCACTGAATCAATACTACGGTTTGCTTACTCAATTCGCTTAAGAAAATTAAATATTTGTTTCATCCAACACAATATTCACTGGTCGTAGGCTATACGTGGGATTAGATGCAGAATTAAATTCGGTAAATATTTCGTTGAATAGCAACTGTAGTTCAATATATAAAATATCAATCAAGCCAATTAAACATTTATTCGGGTCTAGGATTTTTATAAAACCACTATTTGAATTGTCTTCTCCATTTAATGCGGTGTAATATACATCGTTTCAACTAAATATTTTATTGGTTCAAAAACAGAAAAAGTTGATCCAATTATGCCAATTTAATTGAAATAGTTCGACAAACATACACATCCAAAATAATTGATCGTATTTCTTTAAAATGATATTGAAGGCAAACAAATATTCAATGCTGTTATTTAAAGAAATATTCTATCACGTGTATGACATAAATCATTTTAACTAACTAAACTGGATGCTGCGTGTTAACTATCAAATACATAATTAGTGTATTTAATGAAGGATTTGAATCTTTCAATTAAATATTTTATTTCTTTCAAAAAATGTTTGGCTTAACGAAGTGTACAGAATTCACTTTAATCATATTCTAATGACTTTTCCTAATTCTTCTTCTAATTTCTTTTTTTTTCTCATTGTGTTGGGGTTCCTTTTTCAATTAACGGGTTGAAGATCTATAAGATCTGAATTAAATTTTCAATTAAAATTATTTCAATTACAAAAAACAGTTTTTTTTACCTGCAATCATTGAAAGATTGCATCATCCATCAAGTTATTGGTACATACCTGTGGAGCAAACATTTTCCCATATCGTGGACCGCTTTCCTGTATTTATGTTGAAATTCCGGCATTTTTTCTAGACTCGTACCCATCGCAGTTTCTATATTAATATATCTTAATTATTTTTTAAATTGAGACATTTTTTTATTCATCAACAAAATGCAAGGTTTTCCCATGTTAGTATCGAATAAAAGGGCTAAATAATAGATCTTTGACTAAAAAAATTTTTTATGGAAAATGGACATTGATAAGGACGCGATGATCGCACTCCTTCTCTATTTTGAAAGGGAATTTTTTTACTACCTAGCGATCAATTATTCAAATTTAACTACTTGCCACATATTGTATTAAGCGTATACTCGGTGACCAAAGGCAACAGATCGTATTCACTTTTGTCTTTGTTTGCTTTGATATTATGCACCATTCGTCTACTTTCCTCGTCGAATATGGCTACGAATTCTCGTAGAACGTTAAAGTGGAAAGCTGGTGTCAAAGTTTTTCGTCTTGAATGCCACTTGCTTCCTGTCAATGAATTATGAAGTTAATTATTATTAATTAAATACGGATATCAATAAGTGTACTGTAAAAGGACATTTTTTTAAACGAGCGAACCTGTACTCGTGAGAAGTCCGGTCTTAAACCAAGGATGTAGAAATTTGTAAAGCATACTCTTAGTTATAAACTTGGGGCTCGATAACAGAACCTGTAATTGAAAATGATTACATGTCATTGATTTATGTCATAGGATAAATGAGAATCTGTAATTTCGTTGTTTGAGTATTGGATTTATACATTATTTCTTGATCATTTGGCTAGTCTTCGTTTATTTAATACATTGAATCATATCAACGGGCTCCTAATTTTAATTAATTATTGTGATTTTGATTAATCTTAACACATGCGATAAAATCCAATAATTGATCAAACAAGTGGTAAGATAAAAATGTTCTCTAAGAGTATCGAGTGAAATGGAAAAATATTGACTGATGGTAATTGGTAAAATTCATAATAAATATGGTTCTTTTTAAAAAGTTCAATTTTTCGCAAAAAAAAATCATTGAATCATTTTTTTCAACAAAAAACACCTTCGATTCTGGTAGCAATTGCACAACATGTTTCGCATTGTATTAAGATTCTGAGAAAAAAATATCCTAAAGTCGCGACTCCTATTCTCAGACAATTAAAAATAAAAAAATTAATTAGTTTTTTCCTGCCAAAGAATCAGAGTGTCAATTTCGAACTTTTTTTCTCAGAATCTTCGTACATTGCCCAATCTCCTCTAAAATTAAGGGCGGAGGCGAATGTGTATTTTCAGTTGAAAAAAAAAATTATTCGTTTTTTTCGAATTATTCGAAAATATATAATTCTAACATCATCGAAAATTACATGTAAAATTGAAGAGTAAATATTGGTGAGGATTTTTATATTTTCTGAGATTTTTGAGATAATCTGATATTTAAAGAAAACCGTTAATTCTGAACCGTGCTCTTTTTTAAACTTGAAGAAAATTACAGATAACCATGAAGTATATCTCAATTAGTACAAGAAATTGACAAATTAAAAAAATTGAACGAAGCGCTTCGAAGCGCAGGCCGATCAACTTCGGATTGAAACCGTGCACGTGAATCTCGTAAGTCGTTCAAAAAGTATTTTTTTATCAACCAGACCACATTTATGAGTAAAACCTTTCAGTTGTTTTTTTTAAATTTGTCAGTTTGTTGTACTACATTAGAGATGGGTGTCTCTGTTTTTTTTTTAGATTCCACCAAAGACTCTGTTCAGGAGTAACGATTTCTCATGAATATTAGTTTGTCTCAGAAAATATTATCCATTCAAAAAAGGTTTATCAATATTTACTTTTCAATTTTTTGAAAATCACGGTCGCCCATCTCAAGTCCAACAAATGTACAACAAATTGACAAATTAAAAAAAAATCATCCGGGAGGTCGTCTGAAAAAGTGGAAAAAGACTGCTTCATTAATTTAATCGCTAACTTATTATATAAATTAGCGATACGTTTCTTTAAAGATAATTTTTTCATGGCAACCGATCACTCATTTCATAAGATGACCTGTATAATGCACATGTTTACTCGTTGTAAATTTGTTTTGCGGCAATATTCGGTCGCAGAGATAGATAAATGTTCTCCTTTTATCGTTTCGATGATGTTCTCGTTTTATCGCTCGACTCACATCAGAGTCCTGTTGAGAAATATATATTTCTTTCAATATTATTCATAGATTGAAATAATTTTACAATAATAATAATCCATAAAATTATAGAGTTATGATATTAGGCTTATGATTAATAAGATAGATCAACAAAAGTGCTTAAAAATATCATATAAAACTATTGTAATTATTTCTCGTAAGAAATAAGTATGATGAATGTCGATTTTATTCTCTTTAGTTAACAATTGGAAGTGTGAATTATTGCTTGTCGGACGTTAAAAGGCGAACATTTTATTTATCTTTACAATCGAACATTGCCCCAAAAAAAGTTTACAATTCTAAAAATCGGTCATGACATTATTAACTTATAATTATAACGCATGCACTTACCTCTGCATCGTCTGGATGTCGGATATTTACGACCGGCCATCCCAGATTCCAAAATTTCATGATCGGGTAATAACCGTTTATAAGTTTACGTATCAAGGCCCAAAGTTCAGCTGAAATTTAATACCTTCGTAAAGGACGATGTGAAAATGAAAATAGCACCTCTTAATGTCATATATCGGGTCAACTTACTACGCGGAACGAGAAAAATGAAGTCATTTCCGAGAAATGGTAGGCCCGGTGGGCCAGGAATCTTGCTAATTAAATAGACCTTCCGCAAAGTCCCGTAAAGATAATACAGTAAAATCGGGACGATTAAAGTAAATGCGATTAGTGCGATCGCCATCGCGGTCGCAGATTTGTTACGCTTAATAAACAAATTGTACACAAATATGTCGATTTTTTCTTCGATCACAAATAAATTGTCGAGGTATAGTTAACACTCAGTTTTTTAAGTATTGAAAATTATATAATTGTACACAGACGTTGTTTATATTATTATGGTTGAATTATCTACGTTGCCTCATTCACAATTTTTTTTTTCGTTACTTCTGCTTCGGTTAGAAGGTCTGGTCCAAATCCAGAACCACGACCACTCGATGGCCCGTTCGCCTCTCGACTGAGGAGTTCAGCCGATATGATTTGGGTCGTGGTTTCACCGAATCTTTCTCTACTAATCGAGCGGTTTACAAAAAATGTTCAAACAGCGTATGGATTCTTTGTTGGAGCCAAATGGACGAGTTATCTTATAGGGAAAAAAAACAGCGATTGCACGATTTGACTTCGAGCTGAGACGCAAAATACATATCTTAACAAATAAAAGGTGTTTAATCGAAGAGACAAAAAGATTGTGACGATCTTCGGTCAGAATAATGAGGAATGTCGGTAGGAGGTAGAGTGGAGATAACCTATGAACCACGTTTCGCCGAATAACTTCAAATTTTTCGTTTTCGGTTTATTGTAGAGTGGGGGTCAAAATAGCGAATGGCTAAAATAGCGAATGGCTGAAATAGCGAATGGCTAAAATAGCGAATAGCTGGAATAGCGAATGGCTAAAATAGCGAATGGCTGGAATAGCGAATGGCTGAAATAGCGAATGGCTGAAATAGCGAATGGCTGAAATAGCGAATGGCTTAAATAGCGAATGGCTGCAATAGCGAATGGTTGAAATAGCGAATGGCTTAAATAGCGAATGGCTTAAATAGCGAATGGCTAAAATAGCGAATGGCTAAAATAGCGAATGGCTAAAATAGCGAATGGCTAAAATAGCGAATGGCTAAAATAGCAAATGGCTCAAATAGCGAATGGCTAAAATAGCAAATGGCTAAAATAGCGAATGGCTTAAATAGCGAATGGCTAAAATAGCGAATGGCTAAAATAGCGAATGGCTAAAATAGCGAATAGCTAAAATAGCGAATAGCTAAAATAGCGAATTAAAAAATAAGAAATGTCTAAATATAGAATGTCCATAATTATGGAATTCGATTTTCAGCCATTCGCCTCCTTATCATCCTCTATTTTGACCTCCATCTTATTGAAGTGCATTTAAAAAAGCGAATGATAAAATGACGAATGAAAAGGTAAATTCCATAATTATAGACATTCTATATTTAGACGTTTCTTATTTTTGAATTCGCTATCTTAGCCATTCGTTATTTTGGTCATTCGCTATTGTGACCTCCACCCACTTCAACTATTCACTATTTTGGTCATTCGTTATTTTGACCCCCACCCGAAAGTGGGATGGGTTATGTTTACAAATAAAAAACGGATGCTAATTTTTTTTTTGATGATAGTAGTATTCTTGCTCTATTATACGATTATTAATTGAATTCAAACCTGTTTCAAATACAAATTTTATTTTTTAAAATATAAATTTTAACATGACCTTTTAAGATATTTACATTTTTCGCGTGCATAACATTTTCATAAACTATTACATTTTCCGTCTTTATAACATTCTTAGAAACTATTACATCCTTCGCTTTCACAATGTTATTACAAGCTGTAACGTAGAGCTATTTTTTTTCTCTGCTGGCCATCATATCTGCATAAAAAAGGAAGTGATGTGTAGCTGCGTGATAAACAAAGAGAGCGGTTATAGAAGGAATGTTTTGGCTAAATTCGTTACTTGTCGGCATGTTCACCGATAAAAACTTGGTGTGTGTTACATCGGTGAATCCGGCGCAGTCGAAACCTCATCAGGCCTCATCACGTCTTAATGAGGCCTCATGGAATTTGGTGTCGTAATTGGAATTGGACCGAATTTGTGCCTAATTTACCCTGCGTAAAAAATTCGATTTGAAATTGAGTGTAAATATACTGAAAGTTTTTATGAATAAACAGGGATACTAAAATTACTATGGAAAAGCGATGTCAAATTTAAATTTAATACTGCAATTTCAATAATTTTCTTCAATTTAACTGTCAGAGTACTTAAATATTTTTTATTCATTTCAATTCAATTTTCGATTTTTCGCATCAAAACTTCTAGTTTTATTCTAACAGCATTACGCTGGGAATTTTTGTTTGGTTGAGAACCTTTTGAAAACTGATAACCTTTGAAGATAATTCTTCTACTACACACTGTTGGGCATTTAAAGAGCACATTCAACATGGGCTCTTATGGCATATGTACAAATAGAAGAAAAAAAAATAATTGAAATTTTTTTTTACATCGTTGAATTTGTAAGTATTTGGTGAAATTAATTCTTTTTTTTTCGATGTAAAATTTTTTTAAATATTTTCAGTTTTTTTTTCAATTCGTAAACGTGCCATAAGAGCCCATGTTAAAATGTATGCATAAAAAAGGTAATTTTGTGTAAACGATGTAGACGAAAATTCCCAAAAAAATTCATGTGAGTGTTATGAATTATTAAAAACGCGGTAATTATTTTAGATTGTTCTGTGCACTTTTTATTTTACTGACGAACCTCCTTAAGAGACACTTCGGTGTTGAACACTGTGTGTTCTGTATTCTCATGCGTTTTCCTGTTAATTGTCAAAGCCACCAATTCTTAATCAGAAGACCTTCAGATGCAGATTGGGAAGTAGGCCCCTTAACTCCGATTTCAGCAACATCGTTTGAACCTTTGCTCGATCAACTACACGCAAAATGTCCTTTGGAAGGAAATCGTAACGCGGTGAAATGGATGAAATATTTTGGAAATAAAATTGTTAGAAACTGCGTTCTTTGTTTTCTGAGCCAAAGAGGCCCATTATTCCATGTAGTTTGTGAAATAGTTGGCGATGCAGGCGCATTACTAATATAAACCAAACAGATAAGCTAATGTTACCTTGACGCGCACGCCCTTAACTCCGATTTTAGCAACGTCGTTTGAACCTTGGCTAGATCAACTACACGCAAAATGTCCTTTGGAAGGAAATCGTAACGCGGTGAAATGGATGAAATATTTTGGAGATAAAATTGTTAGAAACTGCGTTCTTTGTATTCTGAGCCAAAGAAGCCCATTATTCCATGTAGTTTGTGAAATAGTTGGCGATGCAGGTGCATTACTAATATAAACCAAACAGATAAGCTAATGTTACCTTGACGCGCACGCCCTTAACTCCGATTTCAGCAACATCGTTTGAACCTTGGCTCGATCAACTACACGTAACATATCCTTTGGAAGGAAATCGTAACGCGGTGAAATGGATGAAATATTTTGGAGATAAAATTGTTAGAAACTGCGTTCTTTGTATTCTGAGCCAAAGAGGCCCATTATTCCATGTAGTTTGTGAAATAGTTGGCGATGCAGGTGCATTACTAATATAAACCAAACAGATAAGCTAATGTTACCTTGACGCGCACGCCCTTAACTCAGATTTCAGCAACATCATTTGAACCTTGGCTCGATCAACTACACGCAAAATGTCCTTTGGAAGGAAATCGTAACGCGGTGAAATGGATGAAATATTTTGGAGATAAAATTGTTAGAAACTGCGTTCTTTGTATTCTGAGCCAAAGAGGCCCATTATTCCATGTAGTTTGTGAAATAGTTGGCGATGCAGGTGCATTACTAATATAAACCAAACAGATAAGCTAATGTCACCTTGACGCGCACGCCCTTAACTCCGATTTCAGCAACATCGTTTGAACCTTGGCTCGATCAACTACACGCAAAATGTCCTTTGGAAGGAAATCGCAACGCGGTGAAATGGATGAAATATTTTGGAGATAAAATTGTTAGAAACTGCGTTCTTTGTATTCTGAGCCAAAGAAGCCCATTATTCCATGTAGTTTGTGAAATAGTTGGCGATGCAGGCGCATTACTAATATAAACCAAACACATAAGCTAATGTTACCTTGACGCGCACGCCCTTAACTCCGATTTCAGCAACATCGTTTGAACCTTTGCTCGAACAACTACAAGCAAAATGTCCTTTGGAAGGAAATCGTAACGCGGTGAAATGGATGAAATATTTTGGAGATAAAATTGTTAGAAACTGCGTTCTTTGTATTCTGAGCCAAAGAGGCCCATTATTCCATGTAGTTTGTGAAATAGTTGGCGATGCAGGCGCATTACTAATATAAACCAAACAGATAAGCTAATGTTACCTTGACGCGTACGCCCTTAACTCCGATTTCAGCAACATCGCTTGAACCTTTGCTCGATCAACTACACGCAAAATGTCCTTTGGAAGGAAATCGTAACGCGGTGAAATGGATGAAATATTTTGAAGATAAAATTGTTAGAAACTGCGTTCTTTGTATTCTGAGCTAAAGAGGCCCATTATTCCATGTAGTTTGTGAAATAGTTGGCGATGCAGGTGCATTACTAATATAAACCAAACAGATAAGCTAATGTTACCTTGACGCGTACGCCCTTAACTCCGTTTTCAGCAACATCGTTTGAACCTTGGCTCGATCAACTACACGCAAAATGTCCTTTGGAAGGGAATCGTAACGCGGTGAAATGGATGAAATATTTTAGAGATAAAATTGTTAGAAACTGCGTTCTTTGTATTCTGAGCCAAAGAAGCCCATTATTCCATGTAGTTTGTGAAATAGTTGGCGATGCAGGTGCATTACTAATATAAACCAAACAGATAAGCTAATGTTACCTTGACGCGCACGCCCTTAACTTCGATTTTAGCAACATCGTTTGAACCTCGGCTCGATCAACTACACGCAAAATGTCCTTTGGAAGAAAATCGTAACGCGGTGAAATGGATGAAATATTTTGGAGATAAAATTGTTAGAAACTGCGTTCTTTGTATTCTGACCTAAAGAGGCCCATTATTCCATGTAGTTTGTGAAATAGTTGGCGATGCAGGTGCATTACTAATATAAACCAAACAGATAAGCTAATGTTACCTTAACGCGCACGCCCGAACATTCAAAGTCTGGGATATCACAAGTTTCGAAACGAAATTATCATTCCGTAATGACTTGGCTTTCGCAACGATCACTTATCTCAATAAAATAAGTTATGATTTTCCCTATATCAATGAAAATTGAATATGATACAAAAATAAATTGTATACTCACAAAAAGAAATGATAGTTATATAACTATCATTAACAATAACTATTGATTGTTATTCCTAGCCTGACTAACTCTATCAATAACTGGTTGGGAGATCGCGTACCTTATTAAGGTGATCTATATTAAAATGGACGGCCGCTTAACAGAACCTAACGGTCAATACTCAGATGAGTGACGTATTTTTAGAAAACTGTTCACGGATTTTGCTCCTGTTTGGCATCGGTATTGTGGCATCCCTGAAGAATATAAACGGCATCCATTAAGGCTTCCTTACTGGAGTCCTGTCAGAGTTCCGATCGAAAATACACAGCATTTAACCCAGCATGTATTACAAGTCGTTTCATTCCCCACCATCGTCGTTTTCCTGGTAAAGATATGATATAGAGACGGATAAAGGTCGATATAATGTAAATGAGATTAAATAGTGTGTTATCATCTTTATCTATTCGGACTTTGATAAATTTACAAAAATTGAATCGTTGGTATCAGTTTCCTTTCGTTTTCTATGGGTTCAATACGATAGAT
The DNA here is from genome assembly GCA_949699805.1 of Tromatobia lineatoria. Lineage (NCBI taxonomy): Eukaryota > Metazoa > Arthropoda > Insecta > Hymenoptera > Ichneumonidae > Tromatobia > Tromatobia lineatoria. Next base: position 22,069,655 of record OX453036.1, read on the forward strand.
ACGTTATCAGTAAGAATAATTCACCAACGGATTTATAATATTTTATATTGAATTTACGTTTCGTCACTCATAAATTTCTTTTTCAATTTAAATTTATTAAAATTTTATTTAATTTTATTTAATTGAATTAATTTATTTTTATTTAATTAAATTAAATTATTTTTATTTAATTTAATTAATTGATTTTTATTTAATTAAATTAATTTATTTTTATCTTTATTTCTTCATTTGATTGATTTTAATTAATAAAAAAAAGCGGAAAACGAAACGGCCAATTTATTACGCGTAAAAGGAAAGCGTGGTTCGACAACATTCAAGCAACAAAACAGCCAGATACAGTGAAAAATCGACGCAAGTAAAACTCCCATAAAAATGAAAAATTCAAGAGAATGTTTAACAAATATTTCGACCTTTGTTTTTTTTTTTTGTAAAAATAATTCTTACATTTTCATGAATACGCATAAATTTTTTCAAATTTTTTTATTCACTTCGAATTTTGGGATTTTCCCCATGTAAAAAAACGAAAAATTCAAAGTGAATTAAGAAATTTGAAAAAATTTGTGCGTATTTAGAAAAATGAAAGGATTATTTTTACAAAAAAAACAGGTTATCGAACTGTTCGTTGAACATTTTTATTTTTCACGAATTTGTTAATAACATTTTGTAATTATTATTTTGCAAAATTAAACTTTTTCACACCTTTAATATGTATGATTTTTTGTAGATTTTTCTATTATCGAGAATTGTTTGCAATCCTCTCTCATTTTTCGAAGCTTATGCGAACTCGACACTATTCGACCTTAAGGTTGCAATGTCCCACCGAAGTAATCATTTCACCGATAGTGGCAGTCATGGCGGTTAATTCACCATAAATTTCACCGGGCGCGTCGAATACTGTGCGCGTGTGTCCATACAAAGAAAATAATAGGTATAATGGTATCGTTTTTGCGGTTTATTCACACAATGGACCAACATTGTGAAAGGTATAAAAATAGCAGAGTCGATAAAATTGTGCTTATTGTTATCTTGGTTTTTTCATTGATAAGGATATTTGTTGTTTTACAGAATACTTTGTGTAATATGCATTGATGTTTTTTTATTTCTATACAAAATATGTCTTACTACCAATGATATACATTCAGTATAGTTAAACAGTTTTTTCATAGCTTTTTTTCCTATCGAATTTAATTTTAATATTTATCTATCAGCTGTCGCAACAAGATTGTAACGTCGATAAACAGTGCACGATTTAAAGAGATCGTGTGATTCTCGCCCGACATTTATTGCTTTCGCTTTTGTCTTCGATCGCTCGTCTCGATCGTTCGGTGTGAAGATCAACGATAATCATGATGGCTCATATCTCGACAAACAAGTGAGACCAAACGATATTTTCGAATATTTGTCGCACATTTTGCGGAGTTCTATAATTCATTTAATTTTACAACTCATTAAAATTAAATTAAATTTAAAAATTTTATTGAATCCACAAAATATTAATTTTTTTCTACTAAATATTCTGTTGATTCAATAAAACTATGTTATGATTACGTCAGACAATATATGTATTCAAATTATATCGTCGATTCTATCAAGTAAATGTATCGATAAATCGAAACGATATTTGTTGCGATGTAAGAAATATTTATTTAAATCATTTTAATATTTAATTGTTTCAATTAAGTAGATTTCCGAATAAAACATACACGATCTATTTTTGAAGCAACTTCTTAAATCAATTAGTAATAGGCACGGGAAAATACAATTACGTAGCTTACAGGATACAAAGCAATAGAGTAGATGTACCGTTAGTGGCCACTGTAGCTATTATGACCATTATTATCATTTTTTTCATTAAATTATTTTTTCACACAATTGCATGTTGATTTTTTAAACAAATTCATGTCAATTCACTGATCGACCTACACGACGTTTTTTTAAAATCGATTATATGTTTTTATTTATTCCTCTGAATGTGATGGTAACATTGGTCCTAAGATGGCCAAAAACGGTACGTCTACCCTAAATACATTATGTTATACTCGATTTTATCTATGAAAACAATTCCGCACGTATGCAAGTTTAACTAAATGATTTCATTGATTCAAATATATATATAAAATCCATACAATAATGTATTTATTCGACTGAACGAAATATAGCTACTTCTATTGAAATGGTTCTTTTAATTCAACTAATGCGGCTCTTTTATATAGTTCATCCAACGCAATATATTTGTATTTGGATGACACATATAGTTGCTTCAAATACAAGATAATTGAATGAATTATATATATTTTAAATAAATGATTTGGTGTATCCAATTACATGTTTCTTAATGGATAGAAAACCATCTCATGTGGGCGTATATAATTGTTTTGTACCGTCTGGAAACTGTCTGCTATTGTCATATTTAGTGTCAATTATTAACACGTTGAAATAAATTACTTCTACACTTCCCCCTAATCACTATCAAGGTTTCAACAACAAAATCCTCAGTTCTTGCCCAACTTTTTATTGATCACATAAACGATTACCAATTGACAATGTATATTGAAAAAAAATTCAATCGACGCTGACTCACAAACTTATTGTCGAATCGGCACAAATCTCACATTGAGCGGATGTTGCGGTTTCATAATAACATTAGAAGCTAAGCGAACTTGAGACAGCGGCATCACAGGTTCTAGGTAGAAATTATGCAGTAACACTGCCACCATTGATTTCAATTCTAGCATAGCGAACTTTTGACCTGTGGACACATAAATGTATTTACTTATTTTATATTGATAATGAATATGTATTCAATTTAACAAATACATCTTCGTTGATTACCTATACAATTTCGCGGTCCTGCGCTGAATGGAACGTAAGAAAAGGGATGACGGCCTTCAAGTCTTTCCGGTAGAAATCTATCTGGATCATAGATGTGTGGTTCGGGCCAAAAGTTCGGATCCCGATGAACGTCAACTATATGCACATTTACCACAGTGCCAGCAGGTATTAAGTACTTTTCTATAACAAAAAAGAGGTCAGCATTTTGAATTGATATGTCTCACGCGATGTTAGCATGATATTCGATTTTTGTCACGCATACTGAGCTGCATGTCTTCGCCGAGGACTCTTGAAACGAGTGGAACGGATGGAAATATTCGCAAGGCTTCTTTGATGCAACGATCGAGGTACGAGAGACTTTGCAATTCTCCCAATCCCAATTTTCCACCATTCACTTTCATCAGGAAGTCAACTTCGGCTCTGGCTCGTTCCTGTCAACATTAATAAACAGTACTTTAGCTTTTATTTCACAAGATAAATGTTCCATTAATTTTCGTAAAGGGCTTTGTACCTGAATTTCTTTGTGCTCTGCCAATAGAAGAAGTGTGAAACACAATCCCATTTCTGTAGTATCATGACCCTGTAAAGAATATAAGTTAGGACTGCAGGAAATCAAAGAGTTAATGTTTTGTAGTTTTGAATCCAAATTTATGTGCTCATTTGTAAAAAAAAACTAGGGAGACCCATTATTATTAGTAATGAGCAAGTGATGGGTGAAATCTTGTTTTAAATGAAAAAAAAAAATTGAAAAACTGAATTTTAACGCAATTTAACGAATTCCAATATAATCCAAAGCCAAATTCAATAGTGAATTTAGGGAGCCGCGTTAAAGTTCCGAATGGTAAATACAATAAGGTCTAAAATTCCGAAATTTAATCACCAACATTTTTGACAAAATTCATTAGAAAACTTTTCCTCGATAATTTATTCGGGATATTGAATTTTGGAATTTTAGACTATCGTGTATTTAGCATTTGGAACTTCAACCTGGTCCCGAATTTGGCATCGTTCAATTCTGATGGCAATATTTCAATGTCCAATAAATCACTTTTAGAACTTTTATAATATCGGCTTAGGATAATTCTAGTAATGCCATTCTCGTCATGTTTATACATAAACTGAAAATAGAAATGCTGTTATTGCATCGCAAGACCTTGCAGCGTATTGGAATACCAATAACGTTGCAACGCATTATTAGTGCTAACATCCGTACAATGTAGACTTTGTATGAATGCTTATTAGTTTTTTCTCCGTGTAATTAAAAGATTATTGGTGTCTTAACCAACTAGACAGTGGTGCTAATTTTATTGAACGGAACAGTGTATGATTTAAGAGCGAAAATGCATGAATAAATTCCCATACCTCGAATACAAATGTGTCAACTTCCTCTCGTATACCACGATCATCTATATAGCCTCGTTCTTTTTGAGCGGCAATTAAGATATCCAGCATTGCTAACCGCTTCTTTTTTGCTGCGCAGATAATATTAACGGTAATGACACAGGCAGTTTATGTATGATATAAAGTGTTTGAATAGCGCAGTAGTGTCTAGACTCAACGTAGAAATTCTAATTACATAATCCGACGTCGATTGATGCACTTTTATCGAGTGATGATTTTTCGTCAGTTGCAAGATCTGCGAGATATTTGCCCCCAGTTTCTTCGTGATATTGCTTTCTCTCACTTACTATCTGCGGAAATAAAAGTGATTATAGGAATTTTATTTCAGGTCTACATGTCAAAGCTATGAATCTTGTTCTATTACAAAATCACTGAACCATTAGTTAAAGACAATTTGATTTTTTACTGCATCCAAAATTGCTATGTTGAATCGAGAATGCACTGTTTGACAGATAAAATAAGATAACGAACACTAAAATTGGTTCACAAGTTTGGTCTGAATGCAACAACAAGTGAAAGTTTGACTTTTGACCTCATCTCTTTCTGATGCACGGTACTTATTAATAAATTCCGGAATTATGATGTTTGTTATGAACTTGATGAAAGTTAAGTGCAGCATTTTTTAAAAGGAAGGTTTTATTTAGAGAATTTTTTTCTGATGACTTTTTGTAGGTGATTTCGTCTCTTTATCTGTATGCTACATTTTTCCGCAATTTTTGGAAAAATGCAGTCTACGATCGAATTTTATTTCAAAAAAGTATTTCATAAACAAAAAGTCTAGTTTTACTACAGTTTATTCAGAAAAGGGTCCAATGTTTAGGATTGTTCAATTTAATTGATAAAGAGTTTTGAATCTTTACAGGGTAAAGAGTTCACCAGTTCATGAACATTTTTAAGTACACCAACGTCGTTAAATCATTATTATTTTGGGTAAATTTTACTCACCATATCTGTAAAAGCGTGAAGCATCTTCAGTAGTCCCTTCTGTTCTTTACCCTTTGGTGTACACGCGAATACCCGATCGGGTTTAACCCAAGGTCTCATACTTCTAGTTATTTTAAACAGATTTAAAAAAATCATAATTATTGATACTTATACTTTCCTACGGCGATGTCATGGTATTGATGGAAAAAGTAGAGTTATATAACTTAAGATTTCGTGAATACATAGCCTTTAGAAAAATATAAATGTAGCAGCATTGCTGTTTTGAAATGAACACATTTTCAATGCAAATTGCAATGTAATTTTATTTGACTTCGGCATTAAGACGCTATCATATTGCTTCATGCATTCTCAATAATGTTCGGGAAATTAAGTTATTGGAAATAATAATAAATTGCAGTTTTTTTTGGAACAATACTTTTATTGAATGTTTTTTATGCATCAGCCGTATATTAAATTCAATATACGATTATATGGTAATATTACAATTCTTTTATACTGCACATGACTTTTTTTGAGTACGTGTCCAGCATTTTAAGGAAAAGAACTTGCGATAAAAGGTTATTAATTTTCACAAAGAACAATTTTACAGTGAAAACTTTGTTTTCATTTGAAGTTAAATGAAAGACGGATATGCAATTTTTTTCAAATATCTGTCTGTTGGCGTTTTTGAGTACGATTAAATTAAAGAAAGCTCCAATTTTTTTTTCTAAATGATTGTATCGTGAAAAAATTCAGATTCTTAGATCGTGACATAATTGATTGGAAAAAGAAAGGAATTCTTTACTTTTAAAGATATCTCACGTGAACTCTGTTGTCGAAAAAAAATTCTGAGTTTGTAAAGTGCAATCATATCTTAAGCACTATTACAGCTAAAACAAATTGAAAAATGGCATAATCGCCTTTCATCCTCAAATGACAGTGAAGTTTAAAAAATACTGGGAAGCTTCGGGATTTCGAGTATTCGAAGTCTAGTAAAATGCCTAAGTCTATGTATGTTTACTGTCGAATAATATTCACATACCTGTAGTACACAATTTCGCCCATTTGCTTGATAGCACTTCTGTATTCGCCATGCACAGGAACTTTATCCTGTAAACGTGCTCCCATTGATGTCTCTAGAAATTATTAGAAACAATTAATAACAGTGTAACGGATGAAAGGGAAAAAAAACATTAGTTTTCCAATGCTGCAGTATTTACTCACCGCATATATTGTTAAGCGTATATTTGGCGAGAAATACCTCGAGGTCCTTGACAACTTCGCCTCCTCCAGCTTTTAATTCATTCACCATTTGTTCTGAATTTTCAATGAACACTCCAACGAATTCCTGTAACGTTTTATAGTGAAAAGCTGGTGTCAATATTTTCCTCCTACTGCGCCATGCATTTCCTGAAAAAATTATAAGCGCGAATATGAGCTGCACCGTAGAAAAAAATATACTCGAAATTTAATATGTAAGCACTATAAGTTTTCATACATAAATTTATGTATTAAAATTGATACGTAAGTGATTAATTTTTATACTTAATTAATTTCTGTTAATTAATTGACGTTCATTTCACTGTAAAAGCATTTCTGTTCTTACAATTTGCTGTAATTTTACTGGAAAATTTATGAGGAATCATTTTGAAACGTTCCACTTTGCAGGCTCTTCTGTTATTTTTTATTGTATGAAGCGAACGTTTTTGTTTGTTTAAAAAAAGTGCTTACCAGTACTTGTTAAAAGTCCTTCTCCCAACCATGGATGAAAAAAATCGTAGAAAAAGCTTTTCGTTATATGCTTTTGACTGCTCAACAACACCTAAAAAAAATATTCGACAAAAATACATTATCATAAAAACGGGTAAAAAATTCTTGTCCGAATGACAATAAGTAGATTTGTAAATTTGAACACACATTAACACAATTACAATAATAATGATGAATACTTTGATAGAGAATTTTTTTTGAGACAAATAAGACCTATAATGGTAGATAGAATTAAAAATCTCAATAAAAATTCTACCTCAACATCATCGGGATGTCGAAGGTTAAGCACTGGCGTTGGTCCGATGTAGAATTTGTAGATTCCGTAGTAAGTGTCCGCCCATTCTCTAAGTACGTAATACAATCGCTCTAAATTTGAAAGAAACATAACAAAATTTTTTTTTTCACGATCGATGAATCGATTTTTTCGAGTGATCATTAAATTTCGATTTACACTGGGAGACATTATTATAGTGAAGTCAACTATAAAGTGACAACGATTAATTTATAGCGTATATAACTATTTCCGTAATTATACTAACTATGAAAATCGTTGTAGTAACTACTCTGAGGAAAAATTTACTTAAAATTTAATAATGTATAGAAACTGTAAGTTCTTGCGCATAGACTGTCATACTAAATTCGCTAGCAAAGTGCGATCAAATTTTTTTGTGTTACAGTAATTTTAATATTATGCTATATTTTTATTATGAATGTACTTTTATTCTTTCAATTTGCTTTAATTTCATTGCAAAGGTACCTTAATTATGCATCTTAATTGGACATTAAATTTAACTGACGAATTTAAGCATATAAATTTCCAGTCTTTTTTATAGTATACTTAGTAGTTGTGGCAAACATGACCAATTTAGTCGTACGTGCTAAAAATACATAGGTGTCACTTTCTAGTTACTACACTGTCAGAAATTTTTGTATGAAGATTAATATAGAGTATTGGTCATTTCTTGCGGATACGCGCATATTAAATTCAATATTCAACTATTAATTTATGCAAAAAAAAATTGTTGCGTAATTAATATGCAATATATTATAATGCAATATATAATAGTCACTTGATAAGCGTTGTGTTTTCAATATAATCATTGCAATTTTGAAACATATCTGTAAAGTTGAAAAAAATTTTACATACCGTATCTGGGAAAAAAAAATTCCAATACATATATTAATTTTGAAAACATTTTAAACAATATAACACCGGTTTTTTTTCTCAGTGTAAGTTTAAAAATGTTTTAAAAAAAACAACACGTACCAACTGGAACTATGAGGTCAAGTATGTTGCCAAGAATTGGCAAAGTTTTCGGTCCCGGAATTTTTCGCATTAATTTTCCAGCTCTGCCATATTCGGTATATAAGTGCAGAGCGGACAACGCGCCAATTATAACGAGTAACGTCACTATCACGATAACCTCCATGCTTACTATGCTATTTTGCGTTCACCACTGTTTATATTTATCATGTGCGTATATTTTTATTGAGAACTCTGGAGATGAAAGCTGTGTACGATCGTGCGGAGATTGTGCGACTGCGCGCAGCGGCAAATTCTTCGTGTACGGATTGAAAGTTTGCCGTCTCCGTAGTCTGATACATTTGCGAGTGGGAGAAGCGCGACTTAAGGATGTTGCAGCGCTAAAATACGAGGTATCCACATCAAATTTTATAAATGTCACGTGGTGGAATCCAGATATTACATGTATATCGAACATTCCACGCCAAATTAGCAGGCCACGACCCTCATCGATTATGTTCATTTTTTAATGATGTTATTACCGACCCATAAAGGCCTCGGAATTTTTTTCAGATTTTTTTACAACCAGTAATATTTTTAAATCCTCCCAATTAAAAAAACGCCGTTTTTAAAAATCTCAAAAAATTTACACTGATACTATGATTCAAAATATCATTTTTGAGCGCCATGTGATAATGTGATCTCAATATTTACTATTTTTTATTTTGTTTTACGTGGCAATTTAATTTTTAATTTTTTAAATCAGGATAATTTACTTATAAATATCAATGAATCTCAATTTCTCTGAAGATGGTAGAATTAACTGAATCCCCGAAAACAATTGATACCGTTGAAAAAAAAATTCGCAAATGCATTTCGCAACACAATATCGCTTGGATATGTGTTCAGGATAAAACCATCTACTACACTCAAGATTTCTTTGCAAAACGCATATTCAAAATTTGTAACATTCTGCGCATTTGTCAAAATAAAAAAAATAAAAATAAAAATAAAGAAGAAAATCTTAAAAAATTCGTATGCATTCAAATAAATTAACATATAATTTTTATTAGAAAAAAAGTTAGGTTGACTGATTGTTTGTTGAACAATTGTTTTTTTCACCAATTTTTTAATAACTTTTTGGGATTATTATTATCCGAAATCAATCTTTTCAGCACGTTTTATATGCATTATTTTTTTCCGATTTTTATCTCATCGGAAAAAGATCGAAATTGTCTCTGAAACTCACTTTTGGCGGGATTGTACCCATCATACATCCTTAATACGAATGGCTCAAGAAACTTCGACAAAAACTGGGAAGTCCTGTTTGACTCGTGTTGTCTAAAAAATCACTTGGTCTGCAAGAAGTTGTGACAACCTTTTCACAATATCTTGCAGCATCAATTAATACGGCGTAAAGACGTGGCTTGTCAATAACACTAATGTTAAATAACAGAAAATGCATGCACTTTAAAAATTTATATCTTACGCAACTATCTGGCTGAAAATGTGAAAAAAAAATCGTGAAAACGTGCTTTTCTCTATGACATAAAAAAATTCGAAAAAAAATCTTCATAACTGTTAGCTCTTATACAATCCTTGAGGAGCTCGGAGTAAATTGCGTGACAAGACGATTTAACGATCGGTTGACCTTCGATATGAAGTGCGTCTTCACAGCTTCTCACGATAAATATCAGGCTTCGCCTGTTATAGCGAAGTATTGCAATTTTTTATTGTACAGTAGAGCGTTGTCTAGTCGGTAAAATATTTTTTACCGACTTATTTTTACCGTTGGTCGGTAAAAAATAGTCGGTAAAATAGGCGATTTCGTAGTATACACTATTCACCAAAAATACGCTACAGATATACGTGAAATTTTGCAGGGATGTAATAAAAACATTCATGCTTGGGTGGCCGGTCGAATTACTGTTCAAAACATACAGAAAATGTAAAAAATGGGATATTATTGAACTTCCCAAAAACCAATATGGCCGCTCGAAATGTCGTCAGATCCTTTGAGGTAAGATATAAACGTTTCTGGAACTCAGATGTGTTAAATCAGACTCAAAATTAGTAATAAATTCATGTATTATTAACTTTCCGTGTTTTTTTTGCTCGAATATTTTTCTGCGATATATTCCTCGTTGCTGTAGATGAAAGACCATGATTCAGCCACAGTATTTTATATTTCTTGTTATAGCGGAGACCGTGTCACAAAAGTTACATTTTTTAGTCGCTTATTCGCTTTCTCAAAGAAGTCATTGTGAGAGAAATAATGTTCAATCAATTATCTCTAAACTTTGGACAGTTACTCAGAGAATTCTGATTTCTGAATAGTTAACTTTCCACTGTTCAGGAAACGGTAATAAGTTAATTGCGATTTCTGAATTTAATTTCCATCAACGTAATTAAATAAATCGACATGGTATCGGTTGAAATAAAAAAAATTCAAATAACGTAGCATGTCAAAGACTCAACTTTGTTTAGACCCAGTAAAGCGGTCTTAATTGGTTTCTCGTGTTTTTTAAATCATCGAACTTATTAACTAATTGGCACAAATTTAACACGGAGCGGTTTTTTTGTTTTCAGAACCAAATCTGGAAGCATCTGTACTTTCGACAGAGGATCGATCGGTTCCAAGATGAAATTGTGCAAAAGCAGTCCAATGAATGCTTTCATTTCGAGCACTGCGAACTTTTGACCTGAAATTCAACAAACAGACATTACTTGCAGTAAATTAACCGCGTGTTTTTTAAATCAGTATTAGGATTGTCAGCTTGCAACAGGTTCTGTATAAAATGAGTTGTAATTGTACGAAGTTATCGTTAGTACCTATGCAATTCCGCGGTCCAGCGCTGAATGGAATATAAGAATAAGGATGTCGGTTTTTTATTCGATCCGGTAGAAATCGGTCAGGATTAAAGATTTCCGGATCGGGCCAAAAGTTTGGGTCCCGATGAACTTCGTATATGGACAAGTTAACAATACATCCACTTGGTATCACATAGTTTTCTGAAATTTTTATTAACATAATTAAGTAACAATATGCACAAGATGATTTCATGATAACTGCCATTGTGAGCGAGAGTGGGATACAATGTGACGAAGGGGGACAATGTGACACGGCCAATATCACTGCGGCTTGTAGTGTGTACATTTTTTAATTTTTAAATTTTTTTATTAAATTAAGAAGAAAATTTTTAATTTTTTAATTTTTTTATTAAATTAAAAAAAAATTTAATTTTTTCATTTTAAAATTTTTTTATTAAATTTAAAAAAAAATTTAATTTTTAAAAATTTTTATTAAATTTAAAAAAAAATTTAATTTTTTTTCTCAATAAAAAAAAATTTGTTGGCTAAGCAGTAAATTAAATTGCAATTCTGAATGGCTCAAAACTTTGATGCTTAGGGAAATTATCCCAAAACCGGATAAATTTAAAACCATGAATATGAACATATCTGTCAAATTTTAAAATGCTTACTCAGTTTTAATTCTTCTGTAGAATTTCGGGAAATGCTTGGCACTGGTGGATACAATCGTAATGCTTCTTTGATGCACCGATCGAGGTACGGAAGATTTTGCAATTCCGACATTCCAAATTTTCCATCACTCTCTTTTAGTACTTCATCGATTTCAGCTCTGGCGCGCGTCTGTAAAAATACGATTATTTCAGTATCGAAGATTCCGGCAGTACTTGAAGAAATATGAGTGATCTCTAGGCATGCAGTATTCCCGGATAATCCGGATCAGTATCGGATTGTGTAGTAAAGAATGTGTTGGATTGAACTGTGTAGGAACGACATGTGGAGAAAAAAGCGCGTGAAGATTAGAAATGTTGTGGAGAAACGCATGTGATGGATCGGTACTGTGGTGAAAAGAAATGTGCAGAAAAGAAAGTCTGCCAAACAGGGGCTGAAAAGGTATGAGGCAGCCTGACCCTTAGAGTGCTTCTTATTTGGGCAAAGGGTCGAATTCGTCTATTCGCACTCCAACAAATCGTTTCATCGGGAAAAGAAAAGCACTTGCTTAAGCAAACAACTTTACACTGTTTTTGAATGGGAACTTAAGGGCCGTTAAGATTTTGTCACTTAACCCAGCAGCACAATCTCTCCGAAAGTCGTGATTTACAAAATCTTCAACCTCAGTTCTTGAGCATAAAAAAAGCCCATATAGAGATGGAAAAGATATTTAAATTTCGAAACGTAGAGTTACCCAGCATCTGAATTTTTTTTTTCGATCTCTATATGGGCTTTTTTATACTGATAACCTGAGGTTAAAAATATTTCAAATGGCAACCCTCGAGGCAATTATTCTGCTAAGTTATCTGGCAGAAACTTAACAGCTCTTAAATTCCCATTTATAAACGATATTAAATTTCAAGGACTTGGCCCACGGATAATTATTATCCGGTTTCTTTTGAATTTAACACCGTTTTTTTTCCCCCTATGGAACGAATTAAAGGGATGCGCCTTGAACAAACAGACAGCGTCAATGAACAAACAGACTTATGAGCAACTTCTAAAGCTACTGATGTTGAAATGTTTAACACTATGTATTAATGAAGATCTCGGTTGTTATAACCACGCTATAATAGAGTCCTTAATTCTCGTGCAGTTGTGTCCACCACAAAAACCACCAGGAAAACCACCGTCCAATCGGGTGGCCTACATGGTGGTTGTTGCGGTGGCCTGCATTTGCACAAAGCATAAAAGATCCTTTATCAACATCGATTTAGCAGTTGATCTCGTGGTTCTCGTGGTTCTCGTGGCTCATCCGTGCACGATGTCGTCATGTTTCTGGCAATGGGAAATGGGTTAAACCCATCCTAACAAATTTAACTTTTAAAGGTTGAATTTATTGAGGTTTTTATATACATTTGTAATTTCCTCATTGGTGAACTTATTCATCGCCTAATTTCAATCAAAGTTTACCTGAATTTCCGTGTGTTCCGCGAATAGAGCCACTGCAAAATTAAGGCCCGTAACTGTCGTGTCGTGGCCCTACATGGGATGCAGATATATATGGGTTATTCCACGAAATACCGGACAGAAAACTGGCCTTGAAATTTTTGGTTCTTTTTTTCATAATTCGATTCACTATACTGAAATAAAGAGAATTCTCAAATTTGAGATCTTTCGCTCATCATTCCTGAAGAGAATCATCCACTTCACTTTTTATCTGAAAATTCAAACTTTTAATTTTCAATCTGATTCGGAAAATTTAAAGTACTATTTTTCGTCGGAAATTTGACCACTTGCCTGATGAAAACATTTATGTTCATGAAATTTTTAAGGTCAGAAAGTAAAACGAAGATTTGAAAAGCCCTTTTCGATGCATACCCACGGTTCTAGAATTTTCTTTTCTATGCGTTTTTCTAAGAATAACAAATTTTTCAATTTGTGCTCCTGAAATTTAATCCCTGACAATAAAAAAAAATTTTTAATTCATAATAAAATAAATAAAGTATAAGTGTATACAATGGTCAATGTACTTGATTTGTTAGTAGAGGTTTTGAATTATTTGATTGCAAATGAAATTCTCTGAATATTTCAATCATTTGAAGTAAGAAAAGTGATGAATTTTACAAAGCGATAATGTCATTTAAAAAAAATATTAATAAAACCCGAACCGGTTAACCGATTTCTTCCTCTATAAGGTAGCAAAAAAAACAAATTTGAGTTTTTTTTCTTTATTTCAGTACAGCTTATCTAATACTAAAAAAAAAGAATTAAAAAACACGTATACCTCGAATATAAATGTATCGACTTCCTCTCGAATACCACGATCATCTATGTTATCATGATTCTCCTTCTGCACAGCGATCAAAAGGTCCAGCATAGCGAGCCTCTTCTTTTTCGCTATGGAAATGGTGTGTCGAAAATGGCATTGTTATTACACAAGTGATTAAAGAAAATTTTAAAATTTGACCTCAAACAATAATTTCCGATAATTAGGCACTGACGTCCTAAAAGATTGCCACGAAATTTCATAAACCTTTACAAAAAATGATGCTTAATAAATTTGTTCACTAAATTAATTACGCAAATTGTCGTCAGTCACGTCCGATGTTCCATTTTCTGATGAAATGTGTCCAATGTACTTCCCACCAGTTTTATCGTGATACTCTTTTCTCTCATTGATTATCTGTAAAAAAATTATAATCTGGAACTTTTAATTTTATCGAAATTTTCATTCCTCAATTGCATATCGCGATGTATTTTCAAAGATTAACAAACCTTAGTTGTGAAATTATGAAGTATGTTGAGCGCTTCTTTCTGTTCACGACCTTTGTGCGACAATGAGAAAAGCCAATTGCTTTTGTACCACGGTCTCACAGATCTGTGTACCTCAAATAGATAATACAATAATTTATATTATATATTCAAGTGCATTGATCAAAACGACTTATGAGACAATGCTTAACATGCCTGTAATACAAAATATCACCCATCGTCTCGACAGCATTTCTGTACTCGTCCTGTACCGGATCTTTATCCTGCAAAGTTGTGCCCATTGCAGTTTCTAAATAAATTAAATATGTTAGTCACTCAAAGTTTGAAATATCTGTTTTTGTATATGGGACTTAAATATTGTTCACAATTTGTTATGTTATTCTTCCATATGAAAAATGCATGTAGAATTTTCTTCAAATATTTTTAAACGGTCTGTAATTATAAATATTTGAAGCTCAACAAATAAAAGCAATCACTTTAATCTGAATTTGTTTTTAATTTAATTTTCGGTCCACGAGCTAAAGTGGAGAAATTATTTCACTATTTTTTAATGTATCTTATGATTTTTTTTTAAATACATGTATCTACACAACATCTTTGAAAATGTTTTGAACTCTAATGGAAAGAGCGTTATGAATATTTTCAATGGTCGGGATTTTCTATTCGAATTTTTAAGTATAACTGTTCAAAGTCAAGCAAAAGTATTTATAATGAACATCATAGAATACAAAAAAAATTGGTCAAGAAAGTTAGAGAACGAACAAGAAATTTCACAAAATTATAAAACGAAATAAATTGTGAACTCCTTAACGGATTGACACCAAATTTAATCTCAAACATTATTTGATAACAGTCCCACAAATTTGAGGCCAATATTTGAAAAATTGTTATGGGTATCTCGCTAACAAATTTTTTTGCATATCCTTCCACATACACAGACACATGCAGACATTTCTTAAAAACCATTTTTCTCGGCGTTTTAGACCATTTTGAATATTCTGACACGATGATGACGGAAATTTTTTTTTCACGAAAACAAAGCTTCGTTTATGATGATGCAAAATTAGTTATATCCATCTCCACTTACCGCAAATAGCGCTGAGGGTAAATTTGGCAAAAAAAGGAACCAGGTTCTTCACCACCTCTCCACGCTCCGCCTTCAAGGTTTTGACCATTCGTTCCGAATTTTCAACAAATGCGCCTATAAATTCCTGTAGCATCTTGAAATGAAAAGCCGGTGTCAATATTTTCCTACGACCTCGCCACTTGTTACCTGAAAGCAAACAATCGTTGAGACTTCGGTGTCGCTGAGCTCTAACGCAATCATGCAAATTTTTCACGCGATAAGAGACGCAAAATATTACAACAAAAAAAATCACAATAATGTGAAAAATATCAATGGCTATTTCTATTGATATTTCATCGTTTTGGTTCCCTGTAAAGTCAGCTTCGTTTTTAAGGAAAAATCGTTTACAGATTCTGATCTTAGGATACTCAAAATGGTCTAAACCGTCGACAAAAGTGATTTGTATGGAATGTCTACATGTGTATGCTTAGAATCTTGTTAACACGGCACCGTCCGCAATTTTAATGATATTGGCCTGCAATTTGCTACAAAAGTAAAGTGTAAATAAACAAATGCCAAGTTCGAAGGCGTAAATCCGTCGAGTGGTTGAAAGATTATGACATTGTCCATTTTTTATAAAATAAGTTGATCTAACTTCTTGATTTTACAAGGCTTAAATTTGATCCATAAATGTACTATTGTATCCTGATAATTGGCATTAACTTTCGTAAAAATAAATCGAACTATTAGAATTATATGAGACTTTAATTTTTGCAAATTTTCCAAAAAATTAATATTCCCGTTCGAGTAAGAGTTTAGGTATTAAATATTCTCCAAGTTGGTTATAAATCAGTAATAAGCCTAACTAATTACACAACAAAGCCTCCTTTACGGGGAAGCAAAACATAATGATTAAAAAAATAGGAATAACAGAATTTTCAGGAAAGCTAGAAATTAACGGGGAAACAACGTGACGATTTCAATTGTTAGAAAAAAAGCTAACTTAAAAAAATTTCTTACCGGTGCTTGTTAGAAGACCTTCCTCCAACCATGGATGAAGAAAATCATAGAACAGACTTTTCGTTATATTTTTTTGGCTGGTTAACAGTGCCTGAAATAATATATTATGGTATGAACAAATTACTCGCCGAAGAAAAATCCTCTCGTGTTACGATGATATCAGGTTATCATGACAGAATTGACTTTTGATAGAAGATGGAAAAAAAAAATTTACCTCAGCATCATCGGGATGTCGCAAAACAACGACCGGCCAATGGGCAACCCATACTTTGTAGATCGGATAATATTCGGTCGAATGCTTTCGTAACCAAATCCACAATGCCTCTAAATTTACAAAAAACAGAAATAATCAGAACCCGCGCAAAAAAAATAGTAAGAGAAAAGGATTAGGATAGTTTCAAAAGGGAAAGTATGAGAAGTAAGCCGTATTAGATGAAATCGTACGCCAATTATACCCATATTCAAGTATTAAATTTAAAACGAGAAGGTATTCAAGTATCGAATATTTTTTAAATACAAGTCTTAATATTTAATAAAAATTAATCAATATTAAATCTGAATACGATTACAGTATGATTTTGTTTTTTAACGATATACTCCTCAAACTTTCCATTTTAATCCGTCTCTAACATTTTTTTTATATCATTTTTATTTGCACGTGAATCATGATATCTCGATTGTACTTTTTTCACTCTTTACACGGTAAATACAAAGCCAACAATAAGAAACGTTTGTTTTCTTAAATGTTCATAAATAGCTTTTTTCAATCGCATAGAAAAATGTCGATAAGCCCCCAAATCCACATTCCAATTTTTTAAGAAATTATCTTTTCATGTTATTTAAACCACAGATTTAAAAAAATTCTATAAATATTTTTAAAAAATTTCACGGACGTTTGGGGAAGAAACTTTGATTTCAAATCACGAAAATTAGTTTTTCTTTGAGCATTGTATTTGTGAATGTTTTGTTGAGCTCTCACCAAGAGGAATACAGACGTCAAGGGTGTTGCCAATTATTGGCAAACCTTTTGGTCCTGGTATTTTGTTGACAATTTTTCCGCGCTTGCTATTGTGGGTCAAAAAGTGCACAAAAGTCAAGGCAAAGATAATCACTAACAATGTTGTTGTCAAAAAATCCATTTGTTTTTTTTCGACTCGCGTTGTATTTGATCACTCGCACGGCGAGGATCAACAAATCGATCAGCAATACGGTGCAGTCTTCCGGTCGTATCACTCGCAACTGATGTCGCTTCGGGAAGTTTCCCCGAAGAAGCAGTCAAGCGCTATCTGACAAAAGTGTACACCTACATGGACGACACAATTCCAAACTGCACTCATGCCGAATGTCATTGAGCACAATTACCATGCAACAATTTAATATTCATTAGATTTTTAGCAATAATTCTTGGACGTAAAAATATACTGACACGATCACTTTTATGCATATTTATCAGGAATTTTTTCAACAAATCCGCAGACATCATAAATACATTTTTCTAACGGAAAGCAATAATTTAGTTGAAGAAATAGTTTTTTTCGAGTGCTGAATAAATTTTGTATTATTGTATCCAGAAAATGTTATGCATGTTTTTGATTCCATAACTGCAATAAAAAAAAACCCCAACTTATTGTCGTTTTAGTTTGTAAAATATGTTCGTTCGATATGGAAAAGTTTAATATCGGATTTTGATGACATGCACTGGGCAAAGAATGTGAATTATAGTATGAAGTAATAAATCGATTCAATTAAATAATTTTCCTGGCAGCATTGAAAAAATGATACCATTGAGTCAATACGACAGTTTACTTTTTCTATTCGCTCAAGTGAATCAAATTTGCAGCATCGGATTAGAACTACAATTTAATTCGGTTAATATTTCGTTGAATGGAAACTGTGGATTAGTTGAATGTATAATATATTCAATTAATTTTATTAGACATCTATGAGGGTCTAGGATTTGTGGTAAAACTGTTTAAATTAGCTTCTTCATTTAGTGCATTCAGTGCATTTAGTGCAGTTTGAACTACATATTTCATCGGTATAAAAAAATAGTTGATCCGATGATGCTAATCGAAATAGCTTGACAAACATGTACAATCAATATAATTAATCTCGTTCTCTTACAATTATTTCGAATGCATACAATCAATTAATGTTTTGATTCAAAGAAATATTCCATCAAGTCTATGATAGAAATTGTTCAAACCAATTGAACTCGATTTTTCGCCTCGATCATCAAATATATAATTAGTGTAGTTAGCGAAATGTTCGGTTCCTTTTATACAGTATTTTATTATTTCAAAAACGATTCAATCGAACCGATTGTACAGCGTTCAATTAAATGATATACATAATCTCCCTATTATTTAATTTGCTGTGACATTTCAGCCATAGAAATCGGTTTGAAATTGTGGAGTAAAATATGCTCAAAGTCTTCGACGAGTTTCTGCGCAGAAAACTCCAAGACTTGCATTTCCTGGAAAATGTATGTATGAGATTTGTTAGTACATTATATTGTTGATAATACAGTTGACGCGACTTTGCTAATTTTAGTAAATGTTCACATGTCCGAATAAATAGGCTCCAATGAAAACAGAGCAAATCGGCATCTGCACAAGTTTCAATCTGATGAGTTGAAAAGTTTCATATAGAATTTTCGACGAAATTGAACGTTCATTATTTCGAACTATAGTATTTCATACATTTTTAGTAATAATTACTATGCTTGTAGCAATATACAAATATATTATACAGCAATAAACTGAATTTTGAATATATAGTAAAAATTGATATCACCGACAGAAGTCAACGAACTTGTGTGTGGCTTCAGCTGTCCGCAGAATTAAGCAGCATTCTTTGCGGCCATAACTTCGATCGTTGACCGCTTGGCCGCGCTCTGGCTTGCGCGTCATCTGGTGAGCGGAAGGCAGTTTTTCGGGGTTTCTAATGTATTCTAGTACAGTAGAAACTCAGTAAAATAAGAAGCAACCTGTATCGGCCAGGTTTTCCGCAGTTAAACCCGCAAAGGGTTTAAGGATAGTAAAAGCCAATTGGCGTACATGAGGAATAACCAACTAAAAATAAAGAATAACACTCATTGAATGCGAAGATATATTCGTGTGAGTTAGTTATGACATTTTAATAATTACGATCTATTTTTATACGTGGCTTCGATACAAAGTCATGCCTCTTATTTTTCGCATCACAATCTCGTTCAACAAATCAAAAATCATCACTGGCTATGTATATCTCGTTAGCAACTTCCACATGAGTTTCGAAATAAACTGTTGCACTTTAGCCTTTTAGTTGCAATATTCAGTTCATGTTTTGAATTGATAACTGGACGAGCCTCCGTCTAAATACCAATGAACTCGCGATTATCGGTAAATGTTTTTAATTTTATCTTCCTTACTTATCGGTCGATTACTTCCTGATAATTTTGAATCATCGAAGTTGGCCTCACCTTGAGGTCAGTGAAACACTCTTTGCGACGTTGAGAAAATGCGTAACTGTCAGCAATATTGCGTCATTTTTATTCCGATAAGTTAGTCCAAGACAAATAATGAAGCAGAAGAAAAAATCGCAGATGTGAAAATTGCTTGCGAGAGGAGGGGAATTCCGGCAGAAAGTATTGCAACGTGCCCCCACTATCCCCGTACAGAAAGACCCCACGGGAATATTAATGATACCGACGCGACTAGTCAAGTTGTAAATAAATAATGAAAGATAATTTTTTTAATTGCTTTTTTATTATTATATTTTTGTGAAAAGTGGGTACGCTTATTACCAAACGAGAATATCGAATCGATAGCATAAGCTTCGTTACTAGTGAAACTGAAATGCAAGCCCATCTTAATAAAATAATTATATATAGAAAAGTAAGGGACAGAAATATGCGAGTAGATAAAATTAAAATTATTACTTTTCTATAAAATATTGATATGATTCAGCTTAAAATTGTCGTTTAAATTTTAAAAAGTTTTTTAAATTTATTAAACATGAGTCGCTGATGGTAATACTGTTTGGTCCAACGGTTTCCTTACCTTTCGTACAGACAAAAATAATTTTTTCGGAAATCGAGCCGGTGCAAATGGAGAATATAGTCCAAACAAGATTTTTAACACAAATATTAAGCGAATTGTTTTCATTTAAATATATTGTTGAAAATGCTACTTATTGTACATAAGGAGTTCCATCGTCGTTAATATTATGAGTAATATATAATAATAAATAAAGGTCAAATGGTATAAGATTTTTCGATGGCCATTTTTCTTGACATTGATCCTATTTTTTTTGACTCCCTAATATTCTGAGGCGAAATTAACATAATTTACTACGATGGAAATGGTGTTTCTTAAATCTTTGAAAAATTATCACAGAATGCATTAGAATGTACAAGTGCGTTTATTTTTGTATAGGAACAAATTTAACGCGTACAGGATGTGCAGGTCTCAATACCAAATCAGGTAACAAGCTCACTTCAGATGCAATTTCGATAGGTTCTAGATAAAAATTGTACAGCAGATGACCGATCAGAGCTTTGAGTTCCAGCATCGCAAATCTTTGGCCTGTAAGTAAGAAAAAACGTATGTTTAACATAATAAACACTTGAAATGATTGTCCTATAGGAACGAAATAATATACCGTAATTCCAAGCTTTCATTATTTCGAAAATCAAAATTTAATCTGTCGTGTCAAGAAAAAAAAAACACATGGATATAACTGCAGACAAGTTTACTGTTAACAAAATTCAACATAACAGTGGAGTGGTTACATATTCTTCTTGAAGTGCATTATGTTCATTTTCCAATTTTTAAAGGAAATTTCGGTAAAATACTATTGGAATTTAATTTTTTTTTCGCACTTATAAAAAATGATAAGATTTCCACCGCAAAAACTGCGAATATATTTTGCAAAATAATAACTATTAAATCAATAACACATGCAAGATTTGTCTAAAAAAAATTGAGGCATCGTAGCAACTCTGTTAGGGACTAGTAAATAGATATACCTATGCAGTTTCGTGATCCGGCGCTGAATGGTATGTAAGAGTATGGGTGACGTCCTTGAATCCTTTCCGGCAAAAACCGGTCTGGGTCGTAAACAAGTGGATTGGGCCAAAAGTTGGCATCTCGATGAAGATCGAATATGTGAAGGCTTATCAACGTATCAGCTGGTACCAGGTAATTTTCTTAAAAGAACAAAAGACAATAATAATACTTCATTTCATTCGATGCGAAAAATTCGGTTTCGCGTACGTTTCGCATAAGTCCCCATTTTTACACCATGTGAAATAAAATTTTGTACGATACTCAAGCGATATACGTGTTCTTAACACGCGTGATGACAATACTCGTGTTTGGCTCGGACTGCAAACTCACACTCGTTAGAAAAAGTTTTATCACAGTAGTGCATTACGATACGAGTGCGGAAAAACTTTTTCCCACGAGTGAGAATCTGCAGCACGAGCTGAAGGCAAGTGTTGCAATCATACGAGTTAAGAAAACGCCTTTCGCTAGAATGTCGTATGAAATTCTGTTTCTCCTGGTGCGAGAAACGCAGTTTTACGCACGCTCTGCATAAATCCACATTTTCATACATTGTGAAATGAAATTTCGTACGATACTCGTTTTATGAACTCGTCTGATTGCAACACTCGCATTCGGCTCGGACTGAGAACTTTTCGCACGAGTGTTGCAATCATGCGAGCTGAGAACGAGGTTTTTCCGTCAAGTATCGTACAAAATTTTATGCAACTCCGTACGAGAAGTGCTTACTTCTCGCTCTAGTAAAATAAAGTGGTATACGAAACTCGTGCGAGAAACTTTTTCTCAACTCGTTCGATTGCAACACTTGTCTTCGGTTCGTGCTGCAAACTCACCCTTGTCAGAAAAAGTTTTATCGCACTCGTATCGTAATATACTATTATTTTACGCGGTAAAATAAATTTCACCGAAAAACCCAGTTTCGCGCACCCCATAATTCTCAGTTTTCACATCCTGTAAAATAAAATGTCATACGATACTTGTGCGATGAATATTTTTTTAATTAATACTCATCTGGAAAAAAATTATTGCACTAGTATCTTTAAGTACGGTCAATTAACAGGGCGCAAAAATGGGGATTCATGTTCATGAAGCGTGCATAAAATCGCGTTTCACACATCGCGTGAAGTATATAATAATAAAAGGTCGTAATTTCAATAAACTCTTGTAAATAAAAGCAAACTCACTCAGCTGTAAATCTTCGCGAATTGTTCGCGAGATAAAAGGTACACTAGGAAACAGTCGCAATGATTCCTTGATGCAACGTTCGAGATACGAGCATTTCTGGATTTCCGCTATGCTCATTTTTCCACCGGCCTCATCTAATACTGATGTCACCTCGGCTCTCGCACGTTCCTGAAAAAATTAGAGTCATTTGTTAACCCAGACAATTTTCAAGTGTGGAAAAGAATGTCCGAGTCACGTATGAATGACGCTGCTTATTGTACCTGAATTTCTGTGTGCTGAGCGAGAAGTAGCAATGCGAATGTCATGCCTACGGCCGTGGTATCGTGGCCCTAGAGGAGAACAATTTTTTTCGTTATTAATATCATTCATATTATTATCATCAGTTTTTTTTACGTAAATATCAAGCTGATTTTTGAAAATTAATTATCTTATCGTACCTCGAAAATAAAAGTGTCGACTTCCTCGCGAATTCCAGCGTTGTCAATCATAGCTCCGTCTCTCCAAGCAGCGATCAACATATCAAGCATAGCTAGACGCTTCTTCTTAGCTGCAAGAATTCAAAATATAAGATTTTTCACCATTATAGCATATAAATGTTTTTAAAAAATGATGGTAGTTTGATTCCGTTTACGATTATAAGTAACATATATTAATAAAAAATCTGTGCAAATTTTGACAGAGTGCATGAGAAAATATAGTCACATTGTAAGATTGTTATGTAAAATGAAATTAAACTCGAAACTTTTGAATAGCATATTAAGCGTTTCGAATACGCAGTTTTTTTATAGCCATACTATGCACCATAATGTTGTGAGAGGAAATGTCACTTCAAATTATCACTTTATAAACATGCACATTAAACCACTAAACAGATTTCAGCATTCGAATTTTTTTTTTTCCAATTGAATTATTCCACAAATAAAAATATTCATGCGGTGATTTTTCAGTGTAGCTTAAGTTTTTACAAAGAGATTAACCAAAAACATTTTCTTACGCACTTTTTTGTTGCACCTTAATTAAAAATTACTCTAATTGTGGAATTACATAATTACTCACTGGCGTAGAGATCATCATCATGAGCATTTGTATCTTTCTTGGAAGTGATGCCCTTCAAAAATTGTCCACCTGTCTCATCGTGATATTTTTTCCGGTCCTCTATTATCTGGTTTGAAATTTAGTTATTAATTCACTTTAACCATATTGAATTTTTTTACGAGACAAAATCTCCATAAAATTTTGAAAAAAGAAAAAAACGCACTTTAGTGGAAAAACCGTGGAGAATTTTAAGAGCTTCTGTTTGCTGACGACCGCTCGCTGTCAGATAGAACATCCAGTCGTATTGAATCCAGGGCTTCAAGATTCTACATTAGAACATTCTACGTTAAACACTTTTTTCCAATTTACAAATATATTTCAATTTCATTTTTTTATCCGCTTAAGTTTTTACCTGTGGATTATGAGATTACCCATATCGTAGACTGCTTCCCTAAATTTTTCCTGACCATCAGAAGCCTGAAGTGGCGTTCCCATAGCAGTTTCTGAAATAAAACGTGAAAACAATTAGTTTTAAAATTTTTTTAAGTATTCTTAAGCTTCAGTTAAAATTAAATCAATTATTATTTTGTAGTAATGAAATTCCTTTTTTGAATGTCAACATCGGTAAATTTGTTAAATTGTATAATTTGTATAATTGGAAAAAATATGATTACGTACCACAAATTGAGTTGAGGGTGAATTTAGTGAGAAGAGGACTAAGATCGTGCACAACTGGTCCGTCTTCAGTTTTCAACAGCTCGACCAACTTCTCGCCTTGCTCGATAAATACTTCGACAAATTCTTGAAGTACGTTGAAATGAAAAGCTGGAGTAAGAATTCTTCTGCGTGCGCGCCATTTAGTACCTATCAGAGAAACGTTGTAAATAACACGTAAATATTCTTATCTCCACTAAACTACAGTAACTGTTGAAATTGTAATAATAAATATAAAAAATTATCAGACAAATTTTTTAATTTTTTTTCGTTGATTTATTACCTGTACTGGTAAGAAGTCCAGTGCCAAACCAAGGATGCATAAATTTATACAGTTTGCCTTTTTCTATGTGTTTCGTGCTCGACAGCAGAATCTGCTTATACGATAATTTGAAAATTTCTGTGGTTAGAAAATATTAATAAAAAGTGTGGTAAGAGTACAGATTAATGCAATTCGTACCTCAGCATCGTCTGGGTGTCGGATATTAATCATCACGTCTTTCACGCTCCAAAGTTTAAAAATCGGATAGTAGTCTGCGTTGAGCTTTCGCATTTTCAATCTCACTTCCTCTGAAATATTATTAATATTTACAATACCGTCGATAAAAAATCTTTACAGTGTCGCGCAATTGGAGTTTGCGCGGATACCATTTAAACAAAAAACTATATTTTTTTCGAATGACTATTTACCGTACAAAAATGTAAATTTATTTGCTCTCGCAGTAATTATTGAATAAATCGAGCAATACACTAATTGACATTGTATCGCAATATTTCCGAATAAATCGTCGTCACTCAGTAATAAAAAACTCATCAAAAGAGTATTCGTAATACTTTTTTATCTCAATAGCATCTATTTTGCAACGGTTTACCATAAATTTCTTACCTAAGGGTCCCATGAAGCTCAACACATTTCCCAAAAATGGCAGGGCCGGAGGACCGGGAATTTTTTCAATAAGTTTACCCTTTCGACCACCCCGAACATTCCAGTGTAGGATAAAGAGCCCAAATATGGGCAAAAGAATTAATATGAATAGCGCAATAGCCATTTTGTCGTGTAAATTTTTAATTAGAAAAAAAACTATTTTATATTTTTGCTGTTTAGGCGATTTTGTGACTCAGAATTGCATTTATTTAATATGAATTCAGATAGAATCGAGATAGAATTTTTTAAATGTCGTTTTCCTAAGAACGACTACGTAAAAAAAAATAAAAAAACAGACAGACAGACAGACAGACAAAGGAGATCTTTTCTTGTTTCACGGAGGCTAAGTACACCCGACGAAAACTGCACAATTACTACCGCTTCCTCTAGAAACGCAGCGTGTATATCACGAAGTGGCGTTACGCCAAAAAATCGATCAAAAAACACATGAATACAAATAGAACGCATGTGTGTTGTTATTTTGACGGCGATAAGGAAAATTTCGTTGCAAAAATGTAAGAGATTGAGCGGGGGCGCGTCTCTTGAACGGTTGTATGATTGGTCTGAAAATAATCTTTTCTGCATTCTTTGACGTATTGCCGTGCTCGGATTGGTTGAAACTACTTCTAACAAGACATGAATAATGGAAAGGGAAGACCAAGCCCACTATTCTTTATCGTTGATGGGTACAAAGTATTATATTTCATATATGTATCCGGTTGATTCGATGTCAAATGCAATACTCGTATTTCAATTTTTGTTTCTATCGTTTCGTGTGTTATCGAGGGTAATGTACAAAGGGGCAATCGAGAAGAACGTACGCCGACATTTCGCAAATATATCAACGTTCGGTGGGGTATTTTTTATTTTTGCCGTGGAAAACAAACAGTGAAAATAGTATTTTAATGGTCCATAAGTATTGTCAGGAATTCAAGCTTCAGTAGCCCATTGGACCAGTTGATCGTCATTTGTATTTTGGATACGTGCTAGTGATGAATAAATTCGTTTCCTAGAATCATCATTAGTATAATTTTTTTGAAATTTCATTTTTTTTTCTCTCTCTCGTCTGAAAGGACAGTAAAACGACCAAAAGTATTTTGCTAAAACGTCAGTGCTTGAAAAAGGATCTTACAACAAATTAAATTCATTCAAAATTGTATTTGGAATTTAAATTTTTTCTTGGTTTCCTTCTAAAATAATTGTGATACTTAAATATTTAGTGATATATAAAGAGTGTAAAACAGATATTATTGAGTGCTCAATAAATTTGCAATAGCCTCAATAATATTGAAATTTTACAAAAAATGAATAAATCGTAACTTGTGCGTTTGACCTGCTTAGGATAATTTATATACCTAAATTTGAGTGGAGATAAAAATAGCCAATGACCAAAATAGTGAATGGTTAAAATAGCGAATTTTGAAATTAGGTACGTCTGGATAAAAAATTATCACCATTATGAAATTCGCTATTTCAGCCATTTGCTATTTTGACCATTCGCTATTGTGATCGTTCGCTATTTTGATCGTTCACTATTTTGATCGTTCGCTATTTTGACCTCCATCTGATTGAAATGGATTTAAAATTATTAATTATGAAAATGGCGAATGGCTGGATAAGCGAATTCCATGATCATAGAAATCCTTCATTTAGACGTTCCTTATTTTTAAATTCGCTATTTTAGTCATTTGGTATTTTGGTCATTCGCTATATTGACCCCCACCCCTAAATTTTTATTTTTTGACCAATATGACCCTTGGACATATTGGCGATAAAATTCTGGTAAAATATGGGAAGACGAAGAAAATTTCACGAATCCGTTCCGGATTTGATTTTTTATTGAAAAAAAGGCGAATGTATCCAAACGTTTTTGTATAATTTGTTCGAATCATTTAATTATTTTTCCATAATACACCCGCGAATATAATTATTTTCGAAAAAATTTTGATCATTGGATCTGATAAAATTTTGTCATGTTTAGATAAATTCAAATTTCAACGAACCAAAAGCAGTTTCAAGTCGCCCAGAACAAGTTCGAATCACCAAAGACACTCTTCAATCACAGAAGACAAATACGATTCGCCTAGAGCGAATTCCAATCACCCGAATCAAGTTCAGATCACCCAAAACAAGTTTGGATCTCCGAGGACAAGTTCGAGTCGTCTAAGACAAGTTTGATTCACCCAGGCCAAGTTCAAATGACCAGAGCCAAGTTTGATTCGCCTAGAACAATTTTCAATTGCCAAGGACAAGTTCAGATCGTCTAGAACAATTCTGGATGTCCTAGAACAAGTTCCGATCGCTTAGAACGAGTTCAAATCGCCTAGAACAAGATCGACTCACGGAACATGCTTTTAGTTATATTAACAAAAAAGTCTGTGAAGGGTTATTTTGACATCCAGTTTTTATTCGGTTACATAATATACAACGCATCCACTAAAAGTAGGATCATGTCAATTATAGATGAAATGAGGGAGACACCGCAACACATCGTATTTGCAATCTCGGTCGATTTTAAATTCTGGAAATCGAATTGCGTTTGAAACTTTTGATTCAAAAAAATCTCCATTCAGAATGAAATATGGTCCTTAAGGGCCTCTATTTAAATCGACGACTTCCCCCATGCTGAGTAACAGTCACAACTAATTACGTCATCGCCCTAATCAATCAAGGAGAATTCGATGTTTCGTAGACATTACGAAAGCAATGAGAGATTGACTGACTCAAAGCCTCCGCTAGACATTCCATAATTGGTACATCGATAGCGAAAAAAATTCACAACATCGAAGCATAACAGTGGATGATGGTGTAGGAGCAAAAGTTGATAGTCAGCTCGCAGACAGCGACTGGACATTGGAGTTTGATCGTTGTACCAGTGTACTCTGGATTATATCTTAAGAAAAATCGCATCCGTTAATAAGTCTCGTTGCGCCTCGTAACTTATCGCACCGAGTGTTTCACCACACCCTCGACAACCTCTTTGACTTACCCCTTGCCCCGTTCTTAATTGTATATATTCGCGCAAGGACAGAATATCAATTTTTTTTTCTTACTTAATGGACTATTTTTTTTTTACTTTCTCATCGCAAACAAAGTATGTAAAAAGAGAAATGAGTATGCAAACAAAAGTATTGCAATTCAATAAAAATATTCACTCCTGGCTTTTAATAAATATACATGTTTTGAGTATCCTAAATTCCAATAAAAAAACATAAGCTTTTTTCTATTTAGTATTCTAATAACTATCGGAAAAATCTGTGGACCGCCATGAAATGTGTATGCCATCTCTGTTCCAATCCTAGTTTTGGTGTTGAAATCCAATTCAAAATCTCGACTCCTTTTGATGCTTTACCTGAAACATGAAAAAAAAATTTTTTTATAGATTTTTAAATCGCAAACTAATATAAAAATTATTATTATTATTATCAGTAAATGAGCGGTAAACAAAAAAAGTTTCAGTATAGCGAAAACTTCGATGTCTTTTCAGTCACTTACATGAGATTTTTAAAAACATCCACTATGAAAAATTTATATTTCGTGAAATATATGTTTAACACTACTACTGAAAAAAAAAACCACTATCAATGATCTTGAGCGGATATTCAATGAGAAATATTCTTTGTATATCCACACGGAATGTCATAACCGAATGAAAGTAAAAATTGGTACAAAGATTTAACGTTATTAACACTCGAGATGTGAGATTATTAACGCTAACACTCATCGTAACGTAATTTTTATCACTTGCATAGCATTTTGTATGAATTCTAAATCATGCGGGGGCCAGATACACATCATAAGTTTAAAAACTGTCAGAATATAAATGACTGAGATGTCAGTCCGACTTGTCAAGCCATCGCAGTGCTGACAATAACTCCACCAGAACGAAAGAGAAATTTAAAGTAAAGACCCGAACATTTTTACGTGCGCCTCCTAGCGACTGCGGTTCGTAGCTTGAACTCGAATTTTCTTTTCTTAGCCGCTGTCTTACATCAACATAAACGTATTCAAAATCATTTTAGCAAGATCAGATTGATGAAAATAAAAAAGTATCAGTTAGGACAACTCTGAAATGTAAAAACTTCACGCCAGTAACAAATGTGGTGAAAAAGTTGCATGTTGCGAATACGCAAACTCCAACTATTGTTCGCTTCTTTTTATTGTGCAGGTGTTACAAATAATAACTGGAATCATCGCTAGCGTCCGCATCTTTTCAAACTCCATGTATAACAATGGAATATCGGGCACAATCGTTTGAGATTCAATTTCAACGCCAATCGATAAAGTCGACCAGGTTTTCCGCAATTTCTTTGTGCTGTCGTGCAAATGCATTACAGGAATGCATAACGATGAGCCGTCGCAAACAACACTTTGCGGGGTCTTGAGGAACGGAATAGCAAATTACAGAGAAGCGAATAGTAAGAGTCTATAGGTGTACCGAGGCATACTTATCCAACTAAAAAAAAAGCATCGAACAACCAATTTGTTATTCCTGTCACAACGTTGCATGGAAGAGGCGATACAATGAAGAAGTATGTGGCAATGGGTAATTTATGAATTTGTATTTAATATGTGTCAACTATGGAATAAGATAAGAGGACGGATCAAATGTCAAGAGAATAAATATACACGAGTTTTCAAGTCTGCATTTTTCCAGTGCCAAAAAGCTTATGTCTGACTAAGGGCTCAGCTCTGCAGTACGTTACTAGTGGGAGTAATGTTGTATATCGTCACTTTCTTTGCGACTATGAAAATAACAATTTCAAGCTGATTTATCTACACAGCTCGTAGCTGAGTGGATAATTAAATAGAAAATCTAAACAAATTTATCTAGATGCCCTTACTCTTTGTAACATACTTTGGACCGAAAAAATAACATCGATTTTTAAGCACTGTCGACTTTTTAGGATAGCTAAAAAAATAATATTGCCACGATTGATTGTTGAGAAGAGTATGTAAAGCAAGGAAAAAAATTGGCAGGTCAAGATTTTAAAAATTGTGGGTGAAGAATTTTCGTCCTTTGGCAATTTTTTTTCATGAGGTTCGTCTTTTTATTTTTTCCCTCGTAACTTTAAGCCTGTAAACCAATTTTAGTGCTCGATGTCTTATTTGATCTGTCGGAAAGTGCATTCAATTAATATAAGACATCGAACACTAAAATTGGTTAACGGGTTTGGTCTGAAAGGTACGATGAGTGAAAATTTTAACTTTTGACGTCACTTCATTCTTGTGCACTTCACAACATCGCAGAATTATTAAAATAAAATAAGCATGAAAATGAAATAACTCCATAATGAATTGAAAAAAAAAAACATGAAAAAAAATACTTCGTAATGAATTAAAAAATGTAATTATTTAATAGTTTTCAGTCAGAATAATTACTCACAGTTCTTGCTTAATTTCTTAATAGATTTGACCAAAGAACCTCTCGTTCAAAAGTGTGATTCGACTTCAATTTATCAGCACTGCACTTTTTGCTTTTTTAAAACTTTTGAAATATGCTCACTACATTTTTACACACATAATCAGATTTTCTTGAGACAAGGCCAAATTGGAAAATAATAAAAAATAAAATATATTGAACCTGATACTTTTACGATCCACGTCTTTTGTTTAAAGTAAAGTCGAAAAGTTGAAAAAAGTCGGTGGCACACGATTCTCCGAACGGCGGGCATTTTTCAACATGAAATTTTTTTTTTTTTTTAATACTTGGCGTCGCGACGCTACCGCGTCACTTGATTTAGTCAAAAAGATTCAATATTTCGTTGAGTCTATAAAATTTTTATTTCACAAGCAATCGAGTATATAATTGGTTCAAATTAATGGTTTTATTAAAAATTTCGAGTCCAATAAAACATTCTTCTTAGTGTATGACCTCAGACTTGTCCATTCCTTTCAATCCTCAAGTACGTTTAAAATATTCATATACATATTCTTTATTCAACTAATTTTAATTTATGCTTATTTGTTAGCTCTTATACATTTTCGCTACCCAATCACGTAAATTCACTGATGCTATACACGATCCTGTTTCCACTACAGTCTTAGGTGCACAAAGTCGAAAGCTTAAAAGAAAGATAAAATCGCGTGCCGACAGCAGTTCCAAATATGACTGGTGGAGCAGTAAAGTGGCGCCGCCTGCCTTCGATAGAAAGAAACCTTTAGGCAAAACCTGTTTTATCGGCCAAAGACGAGTGTTGCTTTCATAAAAACTTCCACACAATTCCGACAGATGGCGGCACTAATTATAAACTGCAGACCCACAGTCTAAGCCGGATATTAATTTAATTGATCCTACAATAAAGTCTCCCGGAATTGGTACTCGGATATTCTTTAATGACCGGTAAAACTACTTTTTTCCTTATCCACGCAATTAAAAGCTTTATTTGCATTCTCTGCAGGGAACCGTCTCATATATTTACAAATTGCCAATTAATTAATACGATTCAAAGATTCTCGATTTGTATAACGTATTAGCTGCTTTATGCTTGCAAGTTCGCATGATTGGGTGAATACCGCTTTGCATTTACTTCCTAATGGAAAAAGTCACTTTGCAATATGCTGAGCAAACTCAGCGGTACTTTACTCTAGTGACCCAGTTTTGTGGTCTAACTAAGTGAGGTGACTGCTACTTTCTTGCGTTCAGTCGTGCAGCTGAGTTACGTAGATAAATAAAGAACAAGTAGATGGTCTTGGAGGTTACGCTAACAAACCGAGTAGAATAAGTTAAAGTGTCCAGAAATATCTATTTGATAATAGAAAATAGTAGTTCATTACCATTATAATGATAATAAAGAAACAATTTCATTGTTTTAAAGAAAAGTTTTCACTGATTTAATGAAAACATATACTTGATGGCAGCAAGTGCTGGTAATTTCGTCGCCCAATGTTAACCGCCTATAGGGCTGACTCTCTGGCACCTAACCTCACTTTTTTGTTTTTCGGTTCTCCCGAACGAAAGGCTTCGAGTTTCAAGAAGTCAATAGTTTAGCCAATTCCTGCCGTACTTCTACACGTTCTCTCAAAATGTAATCTCTATTTGCCGAGTAGATAAGGAAAAAATAGGTTTTAACATTTTGAGCTGTGGTGGGGAAAGTGGGGGAAAAGAATAGAGACGATTTCTTGGTTTAAAGAAATGTTTCTTTGAATTAATATCACTTCTTTTCATTGAATTTGACTCATTCAATGAAAAGATAGTATTGAAACTCGAGTATTTCTTTTCATTGGCGCAGATTGCCGTGAATCAATGAAATATTTTTTCTCGGTGAATATATGATGGCCTCAGCTGGGCAGGTATTTCCGGAAGTTGATTGCAACGCCTCCAAGGTGATTACCAGTAAACAAGGTTTCATACCGAAATTCTGAAAATTATTATGTAGTATTTACGAGCATTTTATCCGAGAACTATTCCGTGATTTTCTAAAGCCCGCACGGTGAATATTTCAACGGAATGATCGCGATAATAAACTTTCAATAAATGCCTATTGCAGAGCATACCACATCTCCCGAACAATACGAAAGCGATCAACCCACATTCGGCTTCCATCTTCGGAAGGATGATTACGCCAAAATTATCGCCATTTGCGGAGCCACCGATTCCGAGATACCGCGTTACCCATACCCTTTTCTCATTTTCGCTCCCTCAATTAATTCCAACGAGTGCGAGGCAGCGGGGATGGACTGGGATGGGATAGACCATAGCGCCCCTGTCTGCGTCCATGAATTTGAGTTGAGCACGCCACGGCATAATTGTGCCAATTGCAGAGAAACGCTAATACAATTGGGATCGTTAACGGTTGCGTCCCGCTCCAGTTACCCGAGAGTAGAGACCAATCCTCACGGCTGCTCTATATATTTTCACTGGCAACCGACGGTATATAACACAGGTAGTGGATTGTCAACTGCTGCCCCTTTGCTTCTTTATGACTTTAAGGGTGAGACATCCGTAACATGTCATTGAAAAAAAACGGCTGTTTCACAATATAACGCTTAAGAACACATACCATAGTGTAGAGCTTTAAGGATGTATGATACGTACAGTACCGCCAAAAGTGAGTTTCAGAGACAATTTCGATCACTTCCCGATGGGATAAAAATCGGAAAAAAATAATGCATATAAAACGTGCTGAAAATATCGATTTCGCATAATAATAATCCCAAAATGTTATTAAGAGATTGGTGAAAAAAAACAGTTGTTCAACAAACGATCAGTGAACCTAACTTTTTTTCTAATGAAAATGATATGTTTATTTATTTTAATGCATACGAATTTTTTCAGATTTTTTTCTTTATTTTGACATTGATTTTTTTTATTTTCAAAAATATGCGCGAATTAATGATTTTGGATATGAGTTCGGCATAAAATCATCTACTGCACTCAAGATTTTTTTGCAAAACGCATATCCAAAATTTGTTATATTCTGCGCATTTTTCAAAATCAACAAAAAAGAAAATCAAAATAAATCTTTTCAGCA
Organism: Tromatobia lineatoria; assembly: GCA_949699805.1. Classification (NCBI taxonomy): domain Eukaryota; kingdom Metazoa; phylum Arthropoda; class Insecta; order Hymenoptera; family Ichneumonidae; genus Tromatobia; species Tromatobia lineatoria. The sequence goes on from OX453036.1 coordinate 22,103,526, forward strand.
TGTTTTATGTGCATTATCATGCACGAAAAAAAAATAAAATCATTCTGCCCTTTTATCAAGAAAATCCTACTTACGCATAAGATTAAGATCTTAAATGTTTCAGTCACGACCTATATGTTCTTTTTTTGTAGGATACGTATTTTAAAGGCACATTGGAATTTGACCTATAATCCAACTAAGTCATTATAACTAAATTTTTCAGCTCATCTACAGTAAAAGGGCATACAGAAAAAATCATAATCTAAACAACTTCATCAGAACTCATACTGCTTTTTTCTTTTAACTGAAAAAAAACGCACTTACTTTAATTTTATATAAAAAGTGCATTTATTTTACATCGCAATTGTACATTCAATTCAGTTGACGCGCTTATGGATAAATACTTCGTAACTTTTCTGAAAGTGTAAAAACGTACGTAATTCTTATGCATGTACATAACAAATTTGAATGCAAATGGATGCGGTGAGTTCAAACACGTGACGGGCGAACAGGAATATCGCTGCGTGTCCTTACAGCAGGCAACACTGCATGTCTACAACTGTGCATGTGCGTACGACTGCTTGTAGTCCTCATGTGTACCATGTGTATGGAGATACGGGGAAGCTAATACTGACACAGCAAACCGTGACATACTCCATTGCATCATCGATAATGTCGACGACGTGACCACCGGTCGAGGGAAGCGGTCAGCAGAGTCGTATTTTGTGCTCTACGCCAACACCGAATCATTGAACGCATTCGGCAGTTCCGATATCACTGGTATGCTCCAAATATATGCGATTTCCATGGACGATTTAGTATCATGATTCTGATGGCTCATAGTCACTAACCGATGAATTGAATGAATTTATAAAATATTTGAATCGTAAAAAAAGCGAAGCTGTCATATCCCTCGTACAGTGACATTGTTGGTGACTTTCAATGAATTTTATTGATGTCAAACATTTTCGGACGGCAAAGAAATATAATATTTCGCAACGCGAAAATTCAGGGTCCATTTTAATTAAAAACGTAGAACCCAAAATGGAAAATAAAGAAAAGGTTTTATAATTTCGGAAGTCCGTTTTAATTAAAAACAAAAAGTCGTATGATAGAGAATAAAAAAAGACTTCCTACAACGTACTTTTAGGAGACTTTTTTATGTTATCATAGAGGAAGCTTTGTTTCCTTTAAAAAAAAAAAAAATTCACGACTTATGTCAGAATGGTCTAAAACAGACGTGCATAGTCGGAACTTTTTTTACTTTTTTTCTACTTTTTTAACTGGGAGTGATTTAATCATTGTAGAAATATTTTTATTGTGGTCTGGTAAAACCGAGTACCATTTTTATTCACAGATATGTGAAGTTCGTTCGCAACCGCGAAACTTCGTCGCGCGTAAACTGTTGAATATGCGAGTAAATTTAATATACAAAATTATATGAGATTTACGAATTGGGATTTATGAATTCCGTATCAATGTATTTCTATTGTAAATTCAAGAATAGCATGAAAATTCTACGATAGCCATATTTGAAAATTATTATGTGAGGATTGTAATCTTCATTTTAATATAACAATATTGTATTTGGCAATAAATAATGCATATGAAAATTAATATACGGTAAATGCATCCAAACTTCATAACTGTCAGAAAGGACTGGAAGTTTTCAAGCATAAACTCGTCAATTGAATTAAATTTACAATTGTAATATAAATTAAAGGTACTTCGCAATACAATCAAAACAAATTAAACAAATTGAAACACTTTTACACTAAAATCAAAGTAAATTATTAAAATAACTGTTTTAAAAATAAATTTTACATCGCACTTGCTATAGTAAGTTTAGTTTATGCATATAAGCTTCCAATAAATGTCCATTAAATTTCAAGTAATTTTTTCGTTCACATGTATAGTCATTAAAAACGAAAATAAAAAACACGGTGTAACGTTACTTTGCATTTCGCACTAGCCAATAAATCACCGTGATACGATTCCGCAGAGCTCACGAAAAAAAACTTCTAGTAAATATGAGACCGGTAAAGCAACTTAGATTCCGCTCATCCCAATTCAGAGATCCTACTAAATTTCTACCGGGTGAAGCGTCCATATATGGCCGAATACGGCGGGAAATAAAATTTCTCTAAAATACGGAGATGAACGGAGGAAACAGGGAAAATTCGTTCGCAAAGCGAATTACTGCTCGGCAGAGTAGAATCATTTGGTGCTTTTTTTTTTCTCTTCCTCTTGCTTCCCTTTGGCTTCCCATCCCGACGCATCCACCCTTCGGATCCGAGACTCTGATGCTTGGATGGATGGAGTTTCTGGCAACTTTCAAGCTGCCACCGGGCGAAGTGTAACAATCGGGACGAGGAGGGCAAAGAACGCGAAGCTTGCGAACAGGGGGTTGAGGAAAACGTGCACGAAGGGCCGAAGGTGTTGGCGCTGTTGGCATCGGAAGTATATACGCGCTCTCAGCCTCCCTCATCTCGTTTCCACAGGAGTTTGGGGGGAGAGAAACGCCAGAGTTTGTGGAAAAACCTGTATATCGTCCCTCGAGAGGGGTAACGACGAGCGCGCGCGGCGGCAGCGTAATGGGTCTCGGCCGAGCTCGAGCGAATTCCGTCGGGGACGCTGAATAGGCTTTACAACCGCCCTCACCGTCTATGTACACAGTATATGAAATATTATGTATACGATGTGCTGCATGTATATATATATAGAAGTTCCGAAGTATAGTATAGAGGACGTGACGCGTTGTCGAGCGCGTTCGATTAATTCGTGACGTCGTCCACGCGCTTCTGGCAGACCACGTCAGCAGACTCGAAGCATGACGATCGATAACTCGTACACCGTAAGTTAACAAATATTGGTATGTACGGAAAAACGTTTCTGAAACAAGTTTTGCAAATTGAGTCGAACGGCCTATATTCTATCACTGCCGCTACTACTTAAACCATGTAGGGTTTGCCGATAAAGCTGAAACGGCCAATACGCGGGCCAATGTTGGGGTGACCGTTATGGACTTTGCAACATTAGGCCAATGCTCGGACAAGTATTGGCCCGCCAATTATCGACTTCATAACATAATGCCAATGCTCGGACAAGTATTGACCCGCCAATTATCGACTTCACAACATTACGCCAATGCTCCCCAACTTTTGCTAATTGAGGCGAACGGCCCGAATTCTGTCACTGACGCACTTTCCCTTGTAGGGTTTGCCGATAAAATTGAAACGGCCAATACGCGGGCCAATGTTAGGGTAACCATTATCGACTTTGCAACATTAGGCCAATGCTCGGACGAGTATTGGCTCAATTATCGACTTCACAACATTACGGCAATGTTCGTTTACGCCAATGTTCGCCAACTTTTGCAATTGAGGCGAACGGCCCTAATTCTGTCACTGATGCACTTTCCATTGTAGGGTTTACTGTTATGGAAAACTAGATATTTAAAATGTATTTTTGTAATGTCACTGAAGGATCTTCGTTTTTTTAATAATAAGCACATTAATTTTATAAAGCGTCTTCGAATGGTACGATGACACTGTGATTTTCAATTTAACACAGTACAGATTTTGCAAGAAGTACTTCGTAATCCTCATATGGACCGTTTTTTTAGTACGGGAATCTGAAAATTCTGTGAATAATCCGTTAACGAATATTAAATAGTTGATATTCATTTTTCAAATGTAATTCATGTAAAGTCTGTATTACTACGGACGTTTTATAATTTTCATGGAAACATTTTTTTCAATTACCTTCACGTATTATTTTATTTCAACTTTACTCTGTGATTTTTGATTGTACAGCGAATTTCAAGCTAATAATCATTTCATCCAGCTGTTTTTCAAAATTTATATCACGTGTCACAGTGAAATTGCAATGTTTTTTAACAGAGTACATTTATACCTGTAGTAAATGAGATTTTCTTCAAAGGTTAACAAATTTGTGTGTCACGATGTCACGTGCGTTCGATTAATTCGTGACGTCATCCGCGTGCTTCGGGCAGACCACGTCAGCAGACTTAAACTGTGAGGATCGATTTCCCATACAGCGTGAGGTAACAAATATTGGTATACACGGAAAAATAAAAAGGTTTACCGAATTACGGTAAATGGCCCACACTGTTAAAAATCCACTGCGTTAAATTCGACTGATACGAACTTTTTGATGGTGTTGGTTGGTCATAAACATCGCAGTGCTAATATTAACACTCTCTGTGGTATAAAATTGACACGGACGATTTTGTTAAAGTTATTTCTGTGTCAACTTCACCTGCTCTAATCAGAATTTTTTGGCACTAAGACCAGTGGTGTCAGAAACCGCGATCTTAATGATTCAACAGTGGTACAACAGTTATTAACACTGGTAGCAGAAAGACACAATTCAAACAATGACTTATTTACTATTACTTAAAGATTGAACTTTAAAATCCAGTGAATCTTATTCGGAAGGCATCAGTTTACAAGTTAAGGGATTTTTTTTTCAGATTTATAATATAACACGTCCGAATACAATCGAAAACCGAGACCGCAGTTTTGAAGTTGTAAGAAACTGGGAAATAAAATAATTTGCATAAAACGGCATACGTTAAAAAGCGATATTTTCAAGATGCGTCAAGACGAAATATTTTAGAAAATTTTGAAACTATTTGAGTGCATTTGTGACTTTATTTTAGCAGCTTTTTGGGAGGATTTTATGGTGGATCGAACATCTTACGATTTGACTAATTTGCGCGCTATTTAAGATAAAAAGTTGCTTAAAATTAGGTTAGCAGATTACAATACTATAAGCTTATGATAATAAAAAAAATGTTAAGCTCTTCAGACCGACGTCATAATTCTCCGCGACTTCTGCACTACAAGAGTGATTATGTATTCGCAAGGCACATGAAAAGTAGATTTTTATGTGGTAAAAAATTGCGTAACTATAATCGATAATTTCTTAATTCAGTAAAAAAAAATCGCACAAAAATGGTGAAGTGAAAAATAAATATAAGTTGTGTAATATATTTCACTAAATAAGATTGCTTCGGAATTGTATTGGAATTCCTTTAGCTTCGTGAAGTTTCCTCCATAGGTTTTCTCACACAGAGCTACGGAGACGTGCAGATTTCCCGATGAGATGCCGTCGGCGCCGTCGACATATCGAGCTTATGAGCAGCGAGTGGGATAGAAGTAAAATACCGAAGCAAGTATAAACGCAGACGATGAAAGTTGTGAAAGTTGAGGCGCACTCGAACGAGAGAGCTCGCGACCGACTTTTAATTCGAGCTCTCAACGATTCTTTGCCAAGAAGAAAAACATCCAGGTGGCCTTGCAATTCCTCGTATACTTCTGTGAAATTATCAAAGTTCCTCAAACTTGCTCGAGAACTAGCAACAGATATAGAATATTCGTAAATATGTATCGTGCATCTGAAAACTTGGACATTTCTGTTTCACCACACAAAGAATTTAAAAACACAAAAAATAAAATAAATTGCTGTCTTCGTGTCCATCGGATATTCTCTAAATTGTCAAACAAAAGCACATGTCCCATTCGCCCGTGTGAACTTTGGTTTTTATTTGACTGTCAAACTATAGTTTGTTGTGTCAGGACTTGAATGTGTGCATGGAAACTATAAAAATATTGAATGCATAGAATATGGACCAGCAACCATAGACAAAACTACAGGGAATGTATATCCAATGGAGTTACGACTTTGTCAGTCAGAACAAAAAGATCTGTTAAATTACTACATCCTGCAAGCTGTGAAATGAATATCTAGTTAAAGCTGTCATAGCAACACTGATCATAACTACAGTCATGCACATCCGTTTTCTACGAAGCCGTGTAGTACATATCCGATTTGTGCACAACCGTATAGTGTACATCCCTTTTGTGCACAACCGTATAGTGCACATCCCTTTTGTGCCTAACTGTATAGTGCACATCCCTTTTGTGCACATCCGTTTGCTGCACAACCGTATAGTGCACGGAGAGAAAAAAAACTAGCAATGACACACAAAAGCTTAGGAATTAGTGGAAGAAACGAAAGATATCGGAAGTCTGGGATTATTTGTAATACACTGAAGAAATTTTACAAAATATCCTCACTTGTTTCATTATACACGCGAAGTAAACAAGGAATTGCACACAGGAAAACGCACAGGAACACACAACACCGCAGTATCTCAAGAGCAACTGCCGTTTTTTCTTTTTTCTGCGGTAATGGTGCGTCAGTTGAAAATCGCTATATTGTATCGGCAACAATTCCGCGCGAAATCATCTCCTCAAGGCTCAGCCATCAACTGCTGGAACGCACCGACGAACCGTCGCCCGTGCGGCGTCGAACAGTTTGCCACAGTTCGAACCCCGTGACCTCTAAACTACGTCCAGACGTTTAAGAAACACCTCTAGAAATAAAAGTGTTCCTCATTTACTGAGTAACTGTTTTCATTGTATCTCGCATATGGCAATAAACTGCGAACTTTGTACAAGCTGCACGTAAATTTTAAGGTGTCTATTTAATAAATCATCTTGATATATTTTATATGCGTCCGCCGATAACTTCCAACATTTGTGTACCCGAATTATGACAATCATTCATATTTTTTCAGTGGTACATCGAAATACGCTCTACAAACATTTAAGCCTGAATCAAAGCCTACAACACGAATGTACATTATTTAGCCGTGAACAATCGATCTGCGAGTAGTCGAGGCATTCCTATATTGATTCACATGAAATCACATATATTCATTCACATAAAACTGACGATATTAATTCCTATCAAATTGCGGATATTAATACTGTAACGGTATTTAGCCAATTACATTAAAATTTACAGGATTCGGAACTCGAGCAGGGAGGAATTAATTAAAGACTTGAATCACGAAAAAAATGTAATTTATTTGGGAAATAAAATAATTGGCATTTAGGAAATCAAGATAAATTTTGTCTCACCGTATTTACAGATGTTATTTCACATGCACCGCTGTGCTATTAAAATTTCTTAGGTATCGATGATAGCAAATTATTCGGTTACGCGACGATTTCTTTTTTATAGGTTTCGCTAACGCGCTGTGGACAATACCCGCTTCGTAGTATGTGTATAGTAATGTTTACTATCTGTCTCTTTCGCTCGGATGAGATTTACGTACTTTCTCGCTCGCACAATTTCTGTTGTTCGATCGCTAACTTGACTTTTAAGGTCCTTTCAATTCGCAAACCTGTCGCATTTGTTTACATCTTCGAAAAGGATTAAAATTTAACCTAGATCAGCGTCGAAATCTCGATCTTTTCACCGCAGTAAATAATTTCTACTAGGCAGATTTATAAACTTCAAATTTCTCATTAATTAATTTAACCCGGCGCTTCATATGTAATTTACATTACAAACTTACTTGCTACGGAGATGTAGAATAGGTTAAGACATTTTTCCCCGGTAATGGCTAAATCGAGATTAATATTCCGGAGGTGGCGTGACGATCGCAGTTTAGTCACCATATTTAAAGTCGAATTTCCCATCGGTTATATTCTCGCGTTATTAATAGTCTAATTCATTTCAATGCATATTAATTGCGGATAGTCACGACTATCCCAAACTAGAGATAGGACTGGCAAATTTAACAACTGCTGTACCGTTTCATCGTGCAATCAGTAAAGTGCTGAATAAAATACTTGTAAGATACAATATAGTCGACCACTTATCACATTCATTCGGACTGAGTATTTGAAATCGAATTGGCCACTAAAATATCGCTCTACAGAGGTAGTTAAGGTTTCGAGTGCGGAACTAATCGCCAGAGGCGTAATCGAGAGCACTCCGTATTGAGATTAAAAGGAGAGAGAGAGAGAGAGAAAGCTCGGGATGGGCAAACAGGCCACACGAGTGACATACATTAACCGCAACGGTGACGATGACGAACGACGAACATACGAAGACGACGTTGTCGAGTATACACAGTACACACGAAGCGCAACTATATAGCCATAGAAACTCGTCGGAAGGTCGTGCGATGGCTATTAATAGAACGAACCGTCGCGCAGGGAACGACGGATTATGATGCACACATTGAAACAGTAATTGCAATTCTCTCGCACAATCCTTCTGTCACTTTTCCCTTCGTCCTCACACAATTATGACGAAAACGAAATGTGACAAAATATAAGATACAATGTGACAAAACAAAACATATAAAATACGTTCAAAAGTATTTCAGGTTTCACTTATTCGTTGAAATTACCAAATAATGTCACCAGGGTAAGCGGAGCTTTGCATTTTTTAATTATCACATTGTAAGCAAAGCATCGTACTTCTGCAGAGAAAATATAGTTGTCAAAAAGTGTGTCAGAAACAACCACCGATTATGCAACACCGACACGAAAAAAAAGGCTTAGTTCGAACAACCAAGTTATTGTTTGGCACAACTAAGTTTGCTGTAAGATAAAGTATGCTTTAATTGGCTATCGCCATCTAGTGATAGTATGTACCACATAAACGGTGTTGTTCCTGACCCTATAACAGTTTCTGACACGACTATTTTAGCATAGGTGACTTCCCCCACTATTTTAGAAATGAACAATAGCAAATTCGTGAATGATGTGATCACGAACAGCGTCACTCGTTAGGTCCTCATTCACCCTATGGTTTTACATGGGCAGAGTAAGAGGGTTGCTAAAGTGTCCGAAACTGGGTTTTTTTCCTTAATACAACCAACCAATCCCTAAATTGTGCTAACCAATAACTAGATTGGTCGAACGAATGAATTTTTTCCGTAGAGGGTAACATAAACGTTACGCAAGGCTTAAATTTTGATGCGATAATTCCTATGAGTTCTTTTGCCGACAACGTGTGAGAAAAGTACAAACGTGTTCGCACAAGAATTCTTGCTTTCCATAAATAAAATTGGCTCTTTGCCTGAATTGGTATTCCCTGTCAGACAGAAGTCTATACAGCAGCATGCAAAAAAAAACTTGATTAGGCTAACCAAGAACTTGGTTGAAACAACGATGAGACACTACGTAATCAATCCAATCAAATAAATGGTTACCTCAGCCTTGGTAAAAAATAATAACTGGATTAGGCCCGCCCAGTTTTCGTTAGTTACTGTTTCTTGCGAAGTTCTTGGTCATACTGAGCAAACCTTTTGATCCCTGCCCGATCAAGAGAGGTTAAGGAAGTCAGCCAGCGCTTTCTCAACGGGCTTAACTGAAAATATATATTTATTTTGTTTCCCCTTTGAAAATAAACCCTGTATTCTCTTTGGCTTAAGGTAAATTGCTCTCTAATATTTGTTATCAATAAATTTAATTAATTCCATGGATCAATAAATGTCTTATCCTTTTTCAGTTGTTATATTTTTAAGGGTCTGAAACGACTTTTTTACGGGCAGAGCACGTTGGCGTAACATTGTATATAAATATGGTATTTTTGATCGTTTCGTATAGCGGTGGGACAGGTCAACAAAGGAATTTACGCTTAACCCATAAAGTACGCGGGAAGCTGGACCGTGAGGCGTATACGTTTACCCTCCAGTAGTCACATAACTCATACGTAATACATATACATATATATATATATATAGAAGCGCCTGATAGAAGAAGTGCGGCCTCTCTGCGTCCTCTGCGGATTCGCTGTCCCACTGACCCGGTATACCATACGTATTTCCCCTGCTCGCCGCGCGCGCTGCCGGCGCTCACGTTATTACGACATTTTTCCGGGACTTTCGAGTCCAGCGACTCGTGACGCTTTGTCGCTCGCTAAGGTTGAGAAAGACAAGTCCGTGAGAGGAGCCAGTAAAGGATTATAACACTTCATTCGTAGATCCCACAATTTTTCATTAATGCCTAGCTCTATTGACATTTTAGTACAAGAAGTGCCTTATTTTATATGGTATTTCGTCACGAGCGATTTGGTTTTTCTCCTTGTAAAAATATGGAATCAATTATAAATTTATACGCGTCTTTTAATTGCTCTCAACATTGACCTTAAGAGACTCTACTCATGAAACTCAATAAACATTGCATACCGTACACAGTAGTTCGGTGCTTTTGTATAAATGCAATGTAATTGCCTCTTGGAAAGAATGTGAGTGGAAATAAAATCGGAAAAATGTAGTAACCCGGGGAAAAATTGGTTCCGGCCGCCTGATGCAATTACGGCGCTGGTTCAGGTAACAATGCGGCATACCTGATAATTGTCACCGGATCAGGCGTGTATCAGGGCCAGGTCAGAGATTGATACGACATCTTCAATCGAGTTAAGCTGAAATTTTTGCCATTACGCCCTGATAACGTAAGAATCCGATGCGCCTGATGAAACTAACCTTGCCAGTCTGAAGTAATTATGATGAGAGTCGGATCAGATAATTATTAGGCATATCAATTCTTATTATCGTCGGCACATACGTTTGATACAATTGTTATATAATATAATATATAATTTTTGATATAATTATTGAGAATGATTCAATGACGAGGAGTGGGGCATTAAAGAAAATACTTTTTTAAATGACTCATAAATTTTCACAATATTAATAGTGAATACAACTTCACAAAATTTTACAAAACATAATAATAATAAATAAATAGGTAACAAACGCGTTACAACGTAATTGATTCATTCAATTCAAGCAATTAATTCAAAATTCGTGGTTACTCAACGATTAGTAAGGCCGTACTGAGTATAAATCGAAATATATATCGGAATCGAAAAACGTGTGTCAAGTCAATAGAATAGTGCTCTCTGACGACATATAGAGTTCACTACTCATATATACCGGAATATACCATAGAAAAATCACAGAACAAATTTTTTCATTAAATATGACGATATTGAACTTTTTTTAATTTTAAGCATATTTGATTTGCAAATCTATTTGATGAAAAATCTATTTACAAAATTCATGTGCTATATCGTAATGTATACTTTATCATAAAGTCTTTTCATTCTAAAGTCTCCAATATTTTGAGGGGCTATGGATAACATCTCAAACATATGGGATTTTTCTCTCATGCGACGAACGACGATGTAGACAATTATTAATATACAAATTATTAACTGCTGCGACTGTTTGTAGGCAATAGGTCAAGTTTATTAATTTATAAATATTATAATTTCACACCATCGTTCACAACACTTCCCAAGTTCCTTGGAGCTCTCACTTGATAAAACGTTACACGTCGTAAAGTAACATAATGTAACGACATATAAAATTTTAACGACCAACGTTTTGTCCACAACTCTTTGGAATAGTAGAGACTTTATAATGAGAAACGTACTCATTAAAACTCAATCACAGTTTAGAAATAAACATCGTCTGACGAAGATCTGCAACTAGGATCGAAATTTCACTACGAAACTAGGAAAAAGCTTGTAATCATGAAACTAGGAAAAAGCTCATAAGCACAACCCTCATGAATTATTTCTGAAGCTGAAAGACCTCAGTCTATGGCGTCGCAAATTCACACACATACACACACAGTCCACTTACAAAAAAAAACATATGTAAAAACAAGGGAATTGCTAAATATATTATTATTATTATTTGGACTAACATCGGAGTTGGCTTAATGAGAACTACACAATCACAACACCATTATGTTTAAGCTAATACAGAAGGGGTTGTATTTTCTGTGGAAGAGCTTCCATTGAAAACCCAGAGAAATGCCTCGCGAAAAGTTATGAAATGTCCAAAAAAAAAACACACAATATTAGGGTATTGTATATTCACACACTTGCAGAGATTAATAAGTTTGCTTCTATTGTTATTGGAATTATATTATTTTTATTTCCGATGCAACTACGGCACCGAGATTCGAAACCGGAACCTATTGATGCTCTGGACTCGAGGTTAATCCGCAAACCTTTAGACCACTGTACTGGTCATTCGGTCGTTCGGTATTCAGGTCGATATCTCCATAGTTCTTAGTTTCCAAGTCAATATCTCCGTGGTTTTTGGTTCCAGAGTCGATACCTCCATAGCTTTTGGTGTCTAGGTCGACCGCTCAATAGTTTCAGGTTCCAGGTCAATGTCTCCATAACTGTCGGGGTCCAGAACGGTACTGTTCGAAAGACGAGTCAACCTAGACCACTAAAATTATGAAGAAATTGACCTAGACATCTAAAACTATGACCCGGTCGACCTGGACACCAAAAACCATAAACACATCGACTTGGACCCTGAAAACTGAAAATTTGGCTTAACACTTTTTAGTATTAATTACGTTCAATAAATCACACTCGAGATATTACACTTTTCATATTTTTTCAAAACTGTTTCAATACTTTTTGTTTTGCGCAGATACTTTCTCCGTGTTTAACTACCACCATAACGACATGGGAAAACTTGAAAAGAAGAAATAACCTATTGTATCTTCTTGTTCATCAAATAAACCGAAGCGACGCGCCGAAAGCGCGTTGGATGCTGTCAATTCTTACAAATCTATTATAATATTTTTCATACGTGTGCGTGAAGTGCCTACTTCACGCACACTTCGCTCCGCTTGCGTGCGAGAAACAGGCACTTCTCGCACTAGTGACATAAAATTGTGTACGATACTCGTTCGAGAAACTTTTACTGATCTCGTGTAATTACAACTCTCGCCTTCAACTCCCGAAAAAGTTTCATCGCACTAGTATCGTAATGTACTGTCGCTTGCGTGCGTGAAACAGGCACTTCTCGCACTAGTGACATAAAATTGTATACGATACTCGTTCGAGAAACTTTTACTGATCTCGTGTGATTACAACACTCGCCTTCAACTCCCGAAAAAGTTTCATCGCACTAGTATCGTAATGTACTGTCGCTTGCGTGCTTTAAACAGACACTTCTCGCACTAGTAACATAAAATTGTATACGATACTCGTGCGAGAAACTTTTACTGATCTCGTGTAATTACAACTCTCGCCTTCAACTCGCGAAAAAGTTTCATCGCACTAGTATCGTAAAGTACCATTTTTAAGTCAAGAGTCGGTTCCTTCCGTAACCATGAATGAATGTCATTAAAGAAAAAGTGGTTATAACTTTATCGTTACTAAACCGAGATCTCTCCCTGAATGTGATTGTATTAGGACCCGGAATAGTAAGTTATCGATCAGATGACGAGAACGTAATTTCGTACAGCATTATAGTATAATAAAACGCCTATAATGTATGTACTTGGTATTTAGATTGTCAGGTAATATACTTGCATTTATGTGCATATAATATGCACGCGCGCATCACATCGCAACGTATGGTATTCCAACACATCTTCGCAGTGACGAGCACATATGCGCCGACAGGAAACTACACAGACCGTTTACATATTCCGAGGGTTTATATATCGATGCGAGTTCGGCGTACACGCTACACGGACTAATCGATAGTTGGTACTACTAGCGAGAGTACAGTGTATGCGCACGACGGCCGCGACCCTCTCGCACTGTCGAGCCATTTATGTGCATAAGCGTACCCATGCCCTCCCAGAACATCCGCGTATTCACTCCCCCCAAACGTTCGCTCCTGCCCAACCGTTCAGTACCTACAGGTTATCCAACGCAACGCGACGTTTCAGGGTAGCCTCCACCAGCCAGAGGTAACTTTTAACGAAGCCACCCAACGAACTCTACGCTCGAGTGAGCGTGATGAACTCAACTTTTATATTAACCCTTTAAGCAAAAAAAAAAAGGAAAAATGTTTGTCGATCGCACGTGTATTCCCGAATAGCAAAATGAAATTCCGATATAAGCCTGTCATCGAGTCGGTGTACAGTGATTTTTCGAAATAACGCAACGGAGACATTAATGCTGACCTTCATTTATCAGAAGAGAGACAACAACGGTTTTATGTCAATTGGAGAATAAATATTGGGGTGGCTGACGAATTAATGCGACGTATAATTTTTTATTTAACATAAATCCACTGTTTGAAATATTTTAGGGCTTCATACACTGTTTGGTGTTTTTTGTTGGCTGTAACGCTTGAATTTAGTTTGATGTAGAGGTATCTTTTAAAATGGAAAGAGGGATGTAATGAAGACGTATTTTGGCATGTTTTCAATGTGTGATGTGTACATGAATTTTATAACGTACTTGAATTGTGAATTCAATGCATGGTATATCTGCAGAAAAACTTTTTATAACTTATATTGATTTTACGAAGTAATGTTCATTATCGGTGTATCCTGATAATAATGGAGTTGGAAATTTAATAATAAATTCCAGGTTCTTTTGATTGCGTATTATTAATAAAGTTAAAATAATTGACACGAACTTTATATTTATTTTCGTATTCTTCTCCTTGCCTATTAATAATTAATATCAAATGAAGTTCAAACTGAGATTAAAAATGAATTTCTCGTGACTTGAAATATGCTACGAAGAGCGCATTAAGGTGGCATGATTATTTATTGAGTTAATTAAAAAAGCATGAAAGCTCGACCAATTTTTCGTTGCGGCTAACAGAAATGATTCCCTAAAATATAACGTAGAAATGTCTATATGCATATACTAAATCCGGGATAAGTATGTTGTAATAAAATTCTATATATATTATTTATTAGTTTGCTTTTGAATTATTTAGTGTAAGGAATATTTAAGGAATATTATTTTCGAATAATGTTTTGGCGAATTGGCGCCCAACGTGGAGACTTGTAGTTGTAGGATTTTTGTTCTCAACAAAAATAACACTACAAAATTGCCAACGTGGGGCCTTGTAGTTGTAGGATTTTTGTTTTCAAGAAAAACAACACTACAAAATTGCCAACGTGCGGCCTTGTCGTTGTAGGATTTTTGTTTTCAAGAAAAACAACACTACAAAATTGCCAACGTGGGGCCTTGTAGTTGTAGGATTTTTGTTTTCAAGAAAAATAACACTACAAAATTGCCAACGTGCGGCCTTGTAGTTGTAGAATTTTTGTTTTCAAGAAAAATGACACTACAAAATTGCTAACGCGGGGCTTTGTAGTTGTAGGATTTTTGTTTTCAAGAAAAATAACACTAAAAAATTGGCAGTCAGAGGTAGTGTTCGATGTAGACGGCTCGACGTCTCCATAGCGAAAGAGAATGATCTTCGATCGATATTGGGCGATTTCACCGTTGTCTATTGTGACGAGCATGCGCGACACGACAATTAATATTTCGGGAGAGCAGCTCATAACGTGGCGCTCTCTTTCTTTCGCGCGGTTGATCATAGGTTTTTCACATTAAATATTCGTACCCTTACATCGTTATCTTTCCGGTTGTCATATTCATATTTCTTACAAGGTAGTGACTTTATATGACCTGACGATCATCTACAATGTAGTTGGCATTTTACGAGCCGAAAGCGTCGCGTGCATGCGTCTCCCCGTTCGTTTTGGTACGTCATTGCCAAGCTCGGGTCGTTCAGCGTGTCGACAGCAGCGCGATGCCCTGCACGAACGCGACAACACAGTAACTTTGTAGTCAGCTTGAAGGAACCAACAGTATACTTTAGG
Source organism: Tromatobia lineatoria (assembly GCA_949699805.1). Lineage (NCBI taxonomy): Eukaryota > Metazoa > Arthropoda > Insecta > Hymenoptera > Ichneumonidae > Tromatobia > Tromatobia lineatoria. The sequence continues at coordinate 22,118,957 of OX453036.1, forward strand.
CGTTAACTCACCGCCCTCTCCCTTGCGAGGGCCGCGCCTCGAGACAAAATATTGCCGTACAAAGTCGTCCGGCTTACATAGCGAACGAAAACAAATTTTATCTAGCAATTAAATGTCGTCAGGCTGCACAGAATTTTAATCCAGCGATGAACTACATTTTCCTGTAGAACATTGATAATTTACGATAAAACCTGCGATGATATTTATTGAGCACTTGTGAAAAATATATATATATATCATTCGGAAGAATATTTTTCTACAATTTCGTATCATATGCGTAGCTTTATTTTCGCGCTACTAGATTTACGTCTACTCATCCAGATATATTTAAAATGTCACCTGTCACCGAGACGCATGCTTGGATCATACGGAAAAACTCGGATAAAACGAATAAAGCTATGCCTACATTGTATACACTGATTAATTCACAATTGCTAGCTTCGTTGATTAGACATTCACAAACTTGCTACGTGAAGCTTAATGTACCCTTCTGAATGTTTCTGGTTTGTGGGGACGATTCTGAAAATAAACTTACTGACGGAAAAATTCGGCAAGTCGTGATGACTGGAAAAATAGTCGTGGACAAAATAGAAAACTTTGAAACGAACAAAGGTCCGGTAATTAATCATGAACAAAGATTGAATTGAATGCTTATGAAGTAGCTGTTAAATATGTCGAGGTACCACTGTTCAGTATTTCAAATACATATCTGAAAATAATGTATATCAGGTGGCCAATAAGTTAGTACGACATAGTGTTTGCAGTAAACGCACGTCAAAAGTGATATGAAGTGACGACAAAAAAAATCACAAATGTGAAAGGAACGTTTTATTCATCCTCTTTTCTTCCTACTCAAGTCATTTTTTGCTGGTCTGGCTGCATCGCCCACTCGCTGAAGGATAAATCGACGGAGGACTAGAATAACATGCAGCGGGGTTTTTTTTTTCAATCTTTTTCCATTCCTACAGACAATTATCGAACAACGTCTAATTGTTCCTCTTTTTCTAGTCAGTTCATTTTTATTCTTATTCTGCGTCCTCATAGACGAAGCTTTGTTGTCGTGAAAAATGGTTTTCCAAGATTTTTATGTCGGGTCAGTCAGAATGGTCTTTTGTCGATAAGAGTGGTTTTAAAAAAATGCGTGCGTCCAGATTTTTTTTAAGCACGATAACTGTCCTGATTTGCGATAAATGTTCGTCAAATTTGGCAGGTTATTGGGCAACGTTTGGGATTGCAGTTGACGCAAATCAATTGAAACAATTGGATTTTACAGTATTTTGGGAATTTCGAAAAAATCATTTTCACGCTATAAGTTTTGTAAACCAAAGGATATCGGGTTGACATTTTGTACGTTAATGGACTGCCATCAAACTATTGCGTAGATTTAATTTTTTTTAAATCGTCTGCAAATGGGGTGATTCACTCCGATTCTATCAGAATCTACCTTCGATCTCTCTGATTTTGCTGGTAATTTTTTGTAGGCATACTTCTTCATAGAACTCTACAAAGAAGTATGTTTATCGATTTTTTTTCAAAGAAGTATTTGACACGGCTGAGAGAAAAGTTCGGGATTCTCCCCCAAACTCATCTAGTAATAGAAAGTTACGTTGGATAACTGCGATTCAGGCCTAAACATTCGCGAAGCATTAGATTGTATCTGCAAAAGAACTTCCAATACATATATTAATTTTCAAACGATTTTAAACACTCTAGGTGAAACCTCGATATCCTGTATGATAATCAATGTTACTTGCAGTGATTAGCCTAAGTTGGATCATCCTTCAGAGTCAAACAACTCGAGTGGAAGTTCAGTTATTACGCCTCCCGTTGAATCTTCACCTCCCTTGGGCGAAGGTAGAATTACAATGCATTCGGCGATGGATCGAGTGCAAAAGAGCGAAGGAGTTGAGGCAAGTGCACGAAATATATATATATATATATATATATATATGTAGCAGAGAAGTGCAGGGTCTTTTAGTCCCCTCTGTGCTATTGTTGTATATGCAATGCGTAGGTATATATAGTGTGGGAAGCGTGCGGAGTGAGTCGGGCAGGGAAATTGTGTAATTTATTCAGTGAGCTGGGAGAGATCGCGCTCGACGACCGCTTGCCGCATGCATATACGCTCGGAGCTCGGGCGAGCGATGTACGGAAAGGGTGGCATTTATTCCGGAAATAAAACCTCTGTCGCACGAAAGCCTCTTGTATGCATCGCGCGCCGAGCACCGGAGAAGAGAATGTCAACGATATACCTTCAGAAAGAGAGCAAGGAGGTGAAAAAAACAAAGAAGGATACAAAAAATGAGTGTGAGGACAAGATGAAAAATAAATGAAGGCACGAGAATGAAATAGAGATCCGTGCGACCCGAGCTATGTATTAACGTCCTCGAGTATGTACGACGCTTTTACTCTGATTTTCATACTCTCCGGCTGTGGACATCATGTGGGCAACAGAAATTAGAATATGACTGCCGCAAGAACTACGGTGTAGGTTCCGTCCGACTCATAAATTTTCTGTAAAATGATACGACGTTTATAATGCGGAGTACGAATATAGAAACTTATATGACATACTGGGCTCATTATTGCCGGCTTTGTATGAGATAAAGCGCTTCCCACTGCTCAAATTGGCAGTCACTACTTTTTTTTCAAGCTCTTTTTTCTTTGTTTCGGTGATTTTATCACGTGCTCTCGAAATTGGTTTACATAGTGCATACTTAAATTCGCTCGGTCGTATATTGTCTGTATGCTAATGTTCGATAGGAAATCTTTTTATAGATATGCTGAGAGTAACGAAGCAAAAAATTACTCTGATTATTAGGGGAGGTAAATATATATATATATATATATATATATATATATATATATTTTTTTTTTAAGCTCTGGTTTTTCACTTATTAGATGGCTTGTAGTATTAATAGTTCAAATATGAGAACTTGCTGTTTATCTGATGTTCCATAAATAAATTGGGAAAAAAAAATCAGAATATAGAATCTATGCATATCATTAGATAATGTGGAATAAAAATTGTGTATCGATAATATGAGAAGATTCCCGTGCCCATGCTGCGAAAATAAATCAAATTTATGGATTTTAATATATGTCGCAATGACAAGTGGAATATAATACTTGTTGCTTCTGACCTACATTAATTTCGAGATTCACTCTACAACCCAAAATGCCTTAGGGGTACAGAAATCTCGAATCTGCAGTGATACGTCAAAAAATAACCTAATCTCGAAAATAGCGGAGAGTGAAATATAATGTGTCACTATTTCAGTGAATTTATGCTTTTAGTGCAATAGTCTGATGAGAAAATAACATTTATAATATATTGTTATGAAGTTTTAGATACACAATACAGCTGAAAACATTACTTTAAAATATCGTAGATATTTTGTTAACAAGATGTCGCTCAGATCGCCGAACGACACATTGTACTCTACTGGTTAAGCACAATGATCTATTTTTAGAAATATTTCTAAACTAAGTTTAGCTCTCTTCCGTACAGTTTGTCGAGTAATATAAAATAGGTGGGAAGGTAGGATAATACTTTCCTTTGCAAGCCAAATATTCATCAAGCTAATGAAAAGAGAACATGCTGCACGGACAATCATGCCATTTATTATGACCGGATATCTGAGCTGCTTATAAAAGTGAGGTTGGCTTTTACATTTTTCCAAAGATAGAAGAATTTCTATTCCATGAGTATAAATCAATAAGCTTTTTTTTAGGGCCATCGTCGAGATATGTGGTCCAGTGACACATTGTGCCAACAAAAAATCATTATCTTCCGAACTACAATCAATAAAACATGGTTACTGAACAGTGATGCAGTGATAATTGGCGTATCATTCACAACCAAAAACGCGAGCTGGTCTGGAAAAAAAATGTATTTCATTTTTTTATAAATATTCACAAGATTTATAATTTTTTTTTGACGTCGGATGGAACTGAAATTAGCTTAGAAGCCAAAACAGATAAAATTATTCAAATGTACGAAGAATTCTTAATGATTCACTGTGCACTATGAAAAAAGAATTGGAATTAAGAAAAAAGCATAGCATTAAGATAGAAAGTATGAGGAATATGTCGTATTTAACGAAATCATAGTCCGATTATACTCATATTAAAGTCTAAAGTATGAAATAGATGTACGAAAAAATATTCGGGTGTCGAATATATTTTAATTACATATATTGATTAGAAAATGAAATTAGAATATACTCGAATATTTTTTTGGCTGACTCATTTCGTACTCAATACTTCAATATAAGAATAATTGCAGAATCATCGATATCATCGGTATCATTCAATTTCGAGCAGGACATACTTCTCGTACTTTCTATTTTAATACCTTCTTGATACTCTTTTTACACTATTTATTAACGCAAACCGTGACACATTGTACACCACTTTCTCTTACTATCTATTAAAACCGATAAAATAATCAGACCATCATCGTCGGATCGATCGAGCTCGGCTTTCATTTGTCGTCAATAGAAGGACGATTAGATTCGCTCATTCCAAAGGTAAACCTTATGACGCGTCGACGAGCTCGAAAAAAAAGTACATCCGCTTACGAGCAAGTTACGACTTCACCAATAGTCCCCTTTTTTTGATACCTTCTATTTTTATATTTTAATACCTTTCTGATAGTCTTTCTATACTATTTTTTTACGCAAACCGTGACACATTGTACACCACTTTCTCTTACTATCTTTGGCTTTGACTTGCCGTTAACGAAAGGACGATTCGATTCGCTCATTCCAAAGGCAAACCTGATGACGCGTCGACGAGCTCGAAAAAAAGTACATCCGCTTACGAGCAAGTTACGACTTTACTAAAAGTCTCCTATTTTTGATACCTTCTATTTTTATATTTTAATACCTTTCTGATACTCTTTCTATACTATTTTTTACTCAAACCGTGACACATTGTACACCACATTCTCTTACTATCTATTAAAACCGATAAAATAATCAGAACATCATCGTCGCATCGATCGAGCTCGGCTTTGACTTGTCGTTAACGAAAGGAGAGATTCGATTCGCTCATTCCAAAGGCAAACCTGATGACGCGTCGACGAGCTCGAAAAAAAGTACATCCGCTTACGAGCAAGTTACGACTTCACCAAGAGTCCCCCTTCTCCCTGAAAAAAGGAGCCTCCGCAAGGGAAACGAACCAAGGTACGGGCAAAGCAACGTGCTGTACTTCGGGCGTTTCGTCGTTCATCGTATACTCATACATACACATTTACATGGGGCTTTCCCCGTATTAAACGGAATTTCTTCACCGTTCCCAAAATATTTTTCATCTGGTTGTTATCATTCCATGCATCTATTTTTTTCAAAGTGAGGTCAAAAAAAAAATTTACCGTAACTATACAACACGATAGTCGCATGGACTAAAAATGTCTCACTTCACGATTGCTCTGATGGATGCTAATAATAATTCAGTAATTTAATGTAGCCTCTAATTTATTTACATTAATCTATGTCGGCGGTAAACCGACACTTCGTTATTTTCTCAAAACAATGAATATCTATGAAAGTATCAATAAACAAGCGTACTGAAGAGAACCCGTACTAAGGCCGAAACGTTTACACACAGAAAAATATTATCTTCGAAATTTATTTGGTCGCCAATAGCCAATACCTGATTCCAAATTTATCGATTAAAACGATGCAAAATGAAAAAAATAAATAAAAAATTTCGACACGCCCTAATGTATACGGCCCGATGTATTATATACTGTAGGTGTGCGAACGTGTATACATATAGCAGTTGGAAGAGCAGCGAAGCCAGGTCCGCTTCTCCTGGAGAGGTACGTGCTCGGTCGGTCGGTCGGTCACTGAACCGCCAACAGCACCACCGTCGCTTCCACCTCACCGTCGCAACCATCTCAGTCTCCATCGCCACCGCCTTGCCATTCCATCCCGTGCTGCCAGCCGAGATCGAGGCAAAGTACCGTTACGATCTGTCGCTACGGTCTACCTGGAAAGCAGCGAGACACTATAGTGCGGTGTAGTATAGTTTATATATACATATATACATGTGTGTATATATATATATATATACAGCGCGATGAGATAGCTGTATACGCAAGAAGGCGGAACAAAGAGGGGGCAATAGTGCGAAAGAAGAGAGTACGAGAACGAAAAAGAATCTGTTGGTCGAGTCCGATACTCCGACGGCACGATATTCGTTTCCATTCCTCCAACAGCATAGCATTGTGTACGTACCACGTGTATACAACGCTCGGGCACGCACGTACTGCGCATTCGGGAAATTTCTGGTTGCCACGCGATATTCTATCTCGACAATGCTCTTCCTGTGTTCCAATAGTAATATGACTTTTTCCCCATATGGCGATAAGGGAATACGTGCTTTACGGATTCGAGCGTATTCATCACGTATTGCCGTGTTTCAAAGCTAATTGCCAATTCGGTTGGGCTTCTCAATTAAGTTCTTCATATTGTTTGCATTTTTATGCATTGATGGTAGTATTGTTGTTTCTACCAGTACGAAAAGCGATATCTTTATATCTCTGTCGGTTATAACCCTATCTAATCACTGCTATACCTGAATAGAAGCTTTTCCATACTCCACCCGGTTTCGATAACAGTAGATCGCTACTTCTCGCTTTCATGATATGCAGTTTATATTCAACTGCAAATTGAAACGATAAAAGTAGAACTTTGTATAGTGTTTTTTTGGTATTTTTTACAAATTCACATCCATGCGAAGATATGTTGGACGATTTTCAATTCCTAACGCACGAGGTTTTGCGAAAAAGGGGAAATAATGAGGTAGTATTATGAAAAGTAAGTGAAGATGATATTAAGAAAGTAGAAGTAGTAGTAAGCACAGTGAAAATAAAGATGTAGAACTTTTGTCAAATTTAGGGACAAGTTCTGGGCAATTCATAATTTTATGAAAATAAGTACTAAAAGAAAGTTCATTGAACCAGGAATGTAAAAATTTCCAGTGGAATTTAAGTGAGACGGTTCACCTTATTTCGAGAGGTTTCGAATTTTTATGGATTCTCACTAATGTGTAAATATATACATTGGCAAAAATCTGAAGAGGTTTTAAAAATTATGGGCCGAATACAAAAATATTCTAGCCGCTGCTCATCGTGAAGTTACTATTCTTTTTGATTTTTCCATTTTTATGTTTCACAGAAAACGTCAAAAACAAGTCGATAAGATTGTTGAATCACTTTAGTTTGGTAATCAGAAATTTTAATTTTTTTGAAAAAAATTTTTTCGTCTTTTCAAAATTTGGATTTTGTGCATACGGGTGTTGTCATTCTTATAAAATATTGCTGACCCAATCGGTCAAGGGGCAGACACAGATAAAATCATGGAGGTACAGCAAATCGTGATAGCCCGTTTTATACACGAAACAGACAATCACTTGCGAGAAACGTTCTGGCTAGTTCGCCATCTAGCGGACTAACTTCGGGTGCACGCGCGATAGCGATGATACGGCGGCGGATCTCCTTTCTATTGCCACGCGGAGACCCGGTTAACTCTGCTAGATGGGGAACGACCGAAAACGTTTCTCGCAACCGATTGTTTACCTTTTTATCCATATGAATACATAGCCATCGCAAGTCACTGTGCTCTTATATACTGCAGAAACACAGTTTGAGATATAAAGGTTGTGGCCGCAGTTAATAATATTGGATGAAGGTTTTGGCTATTGGCGACCAAATAAAAAAGAAGATAGCTGCTCTTCTGTTTTTAATATATGATACAGATCGTGAGTACAGTAAAATTTGAGGTTAATTATGTGATTTAACGCACTTACGCAACATGTCTGGAACATTGTTATTATTTTGGCCGGATTGTCTGGCCATGTTGTCAGTGGGAGGTTGGTTAATTCAATAATAATAGAAAAACAAAACTATTTTGTTTATGTCTTGCATTGTAAAACTTATAAAACGATCTATGTGGCCAGGCAATCCGGCCGGTTAGTGGAAACAGTTCATAATTTTTGAAATTTGTGAATTTTTTGAAACACAGTTTGGTTCATAGATGGTCCAGCCATTTTCAAAGGAGGAACTAGAAAAGACAATATCGTCATCTCTTCAAAGTTTTAAACATCACACATTGTGCATATCACTAAAATTCAGATATCGACGATCACAGCATTTAACGGTGTCAACATCGTCGAATCGACGGCACTGTGAAATTCATTGAGCCGTAATATCAGCTGTGATTCCATCATGGACTGAAAGCTCGGAAGCCCCAAAAGCCTTTCAGAACCAGGGAAAGTGATTTCCGTCGTAAATCGACCGTTTTTGTTCCGTGTAAAAAATCAAGCGTGTTTTTCTTTATAATTCGACCGTAATCTATGGTAAAAGCACCCGCGTAAAAAACGTTCATTTACTGAATATTGTCGTCTACTTAACGCTTCATTCACTTTTCGGTCAACCTTACATAATATTTCTCGGCGAATATACAAGAGTATGCGATTTCATAGTGGAAGTAGAGTTAGGTACTTGTATAAAGTCTTCTCGTTAACAAGATGTCGCACATGTGACTGAAACAAGAACCAGCAGTCTCGTGTTCAGTCTGAAATCACGGTAATACCACTAGCGCCATCTCGAGCGAGAAAGCTCGCGTATTCGCTATGTGCACTGCTCTTGCGGACTTTCGAAGTTTATGTACAGCATCAGGTACACGAGCGGTATACCGAGAGAATAGTATACTATGTGATATAATACTGTATAACGTTGAGAAATCCCAAATGTGTTCGCTCGTGCACGTAAGATCGATCGACTTGCGCTTCACACTCGCGGTCGAGTTCGGGAGTTTCATGCTAGATTCTCGAGAAACAGTCTGGAGAGGTCGAAGGCACGGCGTCCTCCCGACCTCTGTACGTACCAGTAACTCCTCAAGAGCTTGCCGATACTCCCAAGAATAATAGAATTCATAGCATAGGTAGCTAAATTCCTCTAGCTATATCGATTATTGTTATAGACCATTCTAATGCACATTCTTGCTGAGTATTCGCGTCTTTTTATCCTGTTGACGCGCTAAACGACGTCAGTTGATTCACAAAACGATCATTGTAACCGACAAATGCATTTTTATGAAAAAAAAAAAAAAAGAAAAACAAATAGATGTCGTTGTTAAAATTGTTGCAACAATTCAGTGTCTATACGTAAAAAATGTTTCGATCAGAGCTGACCGATTGTATTTACGTTAATTTACGGTCACAAGAGAAATAATTATCTTTATGAACATTTATTTTTTTAAGGGTTTTTTAACTTAAAATTTCAATTAATTTATAATAGAACATTTTTCCACAAGCGATTATTGTACTCGATAAAAACATTTCCATGGAGATCAGTGTTTATTGACAACGATGAAGAGGTCAAGCTACGTCAACCTTTTGAGAACGTATCACATTGAACCGAATGAATTTATAGTATATTGTGCAACAAGGGCCGAGTTTGCAATCACATGAGTCGCAATTGCTAATTTCGGCCCATGTTACACACAATATTTTTTGTAACGACTGCATTAGATGGTAGTTTTGAGAGAAGAACAGTGAAAAGTGAGGTTTCAATCTTTCGTCCCTGGGGACGATTTAACGTCCCTAAGGACAAAAGCGATACACCGAAAGGACAAAAGGCAAAGAAACGCAAGCTATACTCCCGTCCATCGATTGTTTTAACACTGCCATGAAACCACTTCCGGCCCGAAAAACTGCCACCGAATGCACCGCTGTTACAAAAAGTTCATTTCCGTACATAAAATGTATAACCGGTGACATTTACATTTATATAATTTGGCACAGTCAAACTTGTCATCTTACATATAATAGAGAATACTATATATGTAGAGTGTAGCTAATGAACTTAATGCAGAGTTTGCAGATCACACGGAAATACTCATACTCTCCGAGGAGTTTCACGAGATAATAGAATTTATCCATTTGAAGAACGCGCAAGGCATTCAAAGGTATGGAATTTAGAGCCGGCTCGGTTACACTACCGGGAACTATCAAGACAAGCCAAACAGTGGAAACGCATTACCATGGTAACCGGTTTAAATATAAGGTCGTTTGAAATAAGAGAAGTTCAATTATGGGAACGCGCATTGTACAACATTGTCACATTGACCCACATCACCGAAGAAGCTATACCGTGCAGCAACGATCCCAGCAACAGCACTCAAGAGAAAGTGCAAGAGCTCTAACGGAGAGTAGTCGTGAATACACGGTCTCCTCAATGCGCCCACGTACTCAGTTACGCACGTACCTAACGTGTGTCTACTATGTGTAGGTCCGCCCGAGGCTACGGCTGTACCCCAACAGCTCTCGCTCTGTCTCGAGGCTGACTTAATACCTCGCGTCTCTCTTGCATGAGCGGATCTCTGTACGCGCTGCACTTGCTGCACGCTACACGCCGGGATCAATCGCAAATCTGAGCTGCCTCTGCACGAGTAGATATGCTGTATGTGTCGCTGGATATGAGGACATTCCATACGGTTTCGAACGCTCGAAAAGTTGTCCACTCTCAAGAAAATCGATATTTTGTCAAATTATTGTTTGTCATTGTTTGAAAAAGAGAAATGTAAATTTTTTCAAAATTTTTGAAACCCATTTTTTTCGAGTTTTTCAAAATTTCAAAATTCTGCAAATATCGTTATATCTTGAAAGAGTATGATTAAACAGAAAAATGTTTCAGATTAAAAAGTTGCAGCTTTGCATGAATTTTGTGAAAAAAAATTTGTTTGATTTTTTTCGAGTTTAAAAAATTACTATTTTCATAAAAAATATAGGAAAATAATTTTTTTCGGTCGGTATGTCACTTTCGATTTATCTTAAAAAATTACAGAAAATACTCTGAAGAGTGTACAGTAACACGTATTTTTTTTAAGATGGCTCGATCAGTTGTTCCAAAGTTATGCTTTGTTTGATTATTTTGAATTTTTTTTTTAAATCAATTATTATTAAAATTTATTATTTTTTGACAACTTTTCGACCGTTTGAAACCGTATGGAATGCCTCATATATATATATACAGTTATATAAATGTATATATAGTAATATACAAGTATAAATATATATAATCCGACACTTCTATAGATAGTCCATATAAATCACCCGGTAATGAGAACTGTGATCAACGAAAGTCGATTGTAAGCTTTTCTTCTCTAAAAATTCAATAATGAAAATGTCCATAAATTAACGAACAGAAAGAATATCTTTTTAAACCGCAAAATCATTGACTATTAATGCGCTCATTTTATTGGCTAAAAATATTATTAAACTTCATACACGTCAGAGATCACACCGAGAGAGAAGATTTCATTTGGTTCACGGTGTCAGGTCTGAGTAACAAAAATAGTTGCCCTTTTTTGGACCTCAGCAGAAGCTAAGTAATCCGGGGATCAGGATGAACGATTTGATTGGTTACAGAATTTCCATTTTTCATCTATGTTCTGAGTTTTTTTAAAATAGGAATTCAATCTAAGATCTTTTACTGGAATATATTCACTATTCAGAAAGTTAATTGTGAGATCAATTTCAAACTATTGAGAAGGTTTCGATTTCGGAATTATACTATTTGCTACTTAATGTTCCATTGAAAAATAGGCTTGGAATTGAGTTTTTTTTTATAGGGTGCAGAATGCCTTGGAATTGGGCTACGATTTTTCTAAGCTGGTATTTCCTATGACTATGACATCGTTTTCGCATCAGATTGTTTTAATTAAATATTTATCGAGAAAAAAAATAGATGGAAGGCTTCAACAACAACAACGACAATCTTCGCCAATGAAAAGAAATACTTGTGTTCCAATACCATCTTTTTATTGAATGATCTCAAACTCAATGAAAACTAGTGACATTTAATCAATATTTGGTTTCTAGTTTCTCACTGACTAAAATTACATAGCGCACTGATAATTTCGATTTGGGTTCCAGCTACACGTTCATCCCAATTATGTTCGTGTCAGATGAACGAATAATTCTACGTTCGTTTCTGTTCCGATTTCTCTCATTTATCCACAATTTCAACATTTCGCTTCCCACAATTAGCTCATTGTACAATATTCCGATTCTAGGAAGCCATGCGAAACATTGATTGAAGTGTATTACGAGTGTCGCCTGTTCTGATTGTACGTCGAGTGATTGTGATAGCGCAAGTGCGAAAAGTTCAAGTCTATAGAAAAGCATGTAAACTTGACCGTATGTCGAAAAAATTTCAAATTGCAAAATGAACAAGCCAACGCTCAATTAATTGGTTGAAAATATGTTAACGGGTGATGTGTATCAAGTTTCGAATTTCTCAGCAGTGAAGAGGACTGTAATGGTTTAAAGGTTTAAACTTAATTGATAATACAATTATTTAGACGTGAAGCTATTGTAAGTGTATCTTTATTCGAGCAATTATATTGTATTGGTAATGTTATCGATTAAAGTATCGAGCTTCATATGTGTTTCATTTTGTGTCTTTATTTATAATTTACATTCGTGAGTATTTAACTTTAGAAGCTACTCTTGTCATAGATAAAAATCTCGGAATTATTAAATATCGATCATTCAAATACAAATAAAAATTCTAAATTCATAAATTCTATTCCACAAATGATATATTATTTTATATTATTATTACACAAAATTTTGAAAAATCATCAGATAGTTAAATATTACGCCTGGCTAATAAAAGTGTTTATAAGATAACGATTCGAGGAATAACGTACAAATTGGCACCGGACCAACTTTGTATAATGTGTCATTGCCTAGAATATGAAACAGTACAACATTTTGTAGCAAGGCGCCCGTTGTATCAAGGTTTCAGAGACAAGTATATAAAAAAATGGTTGGTCGGTGAAAATAGCGAACGAAAAACACTGCACTTATTGGTAGACGAAAGCGTACATGGCGCCAAATCTTTGTTCTTGTTCGTACTGAGTAGCCTGAATGTCAGAGCGTCACTCATAAACGACAAGCCTCTCGACAGAATGAGTTATACTGAATGTAAGATTCTTCAGATGATATTTGAATTGTATTCTATCTTGTAACTTTAACACCTCCTCTACGTCGAACTCTGTATATTATAATACATTTATTAATATTTTTTTTGTATCTTCATTGTAAAACCCGTTAAAACGGTTTCGCCCACATGCGACGAAAATTGCATTTCTCAACCGCAATAAACTGTTCAAATAGTAAAATATCACAGAACACAGAAACTGATCTTTCCGATTAGAGGTCAACGGCCGACCTTCGACTCAATCAGACGTGCCTAAGATAAACAACCAATCCTTCTTTCCCATTCTCCGATTCCCCTGCAGTATCGTACATTTTTTCCCCACAAATCGCACATTGTAACGCAACGTCCTTTTTTCCAAACTCTCGAGAGCCAAACGAAAAGTTGATTGAAGTCTACTCGGTGTGTTACGTGCACAGCTTGTACGACGAGTAATTATGATATCGCAAGTGCGAACAGCACGAGGCTATGGAGAAGCATAAACGCGACAGCATTGAGGATATTGCGGGCCGACGTGGTTGCTCATGGTTGTGCGTGACGCTAGCAGAATTTCGCTGTGCTAGCGTGCGCGAGAGAGGAATATAGAGGGCTACGATTGGGGGGTGAAAGTGGAGTGCGGGACGAGATACAAGCAGAGGAAGTCGCTGGCTTGCTCGTTCGTTCAATCTCTCGTCTGTGAGCGAAAGGCCAGTAGGGAGCATTGAGGGTGCAACAGCCAGACTCCGCTCCGGTTGGAAAGTGTAGACGAGAGAGGCGCGGGTGGGGGAGGGAGACTAGCGCGAGTACATACGTCGGTACGAGCGGCGAAGGGGTGGTTTAACCGGCTGGTTCGTTCGAACGCGGGAAGACCGCCGTCGTTGCTATAACATTGCCGGCGACGCGAGGACGCGGCGCTGTTGGGGGATGGACGCCGCTCCCATGGCAACCATGCGTCCATGGTGGCTGGGGCTCAGGGCTTTCCAGCAGCCGCCGGAGGGCTAGGTACGACCGAGTCTTTACCGACTATACCGTACATATGTATGTATGTATGTACCTATACAGACTGCATTCACGCGGCTTCCAATGAATTCTCTACGTTCGCGGTATCGCGTAGCCGCGAAGCCTCGCGCCCGATCGTGCCGGTGAATTCTCCTCCATCAACGTTATCCGGTATTCCGTATGGATAAATACACGGCCTTATTGGAGATACCACGAGGAACATAAATAGGCTACTGGCAACGAAAATGGCAGTTTCGTTAATCTGGCATATTGAAATGTCTATTCTGTGAATTGTAGGAGGATGTGATGTTGTTTGGAACGATTGAGACAATTGGAACCGAGAGAACGACGGTCAAAACTCTCCCAAAACCACGGTTTTGGTTAAAGCACGATTTTTACGCTGTCACCGGGAGACGATAATTCTCCGTACTTAAGGTTTTTGGAACAATTTTTGTCCGTACATCACGAACAAAATTTTGTGATTCACAAAAATTTTCTAGTTGCTGTTATTGGCGTTGCGTTGGTTCGTTTAGAAACGAGGCACTGCCAATTTGACGACGTTGAGGCTATGTGACAAATGCAGCTATGACTTGGAAACATTTTAAGCTCGCTTATTAAGGCTGATTAAAAGCTATCCCGCTTAACGTATTGTCGTACTTACGTTTGAGAGATGACACGTAACATTAATAGTTTAACGAACGAAAGCCATAGTAGCTGTTATTAGCTCCCGAGCGTGTTGAGCTTTGTGCCTCTGCAGAGTATAATAGCTATATAGCAGAGGAAACCCGCGCTCGATAAATTGTTATCGCTATTCAACTGCCAGGCAGTGAACGTGTGTGCGATGGGGCATTAAATGCCGCTCCGTCGGGTTAAATCGAAGCGACTACACGCGCTTAATCCGACTCCCGATTCTCAGCGCTATGGACAGAGCTGCGGGAACCGAGCGGCGCCAGGAATTATCGCTGGTCGAACGGATGAACCGGCTGCTATAGCTATCTATGCCATACATTATGTGCTATATACCGAACTAATGCGAAGTACACTGCGAAGCCCGGGGAGGGGGGGATTTTCCGTCGCGTAATATCGGTATTATCATGTCGAGATTTTATTGCGTCACTGATTTTCTTCCTTATTAATTCGTTGAGGTACAACTCATTTGCTCTGCTACGAATCCAGTGATGAAAAAAGAAAGTTACAGCGAAATCGGTATACTATTTGATTTATATAATAACGTAAGGATATAATGCAAAACTATATAAGGTTCAATTGTATTAAGTAATCATGTGCCGGTTATTTATGGCATTATGCCAGGAACCTGAAAGAATCACTGATGGAGACCAATCATAATGAAGTAATCGTGGATTTCAGCGAACTTTATGTTGCATTATTTAAATGACATCCCAAAAACCTCATTAAATTTCATCGATTTCCCATCATAATCGTGTATACTGTATACAGCGTATTTATGATGCTGGGAAACTGATAAGTGATTTCTAAGCGAAATTATTTATATCAGACGTCTATAAATATGTAAACGTTCAATTAATTATTTATATATCTACATACATACATGGTGATAATGCTATCAACGAAGCGAAATGTTATAGAAATCATTAATAATTATCTGTGATTTCGATAAATCATGTGGTTGCGAAATTATTGTGTGCAAAATATAATTTAAAGATATTTGTAACAGGAATGAATAAGAATGATATGCCAGATGGATAATGACAAGTTTTACAAGTTAGAGAAAAAGTTTACCTAAAGATAATTTATTTAATTAGAACGATAGGTGACCTATCTACCAAGTAAATCAGTCGCGAGATAAGTATGTGTGTTGTTTGAGATTAAAAAGCGAGTATGTTTACTTACTAGTTGCTATTAATTTTAAAAAACCTGAAATTTAGTACGTCAATACTTTTGAAATACTTTCATTTGTTTCCGTACCAACAAAATGTGTCCCACCAAAAATGTGTCCCATTGAAAAGAAAAGTTAATTGGTTTATCTTTATCTAAATTCGTCACTGTTGATCTTTCACTGGATTGAGTAGGTATACATTCTTCAATACAAATCACCCTCCACTATTGTTTTTTGATACATTAAACTTTAAAGAATCAATTACGAAAATTTAGCACTGATTTGACTTCGATAGTCGTCACCTAACCTCTTTAAGAAGGTTCCTGTGGTGGGGGAAGTGCCATTTCCTCTGGAGAAGTGGAAATTCACAACAGCATATTACGTGTTAAAAATCCGAAGTTCGTAGCGTTACAGATAAATTCACCGAAACTTTATATAATAGTCGTAATAAAGTACCGCTGACTGTATTATAGGTGCAGATGTAGTAGTTTGCAACTCGGTGCGAACTATCCACCGGTTCGTCCACTTTGCTCGCCGTTTGACCTGGATACCGAAGCAGCACATCTCTCGAGCCTCGCTCGCCGACTCTCGTAAGCGAAAAGCTTCCCTCTCTCTGCATAACAGTCGGTCGTCAGTGTCGTCGCAGACACGAAGTCACTTCCCGCGCAGGCAACACCAACACAGAAACTTTTTCAAGTCAAACTCTCCACTACTATGAGCGCATCGGTGAACCCACTGTTTTCTCGGCGTGCAAACGCTGGTGTCTCAAGCTTCTTTTACTTCTCACTGACCAGACGCTTCCGGGGCCGCCCTTTGCATAACTAAAGCCCATTTTTCACCGGGTCATACTATGAAATCTTAATTTTACTGTATGCAAAGCTCTTCTACACATTTATGCACGCCAACGATGATACTTAATCCTACTAGAAAAGCCACTTCCTCGTGGATGTACTGAAACTCGAGAGCTCGAGTGGCGCGCTATCATTTATTTACCATTAGGACGGTTCTTGTGCAAACTTCTCGTGTTGGATCAGTGACCTTGTTTTATATACTTCGTATCCTTGAATTATCCCGAACCTTTTGTCTTTTTTTTTATAATCTCTCGATGAAATGTTTAACACCACGAATACAGCATATATATATATATACTTAAATACCCTACTACGAAGGTCAAAACCTTTCTATTAACGTGCGTTAATTGGAAAGGGTTTGGACATTTTAATCCATGAATAAACGTAAAACCGTGTAAACGTTACGAATTTTAGGTGCGTAATTTTTGTACAGCTTCGGAATAGGACAAAATTTTGCAGTACATTATATCTTTTATACAACTTCATGCGAGAAGTGATTACTGGTTATCGAATACATCTTGTAAATCACACATTCCACACGTAGAAATATATGACCCTGAAGTTTTCTGCATCTGCAAAGTTGAATACTTGTGTTAACGATAACTTTGTAACCCTGCGATCAATTCTTTTATTTCGAAGGCAGATTTGTTTATTTCTTGATTGTATCTTTGGAGGCTATTTTTCAAGTTTTGTTTAGAACAAAATTATTTGTTCCTGAATTAAATCGTGTCACTCAGAATCCGTCATATGGAACAAAATATAATATTCATGCGTTTGGTGGCAAAACACACATACTGCTTTGTTGTGCGATGTTCAAACACACATTACAACTTCTTCTTAGAGTGTGAAAGTCTTCTTAATGTATCATTGCAATGCCATTTGGCACTTGCAATCGTTTGCGCGCTTTTCTAATGGTGATGGAGGTCATAATTTATTGTGTCGTATTTTTCAAATGAAATTTACACACAATTGACACAATTGATGTCATTTATGCACTCATAGACACATGCTTATTCGGGCACGGACTGAAAATACACATGTTCTGACCGTTCAGACAATTGAAACTGACCCTAAAATCTGGCATATATTTTAATATTGTTTTTTAAAGATCATGTATTTCTTAGAGAAAACACCAGAACTAATATCGAGCATAGAATTGATGAAAATGATATGAAATTTTTCTAACTCACGGTTTTCATTCTTTTTATTTACCCTCAATTGGTTTAAGTACATAAAAATGAGAGGAAGGATCGGAAAATTTTTAAACAATCCCGTATAAAAATGTTCTAAAGGGAATGATCTGTTTCTATATTCCTAAGAGTCATTGGATATTTAAAAAAAAGCACAAAAAAAAGTAATGTTCGTTCCACTTTCGCTCCTAGCGTAAGAATTTTTATATCTGATACGGAATTTTTGAGAATTTTTTCAGATCTTCAAATTGCGGCTAACAATAAAAAATACAAACTCAAACAAAAATCTAAGAAAAATCACGAGCTATCTAGAGAGTTGGAACAACACCACCAAAAAAAGTGGATGAAATCCGAGAGGTCGAAGGTCAAAGCCAAATCGCCGCCAGCCGGTATCCCGGATTAATAAAGTTAAAACCAGAATCATCAGAGAGTGAATCAGTGTTTAGCCGCATGTCATCAAATTTGCAATTCACCCGGAAGCCCATTTCAGCATATCTGAACGTACCTGCGGGCTAATCGCAAATTGAGGGGCGATTTTCTCGGTCACGGAGAGATCTCTCAAGAGTCACGACTCGTATAACTCGTATATATGCGATGTGGTGTAAGTTGGATCAACGAGAAGCAGGCTAAGTGACGCGGCAACTTCCTTCGTGATGTACGTGTTGCGCGCCGTTTCGCGTGCTATGGACTGTGTATAGTCATGCATGTACCTACATATCTCGGTGCAGACGGTGTAACGAGCGGATCCTCCGCGCGAAGCGTAGTGGTCGAGGAGGAAGAAGAGAAGCAGACGGAATGAGAGGAATATATAGGCAAGCCCGGAAACTCCGGGCGAAAGCCTTCGAGGATGAGGAGACGGTGAGTAGCAACCCTAAGTACATACGTACCTTACCGTGTGTATCTGTGCGTCCACATGTACTGCATAGACAGCGAAGGGCAGCTAGGAGGCCTCCAGTATGGCCCCGATAAATCATACGTTGTCAGAGAACGCGCACGCTTCGAGAGTCTTCTGCTGTTCTTGTACATTTATGTTCAAGACCGGGGCTTATTGGATTACATGCAAGTTGGACTAAGTTACGATAAAAATAAACGGTCGCACCCAATTCCGTAAGTCGCCATTATTTTTCAACAAATTATAATTTATTAATAAATTCATCCTATAAGATGAATTAATAAATTCATCTTATAGGATGAATTAAGTATACATACTGAATTTGATATTCAGTATGTTTGCGAATATTCAAGAATATTCTATAAGGCCTTGTACATTTATTATTCTTCTTTCATCGATGTTATGATGCTTCGACGATGTCAGCCTGTTATATTTTTATTTTGATGGAAGTTTGGCAAATCGTAACTCGGGATCTGAGTTCGTGTTCTGTACAACTTCGTCGTGCTCAACTAGACGCATGTAGAAAAAATTGTATACACATGCTCGTGTACAAATGGGTCTGTGTATAGATGGCTTCCGTAGAACTCGGGGATTCCCAAAATAGCGAAATATATAATTATGGTCTTTCTGGATTCGGACGTTCGCTATTTTAGCCATTCGGTCGTTTGCTATTTTTACCTTCACCTATTTATTCACAACAATCGTGATGGAGTGTAGAAGTAATGATATTTATATATTCACAACAACGTAGAGAGTCTTAAAGATGAGTAAATAATCGCCGTTGAGCCGTGTAGCCCCGATGGACCTCACGTGTATGTAGAATTCTCCGTGAAACATAGTGTACCTTTATAAAGCTGTACTCAGTGTAAAATCCCGTCCTTATCACTGAGAGCACGCTCTATCGGCCGACGTACCGCTGGAACTGCTTTCACTCTTTACACCGTCGACGACCAATGAATCATGCTTACGTCACTGAACGATCGCATTGCTCAAAGCAAGCTATCGACGGGCAACGCTAGTAATAACTCGTCTTGTTTGTCGTTTCTTCCTGCTCGATCCTTCGTCGATGACATGCTTCGTCGATAACGTATGTACGATATATTTTGGATCTGGGAAACAGAATAACTGTGATGATAACTGCACGTAGCATTTATTTCGTTTTTTGAAATTGAACCTTTTGGCCGACAAACAATTCTTTATTTATTTATTTATTTATTTATTTATTTATTTATTTATTCATTCATTTATTTATTTATTTATTTAATATTCGATAAACGGGCAATGCCCAATTGCGTTGACGATGAATTCACCATCTTTTACATACATAAGGACATCGTTTAAATCTAAAGTGAAAATACAGTCGAAAAAAAAAGAAAATTTTTCCATTCATGTATTATTCGAGAGGAGGTTAGGAATTATGTTTTTATTAAGCACATTTCGAACGTTCGTTAGGGAATTAATTATTGCTTTATCTTGTTCGGTGAACGTGCTGATTTTATCAATTAAATCTACATATTGCATTAGTACTCACTAAGTCAATGCGAATTTAACAATTTCTTTGCATGCGGACGCGTAAGTCGTTGAGAATCGGGGTCAGGCAAAGGTTAAAGAGGCTGAAAATAGATTCTCGCTGGCCGATAGCTTCCTCGATGGGGCACGAGCGCGCGTCCGGCTCTTCGTGAATCAGGCGTAATACTTCGGTTGACGGTCACGTGAAGTAAACAAATGCATGATAAACGAACAGCGCATAATACGCGAATTCTATGAAATTTTTTGTTTTGTTTTGTATGGGTGCATATAATATTAATTGTTTGTATGCTGGACGTCCTCTACGATGAATTTTTTTTGTCGGAATCGAGTTGTCATATCGATCAATAACTACAAGCACTGAGAGAAAAATTCGATATTCGTAACCATGAAAATACAACTATTTATATGTCGACCATACGACTTTTTTTATCGTTATGGTAATAACTATTAAAACTACTATGAAAACTGTTTAGGCCGAAGCTACGTAAATGACAAATTTTGATGACAATAAATATGCGAAATATCAATAATTAATCAAATCGAAATTCGACAGTATAGAAAACGGTGAGTTTGTCGTTCGTACATTTTGTTATGACTTTTGCGACATTGGATAAGCAAGTATCAATAATGCGTTCATCAATTGAAATTGCATTAAAGGACGGATATCAAATACAAATACAGAAAAAAAATCTAAGACAGATAAGATACATCTACAGTAATACGATTTCCTAACGTATTGCTGCCAGGAAAATGTTAAATTTGTCGTTTGCACATTTTTTATGTCTTGTGTGACAATTAATAAGCAAATATACCAGATGTTGTAATCGATAATTATTAAAAACGTTTACGTTACAGACAAAAATTTGTTTAAGTGTAAAAATTTTTAACAGAAAGGTATTATCTACAGAATGTTTTTTTCTTATGACCGTTTTTAGGTGACTCGGCACCCTTGAAGAAACAACAACCTCGTTGGAAAAGTACCAATCGAAATAATGGCCAGTCGAGATCACAACCTCAACTCTCCAGATAGTTGTTGCAACGAATCACTTGGATTGGACAGCAGCCGTCGTAGTTACAGGAACTAGGTCATCGGTCGAACGTACTATTTTTTGCTACCTATCGAAAAAAGTTGATACTACGATTCTGATTCGTTTCATGTGACAAACATGCTACACAGCTTTTCCTGGAATTAGTCGCCAAAACTATTTTTTTCCTTCCGTATATACGATTCTCGCGACGATTGATGAGCAAGTAGTAATAAATTTAAATAACATCAAAAGACGACTAGAAAAAAACGAAGACTTCTGTGTGATCAGCGTTTCAATTAAAGCGACAGAATAAATTCCGGACGATCCGCACAGTGTCGAATAATCACAATTTACTCTCCAATTCTCCATAAAGCGGTAGACTATTTACGTATACGGTAATTTGCAGGATACGTGTGCGCAGACTGAACTAGTCGTTATATTATACTGAGAAGAGATAGCGGAGGGAACGAGCACGAGCGTTAACAGCTCGGTTATGTTCATATAGACGTTCGATTAGTCATGATCTATAGCTGTACTGTAGGTGATCATTTCGAAATTGCGCGCGGAGAGCGAAAACGAGACACAGAAACTACTGCGAAAACGTGACACGTGTCTTATGTATGTATAGATGAATAAGTATACCGTCGCCGCGATGTAATGTATATCGCAACTATAGACACGTGTACGGATACCAAAACGTGTGGGACATCCGTTGGTATTGGATTGCACTTATCTGTATGTGTAACGCGTAAATATGTATATATATGCATCGGTAATATATATACGGTGCAGAACGAGCTTTGGAGCTTCCTTGGTATACTGCTGCGATTCTCTGGCCAGATGCCCGATCGTCTGGTGTACTGACCTACCCTTGGCGAGTCCTTGGCGCATTCTCGGCTTCCTTCCTCACCCGCGACAATTGCACCCACGCTAACTCATCATCATGCCCTCTAACTTTGTACAAACACACGAGGACCTCCGGATAATCAATAATCCGTTGATAAAGTGCACCTAAAAAGTTGCACTCAGGGAAATGATTTATTAGTTCTAAGTAAAACACGCTGTTAGAATTCTGTTTGTTCGAATTAAAAAGATTTTTATTTGAGGATACGAAATATTTATTACTTTTTTGCTATGATCGTTAGTCATTCGGGGTAAGTAATAAGTGCATAGGGTTCATTTAACCCATTCAAAGGTTGTCAGACTTGAAGGATAAGGGTTACAGAAAATAAATTATAGTCGTCGCAAAGTGCATTTATGAAATTCTCTTCTAAAAATTTGGTGAAAGACATTGTTATCGCTTTGATTGGCTGGTGGCCATGCAAGGAAATTTTTTGGTTACGTCAAATGTCAAGATTTACGCGAAGAGACAAATGTCACGGGCACTGCTGCGCCCCCTGTCGGTCTAACCGTAGTCTCTCCCTAAAAGGTTGGTGGGTCATGAGATATGTCGAAAATATCGAAGATTTTATATTTACATTGTTGCCTCTTTATTCGTGATGTGATTGGTCGTCGCAGTTGTTAGACCGTCTGGGACCGGAACCGAGTCACATATTGAATCTTTTTGTTTATGTCATATGTCAAAATATGTCAAAAAGGATAATTTTAACTAAAAATGTTGGTGGCTTAAGATATTTCGAAAGTCTCGAAAATCTTAAGATTAGGAAAACTGACAATGCACCCACTTTACCCGTATTATGGTAAAGTGTGAGAAAAATAAATATACAGTATACTAAAAACTTCATAATTATAGTTTTTATAATGTGTTTTTTTAAATTTAGAACATATCCGTATATTAAATCAAAATGAATAAATTGTATCTGCGAAAAAACTTCCATTACATATATTAATTTTTGAAACATTTTAACAGTGTATTATTCATTATCAGTGTAGAAAAACACTCACGTTAACTCAAGGACATTCATAGACACATATGGACCTTACAATAACGCACAGACACTCACAGATACTTATAAACATTACAAGACATTTGCAAACACTTCCAAACACTCAAAGACTCTTACAGATACTCACAAACAATCACAGATTTTCAGAGATACTCACAAACACTCACAGATTCTCAGAGACACTCACAAACAATCACAGATTCTCAGAGATACTCACAAACACTCACAGATTCTCAGAGATACTCACAAACACTCACAGATTCTCAGAGATACTCACAAACACTAAAAGATCTTTCACATACGCACGCAAACAATAACAGACGTTCACTGATACTCGCAAACATTGAAAGACATTCACAGACTCCTATCGACCTCTAAGACACTTACAGATACTCCCAAACATTCAAAAACAATTACACATGTGTCTGACTGAGTATCAGTAAGAATACCTAAAAGAAAAAAATGATAGATCTGCCGTATTCATTTTCTTAAAGTCGAAGTATACAATTTTCCGTTAAGATTACCTTAGTTGACCTTAGTATACGCGATCGCTGTTTATCGATGTATAATGGCCAGAGGTTAGCAAAGTCACGAGAGCGGCGTACACTCGTTAGGCCATTTAGATTGTCGAGTTGAGCTCGACACAGCGACGGTCGAACTGATATAAGGTGAACTGACCTACCCCTCGGCGAGGAACGATCGTGTTGTACTGGCTCGGCGCACAGAGGTAAAGCCGTACGTCGACGTAACCGAGACACGACGGCCTCGATACCTGTTATTTCGCTTATACTCCGAGCCGCCCTCAATGCTCGTCCTTCCGTCTGCTGTAGTTATCTACCGTTTTAATTGGCACTTTCGGTGATTGGAGTGTTGTTGTTGCCTTCCTCGTGTCTGCATTACTATGCTATCTTTTTCTGTGCGGTTCATTGCGCACCGGGTATTATAATTTTGTGAAGTTTGCCTTTCCAGGTAAACGAAAGCGAGGGCCAATAATTCTGAGATCAAATATCTTCAAGGCTCATCCTCTGAGTTGAGATTCGAATCAACCAGACGGTAAAGTTATTATGTATCGAAATTATAATAAGCGACGATGTCTTGAAAAATCTATCAGAAGACAAAATGATCTCAGCGGGCATAAAATTATGCTTTCAAATTGAAGAGAATCCCAATCGGACTCTAGGGACGATTATAATTATTTTGTTTCGTAACTCAAGATTTGTCGGGTTATTTAGTAGCGATTAGACGTGGAACGAAAAATTCATCATCAGATCACGAAAATTTGGTTGTAAGGAAAAATGATAACTTTGCATAATACTTCCTTATTATCCTTTATTTTTTACAAATCTATGAGGGAGTATTCGTCAGCAATTTTTAATTACTATTAGCGAAATATTTGCAAAAAGTTGAAAATAATGAGGGAGCAATACGCAAAGTTTTATTTTGTAGGCTTGTTTATACGCGGAAGACAAAAAATATCTTTTTAAATGGTCGTCTAAGTGTAAAGATAATTAGACCAAAATCTTAATTGGAAATCAATAATTGTAAAATCATATCGGCAATTGCAGCCGGATATCTCAGAAGTTGCATGAGTTATAATATTTGCACACATTTTTGAAAAAATTAAAATTGTAATGAAATCAGAACGGCTTGACAGATTCTCGCAAAATTCACGTACAAAATTTCAGCCCAGTGCCTCTTTAATTGCGAAAGTTATAGAGTGAAAATGATTTTTTCAAAATTCTTCAAAATAGTATAGAAAAAAAAAATTTCAACCGATTCGCGTCAAATACAATCCCAAGCGACATCCTATGATAACCCAGCTGCATACAAAATTTGAAGAGCATTTATCGAAAATTGCGACAGTTATCGTGTAAAAAACGATATGTGCCCATAAACACACACACACACACACACACATACAGACATTTCGCACAAACCCCTTTTCTCGACCTTTTGGACCATTCTGAGTGTACCGACATGAAAACCCCGAAAAAAAAATGTTCACGAAAACAAGGCTTCCTCTATGAATAAGCAAAATAATCGATCAAAATAAAAACTCGCTAGGCAAGCTCGGTGTTGAGTTAGATTAAGATTTAATCGGCTCAACTTATGTATACCCAGCGGAATTTAGTGGCACTCGGTGAAGACAGGTGGGAAGGCTCGAAGAGCCGGAAAAAGAGAGAGCAGATCTGAGCACGTTCACGGATCGCACGTTCAAGGAGGCGAGCGTCGAGTCTCGGTGTTAACACGCCCGAGAGCGCTTCACCTGGCGGCGGATCGTGATTCCAGCACAGGTACTGGGTGCTGACCTATCCCTGCCGGATGAAGAGATGGCTCCTTCACTCCCTTCCGTTTCGCTCGCTCTTCTAAGTGATGCACTAGCCCATCGCGCTTGTTGGACCCTTACTTCACGTCTCCACACTCTTTTGTCAGGTGTACAACAGCTACGTATGTACCTACAGGTATAAATGTGCGAGGCACGGCCTTCGGACGTATAGGGACGTATCTAACCATAGGGGAGCCGTAGATGCATCAGATATATATATATGTTCACGTATATATTGCTACACAACTTTCCAATCTATGTGGACAGGGAAATGGGCGGAAGAAAAAGGGCGAACACGCGCGTTCCAAGTACAGCATATATATATCTATATGCATGCATACATGTTACATGCCAACGAGAACGAGAAGTTGGAAATTGCACAGTTTCATCGCTGTCCGATGCACACCACGCAACGTCAGCCGTGCGGTGAGTTTCAGTGTCCACTCGCTTGTATATGAATTTCCAATTTGATATTCGAAAATTTACTTCTGTGCGTATGTAACATGTACATCGGACGTTCCAGACCTTATCGACAATATTTTTACAAGTTTTTTTGTTGTTGTTTTTATTGATATAATCACGTAATGATAAAGCTCTTAGTTTCGGTTTGTTATGGCTTAAATCCTCATTAGGAGGACAATCAACGTCATATTACCAATTTTTCGGAATCGTTGTAATGATGATTGGCGCAAATATCAAAGACATGCTAGAATCGTCAACTTTAATGTTTGAACCTAAAAATAAGGAGGAAAAATCGGTGAATACATTTTTGGACATTATAGGCATGGAAATAGAAGTTGGAATAGAGTGATAGCTGCACGGTGCAGATCTTTTTGTGTTGTCTCCGGTGAAAATTGAAATTTGGTGATACTTCAGATTTCAGTTGTCTCCGTTGAAAATTGATATTTGGTGATACCTCACTTTTTTTTTAACCGGAAAAAAATATAAGCAAACGACAAAAAAAAATTGTAAGTAGCACTTTCTAAGACTTCCTTTGATATATTGTTATGTTGAAGACCAAGTGCGCAATTTGGAAACTTAACTTCAAAATCAAGAGACGTCCGTATTCTGAATATTCGGCAGTGGTGGATTTTTCGGACTAGGCTCTTTAGGCCAAGCGAAAAGGCATTTTTTCTGGTTATTGAAAACAAAAATGTCGCGGGAAATAGAAAAGTCCGAGATTTTATTATCCGCTATTTATAATATACTTGATTATATAGATACATTGGCGAAATCTAAAGTGCGGCGTAAAGCTTTTAAAGAATAAACCATGTATGAACGATTTTTATCAGAGTTTTTTTTCAATTGTGAGTTATGTTTGTTCATAATTATAAAAAAAATGAAGGCTTCGACAGACAGCTATTTTTGTTTTGTTATTGGGGGGCGTTTATCGACGGCTCGCCTAAGGCGTTTCGATACCGAAATCCAGCACTTTTTATTTTTCTTGTACTCCACTTCTTATTTCCATCTACTGGTCTAAATAATATATTTCTTCAATAAAGAATATTGAGCCTAAAAAATGATATCATGCAGCTTTTTCGTGATAAACTTTTCCTCTGCATGTGAGCATCTTATTTCCGAAGAATAAAAAAAGCTTGTGTTCTTAAGGAAAATGAAACTTTAAAAAAGGCGAACCTGACAAAGCAAATACTTTGGCGAGAAATGCCCTGTATATTTTTCCGCGTCTGTAGGCAGTCGATAAATTGCCGTTTTCATATTTTTTTCTTGCTGTTTGCGTCTATGGAATACACACGGTAGAATAGCGAAACACACGGGAAAACGATTGGTGCAAATACTCGATATCGTGAAATCGGTATGAGAGTAAAGATAATGAGCTTTTCGGTTTTGGATAGCCCTCGGGCGTTTTCCGCATCGCGCTCCGTTCTGCCGCGGAGCGTATGAAAAATATTGATAATGTGTGCTCGATGCCTTTTCCCATATACATCACAGCTCACAATTTATTTTTTTCACCAGACTGAAGGCTTTTCAGATGCAATTCGCAATCTATGTTTGGCAAAAAAAAATACAACGTTAGCCACGTTTGCGGCTGCAGGATTCGAACAATCATTTAATTGAATGAACACCGAGAAGACCGGGTGAAGTATAACAGGATAATGGCGAACGCCTGACTATAAATCGAAATTCTTCGAATAAACAACAATGCGTTTTTTTTTTCACCCCGGAGAAAAATCGCAGATTGATATGTTTTCCTTTTGGATAGAGCATCGAAATCTGTAGATAAACCGAATTATAAAATTTCGGGTCATAAAAAAAAAATGACAATATACGGTGAAGCGGTCCATTTATAGGGTCATTCTTAATTTGAATAAACGTTTGAATTATCACGTTTATCGTTTACGTCGTACTCAATATACATGACAGAAACGGTGCAAACAATTTTAAAAACAAAATGGCGTTAATTCTACCACCGATCTTTTCCACCACTCACACCATTGCATTTTACACCACTGATTTTATACAGTGTAGCCACAGCTAAGTTACGATGCTTTTCATTGCGATATGTCCACTTTTTACGACTTACTAGCGGTTATCATGTTTTCAGGTCGGAACATACCCGCAATTTATTACGGGCTTACAAGTTTTTGTTTCATCGTAAAACAAGTGTATCAATGCAGAATTATGGCATGATAAAATTTCAAGGTGTAAATTTTCGTAAATTTTATTCTCGTAGTTTCATGTAAAAGGTAAAGTTTGAAGATTTTAGTGCAAATTGACGCCAGCTGATGGACAACAGCTATTAATGCGGGCGCCGGCCGAGGAACTTTTTAAAACCATGGCATTGTAGGCCGTTGTCGTGTTATATTCTTACCACCTGTGGGATATCAAGAGTCGCGGTAGCGACTCGTTTTTAATGCTTCGGAAATTATGCGCACAAGCATAGCAAACAGGAACTTTCTGTCATATCAAAATTATCGTAGATAATTACACACACGCACACACTAAAAGACCTGGCGTATCGGACTCACGAAATGTGTGTTACAAGTGGGAACGTATGTTCGTGTTCGTGTGCGTGCGCGTGTGCGTGTACGAGTGCGTGTGCGTAGGCCTGCGCGGGTGCGCTTGCATATGCGTGCGCGTTCACGAGTGCGTGCGCGTGTGTGCGCGTGTGCGTGCGCGTGTGCGTGCGCGTGTGCAACAAATTAGCTGGTCTGAAAAATCATTTACAGTTAACAAAATTCCATAATATTCTCAATACATTCTTATCCAAAAAAGTCTATGTCGACTAAATTCCTAGGTCCAAGCGCGCGATCTTGAAGCAGATACAATCTTCCGCGAGATTGAAACTTCGAATTTATCATCTAATTGATGTGTCAATTAATTACATTGATAAACCCATCAGCGTCGATAAATTAATAACTCTAATGAATTGTGAAAAAATGCCGGGATGACCAATTTAACACCTGATCTGGTCCACTCTAGTCCGGGATAATCGCTGGGCACAGTCCGTAGTGTAGAATGGTGAGTATTCATACGAAAGCATCGAAGCCGTAGAGGTGAGTACGAGAATGAAAAATCGCAGGTGATTACCCGAAACTCTCGTCGCGTTAGTTGGTGTGAGTATCGATCGTCGTGGCTCGACGTGTTGTATATCGCTGCTCGGAGTTGCGGGACAGGCGGATAGACTCGGGGGCGAACAGAGGCTGCTGGGGGTGCGTTATACAAGGTGATTTGGATTCACCCGCGGCTCCGAGTTCTACGATATTATTGACCCCGTTGCGGCGCCGCACACGCCGCTCTCGCCCTTCTCCTATACATACCTACCCCACCACCCTTCCGTAACACAATCCACCGAACATCGCCAAACCGATAACACAATTTCGTAACGCTCTGTTTCGCCGTCGCTACAGATTTTGTTACTACTGTCGTTTGTACCTAAAGTGCTGTCTTACGCTCAAAGGTTTCACGAATTTTAATGGAAATTATCTTCGCTAATTACTGCTTCACTATCAACAGAATCTTTATTTAAAGGTTACTGCTTGTAAGGTAATCCAGCCGAATTCGTGGACCATTTAAAGACAC
Organism: Tromatobia lineatoria; assembly: GCA_949699805.1. Classification (NCBI taxonomy): domain Eukaryota; kingdom Metazoa; phylum Arthropoda; class Insecta; order Hymenoptera; family Ichneumonidae; genus Tromatobia; species Tromatobia lineatoria. The sequence continues at coordinate 22,148,576 of OX453036.1, forward strand.
TTTTTTTTCTTTTTTGGAGGCTTCAAAAATTGTGTAAAAAAAAAGGGAATCCTAAAAGAGTATATAGTATAATATTTTTGAAAAATTAATTTCAGTATAAGCTAAATTTACATCTCAGACATTAAGGGATTATAAGATTGGACGTAGTTTAAGATGTTCGAAATTTTTTTGAAGGGTTTTTGGTGGTTTCAAAAACATGCCGATATTTTTTGTAATCTTGATTTTTTGTCAAAATTGGTTCTGAAACCGTTGCTACCGAATTTTCTAAAAATATGTGTTTGTGTTTTTTAAAATGGGTTCACGAAAAACGAAGAATCCTATTACGTGCATATTCTTTCAACCACGCGGTACTGAAATATTGATTTATGGAAAATCACAAGAATTCGGTGATGGATTTTTTTATTGAAAAATGTTTCAAAAATCTGGAGAAGAAATTGTAGGCCTCTCCGTGGAGCTATGCATAAATATTTGCAAACTATCCATCACATGAAACAAAGTAAGGACAAATCGTCTACGAATTAAGTGCATCATACACCAAATAGTCCTATCGTATGAAGGAAAATATACGGATTAAAAAATGTTATTGATGAAGAGATAATCAGACGTCATACGATATTGAAATTTGCCTCATTATTTACGTCTAACAAACAATTTATCGTGGCAATAATTCGACATCCTTTAGTCAATATATTGAGAAGGATTGGCATATTAATGTCGCGAGAATACAATACACAGTAAATTTAAATAGAAATATAGAGGCGCTCATCACGTGTCACCATATCATATAACGAATAAATATTCGTTATATGATTCTCTCAATTTATACGATAAATTCTCACGATAAATTTTAGCCTTGGGTGGAGAGAAATCAATTCATTTCTTATGATCTGCGCAGTATTTTTTCAATTAGAAAAGAAAAAATGAACATCATTATTGAAATAATCTTTCAAAAATTTTTTTTAAATTTTATTTACCATATTTATGAGCAATAATAAACTTTGCATATAACATGAATGTAATATTAATTTTTAAGGTGGATACATTTCATAAAAAATTTTTGACTTCAACATTTATAAAATCATAATTAAATTGTTGAGGAAAACAATTTGTATTTTTTTTAACAGTCAACATCTTCGGTAGCACAAGTTGCTTATCGCCTATAATAATGTATTGACGCGCTCCTGTAATGATGTCAACAAGCACCCGATTCCCTAAATTATTTTACTTGTTAGTTATCCAATCGAAAATCTCCACTTATTAAAATTGAAATTCTACTTCTAATGAACGATTGATAAAATAGAATTCAAAGCATACAGAATAATTTGTTTTTTAGGATCCGTTGCTTCAAATTTACAAAAAAAAATGGTACAATCCAAGTGTGTTTCAGCGAAATATGAATAATAAAATCGATCGATCAAATATTCTCATGAATCATACATTTAGCAGTTGTATTGTACTAGTGTGCAATATTCATACTGTACAAAACAATAAACTTTTATGCACAACACTGCAACATTGATGTAACGTTACGGTAGTCATCTTGCCGTTCTCGATTTAACGAGATATTCGATTTGCCAATTCGTACCTATGTAAATATGTATGTACATAAAACATATCGGGCACGGCCGGTGTTGATTCCGTTCTGTAGAAGCATTTACGATATTTTTAAAGCCGTTATTACGCACCGTTTTTTATTGCTGAATGTCAATGCAAATATTACTATATGTGTACCTAAATTTTAAATTTCAAGTACCTAACATTATTCAGTGTAGATAGATTAATCAATAAAGAACAAAATATAATCGCTCACGTATCGATGGCAAAGAAACGCATTAATGATAACCCGTGTATACAGGAATATATTGTGCATAGGTAAATTTATCGGCATATTATGCCGATAATTGGACCTCATCAATTACTTCATGTAGTACGTACATATATGGTAATGTATGAACTCTATATTAATTGTGCATATATAACGCGTGGATATAGCAGCCTTAGATACTGATTCAATATGATGTCAGTGCAATCTCATTTTTGTTGATTGGCGCTTAGCGTAGTAATGCTTTGAAATTTTATGTTTCCAGATTTTCCGGGTAAACCCTGATTTTCGCAAATGGCCTCGGAGAATTTAACCTACTCGACTAGTAGTTTTTTATAGGAATGAAAGCAGAGTTTTATTCAATGCAAAAATATATATGTAATGAACTGTACAAAAGTTATGATTACACCACAACTCATAATGCTTATGGGATGAGTATTATTACAAATATTTGACCGTTCATTCGGATGAAAAAACGGCTATTTAAATAAGGCAACCCATACAGTTCGTCGCCAGAACTGTTTTTTTTTTTTTTTTTCATTCGGGCCAGCGATAAAGTATTTGAAATAATGTTTGAGGGTGGCAGACGAAATAATAAAAAAAAATTACTTTCTCATAGAAAGAGGTTTGTTTCGATGAAATTTTTGTTGAGATTTTCATGTCAGGACTGGTCCGAAAATCGAAAAAAATGGTTTAGAGTAAAACATTGCAAATTGCTTCCTCATTATTTTTGGTTTTTTCTTACAAAACATCCTCTATAAAGAAGTCAAAAACGATTAATACACTTCCTCATAAAAAAAAAAGTTAATGAGAATGCAATTTAGAAGGTTCTACTTTGCAGCTGTATCTTAGACAATATTTTATTCGTAACACGTGCATGAACAGCGGTGCTTTTTATGGCAGTTTTGCGGGTCGAAAGCGGGTTTTTACTTTAAAAGTTACTTTTATCAAAATCACTCCAAAAATGCTTGTAACGGGTGTTTTTAGGGGTGCAATACACGACTTAAGAACAATGGTGAAGCCCCAGTTCCATAGCAATGTTGTAACAATAAGTTTGCGCACGCGCGGTTGACGATTTCGTCGCTTTCACCCTTGCTGTTTCCCTTTCGACCCTAGACTCGACAGTTAGTAACCTCACTTTTCCCCGTTCGTCCCTAGACTCGACAGTTAGTAACCTCACTTTTCCCCGTTCGTCCCTCAAAACTACCGTTTAAAGCACCACTATTGATGCGCTTGTTGCAAAAAAATTTCGAGTGCAACACGCTTCAAAATTGTCGTTTTCATCTCGTATGATTACAGCCCTCGTTTTGCTCGGCCGGCAAACCCAGCACTCGTCGCAATTGCCAACTTCCGACCCTTGTTACACAATGTCCTATTGTACAATTTTCATAAATCGTCAAAACATAAAAGACATAAGTCTAGCCAAAGGCGCGACCGCGATACCGCATAATCGAAGAGTTTCCACTCGCATCGAGATCGAAGCGAGTCGTCGGTTCGAAGAGATAGATACCCGATATGTCACAGGCTCAGGAGGCGTAGGCGATAAGAATGGGAGAAAGAGGAAAGTGACTCGTGCGCCGCGCTCTATAATACGGCATATTACGTTGGGGAGAAGTTTAGCTTCTGCATGGGAAGCTTCAGTGGAATGCAAAAACAGTAGTAGTAGCAGAAGCGAGCATTAAACACGGAATCAGCAACACCCGAGCTCCGGGAACACAGTGGCAATAGGAGGTAGCATAAGCGCCGACGTTAGCCACGGGGCGCTTCGCAACGCTTCACAGAGGCTACGGGAAAGCGGTGCGCGCTGGCTCTGCGCTACTCGCACAATTCTCTCGGCTGCACGTTCGCCCGCTCGCTCTCCCGTTCGACGGAGCAGCCGACTTGGCAACGGTGCGTAGGCTGCGCGCCTCTCGCTGTGCCGTGGCTCTTCTCCGTCGCAACGTCGCACCGGCGACGCGGCTCCCGCCGTCATCGCTCCCTCTATCGTCCTCCGCCTCCGCGGCGGACAAACCCTCGTGTGCGTGACACACATACGTGCAGTGATTTGTATGTACGAGAGAATCGTGCGAGGTGCCGTTGCCGGTAGCCCGGCAAATCAGGTGCGGCTCTTCCGCATCGGAAATTTGTGAAAATTTATCCGTTAAGACGAGCGACAAGGCTGCATCCCATGAATCTATGCCTTTGGACACTGGCTACCGGAAGTGGGATAGATGAAACCCTTTTTTATCACTTTCATACACTTTTCGCTATCTTATGCCAGGCGACAATATTTCACGCTAGGGAAAAAAAGACTTTTTATAGCAGCGCAAAGTTAACGCGGTTTGACTTCATTCGGGCGTTGATCAGTTTGGAAATATAGTGGCTATTTGGTTTAGGTAGTTGTTGTTACTTCCGGAATTATTCGGGAACGAAGAAATCGCTCAGCGATCACAGGGAACTGTACAGACTAGGTTTTTTTAAAGATAAACATGGAAGATAAAATAATTTCTATTAGTGTAAGCTAAAGTGGCTATAATGAAATGATTAAATCTTTTAATAGCTGCTGAGGAGAAGAACCTTGCAAATTTCCTCCTCGTTGGATTTCGATTTTTACAAAGCTGCGTCTATGATAACGTATGGTAAGCTATTTTGGTTTCCTCATCGAAGAAGCTTTGTGCATAATGAGGAAGTCATTTGAAAGAATCTACTTCGTAGGCTTATTCATGCTTGATGGCATTTTGCCTACTCACTCGAAGTGTTGCAAAAGTTTTTTCCCGCGGCTGATTTTTGTCAAATTGATCTAACCTTGTCCGATGGTTGCGTATATGTTAAGTAAATTTGAGTGCAGTCTGTAAAAAATACAACAGTTTTTATTTATCTTACATAACTGCAATGTTTGTTATTATAGAGCAAAATGAAAATTCACCAACGTAGTTGTTGTTCTTTTGACTAAAATCATAATTGATAATCAACAATCGTCATTTCACAGTGAAAAATGCAGCCAGATATATCAAAAGTGACGTGAGTTGCAGTTGAGTACAGACATTTCCAAAAATTAAAGTTCCATGATTGAGTGTCGATAATCAGGGATACCAGCCAGAGATAAAATTCTCTCGAAAACAAAACATGTAATTAGATTATTAATCAATAAGTTAGGAGATGACGTATAATTTATTAATCGATAATTAATTGATTGCACCATTCATTATTATTCTGGCAATAATGGAATGGAAACCATAGTATTGTCATAATTTCATAATTTGTCATGCAAATATGGTTTCTCACACGGAAATTTATAATGTCATACATTTATGACCACATATATAAATAATAAATGCAACCTTTTTGCATCTATTCCATGTATATAAATTTGCGTGCGATCTGATATTAACTCTAATTGATGTAACTATTGGCTTATATAAGTAATCTGAAGATTCATCAGATAATTAACGTCGACGTTAATCGTGATAAAGAAAGAGCGATGTATAGTCTTTGCTAAGAGGATTTGAGAAAAATAATTCGACATTTCTCGTTTCCTCATTTTTCCCTTATCTCTTTTTAATATTATTAGACATGCACTGGGAATACGTTAAGTATATAACGCAGGTATAATCTTAAAGCGTCTTGTTGCCGATATAACGAAGGAACGGACCAACGTGGGCGTCCATTGTCGACGAGACGGCAGAAAAAGTGCTTCGTTATTGTTATTAGCGTTGCAATAATGCACGCAAGCACTCAGCGTTCTCCAGTCAACGCACTGATATTCGACCATCGTCTCGACAATCGCGGCGAGTCGTATAATCTCCGCCAAAAACACAATGGCGAAAAAGTACCACTGAAAAAAGTTTTATGAAAACATATCGGATAAAAACGATCGTGTGTAAATAACGAACGATAGAGGATAAAACTTTAGAAAAAATATCCGATTATTTAATTGAAATATAGACATTGTTTGTGAAGTTCTATCCGAGTGAGAAAGAATTTGTGTTCGTGTATTAACTGTTGGTCCATCGGTCTTCTTTTATTTCAACGATTTTCCTTCCGTTCGTATTTTTCCCAAGGATTTTTGTTTGTCGGTTTTTTTTCGGCTTATTCATTTGTTCTATTACGTTCGTGTGTTTTTCGAGTACGAGTATTTTTCGGTTTAAATCTTTTGTAAATACTGTAAGAAGGGATATGAAATTTCCAAAACGGATGCATGAAATCAATATTTGTATGACGTTCGCTATAAAATTAAAAACAGTAGAGTAAAGTTATATATACGCGCAGATAAAGTTAAAAAACATTTTTATGAAAATTACAAAACGTACGTTGTAATCCAGTTATTAGATGGTTGCAATTGTAAAATTAGAATCAACTTTTTTATATTAGTTAACGGATTTGACAGTTCGATTATAGCATTCTAATTTTCGCATAAAGATGACAATTTCATCGTCACAGAATTTTAAGTTTTCCGTACCAGAAAACCGGGTCACATGCGCAATGCGAATTACTTCATGAAAAACTTGTACTGTGTGTTCTCGAACATTACTATGTCCTTCTTTCACTCAAAGTCACTTTGTAATATTGATATCCTTGTTATTAAGAAACCGTAGTTCAATCAGTGACATTTATAAGCAGTATTATGAAATTAGTGACTGCATTTTGTATTACTCAGATTATAAGAACGAAATTTACAACTGTCATGCAAGAAATCAGAAATAGAACGCAAATTTCTAGTATTTAGTGACAGTAAATCGTCAAATCTTCCAAATCGTTTTCCGCAATGTAGTTTTAAATACATTACATATATGCACAAAAAATATATGATACAGTTTGTAAATAAAAACTTTTAGTACGATGCTGTGATTTTCTAACTCATTTGTTTAAGTGTATACAAACGCGATCGCCGCGTATATTCCCCTTGTAGCACGACGAATCGTTATCGAATTAGAACGCAAACTGCCTCAACGAAACAAGAAACTATACCACAACAATTCGCAGATAATCGCAGCTACCGTAAAGTCGCTACAGTGGCAGCTACTCGTGCACTCGCGCGAGTGAGAAACTCCTGTTCACCGACAACTTGTTGGACATTGGCACAAGTCGGTCGCACGTTCGATCAACAACTGCAATGTTTTCCATTTGCCAAGGTCACACAAGGAGCGTTTCGACTAACAGCTGACTATTGTCAATAAGTGTCCTCGAGACTTTCTAAAGCGATTCGTATTTCGATGTTTCACCGTTTGATGTGCTATCCCCTCGATACGAAAGAAAAAAGGATTGTAAACAAGACACGATTCTGCGAAGCCGAAGTACAGTTCAAGTGGCTAATAGTGTTGAAGAAAACCATTATCTTAACAATCGACCTCTGCGTGAACTATCGGCCGTGACGTTTGACACGAGATAAGTGCGATTGATTATTGTATAGCGTTATTATTAATAAACATTGGTAATTTTTACCCAGTGTTGTCGACTTAAGAATCCACCCAAAATAAATAATAAAAACAATTACATATTCACAATCATATATGGATGGATTAATTTTTTTATTTTCATTGAAATAAGCCATTACGACGAAAATATAACCCATCAGTGTATTTACAGGTTTTCTTTTCAAAGTAATCGTCGTAATTATTGAATGCACGACTCTCGTCGGTGTTTAATACATCTGTGGAGTGACAAATTAGTATTTATCCACCGCCCCAGTTTCAGGATGTAATAAACGTCGAGGCGGAGCTGAAGCCAATGATTGGAGAATCTCCAAGTGAATCGAGAAACTTTTTAGGATGGTGGCGATGGATATCGGCGCGCGGTCTTTTTTTCTCCGTTTACGAGTTTCGAATAAGGGATAGAGAAAGTTGTGTGAGAGAACACGGGCGGGAAAGAGTACGGTAATAATTTATCGTCTCGCTAGTAGCACGAGAAGTGAAAGGACCCGAGAGTTGCGCGGCACAATGGGTTCAGCGCAACGTGAAGGCATCTCTCTTAAAAAGCCCCGTCTTTATGTGTCCGTTCGTTCAAAAGAATCTTCCCTTGAGGGGATCCGTGTGCAGCATGTGCGCGCGCGCCTCCCCGACCGCGATCGAAGCAGAACACTCCGAACAGACTGAGTATGTGTACTCAGAAATCACAATTTACCGTGACTCTGTTCTCATACTCTGGAAACTCTCCAATAGGACAGACTTTTTATCGCGTTTGCATCTCAACTTTCTACCTCTGATCGCAACTATACACATACGGCGATTCAGAACTTTTTTCAAACTTTTTGCTACTGACAGGTGGTATTAAAATGACGCCACTGTAAAAACCAAGCGTGTTGCAAGTGTTATTTTCTATCTTTCACGTTATGACGGCTTTTTACACACTTCCAAGCGTGTTGCTTATCCACGTCAACGATACGTAAACGGAACACGCTTGGAAATGTGTAAAAAGGCGTCATGATGTTAAAGACGGAAAATAATACACTTGCAACGTGCTTGGTTTTTAGAGTGTCGGTGTAATAAAGGCCTCAGTATAATGGGTTAAATCTTTTTTTTAATTTACAAGTTATTTAAAGTATTTAACACGGTCCCGTTGAGTCAAATAATTGGTGAATAAAATATATTTTTGAGCATAAAAAAATTAATATTTAATACCGTCCATCTCAATAATTACTATGAATTATAAGAATATATTGCTGACACTGAGATAATGTTTTGATTTATGCGACATTGATTCATAATTAACCGAGCTCAACCAAGGTCATGAATTTAAATTCGAAGCATTCTCTGATGTGCTTCATAATTGGATACATCAAAGTGATATTAAAAACTTTATCTGAATTTTTTCAGATTTTTTTAAACGTTATTTTAGAAAATGCTTTTTTTTCATGTTCAAATATCTCGAAAACTTGGAGTTACTGATAAAAGGCTCTACAGGAAAGTTGTCACTTTTTGTTTCACTCTCGAGGGGAACGTTTGAAATAATTGTCACGTTCCGGTCAGTATGATTTTTACAGATGATAATAACAAACGGATATTTCTCTTGGATTGAAAAAATGACTGTTGATATCTTGAACGAATTGTCAGAGCGGCACCGATCGATGTTCTGGTATTCAAAATGTATTCGTGTGAAAATCCCATCGGTGCCACTCTAACGGTTTTTTGAGATGTAAACAGTCATCGTGGATCACTCTGTAATTTTTTTCAACGAAAAGAAATCCATTTTTTAATTGAAAAAGTAATTCCTCCGGTTTTCGGTAAATCATATTCACCGGAACGTGATGATTGATTCAAACGTGCCACTTGAAAGCTATCAAAAAACGAAAACTTTTATGTGGAGACAGTCTTTTCCAAAAAGCCATTTTCGGAAATATTGTTTTAAAAAATCTGAAAAAATTCGTATAGAGTGACTTTAGAGTGGAAACTAGAGAACATACAGACATTTTTCGAAAAATTAAAGCCCTATAAAATCTGAATCACTTTTTTCACTGTGATATCCACTAGAACAGAATCTTAATTCGACTTTGTAGAACATTTACAACAGTTTAGTCGAATTTAACTCGAATTAGAACGGAAACAATTTTTTTTCGAAAATTCAAAATTCTGTAAAATGTAAAGCGCTTTGTGGGTTTCGCTGAAATTTGATACCGACCATCTTTTATCATTGCTGTATTTATCAATAACTATTTAGCTCATGAGCTAAAAAAATTGCGGAAGCTAGATCAAAATGTTTCAATTTTTTCGAAAATGTATATAGGTATGTATAGGAAACTGTATACGCTGGTCCTTTATCAGTGAAACAAATTTGAGCTTGATTGTTAAAGACTATTTCGAGATACATTTTGAATGTCCTGACATAAAAAACTCGATAAAAATATTTTGCACGATAAAAAAGTTTCCTATATGAATAAGCAAAAGAAATGAAAATAATTATTTTCCGTACAAAAAAATACTCCAATAAAGTTAAGTTACTGTTAACTTTTTCTAAATGTAAATTAAGTATTTATTACATTGTTAATAGGGTTCATAACCTACAGAAACATTTATAGCGGTGGATTTGCAAAAACAATAAATCCACATAGAAACGCATTCAAAATAATTGTTTAACAATTTCATAGCGTGGTTTTTTTTAATGCACCGATAGTGTACTAATTACAGCCTGTTATTTACCCGATTCATTTATACGCAGTACTTATTCAACTAGAGGCCTGTGTTGTAATTGCTGACCCTAACAATAAGTGGATAATGGAATAGGCCTGTTTTACCCGGTGATAAGTGGAGATAGTATTGTATTTAACTGTAATAAGCAGAGAACACTTATGGAAAGTAACTACGCACAGAAAACCCAAGCTTTCGTGTTACGACCAGGAATAATAATTATAATGCCAGTCATTAAAAATTAGTCTAAGCAGAAGTAATTCAACCTACTTGTAGACATTTTTCTTCTCTCTTATTAAAATGTGAACCATAATAATATCCTTACAGAAATCCCGAAAACAGAAATTTTACAATCGTCGAGATAATCCTTAAAAACCATGTTTTTTAAAAAAGGGAGTGGAATTATTTCATAAGTGAAAATCGTTCTTATTAGTTTTTTATTAAGCATTCGTTGCAAGTCTCTTAAAAAAAAAAGTTTAACCTTCTCTAAAATTGACACCCGTAGTATCAACGACTTCCATTTATTTCTAAATTGCGATCTAATGTACCGTGACAAAAATGCTTATTGACCGAATCTTTGGTTTATAAATATTCTGTGTAATGGATTCTAGCTGCGCGATTATTATAATCCCTCTAAATTGTGAGGTATTGAAAAAAAAATCCGCAATCCTTAGCTACATGATAGACCGGTAAAAGTCATAGATAACAAATGACCACAATGAGAAATTGTTGTTGAAAGTCTCCGATGTGCTATCGTGGTCTTTCGTTTTTTCGATAAATAGCCAGGCGCGCAGGAAAAAAACAAACATTTTTTCGGGCGCTGCAACAAAGAAAGAACGGAGCAAAAAAAAATACCGAGCATTGCCAGTTAACTCAACAAGAACAGTAGCAGTAGTGATGAGTACGTCGTGGGACGACATAGACACGATATATATACCATAGCAGCATAAGATAGTGCAACAGCTATTATGATAATCCCAATAAACTCCTAACCTTGACGTTCGGGGAAAGAGATCGACTATCTTAAACTCAGTGTTGGCATAAATAGTCAATAGACCGGTCAAAGCCATACAAACGAAACGAGCAGAATGGAAAATTATTGTCGAAGCAGTTTGCCGTGATTTCGTGGTCTTTCGGTTTTTCGATAAATGGACAACCGCGCCGGGCGTAACGAAAAGTTTCCGGGCGTTGCAAAAAGGAAAATACAGAGTAAATAAAAGCGTTGGGCTTTGCGAGTTAACTCAGCAGAAATAGCAGCAGCAGTGGTGAGCATATTACGGCACGTCATATATACGGTATGTATGATATCAGCACAGGATGAAGCAACAGTAATTATTAAAATTCCAATAACTTCATAACCTTAAAGTTGATGGAAAGTGATCGACCAACTAAAACTCGGTATTGGCTTCAACAGTAAATAGACCGTTAAAAGTGATAAAAAGGAATCTAACAGGATGGGGAAATTAGTGTCGAAGCGATCCGACGTGATTTTATGATCTCTGGGTACTCGATAAGTGACCAACCGTGCCGAACGGAACAAAAAATTTTCGGGCGTTGCATCAATGGAAGAACGGCGCGAACAAGAGCACCGGGCTTTGGAAGTTAACTCAGCAGAAATAGCAACAGCAGTTGTAAAAAGATCACGGGACGGTATAAACACGGTATGTATGAGAGCAGCATAAGATGGAATAACAGTAGTTACTATAACCCCAATAACCTTCTAACCTTGACGTTCATGAAAAGAGATCGGCCACCTAAAACTCAGTATTAGCATAAACTGTCAATAGACCAGCAAAGCCATGAAATCGAATCAGACAGAGTGGATTAATCATTGTTGAAGCGATCTACCGTAATTGTGTGGTCTCTCGATTGTTCGACAAATTATCAAACATGCCGGGCGAAACGAAAAGTTTCCGGGCGTTGCATCAAGAGAAAAACGGAGCAAACAAGAGCGCCGAGTTTTCGAAGTTAATTCGGCAGAAACAGCTGCTTCAATAGTAAAAAGATCACGGGACGACATATACACGATAGCAGATAAGATGGAATTACAGTGATTACTAAAACCCCAATAACCTCCTAACCTTGACGTTCATGAAAAGAGATCGACCACCTAAAACTCAGTATAAGCATAAACAGTCATTAAACCAGTAAAGCCATGAAATCGAATCAAACAGAGTGGATTAATCATTGTCGAAGCGATCTACCGTAATTATGTGGTCTCTCGATTTTTCGATAAATGACCAAACGTGCCGGGCGAAACGGAAAGTTTCCGGGCGTTACAACAAGAAAAGGACGGAGTGAAGAAGAACGCTGGGCTCTGCGGGTCAACACAGGAGAAACAGCAGCAGCAGCAGTGGCAGCGGCAAGCATATCACGGGCCGGCGTATACACGGTATGTACGATAGGAGCATAGGACGGAGCAAGAGCAACAGCAACAGCAGGAGCAGGAGGAGAGCCGAGCAGACTGAGTGAGGCACAACACACAGCCAAGTGGCGAAGAGCGCGCGGATATCGTGGCGGCGAGCGCGAGAGAGGCGAGGAGGGACGAAACGTCGACTCCGGGCGAGTCGCTCGGTTGTCGTCGGCCTCGATCAGCCGCTCGGCGCTTCAGTTCGAGTCGGACCTCCGCCAGAGTAAGATCGTCCACGTTCCCGCTGTACGCGCTCCTCCGTCGTCTGTGTATCTCTGTTTTCTTCTCTCGGCCCGCCCCCCACCCGCAGCGCGCCAACTAAAACCTTCTCGCGCGTGTACCGTATGTGTGACTGTTCCGTGCCAGTGCTTTAATGTGTGTGTGTCTGTGTCTGTGCCTCCGCGTCAACTGTGTATAGTACGTGCGCGCGAGAGAAATTCCAACCAACTGAGAGAGTTGAAAGTCGCGACGAGTTTCGTGGCGGTTCTGTGCACCGTGTCACCGCGCACTCCCGACCAACAAGTTTGTACCAACGGGTTATATTAAACCTTCGCGTTGGTCCGCTCATAATCAACCGGAAAATACACAGTGAAACGTACCGATGCTTCGCTAACAAGTTGGAATAAATCGCAAAGGAAATTAGTGTAATATTAGTATATTTAAAAAAAAAGAAGTTTGCGTGAGAAAAGCTCGTCGATAAGTTCCGTCGGTGTACAGTGACTACTTAGGCAATTGGATAAACTTGGAATTGATAATTGATCTTACGTGAAACTACTGGATTACAGTGAACACAGTGGAGCAATAATTGCGTTATAGGTTTACGAATATAGTGTCGAGTGCGACGAGTACAGAGTTAATAAACGGAGTATTTACAAGTTTTTAAGCGAAGAGTGCGGTAATTAGCTAAAAGCTTACGACGACGACGATACCACGAAGTGAATGAGCTATTTTGCAAAGCTCTCGTTATCGGTGTTTCTTCTTGATCATCAGTTTAAATCCGTTATACGCCTTTTTCACGGCGTTGCTGTATTCCCGTCGGCAGTAAGCACCTGTACGTCCCGCCAAGTGGCGATCGCCTCTGAAAAGTAGGTTGCTACACACGGTGTACGTGTCCTTGGTGTTTGCTCGATACACGGCTCGATACACCAGCGCGGATACCACACAGTCGAGCTTACAAGCGACGCGCACTTTTACGTAACTCACTATCGTCGTTTACGGTCGTGTGCCGCAAATACCGCGCGAATTTCTCTCCGGGATTGCGCTCACGCGGTTTCCGCGATTGAGATCGCAAGAAATCCACTGGATAACGCATATAAATATATCTGTAGCTTATAGAGTTACTATCGCGCGGTATTCCCGTTATCTCGTGTCTATATAATATATATACGTATATACGTACATGCATGTAATCGTCGTACAGTGTCGTAGCTTTAGGTGTTCACGAATCGGCTAAGAATATCTCTTTAACTTCGTGTGAGGTATAAAACTCGGTTGGAAAAGTGGTTTCTTTCTTAATCGTTAAATCGAGTCCATTATCGTTCGGTTTTTGGAAGCGGCTAAACCTGTTTTATAGCGAGTAGAAAATGGGAGAGGCTCGCGAGTGATTGGTGAAGTGCGATATAAGCTTTCTGCTCGACTTACCGAGGGCAAATAGGATCGAGATCGAGTTGCAAGGACGATCTCAATGAGACACAAGGTCCAGGAGATTCTGTACTCGACAGCTTGAATCTGTTGACGGTGTGTCTTCTCTGTGCGTATGTGTTTGTGTTAGTAAATTGCGCGTGTCTCGTAAAATCAGGGAAACGAGACGCGATAGCCAAGAGCTCGACGCTCTCTGTGTATCTTCGGAAGTTGTGTGTCGTGTGTCGTTTGGCCGCGATGCTCGTGTCAACGTCAAGTACTCGTTAACGCAGTGTCCGAAGACGTGTTGCTGTTGGAAGAGCAACGGGTATCTTCTTCTTGGTGCGTAACGACAGCCGCTCGACGACTGCAGTTCGCAAAGTGTTATCGCGACGTCGACGTGTGTAAGAGAGGAGGAGAGAGAGAGGGCTTCCCTTTAGTGAGAGAGTCGCACGGCACAAAAGTGTTTATTGTTGTTATATTTGTTAAGTGAATTTTGTTAACCAAGTGAATATATTTTGATGATAATGAGAGATCTGTGATCGTGCTCGTTACAACACTCACATTGTGGATTATTATTGGATATACCATAAAGCGCACCGACAGCTGATCAACGGAGAGCCAATTAAACGGCGACACTGTTTATGTGAGTAATCAATGCGATGTGAATAACAAGTTGAAAATGTGTATAATTAAAATGCTGCCTGATATTATTTGGGTTGCTAACGATTCGATTTTTGACAGTTCGATGTACGCGTCGGCATATCTTTGACGTAAGGGAAGATTAAATGTTGACCAATTGTAGAAACTTATTTTACTGAACATCTCGAGTTTTTGGTGTACAAATATAATTTGAGCTTAGGCGATATCATACAGAGATATGATTTATTGCTTGTGATATCCACGGCTACAAATATACTCTCTCGGTTGATATCGTATCAAGGCAACGATTGGCTCCGCAATAAAAATGATGTTGTGTCAACAGTTTCTTCCATTTAAAGGAATGCATACAAATTTCACACAGTCATGCACACAGCAACGACGTATGCAGTCATTAAGTACGTACTAGGTAATTGAAAATAACTTTTTCGATAATGAAATGTTTATTTGATAATCGTATACATTTTTATAACTTCCTGGCGTAATCAAATTTTGTTGTGCTTAAGTTTTCGTACTCAAAGTTTCGTAAACAATTAGTTTCGGTTGTTACGAGAGATTAGTTGTCTACATTCTGAAACTTCTCATTCTAAGCCTCTATCGAGTTTTCCTTCGTCGGTAGAACTGTTTGGTGTAAAAGTCTTGGACAAATTTCCCCAAATAAACTTAACCAGAAGATTATAATTTGATCCTATACTGTAATTGAACAAAGTCGTTTTCCAGTAAATTCGTATTGACGCAATGATGGAAATTAAGTAGCTGCAGGTGTGAAACCTACAAACTCTACGAGTTCATTGAAGAATCAATAAATTCTTAATAACATAGAATCTTCTTTTGTCTGTAAAGTTCGGAATATCTACATCGACGGATACTCGCAATTTCCGTTATCCCTGGGGCTAAATTCTCGCCTTTACTTTCATTCTACGACTTCCACGTGAAATATTCAGCGCTGCCAGAACTCGTAGAGACCATTATCGGAATATCGGCTTCCTCCATATTGTTATTGTCCCGAGAGACCGAGACGTCTTGATTCTTCGTGAGATATGAAATCGTGTACTTATGCCCGCGAAATCGAAATGTATTTTTGTATCTATATACGTATAGTACACAACTCGGAAATAACGCTACGACGATTATTCCTTGTCAAACTTGCGTGCGCTAGTCATCGTCAAAATATCCACATGATTCACGCTCTGCCGCTATTCAATCTACTATGGAGAACGTTTTGCTCATACATTTCTAGAGACGATGGTTTTTTTTCGTGCATAGTACATAGACACCCGCATTGCATAGAATTCACAGTCGGGTATTCGTATCGTGACTTCTAAAAACCTTGACACAACCAGCACCTTTTATGTTGTGCCATTAATTACTAAAATAACTCTACGACGTTTACGTTCCGGAAAACATTTCTACCATACAACGACAATTCCAGAGCGTATTTCTATCGAAAAACTGCCCCTATTGTTAAGAATGTATCCGATAATACATAGATACATGTATTCGATATATCTTTTTCGGGGAATTGGATATACTTGATATATTTTGACTTAATGCGTATATTCTGGAAAATAGACTGAATGTATATGTTTGCGTTTATGTAATGTTTTATATAAAACATGTAATATACTTTTACGGTATGTTCTGCACAAAAAATCACGTTTTGTAGAATTTTTTTCTAAATATCGTAATCGAGTATCCGTTTTTAAAAAAGGGTAGGAATTTGAAACCATCGAAAAGTCGTATAGTTGTTGAATGACGAGACAGGTCAAGATTCAAGATGTTTTTGGGTATCAAGTGGTAACAGTTTTTTTATTGCTGTTGATAGTAGAGTTATGAAGGTGATGGCTTATCGTATGATAGCTTTGTAATGATCGATAATAGGTTATCTAGGTGAACATGTTTTTTCGTTGGGGGTTGATTGAGAGCTGTGAATCAATGCATTGTGATCCGCATAATTACTTTAGATCTTGTGAATAAATCACTTTCAAACGGTTTTTCAGTTTTCATAACCTGAGTTAAGCTGTGAATGTCTCATTAAATTAGTGAGAAGCTTGCGTAGATTAAAAAACAAGCGGCCTATACATTTTTACTATTGATCCAAGTAAATAAAAAGGGTTATTAATTTTTTTTTTAAACCTTGCTCGTCTGTACTATACTTTCCCAAATTCCGATTATAAGGAAAAGTGACTGACAGCTACTCCATGTCAGATAACTGTCTGTTTACCGATGCGTCATGACTTATTAATTACGAAGTTCTCTAGACATACGAAAAATCACACCACAAATGAACTGCAAACAACGTCTGTCTTCAAATATGTGATTTAGATTCTTTTCAAAGTAAAACTATTCAAGATTTCTGACTTGATGTTCGATCAACCGTTCGAGATATCTATCGATGCGACAGATGGCAAATCCAGACCATTTTTACGGCTCACTCGTAAATTTTTCTGATTTAATCTGATTGTCGGTATTTTCATTCAAGGCAGTTCCATTTTTGACTTGAATTTATTTGTAATAAAAAGATAACTCGGTTAGCTTACATTTTACAATAGCAAAGTTTGACATTCAAGTTAGGTCATTTTTTAAATGCGAGACTATATAACACCAACAAAACTATTAATAAACATTTAATGTATAGTTCTTGAATAAGATTTTGTACGTGTCTATCAAGTGAACATTCTTACTTTTATCGACGCATACTTACGGTTATCATTCAGCATTAAGTTATTTCATTATCATAGTGCACTACAATAATTATCATTCATTTTGCCGAGATTATATTCGATATCCAAATTCTCCTTTGGAAATCGTCATCAAAAGCCTAGAAATATTAACCCGGATACTAAATGGTAATTAGTATCGCCTCAGCGTTGTCAAGGTCACTTTTCTTGAATTGTACTTCAAACCTCGTGGAAGATACGAAGTTCTGATAGGCGCCGACATTGAGAACCCATTGGACAAAACCGTTACGCCGCGCGTATAGCAGTGACGTGTCTCGAATACACGCGTCACATTATTCGCAGTATAACATGAAAGTAGAGATTTGTTGTACTTTGGATAGCGACGACATAGTTGCAACGGTTCGTAAAGCCTGTGATCGTGATGTGAGCGAGTGACCGCCGTTGCGTGTGTCATAACAAAGACGATGGGCAGGTCGAAGAGGGACGCGCGCGATCGCTCCTCAGTACGTAAGATAATTACCTCTTTGACGAGGAATTAAATTGGTTGAGTGAGCGGCCGAACAGCCAGCCAGCCAGGCAAGCCGCTCGCTTGCCTCGGTATCTTGGCAACCGACGCCAAACTCTAATGTTACGGTCGCTATAAATCCACTCGGGGATCTCGGCGTTCTCTTCTACCTATAGCATCGCGGTATACAGTGGATATATAGTGTAGCGGTATTATAACAGCAGATAGGAGTTAGTATTAGAGTTGTCGGTTATGCGGACGCTCCGTTGTATTATACTGTAGCCCACTTTGATTTCGCATTCAAGAGGCGCTCTCCCGTTATTCATAGACGGCTTGTATACGTTTTGATAACAATTACCCGAGATCTGCGGTCTTCAGTCATTTCAACGGGACATAATAGTTTTTTTTCTTTTTTTAATCACGAATATAAAAGTGCTATGCAAATGCACTTAGGAGATTTTATGGACAAAATCTCCGCGATGATAACTAGCAATTCGCGGCATTTTATCATCGAGATAATCTGTCAGGTGTTTAAGTGAAGCGCCAACATATTTTCACACTACTTTATCTTCAAGCTACTTTTAGGCTTTGATAATGTGATTTATGCTTGGAAATATTGTTTATCTTGTTAGTATCTATAAAAACAAAATGTTTAGCGATTATGTCTGTGTCGATTGAATAATAATTTCGTCAATGTAGTTCTCCTAAAAGTCAGATGTTTTCAGATTTTTCGATTGCACAGTGTAACTGCTTTGCATTGTAAGAGTCGTTCGGTTAAAAAAATTAATTTCTAATGAAAAAAACTAAAAAAATAACGTAGCACCAGAAATTCAATTGAACATGATTTTATTCGTAGTTAGTCAAAAGCTCAAATTTCGTTTCTCACGTGGTCATGATTATAGAATAAAACATTATAAGATAATTAACCGACAAATGTTCTATATTAAAACCCAATTGCGTCATATAACTCTTCAGCTGTCAGTTGGAGATTATGATATTGTTCATATTCATTTAGTATATTGCTGAAATGAGCGATTACTTCGATAATATGTCAATTTTCTTAATGATTACTTTGCGAAGACCAGTATTGAAGGACAGGTACGAAGCGGGTTGCTAAGAGCGGACATGGAGGGATGGTAAGGGGGGAGGAGATATGAGAGAGTGAGCGGAAAAGGAAAGATTTTTGATACTTGGCGTCGCGACGCTACCGCGTCTCTTGATCGATTGAACACGATTTTATTTGTAGTTATTCAAAAGCTCAAACATGGTTTCCCACCTGGTCATGATTACACTGAGAGAAAATTATGGTATTAGTAACCATAAAGTGACAACTATTCATTCGTAGTTGGTAAAAACATAGTTGTTGCCATTTAATCAGTTGTCACAACTACTTTTATAGTCACCGTAACTATAAAAGGACTAAAAACCAATAGTTGTCAATTTATGGTTAACTGTACTGTGACGATTTCTCTCACTATATACAATAAAACATCATAAGATAATTAACCGACGAATGTTCTATATTAAAACCCAATTGCGTCATATAACTCTCGAGCTGTCAGTTGGAGATTATGATATTGTTCATATTCATTTAGTATATTGCTGAAATGAGCGATTACTTCGATAATATGTCAATTTTCTTAATGATTACTTTGCGAAGACCAGTATTGAAGGACAGGTACGAAGCGGGTTGCTAAGAGCGGACATGGCGGGAGGGGAAGGGGGAGAGGAGATATGAGAGAGTGAGCGGAAAAGGAAAGAGGAATAAAGGTATGGTGCGCGTGGCCGCGGCGGTGCGGCTTCGCTTGTTACGAGAATTGATCTCAAGCTGTTCCAGTAACCTCGTTATTCGCTCGATCGTAGTGCACACACACAAAGCTACTATCCTTGTAGAATATTAACTGCTGGTACACACCTTTATCCCGAACCTCTTTACTCGACTCACACGTTGTCGTTCTTCGCGAGTTTGACGTAACTCTAACCAATATCGTATACCTTATTCACGAAACCTGTTTTCGTCAACCCCTCATCGATGGAATATATAGAGAAGCAATTTCGCGAGACCGAGTCTCGACGCCCGCGTTTATTCTCAACGATCGAAGCATCGTGAAATTCAAATACTATTGTCCTCTCGTCTGGCAAATGGAATCTGTTAGGTTTGTAATGATAGATTTTCAATATGTGTGTTCGAAGCTCTCTTGAATGGGAAATCTAATCAAATTTGTACTCTACAAGTGACATTTCATGAATACAAGTTGTAACGTTATTTATTAAAGTTTTTCGATTATACTCTACTGTTGATCGGTGTGGCGATAAATGTGATAACGACTCATTAAATTGATTGTAACAATTCGATTATTTTTTGATACCCGTTATTTATCAAGATTGTAGCATAAATAAGTTTAATTTTTTTCATACCGTAAATACATGTTATACATTTTGTTTATCAAGGGAAGAGGTTGCTCGACTTTTAAGCAAGATTAACGCTTTACAATGGATACAAGGTCAACTTTGGTAAAAAGAAATACACAATTTCTATCGAGGTTTGAAAAGTTTGGTCTTTAAGAGTGATTATCTGATAATCGGTAGCGACTTACTGAGAAAAAAATTTGGTATTGGTTATTATAAAATATGACAGCTGTTTATTTAAGTCCATATGACGATTTATAAAAATATAGCTGAAATAACAGATCTAGCGTCGATCGGATAACAGTTGTGTCACATAAATAAAAAATAGTCTCTCGTTGGCACATAATACCGCACTTGTCATATTATGCCCAACTAACTATTCCATTGGAACTCACTAATAGCTTAGAATGGGTTATTTCGTAAACAGTTTTTTATGCAATCATTTTCATATAATCGAACCTTTTGCAACAATGGTTGCGGATTTTTCATATGCCTAAAGGTTCATAGAATCGAATCATGAGAGGTATTTGTTTATCGTACTATTCTAGTGAACGTGAAGGTCCATCAGAAAAAAGAGCTACACACTATATTTCACTCTATTCTATTGGCTTCGCGCGTGACCTTCATTCACGGCCATTTTGGATGGCCAACGTTCAAAGCTGCGATAAGGTTCAACGTTGCATAGATGTCTGACACAATAATACACGGTAGCGTACGTTTATTACCGTTATTACTTGTATTTTTGGATACATCGACACTATGAGTTCGCTGAAACGGAAGGCGTCAATTCTATGCTGCGTCGTAAATTGTAATAATACCTCGGTAAATTCACCGAGCGTTAACCGTTTCACTACGAGCTACGTGGACCTAGCACCCGATTTAAAGAAATCTTAATTTCCTTTTTTAATCTTACAGATTTTCGTATGTAGGTGTTTGTAGTAACAATTGTAGTAACGAAATAATTTTTACTGCAATGGACTACGTGCGAAAGTCTAGAAGTTTAAAAAAAGAAAATTGAGTTACAATTATAGTAACGAAATGATTGTTACTACAAACAACTACATACGAAAATCTATAAGATTTAAAAAAGAAAATTAAGATTCCTCTGAAATACTTTGAAAATTCATCGAGTACGAGCATAAATATTTTTTTCGGAAAACTTCCGATGAAAAATACGTACGTTGGGATTTTTCTGATCGAATTCGGTAAGCCATTAAAATGTAAAATTTATATTTTCAATTGAAAAATAGAGTAGACGATTCCTTTCGTGAACGATGAGCAAGAAATTTCAAATTTGGTCTTTCTCTTTATTTCAGTATCGTGAATTGAATTATGAAAAAAAAGCAGCGCGCAGAATATAAAGATTTTCGTCCGATATTGTTGGAATAACCCGTATAGATTGCCTGGAGAATTTGTGCAGACTATATATGCCCTATTATTTACATATGTCGATTAATTACATATGTCAGACCTGATATAATGTTTTTACTTGGAGCTTGCGGACAAAAAATAAAAAATAAATTACAACTAGCGGATCTCCATCGACTATCCCGTTGCATTTCGATTGTCGTGTATCACATTACGAACCTCGGTATCGCAGATTCCATGGACGAATCACAGCGCACGTGTGCAACGACGAGCTCGGAGGAGAGGAAGGTGACTGGCTTTCATTACTCGCCGCGCAGATCCCGCCAAGTTTTACTTACCACGCCAGCGCAGACCAGTCGAGGTCGTGCTGTTAGCGCAGTGGTTGCCGCTATAAGTCACGTCCAAACTTTTCGTATTTACATGATCGATAGGAAATGCATTTAGCCCACGTTGCACCGACGCTTAACGAGAGTTTTATTTGGACAGCCAAGATTTTCACGTGCATTTTTACCTCGTGAATATCTAATCGGAAGCGAGGAAGAACCGTTGATGACGAATGCAAACATGGCTATGAAATTATTTAATTACACAGAAAGGTTCATCGATTCGTATTATTTTCTCAGGCATTGACTGCATTTGAATTTTCATTGTACAACCGCAAGAAGCAAAAACATCGAAGCACGTGTTGAAATAATTAGTGCGATTTTTAGTTTGTATTTCTATCGTCGTTGATGTAAATATGGAAGCAGAATGAATGAATATATAATCAAACAATATATAAATGAAAATAAAAATCACTGCGTATTATAACCGAACGAAAAAAGACAACGAAAAACATTGAACAATTTACGAGCGGTCACCCATCCAAGTTACAGTCCTTAAAAATACTGCTTAACTCAGATTTCAACCCACGTTGAATGGTTCCAAATCGTTAAATGTTGCTAGAATAAGTAGATGAAAAGATTAATAAAAATAGGTGTCGATGATTCTATTTTTAGTTAGCCACTTTTGCGAAATTCATGTAAACAATGTCAACTGTATAATACAGCAGAGTATAATCCTCGGCGTTGACTGGTTAAAATACGTCTATTATAAACTCAACTTACTAGAGCGCCAGTCATCGTCGATCTCTCGTTCAGACTGGCTATACTTTCAATCATCGATCCGACTATGAATCTGTGTGGGTCGAACAACCCGCGCGAGCTCACAGAACGTTCTCTCGAAAGTGTGCGTCATCGTGTTGTCATGCTGCATCATCGCAATTGAATTTCTGAAGGTTGACTTCCAGAATACTGTTCAACTAAACATTCTGTTGAATTCAATTCCGACTCTTTTCATTTTCAATTGTTTTTTAACCTACTTTTTTCTGGCCAGTATAATTGTCATTCTCTAAAATTATTCAATTTCTTCATGTACAATTTTGAAAAAATCGAGAAAACATTTCTTTCACATCCCTTAAAATCGACATTAAGTAACATTTTTAATCTCGGTCCATGAAATTTATCCGTATAAATGGAAACTGTAAATAAAGGAGCAACGACTCGTCACGAACAGAATGAAGAAGACAATGTATAATTAGAGTGATGTAGATATAGCATTTTAAAACGAAGGCTACAACTCCATCACTATTGTTAAGTGAATTGAGTTTATTTCGGGATTTTCAGATATCGGAATTTGTGGGTATTGCAAGCGTTCGATATTCGATTCGTCGGTGTTCCACTGATTGGGGTTTTTAAATCCTGATTGATACCCTCTCGAGACAATAAACATGAGCGTTATTTAAATGTTTTGCATTTAGGACTATAATTACCCAACAGATGGTATCGCTGCATAAAACATCATTGAATTTGCTTGTCGAGTTTATCGACGTCAATATTAAATAAACGCTCAGTTTAGAACAGTAGGTTGAAAAAGAAAGTACATAAAAGGAAAACACATTCATCGTTTCGCTGCTCTTACAATCTCCAAATAACTCCGTAATTTAATATCGCTGCACGTTTTCCCGTTTGTGCAGCGGTCAATTTTTGTCTAATATCGACTCTTTTCCAGTCGCTTTTTCGCTATTCACTAGATATTGGAAATTGACGCTAAGCATAGCACACGTTTTTTTAAACTCAATCGTTTCATTCTCATATTCTGAGGTTTTACACACAAAATAATATACTCGGCAACTTTTCTCCGAGATTCTCAGTAATGTCGCATCTTAAAAGACAAAAGTTGTTATTTTATGGACAGCTATTGTATATCGAGGACAATGCTATTTTAACCCATCTCAGTTTGACCTTAACTGAGTTGAATCTTTCTATCAGTCCTATAGAAAATTTAATGTGCACGCAAACCAAGAAAGGAATGCGTTGAAACCGTATCATTAACGTCAGCATTCTATTTATCAACTTGAACCAGTGCTGAATTCTAAAATAAACATTTATGATATATTTTCGTATACTGTTAATTCTGACCATCTCTACTATTAATTTCTCCACCATAAAATGAACCGGCACCCGTTTAAAATTATAATAGTGCGCAACTGATAATAGATTTGGGGTAAGCAAAGACATAAGTAGTTGGTTTGTTAGACAAACTAACAGTAGAGTTATAAATGTCCCATTATTCATAACTGGAATACTGATATTTAACATGAATGAGGCTGCAAAATAGTTGATAAATAAGTCATAAAAGAGTTAAGCACGATATAGTGGGCAAAAGATAAAACAAATACCTAAGTTTAACTGTCCGGTCGTTGATGTCGTCGTCGGGTAAAGGCAGACAGTGTTACAAAATTGTTCGTGACTAGCGAGAGTCACGGTCGATGCGTCGAATATGTATACAAACAACGAGCGAAGCTCCGGCATACGTTTATGACGTGTTTTACGATAGACGGCTCGCAGAGTGCATGGCAGAATGAAGGACAAAAAAAAGCAGAAAAAGTTGAAACGACGGCCCGAACGCCGAGAGGGTCTGGCATGTAGCTCACTCCGTGGGGGTCGTTGTGGCTAATGTCACTTGCCATATATTCTACACATTCATGCGTTATATGCGACTCAATGTATTTTTGGGCTAACCAAATATTCTATGTTAGTCTTCACGAACGTCGCACTGTTATCCTCAATAATCGTCTTGTGGACTGCACCTATTTTTAGCTTTTCTAGCAATCGATAACCTCGATCTTACCTCTATATAAACTTATACCTATTTATTCTCAAGTTTGTGAACCTTTGTAATTTGATAAACGCTTATGGGATAATCAACTTAATTCTATAACCAATGTCCACTGGTTTTATGCTTAACGCTGTCGTGGTCAAAATTGTTATCAGAATTTAACGTTTGCGGATAAGGATGATGGATCTTTGGAAAAGTAACGATAATTGACATCATTGTAAAAAAAGTTAGCGTTTTTACGATACAAATGTACATCAATTTTGTATAACGCGGTATAGAAAGGCGAAATTAATATGTTCTCATATTAAAGTTAATACACATCAATGGATTTCGATAATCCGGCAATTGAGAATGATATTATTGTGCAATGTGGTCCATTGATTGTGTCGTAATCCTGTGCTCCAGCCAATCAGAGCGTTTTTAATCGATCGGCCGGTCAAATAAAAAAACTACAGGTTTTATTTACGTGTATTAACATGTTACAGTCACAAATTTTTTTTTTTAACACTGTAGATTATAATGGTGAGAATAATTCACCATAAATTCATATTTCAAAAACCAACAAGGATTTACGAATCAGTTCACTTTACATACATTTTTAAAAACACTAGTAGCAGTAGTACAAGATTTTTATTACCCATTCCAACAGAGATCGTGTGCACGGTTATGTGCGAATTAATATAACGTTTTCGAGCGCTGCCCTGGTTAAACGGCCATCGACCGGGGTCATTCAGCCCATTTTTTAGTATTATTTTAGAATTTTTGTTAGATGTATAACGGCTATCAATATGCGAGCGTATAGTTACAAATTTGGTTTAGTTTGAGCTGTGAATTTATTGTGCATTATTCATCGTGGATAGTATTTGTAGTATTGTCTGAGTTCGCAGTTTGTTTTTCGGTTTAACATATGGTGTTCGTGTGTTACATAGCAAAGCGATTGATTCGAGGTGTTGTTATCCGAATTTGTTTTTCAAATCGCTATTTCATGAGAAAAATCATTCCATTTCAGCAGTAATTCTAATCATGATAGAAGTCGAAATTTTGGGTGAGCAAAATCTGATGAATTTGGACCAATAATGTTCGACAATTGGGTAATCGATTAGGTGTTACGTAGTGAAGATATATGTCACCCAAATCTTGTCAAGTCGCATGATAAAATATTCCGGATTGGAATAACTGTGAAATCGTATTCGGTAAATGAATTAAGAGGCGCGTTATAAAAGTTCCAATATCAATCCGAGGCTCGATCATGTATAAACGCTGCGCGCTGTGTCTCCCGTTATCGATCGTTCCAACGGTAAGAAAACTTCCTAAAGCGACATGATTATATATTAATCCACCAAAGTTCTCGTATCCAT
Source organism: Tromatobia lineatoria (assembly GCA_949699805.1). Lineage (NCBI taxonomy): Eukaryota > Metazoa > Arthropoda > Insecta > Hymenoptera > Ichneumonidae > Tromatobia > Tromatobia lineatoria. The sequence goes on from OX453036.1 coordinate 22,174,667, forward strand.
TCACCGTCGAAGTTGTCACAAGCCATACGGCCAACGGGAGCTACGACACGACTCTCGTAACTACGCCGACGATGGAATTTCGCTCGATAGTTCACAGCACCGTTACAAGCACGTAGTCGCGATGGAATATTTATAAATGTTTGAAGAGGCCTGTTGGCGCGACGGACGAGCGCGGCCTCGCTCAAGAGCCTCCCCGGGAGTTCGGAATATCCTGATTGGTGATCCAGTGCGCACGCGTGTACGTTCCACAGTAAAAACTAAATGACAAGGCTTTGGACAAATAATTTAAATTATTTTACCCAAAGTTCATTTTACAATAAAATTTCTAATGTGAACTTACAAACAATAATAATAATAACATATTATTACTACAAAATGAACGAACTACAAAAATGCTCAGACAACCAAATGGTGTCACTCTCTTTCAATTTTGTAAAAATAATAATCGCTAAGTAGAAAATATTATTTTAAAGTTATACATAAATTTTATAAGTTATACTTATATATACTTATAGTTATATTTATGTATAACTTATTCAAAATATTTTGTACTTAGCGATTGTTATTTTTACAAAATTAAAAGAAAGTGACACCGTTTGGTTATCTGAACATTTTTGTAGTTCGTTCATTATGTTGTAATAATATATTATTATTATTGTTTGTAAATTGACACAGATTTTTTTAAATGACTTTCCAAGTTTAAAAAGAACATCGAAGGATATTTTTTAAATCTGCCTGATTTAAGGAAGCAATCATTACGAAAACCACTTGTACTAAATAACTTTTACCTGTTCTTTATTTTCAACAAAATAACCTGTCTGTTTTTTTTAGTTTTCGTACTTGTCTACGTTGCGAGTCACTTCACCGCGGGTATTTCCACCAGGATATAAATCGCCGGACGGTTTTAGGTCCCTGAAGGGACGATAAATGCCAGACACTCGAGTTTCCGACGTCTCGTTCGAGTCTTCGGTTTCTGTCTTATGTGTTGTATAGGACAGTCCAATACAAAACATTCTCACTATTGAGTCCTTGGGAAACCTTCTTCCGTCCTTATGGCTTATCGTTCCTGTGTCGAATCTCGAGAGTTCAACTCCCTACAGAGTTTATCTTAATCTCTCTCATTTCTAACTGTTTCGGAACAATGTTTTTCGCATTCCCGTAATTCCAGAGCATCTACACAAGATCCATCTTCGATTCAAAACTTACTTCGAAGACAATTTGTTACGACGGAATATGAATCGTACGGATCCATGTTAACGTGAATTCTCACGATCTTGAGTCGACTTATTGACTCATCGTTGACCGTTGTGATACAAAGATATATTTAACGATGCATTCTTTGAGTTGAAAAATTACAAATATAAAGAAAAATAATTTTTTACTTTTCTTTAAAAAAAAAAAAAGTGTTTGCTTGACAATTATAAAGATGAATAATTTTGATAATGATATTGATAATAATAGCGCGCGCGTCATTAACTAGATTTCGGTTCAAAATTGACTTTTATATTATTGAATTTCGCATTAATTACAGTTCCAATAAACTGCAGAATTATCAATTTAGCAATTAACCACTTTGCGGCAGATGTTGTTTAATTAAACTAATGTTGAAATCTGGTTTATTTCGTCGTCAGGTGTTACCTTTATAACCTTCATGAACACGTATTCAAAAAGATCTCATTACCAAAAATCGTTTTTAAACACAGTGCCAAAGGTCTGAACGTGCAAATGGCGCATTTACATATCCAAGAATAATAATTCTACCAGGTCACAACTCTGACGGAATATAATTTTCCAGCTGAACTCTAATTTAACGTCAGGTGACTACTTAACCTCATTTAAAAAGGAAACGAAATTTTACAAGATAAAATCAACCAAGCAGCACAACCATTTTTTATTCATTGGTTGAACTATAAGGAGAATACAAGGAATCAATATTGATCGACTCCTATCCGATATTTTAAGAATTAGTAAAGCGGAGTTAAAATCACACCATCAATATTTTCGTTTGACAATCTGTAATAAAATCGCTATTAAATCAGCAAAATTATTTGTTCACTGCTACAATTCCCCAATGCGTTGTTATCTGAGCCGACGCTTTTTATCTCCATTTGTAATTTTTACTCTCGGCACCAACGTTCACCAATGCATTGGCATAAATTGCTGTGTATGCGGCATGACCGGGAACGTAAAAACATGGTGCATCGATAATATCCCTCTGGCATGAAACATTTGCACAACAACGTCGCTTGAATAGAAGCAAATGGAGGGATGGACGATGAGCCAGGTGCATCTGGGTTCATATGCGTGGGTATTGGACGGTTCAGCAGACGAACCACATGCACATAAATTTCAAAGCAATTCTCTCCCTAACGGCAATCTCAATGTCAGCAATTTTGTATTGAAACCGACTGGCTTCTCTAATTAACAAGGGCCTACCTCATTTTTCACTTACCTATTTTCGCTGATAAGTGACACATATTAATTAGTTTGTAATGCTCGGGAAAAAGTTTGGGAAAGAGTAGATATTGGCATTATGACTGGACTAACCAAGTATCGAAGAGAGAAAATATATGGTGATGTCCGGGAATCGAACGCGGATTATTCAGGTACTGAGTAAGCGCGCTAATCACTTCGCTAATGTCACCTATGTATTTCTCTCATTCGCATCTTCTCCTTCAACGCATATGCAATGTAAGGCTGTCACAAGTTATTATCCTTACGGCTTATCATTCCTGTGTCGAATCTCAAGAGTTAAATTATTTATAAACTAATTTTTAATGTTGGACACTTTTCTTAATGAAAACGGCAAATAAACAATATGATTTTGAAAAATACACCTGAAAACGTACAACATGTAAATGCATATTTCTTTCATAAAATAAAAATGTAACATGCGTTTCTAATGCAATTGTGATATGTAGCTAACATTTCAAGAAATGAATACTGAAGAATACGCCATTTTAAACAGCTTCATCTGCAAAGCAAAAATATGCTACATTTGACAGTTAAAAGGTTAAAATTATGAAAACGCCACAATCACAATTACGGTAACTATGGAATGTAACTATCAAAATAATCTCATGAGTTAACTTCCGTTTATATATTCCGATGTCCCACAAAATTTTCTCGAAGCGTAAAAAAAAAATTCTCATACATTCCGTATACATACTGTAAAAAAATGTCCTCCATTCATAAAACACACCTAGAATGATTGATAACAGGTTGAAGTGTCTTTTCCTATCCTGACGTACCTTACGAATGGCCACCGTTATTTGACGTCAACAAAAAATAGGAAATCGCTCGAATGAAAATCTATAAAGAGCCCATCGTGTTCGCTCCAGCGATTGAGTCTGTCTCGCCCTCTCCGTGTTACCGTTTTTTTTTCTCTCTGGGATTGAATTCGTTGTAATGTCGGGACGTGTCTCGGCTGTATAGACAGCTTGTGGCATTTACAAGAGAAAAAGCGACGAAGCGCCAGAAGGAAAGAATTCTCGACACTGTTCGATGTGACGACGATACTCTGTGGTGCTCGTTTCGGTACAGGGAATGCTTCCAAGTGGGGAAGTGACGTGGGAGGAGATCGTGAACGAGGGGCGAGAGGTTGTAATAAAGGATCCGTCGACCCTCGAAAAAACCTTGCCGCTCGGCACCCCGAAACTACCCGGGACCACCGACAGCTACCCTGAACCTGTAGCCCGGTCGTCTCCTCTTCGTGTACGACCCGTCGGCCTCTGCTGCTGCTGCTGCTTCTTCTTCCACCACACGCGCATCCCCACCAATCGCTTCTCCTGCTCCGCTCTATGGCTTTTGCTTCTGCTTCTCCCGCTGAGTTATCTCCGGCGCGAGAAACGAGTTTTCAGCGTTAGAACGTGTTGCCAGTGTGTTAGAGCTAAATACGGGTTAGTTCGTTTCGTGGTAGCGAGGAAACTGTGCAGCAGTGGAAGTTTTGAGGAGAACAAACAGAAAAGGAGAGAAATAGCGAGAAAAATATAATGTTAGGTTTAATAATCACTGAAATGAATTATTTTCTGTATCACTCGCATGAAAAGTTGATTTGTTCGGGCCTCTAGCGCGTGGCGAAAGTTACGTTTATTGGATAGGCATGAAAAAAAGTGCGAATGAGCAAATTGTACAGGTTACATTGAAACACACCTTTTCTTTAACTAGTTAGGATTTTGCACACTTTCGCCACGCTGCAGACGTAAACAGGAAAAGTTTTCGTGCATTTGGTACAAAAAATGTTGTGTGATACTCGCACGAAAAGCGGTCTCTGCCGGCGGTTGCGAAGCAGGCACTACTAACCTCCTCTCGAGCTGCAAACGTCACTTGGATTCGCCTCTAGCGACCAAATTGTCAACCTTCAGCGAAAAGACCGTGTTTTTGCACTAGTAACATACTGCATTCAACATACTTTTTACCCATAGTGAAAATTTCATGTTTAATTCATTCCGTTTAGTTAGATTTGGAATTCAGTTAGGTACTTTCGACCTTGACATGTTGATGTATTCGCGAGTTCCAGAGATTGTTATTTATATTTATAAAGTGAAAGTATTAAGAGGATAAACTGCGAAGGGTATTTGTGGGTCAACATAATGTGTGTTCGGGTCTAAATACAGGTTAGCTCTTTTCATGGTAGCAAGGAAATAGAAATCAGCGGCTAGCGCGAGTAGAAATTAAGCAGTGACACGAAGAGGGGAAAAAATAGTGAGAAAATAGAACAACATATCTCCAGGTTCAATAAATATATAAATAAATGATTATCCAATCAAATCTATATTCTACGTTTTACATCCTTACTCTGTTTAGTTAGATTAGCAATTCAGTAACTTTTACCTAAACTCGTGAATTCTCGATTTTTAGTGCTCGCTATTTATTTTAAGAACAGAAAAGAACGATAAAATAAAAAGTGAGAATTTACACACGGAAGCAATCATCATACCACAATACTTGATTTAAGCGGGTGAGGGCACAAAAGTTTTGATTCTCAAACAGTCTGTGAATTCCGTCTACGGTTGTCAATCGAAAATTGACAGACTGTTTACAAACACAGCTAGGATGTATAAAACGCTGTAGTACATTGTGATTTGAAGAAAATCCGTTTACAAACAATTATATGATTATAATGGCAAACTTATATATTTATCTTTATTATAAATGCAGTCGTATAGTTGCAGCGATGCAAATACGCGAGAATATTATACGTCACAGTTTGAGGAAGCGAAGAACGAGATAGAAGTTATGCCGTAGTCACTGCCGCTACTCTACATCGCGTTCGTACACGAGTTTACTTCGCTTTACTGCCGGCGTTCCGCCTTCTTCGTTCCCTCGGCTCACGCTTCCCTTTCCCCATCGTTCTCTCGTTCTCTCATTCTCTCATTTTCCCTTGTGTTACTCTTTGCCTCCGTGATGTACGTATGTATCCGGGGCATTGTACACTTCTTTCGCGCTAAACGAGGCGCAGTCACGTCGAGCGGAAAAGCACGCGCGCACCATGCTAAATGAAAGAAAACGTGGATCCCATAGTGCCAGGATACGGAACCCCATTTTCGCACAAACTCATCTCTACACCATTATTTTTATACAGATTTTCACTACACAAACCCAATTCAACCAGACGGAAATGCAAAAATATACACATTGGTACAGAGAGCAACAATTAATTACACTCTGACGTTTGATCCCAACGTACTTGAAATGAAAAAAATCCTTTCATCCCGTAGTGATAGCGACGGAACCTCGTTTTCATACGAACTCATGTCCACACGATTATTTTTATACAGATGTTTATTACACAAACATAATTCAACGAGACGGAACTGCAAGAAAAACATTGGTACGACGAAACTATTAATTACATTCTAACGTTTGATCCCAACGTCCTTAAAATTAAAAAAAAAACTTCCATTCCATTCCATAGTGACAGCGTTGGAACGCCATTTTGGCACAAACTCATCTCCACTCGATTATTTTTACACAGATTTTGACTACACAAACGTAATTCGATGAAACTGAACTCAGTAAGTGTCACATATGATGTATATGAAACATATTAGACCATGATGCAACAATTAGTTGCACTCTAACGTTTAATCCCAATGGACTTGATGAAATGACAAAATAAGACGAATAAAAAGTTTCATTTTGTGAATGATTACAGACTTTTCTCGTTTTTAATTGAAATCCTCTTTCTCGGAGTTGTGAAACTCGACCCGTTTCGCGTCGTGTATAATGCCGTCGTATTCGTCCCACTTGGGAGTTTCTAGACACGTCGAGAGACGCGCTGTTCCACGATTCCTTCAAGCTATAGGTATACTTAGTAGTATTCTGTGCGAGTTTGGCCGCTGTCGCATTCAGAAAAATTATTATAGTCCATGTGACTAGAAGAATAGATTTTTTAAAAGATTTTAGTTCATCCATGTTATGGCTTCCATTGTCTTTTCGCACTCTTCCTTCTACACGGCGAAAAAAATTCTCATTGAATCAAGGAAATCTTTACCAACAAAATAAAATACTTAAATTTAATACTATCTCTCATTCAAATGATCTCAAACTCAATGAAAAGTAATGACGTTGAATCGAAAAAACATTTCTTCAAACCAATGAACCATTTTTCATCGATTTAAGAGAACTCATCTTCGAGACACTGAAGCGATAAAACAACTTGTCGCTAAACAAATAGAAGCACGGCAGAGGTCACAAATAAACATCGCCAGCCGCTTGTGCGTTTCTCTCGGTTTTTCGCTTTCAATGACGCGACTAACGTGATGTCGCTACCATCGGCAGACTGAGCGCCACCGAATATATCATTTCTTTGAATCGAGGAAACTTTTTTTTCATTATATGTTCAATAAGTAAACGTTTCTTTGAAATTCGGATGCGGCATTTCGGTGATAACAAAGAAATGATTCGTTGGAATCAATGAAGAAGAAATTAATGGGCTTATTTATTTGAGGTCAATGAAATCTTTTTTCTCGGCGTATCATTTCCTATCCGCACTTCACTGAACTAATTTAACTTCCAATGTTTACGCAGCTGACTCAGGCAATACATCATTTCTACAGAATTCGATTCTACACGTCGCCGACTTTACACGACATTAATTGTCACGGTGATCAACTGTTCACGTAATCAACTCTCTAGATGCCTAAACTTTATACGAGCAGTATTCTACACGGGTACAACTGTCACAGGCTAAATTCACGACGGCCGTACCTTTAACGGCCCTTATTCGATCGACAGAGGTACCAATGCCATGTGTAAAATTCGCCACGGTCTTAATTCAACATATAGGCGATTCTACACCATCACGAACTGACATCGAATCAACGAACGATGTTTAAGCACAAGATCATCAGCACCGTATGATTAAATGTGAGTTAGTGACTGAGTAAATTTTACCAGATAATCGGAACTGGTGAATTTGATTCGTGACACTTGTACTCGTGTAGAATATTACCCCGACTTAACTACGATGTATGCAGTTACATCAAGGGAACGAAAAAAGAAAACTCAAATGCTGAAGTTGCAAATCCAAAATGGCATAGATTGATAAAAATTTCCACTCGGCAAGCAAAAGAACTGAAACATTTTTATAAGTGAAATTTCTTTCTGTTCCCAAGTTTATCAATGCAAATTATTCGCTTGTTCTGCACTTGTATGTATTCATGTAGATTTCTCCACCGCTAGACAAAGTTATTTTCGAAGAGACTGTTTTTCTCCATAAGACCTTTCGTTCAGAGTACAGAAATTTTCATTTCGAAATAATTCACAGGTACAAAAAACTACTAACGAAATCGCTACGCAGGTAAAATCTTTGTGAAAAAAGTGAGTATTTTCATAGCAAAAGCAATTTAGTCCAGACGTAATGAAACTCTACAAACCAAAATGAGAACAAATATTTACAGCTTCACAGTGAAAAAAAAACATTGCTTTTGAAAAACTGCTACTTTTTATGGTTGCTCGGTGGTATTTTTTGTTTGTGAGATTAACGTTTTGAAATCAACATAGCATGAGTTTTCATTTCGTGTAATTCGTTCGTAAATTTCATATAACCTCGGCGAAGTGAACCCGTTAAAAATTTCTCAACGTTTTTAACAGTGCATGTGGCTGAATTTAATACCGGCTCCTTGAATGTATACCTTTTGGTGCTGTTGCCAGAGAAGCAAGCATGGAAGTGGGGGAAGAGGAGCGAACGAGCAAGAGCAGTAGACGAAGGCTCGCCGCACTGATCGTGACGCAAATGCCAAATATATATTCGTGGCACGGTCCGTCGCTAGAGTTTGCGTGTAAAGAAAGCCAGCGGAGTCGCGCGAGGAGGTCTCGTTGCGCGGTCGATACGCGTTCCCGCGCTGCTCTCTGTCGACGAGAAACCTCTGTGCGTGATACCGCGCGTACGCCTTTCAACTCGACCAACAACTTTAGAGAGTTGTGTGCACCTGAAATATGAGATAGGCACACAAGCTTTGCCGGTGCAGTGACGATTATTACACTGGGAGAAAATATTTCATTGACGGCAAAGAAATGGCTGGTTTGATTATTTTTTCATTGATTTCAACGAAATATCTGTTTGATTTCAATGAGATGCACTTCAATTTTGAAGAAAACATTTCATTGCCTGTAAAGAAACATTTACTTAATGGGCATAAAATAAAGAAAGAATTTCATGGTTTTAAAGAAAAGTTTTCATTGACTTGATGAAAACATATACTTGATGGCAGCAAGTGCTGGGAATTTCGTCGTCCAGTGTTAACCGCCTATAGGGCTGTCTCTCTTGCACCTAACCTCACTTTTTTTTTTCGGTTCTCCCAAACGAAAGGCTTCGAGTTTCAAGGAGCCAGTAGTGTAGCCAATTCTTGCCATACTTGAAAGTACATGTTGAATTACAAATTTCAAATTTAACGTGAACTTCGTTAATCTTTAAAAAATGTTCCGAATATGTAGGATAAAAAAATAGAAAATTATTGGGTATTTTATAAAGTACTTAAAAAACCTGAAAAATATTTTAGTGTTTAAAATACGTATTTAAAATACATAATGTATTTTAAATACTGCCCAGCTCTGACCTGTAGTAGGTATCTTTACTTAACTACTTCGGGGCGACCCAAATCCAACTTGCGGCCGGTCTGCCTCCTACTTAGAAAAGTTTGCTTCGTCCTGCGAAAGCGCTTGTCACGGTACATAAAATTGATCGAGGCCACGAGACGAGAGGGTCTCCCGGCCAAGTGCCGGCGAACGAACGAACGAACGAGCAAACGTGAGGGTGAGGGTGCCGACCGACGTGGATTAACGAGAGGCGGAGGTGCGGAAATTCGAAAGATCGATCGAGACGCCGCTATCTTCCTCGCACTTTCCCTGCAAAAGATTTTCCAGTCTCTCGCGATTCCTCTTACATGAAATTGCTCGATCTTCTCAATCGCCAGCTATTTTCCACTCTGCTCGTTAAACTTACGACAATATTTTACTAGTTCACATTAGAAAAAGCATTAAATTCCAACTATTCTACGTATTCGCCGGATCAGCGAAAAAACTTGTCAGATAAATTCATCAACTTCATCTCTCAGAAATAATTTCTTCCCTCTTAATACGCTGAAGAAGCGAGTGCTTCTCATTTTTTCGACATCCTAAAAATTAATTTTCTTTCACTTCTATGCATTGTGAATATAACAATAATCACTATGTATCATCTCGATAATATAAAAACTTTCATGAAAAAAATCCTCAAGAGTTACCAGATTTTTTTCTTTATGTTTTCAACTGTAACATTTACCCAATTTTTATACAAGATTTAAAAGTAATCGCATCCACTAACTATAGCAAAAAAAGACTTAAAATACACGAAGCGCGTATTCTAAATCCTGGTTATTTATATTTAGTAGTAATATTAACATGAGCCTGATAGGTAAAAAAAATGGAACATCATATCACGATATCAAATCACAAGCAGGCGAAGTAGATAAAAAAAGGGAAAACCCGTTCCGAGATTTCTCAAAGATAACGCAAACAACGTAATAGTCGTTCCTCTTATAGGCCGTTGTGAAAAAATTTTCTCATTTCTTTTTATTCTACACCTACTTCTCGCCTTCCGCTCAACATACTTGCATTCAGCTACAACGCACTTTTTGAAAGTCTTCATGTATTCAACTGTGAGTCGATCGTTCACTTTTAAAAATAAAAGGCTGTACAGCAGTGCCGTAGAATATCTGGCAGAGCGCTCGAGTTGCCGGCAGACTCTTTAGCTCATTCTTCCTCCAGGATTTGGTACACAATAAACCGTGTCCGCTGCAGTTTGCCTTCCAGTTTAACGAGCTTGAGTCGGTGGAGCCGCGTGTGCCGCGCACACCGAAAGGCTCCTCCAACCTCATCTTCTCCGTCCGCCCTTATATTCTCGCCGCCGCGTCCTTTGAACCCGGTCTGGGCATATAGCGCACGAACCCTTCGCTCGAAATCGCTCGGGAGCCCTGCCACACAACAACCCTCTGATTCCTTCCTTTTCTCCGGCCGTTTCTCCCCTTTTTCTTTCCTTTCTCGTATCCCTCGGGTGTCTACTAAACACACGTTCAACTGCTGCGCAGAATAGCCACTGTGGTCGTAAGAAAGTGCTTGTAAAATAGAGAGGATCAAAAGTTAAGTAAAATATGCCGGGTTACCTTCCTTTTACCGCGATGTGATGAGATAAACCTCCCGTTTCAAAGAAACTTTCAAGCCGAAACGTCGTGTTGTTTTTTTTTCTTTTTTTTTTCAGGGTCTCCGCAAGTCGATAAATCTTTTGCATCACGATAATCGTATCTCGACAACCGATTTACGAGCGTTTATCGAAGCACAATGGGTGTCAAAAAAAATTAGAGATAACATTGTCAGGAAAGATAATATTATGATCGGTGTATAGCGAGCTTCGTAAATATGTACGTACTATCGTGTTGGATAATTCAAGATATAGTGATAGTTCGAACAGTATCATACCTTTATGGCAAACAGTGTCCCATGCGGTATTTATATTGTAAATAGTGTTACGCATAATATATATAAAGTGGATGGTGGCCCGTCTGCTATGCATTGACCGGTCAACGTACCATACAGTATTCAAAACAAGTGTCCCGGACGGCAACGATACGACTACGGTTAATATACCGACGCCTGGAGACTTGAGGGTTGGATTTCAATCATCGGACGTACACGGAAAAAATCATGTTCCTTTTTCTCTTGTCAAAAGAACCCGTTGGGCGATGGGACACGTCGGGTCATCGGGAGATTTACGTTAACGGTATCCCGTACGGTACAGATGCAATTTATGATATCCCATACGGTACAAATACAAATACATCGTGTTCTGTGCGGTACAGGCTTGATTCGCGTTGTGACGTACGGTACAGGCGTGATTCGCGTTGTCCCGTACGGTACATGCGTGATTCACGTTGTCCCGTACGGTACAGGCGTGATTCGCGTTGTCCCGTACGGTACAGGCGTGATTCGCGTTGTCCCGTACGGTACAGGCGTAGACAGTGTCCCGTACACTAACCTTGCATGACATAAAAAATGCTAAAACCTTTTAGCCATTTCTCAATCTATTTTCAACAACGAACTGTACATGAATAATCTTCCGACAGATAGCAAATATAGCATGATTACTCGGTGAGAATTGACCCGAGAAAATGATATTATCTCGTGGTAGCTGCGAGAATAGTTGAGGTCTCGTGCGATAGGGCTGAGCAACGATTTCCTGCCATTTGCCGTATTCCGGTACAGCAGTCGCGCAGCTGCTACGCGTGAGACTGCGCGAATAAGCAATCTTGGTCTCACGTGCCACGCCGCACGAGAAGCCGCTGCAACCGATCGTCGACTCAAGGACGTTGCGAACTTTGTCGTGACGCAACTCTCATAATCGCGAACCGAGCACGACAATACAGCGACTTAAAGGGAGCTTAGTGTAGTCTGTTGTTACCTCTCGTGAGCCTTGATGAAGAGCCTGCTTGCCGAAGATACATGCTGTATATTTATTGAGTGTAGAAAAAAATAACATGCACTTTTTGTCCTTCGCATTCACGACTACTAAAAAAAAAAAATCAAGACGTTCTCTCAATAGAGTCGAGGTCAGCGAAATTAAATTAAATCAAGCTTCACTGCTTCTGCGGTCGAACCGACAAAATAGCTTCCGATTAGCGAGAAATTTGTGGTATCGAGAGCGCGCGCGCCACTTTTCGCGGTATAATGATCCTGGTCTGGTGGAGTCGGGCATCGCCCGCAGCAGAAGCATCCACTGTACCTAATATCAACTGTATAGAGTGGTTCCGATATAGCACAACAGAACGGCAGCAGCACCGGCTGCGAACGAGCGGAGAGGAGACAAAAGAGGTTCGCCGCGGGCACGCGGCTCAGCCGACCAGTAGGTAGAGATATCCCGGGGCAGTGAACACGAGAGAGCCACGATCGGGCCGAGCAAACACGTTTTACTGCATACCTATACCTGCGCGAAAATCCCGTGCGCTCTTCTCCATCTCGTACGCTTTGAGAGATACGACGATCCTTCAAACGCGTCACTGACGATCGATGAGATATTCCGGTCCCGCAATCTTTCTTCTTTATCATTATCGAATTACAAGCATTTTTCGAATCTTTTCACCGACCATACATTATAACAATATTGATATTAAATATTTTTCTCCCCAGAAGTAATTTCAAAATTTCCAATTTCTCAACTCCGTTGAGGTATCACTTCTCCAAACTACAGTTTATTATTATTACTGAGAATAAAAAAGCGTTCGAATTCGAATAGGTAACATCTAGGATCACAGAAATATAACGAACGTTCTTATATCTGCGGAGATTAAGATTTTGTCGCAGAGGATAACAAGGAAAAATGGCTCACGAAAAAGAAGAATTCATTACTGTAACCCACAAATGTTGCAGTGGAATAAATAAGAATTATCGTACTTTGTGATAATAGCCGGAAGCAAGTGTTGCGTCCTTTGGAATCGCCGTTGAAAAGCTGCTTTTTCGGACAAGTGTCACATACATCTTTTTGCAATTAGTGCACAAAATTCGCTCTTTTAAAAAAGCGTAAATTTACCAAGCGTCACGGGCAATAAAAGTGGAAGATTTTGTTTAAGTGTTACTAAAAAGTATATGTAATTAGCCGATCAGTGCTTGCCCTTAGAACAGTCGCAGTATTTTTGTCTAAATAACCTAATTTAGAAAAATGTTAGCTACATAAATACTTAACCATACGTTGGACGAGTAAAGTCATGTGCAAGCTTTAATTAATGGTCTTCGCGAAGCAGTTAAGCGGTGCTTGAAAGTACGGTTAGAAGAGAGAAATCCACACGCTTGCTATATTATAATTTAACTATATTGCTACACAAGGCTGTGACCCTTAAGCTGTGTGGGATCGTTCGCCACGTACTTTTTCTCGCGAATTTAACTCTCTCGTCGCTAGCGCTCTTACTGTTGCTGCACCAGCAGCTTTACCATCGCCACAATGACGAGCCGGAGAGAGTCAGTGAGTGAGAGAGAGAAAGAGAAAAGTTTTACGGTCATGCGGACCGTGCTGCTTTCGCCGCAACGAGGATCAAGCCACAACCTTCACGAATCGCGTGACCGACGACGTGATGGTGTGTAGTACGCTTTGCAATGATACTGCGTCTCCTCACGTACATATGTAAACATATATATATGGGGCATTCCATCCCGTTTTGACCGGGGTCTGATTAGGCTCTCAATTTTTCGTAGGACTGATCCTCGAAAGCACCAGGTTCTTATTTTTTCTACACAAACATGTTTTTTTCCCCTTCAAAGTGACATATTGGAAGTTGTTGTTGATGGTGTGGCCGCAAATATGGGAAGTGATGAGAGGTTATTCGGCTATTGGCGACCAATGAACTTCAGAAAATTTTAACTGGTGTTATAATGTCGCTTGTATGATGCTGAAATAAAGTCCTATCCTCAGAAAAATCTAAAAAATTCTTTAAAAACGAAAATAATTTTAAAAAATCAGGTTTTACATAAATAAACATTCGATCAGTCCCCCGTAGTAAATTTATTTTTTTCTCTATTCTTTAGAATTTTTTTTATTCCAAAAAGTTTGAAACTGATGAGAAGAAAAATCTTGTCCACTTTGGCTATCAGCTAGAAGATTTTGATATTCAACAAACTATTGTTCAGAATTATTCCAGATTTTTAGATAGTGGCATTTGATATGTCACTTCAACAAAATCTTTAACCGATGCTAGAAAAAAATGTCGAGCCAAATCGGAGAAGTCGAGGGTCAAGCGTAGGTCAAATCGGGATGGAATGCCCCGTATACACACACTGCGCTCACTTCTCTCGTAGTGAATAGTTTCATCGTGCACACGAGCTCGGTTTGCAGCTTCTTCTTCCCCTTTACCCTTCAACGGACGCCCTCTGCACTGCCATTACGTATTGCCGCAGATATGTATATGAATGTGTACATACCAGACTGTGTACTCGAAGCAAGAGGCTCGAACGTAGTATCGTCTAGCCACGAGAAGGATCCTCGCGTACGCCGCAGTATACATAACCCGCTCTCGGTGTACACGGATAGATCCTGTATCCCATGCGGCATCAGCCGCCGTTACCAGCTTTGTGTACTCCTACCGAACAGATAACGCGTTATTATAAGCCGCTCGAGCTTGTCGAACGAATGTGAAACTAGAATCTACGTGAATATACACTGGATAATGTGCACACAAACTCCAAATATACATCTCCGTGACAGCGAGATAAGTTTTTGAAGTGCCCTATTGCTGACCATGTACTTTCAATTTGTATTGAAACGGGCAAACTCGCAGTTGAAAATTCACTGTTCGCGGTAATGTGGTTAAATCTCAGCGGGCAGTAAAAGGTAAATAAAAACGTTTTTTTACTTTGACGGTAAATAAATCATCCACAGATACTTTTTGCTGAGTCAGAAGCAAAATGTCGCACAAACCATAGTTTCAGTGAAAGGTATCATTTTGGGCATTTGAAATGTTTAACTATAAATTTACCAACATGTTTTGTCACGTTACTAAAGAGTACATTTTCTATGGACATTTTTGTATAAAATTTTTTGGTTAAACTACTTTCAGCACACTTGTAAGCTAATAAACTATGTTTATATGAGATTCATAAAATAAACATTTATGGTGTATCATATTTTTTAATATGTAATTTTTTGCAGTATTTAAAGTCCAATGAAGTGTAAGTTGTTTTAGCAATTGAAAGGACATTTTTGAAGTCCAATGTCCAATCTTTTAAATCCCTGCAACTAAAATAACGAGGAACGATCGATACATATTTTCCAATACATCAAAACCACGTCTCAATGTTTCCGAAAAAATTACCCAGAACTCTTATTCTCTTATTACCAAAATTCGATAAATTTCCTTGATTCGCTAAATTCCTTCAGAACAGCAGAATCCTCAGATGATAAAACATCCTCAGTGAGTTCTAAATACTAAATACTTCTTGCATCATGACTTACGTATTTTCCATCGTTCCAAAAACCGTCAGAGATTCATCAGTGAAATTTATAAAATGTGTTAACTATTCTTATTTCGTTCTGAAGAATGACAATGATTTGGTGCGAAATTAAGTGTCCATTAGAGGGACTGTGCGTACGTCACGTGCACTCAGCACATCCGCGATAATTTCGTCTGCAGTGGTTCAGGGCTCGGCGGAGGAACCGCAGCGTGGCGACGCGTGCGGGTGTCAAACTAAATCTCTATCAGGTGGACGAGGAACGATATACGGCGCGACGTCCGCGGTGCGCACCGGTGTACGTGCCTATGACAGTAATAACCAATCCCGCGTGGCTCCGTTATTATAGTGAGCTGGAACACGTCACGAGACGGACAGAGAGAGGCCGGGGTAGATGCCCCGGAGAGCACTTGTCAACCCGGTGTGCGCGCGAGTCGCTAGTCGGTTAGGCGTTGGCACACCTAATGCATACGAACGCCCGGGCGTATCCGGACCGCGTACAAATACATATGACCATCCGGCTTACATGTACCGAGCATATGCACTCGTTTAGCCTCGCCGACAACGCCGACGACGACGACCATCATTCACATCACACTCAGCGATGTAGTGGACTATGAGCCACGTTGTTTATGCCTAATCAGTGGGTTAATGATTTATTTTATCGTGAGACTTTCATATACTAGTCAATTGTCGGACTGGTCCGAAAATTCTGTAAATGATAACATTTTTATATATCTACCCAGTTAATTAATTACAGTGAGAATAAAAACGTATTTGTAGATGCTTCTTAAACTTAAAATACATAAATTGTATCCTTCTATAAAAAGTATGTTGCGATATTTTATCGAATTGCGAGTTGGTTCATTGTTGTCACGTTATTCGCGCTGTGATTGGTCCAAATTTGGAACTTTATCCGACGAGTCTAATCGCCTGAAGTCAATTAAACAAACGTACTTGGCTTAAATGCACTTTCCATTGAAGATTAAGATTATTCACAGAAAAGATAGTGTTGAAACGAAGTATTTTGTTTAGCTGGCAATGATTCTCATGAACAATAAATTATGTGTTTGAAAAATATTAATATGATTTTTGCCAATGACATTAAATACTTCAGCAATACTATCTTTTCTTAGAATGAGTTCAAAATTAATAAAAGGTAGTGGGATTAAATCAAGGAAATATTTCCTTGAAGCAATGAATTGGTTTTTATTAATTTCAAAGAAATCATCTACGAGACACTGAAGCAAAACATAGCCTATAAAATAACTTGTCGCTACAGGAATAAAAATAGGTTACTTAGAAGTGATTACTCAAAAAATATGTAATTTCACGCCGTACCATGTGTAGGAATTTTACAACGCTTATTGAAACAATCTTTGAGTCAAAGTTTTGAGTCAAGGAAACTATTTCTTCATTATATGCTTATCGAGAAAATGTCTTAGTACAGGCAATGAAATGTTTTCCCCCAAATTCAAAATAAATTATTTCATTGAAAACAACGAGTGGTATATTTAAGAAATATTGTTTTTTAGTAAAAACTATTTTTTTTTTGTAGTTACATCAGCCCTTTACTTTGTTACTGCGGCTATAGCTACAATAACATTTTCCCAAGTATTGTACACTCACAACGATAGTGATTGGGTACAGTATAACACTTACTAGGCATAACTGTTATAGCTTAGTTATCCACTTTACTGGCTGCGATTCTAACGAGACAGTTTCATTGCTTTCCCGTCCAAATGTCGTGTCATGTAATTGTTTAACGATTAAGAGCTCTCGTTAAGATCATAAAAAAAACTACCGAAAGATAATACTACCGTCGTAGTAAATACGAGTCGAAACCGCAGTAGCTATAAGAGTCGATTACCAACGCGTTGGTTTTCGGTCGTCATTTTTCGACCTTTGAATTCGTTTGTTATCTTTGACTATTCCTGACGCTTGGGCGCATTTCCCTCGACGATGCAATGCAGACGCAGTACATAATTCTGAGGCTTTAATTATAATTCTGTAAAAGTTCACTGGAAGATTTACATTATTTTAATGCAAATTCTTTAAATTGCTACTAAAATGTTTTTGACAACATTAATTGAAATGCATTGATTATTATAAATATGAAAATTAATGAATGATTGGCAATTAATACAATTGTACTACTTTACAGATCAGTCTTTTAGATTCTGGGAGAAGAACATGGTTCCTATCGTGTATTTAAGATAGACATCGTTCTTGATTAGTGCTCTGATAACTATGATGATAAATATAGATGATAAATAATGCGACAGCGTTAATACCTAGTGTTAGAAAATATAAAATAATCTCAGTAACTTTTTAATAGGATCTCAAAGTACTAAACAGCAAGAGATTGATTACATTACAGATTTGAATATAGAAGTGGTTAAATTATTTTTCGCATCAAATTAGAATTTTAATAGACAGTAATTTGGTTTTCATCTAAAACAAAGAGCTGTAGGTATAATTTTATATGACTGCGAGAGACTTTAGTAGATAAGTTGTTAACTCGTGGAGAACTTAATTGTTGAAGGCAGTGAATGTGAAGCTTCCGAACTCGCCCCGCAGTTGCTAAACACGATTTCAAGCTGTACCGTATCTAATACCCATGCACGCTTGTGCTTATTGTTTGTACACATCTCTTGACTCACGTTGAATGGGATCCTCCCTCTTCCTCACTCTCGGATCCCGCTGTTTCCATTATCTCTGCGCCCGCCCGTGGCAAGCTAGCTGATTCAATAACCCAGGCAAGTGGAAGCGAGAACGAAATGAGTGAAACTTTCAATTGGCGTTGTAATCAGTTTTCGTGCAGCTTAAGCTTGAGTAGCAAGTTTTGAAATTTTCCTTTAAAAGTCAACGGCGATGGGTTACATATACAGAAATAGATTGTAAATTACATGCGCAGAAATAAATTGTAGCGCTAACCGAGTTTTACGTGTCCAGAACACTTGCAGTCGCTTGAGCAGCGAAACCCAATTCTACCGAATGTAAGTGCACAAATTCGTTTCTACATGGCAAGATCGTAATAGTGCACAATTTAACACGACAAAACGGCACATATTGACAACTCGACGCAACGAAGGGACGAACATATTATCAAAAATGGTGAAATGGTACAAGGTTAACCTGGACACTGTCAAACTGTACACATCCGGGTACAATTAAATTTTACAAAGTTCCAACTCCATTCAGCTAAACTCTACACAACACTAACTTCACACAACTGAACTATGTACAGTACTAACTGGACTGGACACCGCGCAACCTTATACAGCGCCGACTTGACACAACCGAACTTTACACAAGCGAATTCCACACAACCAAACTCTACACAGTTCCAACTTGATCCAACTGAACTTCATATACAACAAACTCGACACCGCCGAACTCTACAGCGAACCAACTTGACACAATCGAGCTCCACACATAAACAACTCGACGCTACAAAGGGACGAATATACCATCGACCCAACACAGTAAAACAGTACACGGTTAACCTGAACACTACCAAACTCTTAGCAACAACAACTTGGTATCCTCGAACACCATCAGTATCGACTCTCCATACCGTCAACAGAACGGGACACTGATGACCTCTACGTACACTGTCGGGGAACAATACAACACTGATCGAACTCCACACAGTGTTAACTCGTCATTTCATCACTACCACACAGTTCAGTTAATCACAGTTGATCCGACTGAACTTCATATACAACAAACTCGACACCGCCGAACTCTACAGCGAACCAACTTGACACAATCGAGCTCCACACATAAACAACTCGACGCTACAAAGGGACGAATATACCATCGACCCAACACAGTAAAACAGTACACGGTCAACCTGAACACTACCAAACTCTTAGCAGCAACAACTTGGTATCCTCGAACACCATCAGTATCGACTCTTCACACCATCAACAGAACGGGACACTGATGACCTCTACGTAACACTGTCGTGGAACAATACAACACTGATCGAATTCCACACAGTGTTAACTCGTCATTTCATCACTACCACACAGTAAAACCATGCAATTTTTTAAGTGCCCTGTTGCTGACCATGTACTTTCAATTTCAATTCACAGTAAAACCGTGAAAACATCAACCTTAATACAGCCGAACTCTACACAACACTGAAACAACTCAACGAAACTGTAGACTGATAAAAACTCATGACATAGAGCGAACATTGTTTTTCTTTCAGTGAAACATGTGTACAGTAGAATATATCTTCTATTTTTTTCTTGATGAGTACACGTCAAACGTTACACTGTGTTGAGGTTGATGCATGTACCGTTACGTAAATCAAGGCACGTGTAATGAAGACGCGAAACATATGCTGTAACCAGTATTATCTCGGGTACAATTGCGTGCGTCGAGCCAGAACTAGTCAATGTTCCATTCCATCGAAACGATGTGCTGCCACTGACTTTACTGGATGAGCTTGCTAAGCCTCCTCACCTTTTTCTCTTTTTCATTCCCGCAGTTTGCAAAAGTCGGTATACGCCTGCGAACTCTATTTGACTCCCGGTGATGTATTATGACGGATAACCGGGCAGACGGGTGCGTCTAGGTTAACCGGCGGTGCGAACGTGCCTCTCTTCTCTCTACCTCTTCCATCCTCGCCCAATGTCGTAACGCTTCGGCACTCATTCATTCATTGAATCCGGCTGCCGGATAAACCGTACATGACGTGTTTTGAATAGTTTCATATATCGTTTCCCTTCTATCAATTTGATAATGGATTTCCTCATATGAACAAAACTTCCTTTTTCCCCATCGTACTAATAGTTCCGCGTCGATATAAATACCAGAGTGCGAAAAAAAATACATAATTTAATCGCGTGACCGTAGTGATAATTAAAGCATATTACTGTTTTATACCAATAACAAGAGAGAATTATTGTTACTTGGAATTCAAAAAAAAGTTTTCTTTACAAATTGTCTACCAAATGTGGTAATCTTTCGGATACTAGTGACTACATTTTGGGACGTTACTCTTCATAGATATTGATCGTTTTTCGTAATCATACTTTACGATGTGCAAAAATCAAATAAAACGCTTAATGAGGTTGACCCAATTATTGATAATAATAAAAACATAGCAGTACAACTTCTCTTCTTTTCTTCTTCGATTCTTTTACAGCGAGATTCGAAAAAATAGAACATCGGTCGCACATTATAATACAACTTAATGATAGCACAAGACAAATTTCAACTTTTTCACCATCGGCGACGTGCAATTGTCTCGTGGTAAAGTTGGAATTTAAGGAAGCAATATTATCGTGGAGAAGTTTTCCGGAATTAATTAGTGTTCAATTATTTTCCATCAATCAAATAAATGATAAATGCAAAGCAGTGTGTATGTTATAGTGAACCAGAAATGACAAGAGAACATGAGAGTTCGGTAAGTCGTTTTATTGTGATGTTAAGAAACATTAAGGCATTTATGATCGTCTTAGTCGTATCTCCGTCCGCTGAGCCGCTATATGGATTTGTGTGTACGTGAGCACAAAATCGGAACGAACAGGCGTTCGTGCGCGCGAGTTTAGTCAGAGTTCGCTGAAAACGAGTTCGTTGGTCGGCTCGATAACCTCTCGCGGTTATACCGCCGCCGACGTTGCCGCAGTCGACTCACTTTTTATTTCTCCTCGGGTTCCCAGTGAATCTTTCTTTCTCGCTTATTCTCGCCGCTTCTCCACCGCTGCCTCGTACATCTATATATACATGTATATATATCTTATAGATGTATACCCACACCTACCATACTTACATTCTCTCTTTCCGTTTCGCCTCGTCGTTGGCGCGCTCGGCGTGCGATCAAGATAGAAAAAAGTTTGCACAACTCTTGCGTTGACAGCATTGCTTCTTTTGATTCTGAAATACTTTGTGGATGACGTACAACTCCCGAGACGACGATAGCTCGTTATTTAAATTTCTTCAAATAACGAGCTTGTGAATGGATAATATTGTTCGAGTCTGATAAGTATAGATAGTGTATCGTGAAAATATCTTTATTCGTAATTGGTTTACCACACTTGGGGTTCATCGCTTCTGAAGACATAGTATATTATGAATTATTATTACTGATGATAATTAAAGTCGGGCGCTGCTTCGTTCTTGACGAGTTAATTAAATGAATCGTCGAGACGAGAGAGCAAACTTTGTTTTCACTCGACTGAACTTGCAACCGAACGATTCGTCGACGACGTCGTAGTTCTTTTTGTTTTCTTTCTCCTTACAATACTCATTTTTACCCACTGCACAGCAGGTATTGTTCTTGGGGAACATATTTCTCCTGATGCCATAAATTTCATCGCTTTCTTTTGCCAAACAATTCGCTCTCGCTTCTATGTACTTTACAGTACGTCGCTTTTTTCCTGTCACGAGCTTTTGGCTCTTTGTCATTCCCGCGTTTTTTTGGCGACCCCCGATATTCTCGCAGTTCGTAAATAAATACGCGTTCTTTTTATTTCGCACTAACATATGCACTTACGATTCGATTCAGCGTTACTCAAGGATGTAATATGGCCAATCATATGGATACTTTTCCCAGATAAATAATATATTGGTTTTTTTGAACAATTGAATAAAATATGTTCGAAAAATGTATCTTATACTTCTATTACATGTCTGGATATAAATTGAAGAGGATTCTATGGAATGTGATTTATACACTTGTAATTTATTTACATGATTCATTAACAAGTAATTTTAGGCGCGTAGGTTTGGTTTTGATTAATTCTTGTATACAATTTGTAGTGGTGAAATTATTTCTTACAAAACTATTGTATAAAATTTTTTTTTTTGTTTTTTCCTAACCCTGAAATAGCCTAAAATTGAAACAAGACGGAAAATAAAAAATATTTGTTAACTAAAGAAAGTATTTTGATTCACTCTTTCAATTTCAAATGCACATGCATCAGTTTTATCTTTCAGTCAAGTTCACTTCAGAGGTCCAAGAAAATATTGTTTAAATAAACGCACCGTACTGCAATTACTAGTGAATAAACTTTATCTTAAATTGGACCTTACATCACAATCTTCAACGCCCGTTTAAATATAACGCTAATGTATAAGGTATCCAATAGTTTTTCTCAAAATTGTAAAAATCGTAATGCCAAAAACTGTCTTTGACGTAATTATGTCCACGTTACATCCGGGCAGTATTACACCTTTTTAAAATCAATGTCATAACAGCAAAAATCAACTCAAATGGAGCCGAAAAAAAATTCTATTCAATCCTCATTCAACCTCTTAAAACTTTGAGAAAATTGAACAAGGTCCCTACATTAATGCTGCCGTTGAAAAAAATTCTTGGCACTCCGGAGCCCTCAAAGAAAGTGTTGAACTCGCCGCAAAAATTCATCGTCTAAGTAATCACTCGGTCACCCTCGGTTCTCTCCTCCTTCTTTATATTCGTCGAGATTCGAAATCTCGCTTTTCTTCCTTTGCGTTCTCTTCAACCGCTATAACCACGTGACGCGGCCAGCCTGAGAGATTAATGATAATCGGCATTGGCGCTCACTGTGGCGGTCGTACAGCGCGGCAACGGCAGCAAACTCGCGAAGGTCTGGGTTTCCGAGGAGAGAAAGGGACGAAGTGGCGCGCAGTGCCGTAGCGAAGGAGCAGCGTCTGACAGGCACGAGGTCGTGTCGATGCCGGCGATGGTAATATCGATTTAGCGGAGCCGCACCTCCACCTCTTCTTGGCTTTTATTCGTGCTCGCAACTTCTCCTTCTTAAACTCCTTCTCGTGCGCTTTTGCCGCGCGCTTTTCGTTCTTCCATCCAACACTCTCTTCCCCTCCCTTTACCTTCTCCTCCTTCACATCCGTTTCGCGTGTATATCACTACTACGTCCTTCTCCGTAACCGGGATAAACTCTTGAACTCTTCCTCTCCGCCGGTGCTTTCTAAGCTGCAGCTTTTCTATACTGATTTTTTATCTCCCTGTATCTATATTTTTCTCTTTTTCTCACTATTTTCCGTTATATTTTCAGACTTTCCTATCTGTTTATCATTTCTCTACAACACGACAATGAAAATCTTCGGAATAAGATTTGAAGAAAGTGAAAGAATAGGAATTCCAGCAATTATGATTTTTAGCCTTAAAATCAATAGCTTTTTTTAAATCTCGGTAAAAAATACACGGTTAATTTTCAATTATTTAATTGCTTGTCGACTATGATTAAATGCATCGGTGATCGTTGCCGAGATATTACAGATTAAATTGAAAATAAAACAATCGCGATACTTTGGCAGAATTTTTTTATTTTAAAGTTATTGCATCTATTGAAGCAACCCTTTAAAATCTAAGCTTATTGAGAAGCGTTTTGTTTTCGGTCTTGTACATTGTGACGATTTTTTACACACTCTCCAATGTGTTGCTTATTTATGGCAATGATGTGTAAAAAAATACACTTGTAAGTATAAAAAGTTGTCACAATGTGAGGTCCTACATCCTTCCCGTAACCGAGATAATCTCTTGAATCCTGGGATGGGTTGTAAGCTACAGCTTTTCTCTACAGATTTTTTTTCTTTCTGTCTCTATCTCTTTCGCTCGCTATTTTCCTTTCACACTTCAGACTCGTTTATCTGCTTATCATTCCTGTAGTTTCCGCCTGAGCATTCCCACCACACGCGTAGGCTTATCGGTCAAATACTCAGCGTACTGAACAGGTTGACAATGTGTTTATATGCGATGCTTAACGATCTGTGCGAATAAAACCGTAGTGATGCGAATTTTTTCAGTTATTCTCCCAAAAGCATTTTTATGGCTCTGTTGAGTTGAGTCGCTTCATTTCAGAGGAAATTTTACGCGATTCCTAATTTAGCAGAAGGAATACTTACGAATGTTCAAGTATTTTTTTTTGCACCAAGAATAAGAGGTATAATGTTGGGTCTTTAAGAGTGAAAGTTTTAAGTGAGTCTAATGCAAGGGATTTCTTCCTTCTAACAGTTACGTAGTTAAATTTAATACTTTACAAAGCATTTAGAATAAGTATACAGAGAATAAAATACAAGTATAATTACGAAATCAAATTAGAGAACAATGAAATATATTAGCGAAACGTTTATGAGAACTGTAGCGAAAAAAAAAATGTATTGTTACGACAACTTTTATTGTACTTCCTTCCACAATGAACAATAGCAACTATTTCATCAACACAATGCCATCAATGTATAGCCGCGGAATTGTACGGTTACCGAAAAATGTGTAAATGAATAAACAAGTATAAACTGTATAAGTGATGACAATTGCAGTAACAGCGTCACATTACGAACAGTTTAGAGTAATTATGACAGTATTGTTTTCTTGTGTATACTTTTTACATCATGGTAACTTAGGTCTGAATGAACATAATGGCCATTTTTTGAGGAATGCTTTTCCACAACACATTTCATCAATTCACGTTCAATTCCATATTGTGTGCACGGTTGTTTACTTTTTTTTTGTGAATAAATCTATTTATATTTAGGAGTGACGACGATTTCAACCAAGGCGAAAATAAAAAACGCATTGAACTTGTATCGCGGGATCGTCGTTAAACAGTGTGAAAGGCCTCGAGAATGCCTCGTCAGCTCGGATTTTCTGCAGCCCTCACTCGACGAACGCTCGGCTGCTTGCTTGCTTTCGTAAGTGTGTACTATTACGGTCCCGCGTCCAGAAGTATAAATAGGCTCGTCTAGATACGATTAGCTCGACAAACGAGAACTCTGTTCCTTTCTCGCGTTCAGTGCATGCACTACGATCGATATTTCGCCTACGTAACCCTTTTTTTATTTTTCTTAATTCAATCTATCTTTACTTACAAATATTATTACCTATTTTTCCGAAAGTTATTTTTTCATTTTCTGTTCGTTTATTTCTAAAACTATTTTTATCTTGACTAGAAGCACAATGAGAAAATAGAAATTCCATTTGCGAAGCAAGTGAAGACTTTCATCTTATTTTGTGGCTCAATCGATGCCGTTTCTCACGCTGAGCACTTACTCGAAGCTACTTCAATTTAAGGTATACATTGCCACGTCTATCTGGAAGACGATAAATGCGTTCGTAAACGGAGCTTCGTATTTCGTACTGGCTCGTTGGCGATTTCAGGTGCAGCAGCTGATCACTGCTGACTTGATAGGTCATTTTCCAAGTACAAATTTAAACCATCAGTGATACTGCAAATTGTAGTCCCAGTTAACTATCCAACGCCAGATTTTATCAAAATTGCATCGATTGTGAATCCTTTGAATGTGAAAAAGGGGTAAAATAAAAGTCACATGGCAGATGGAAATATTGTTGAAAATAAATGGAACTGGAAAATACGCATTTACGAATATTTTTTATTTGTAATGGTTATGGAGTGGTTATTTTTACTTCTTAAGGCATAAAAAAGTAACTAAATGCTCACTTAATCCACTAGATACTTCAATTACACTTTTGTTAATTCGTTTATTAAAACTAGGAGAGAAAAATTGATGTCGCTATTTTTTTGATTTCTATATTATATTTATAGAATATTATTTCTACCTGAACCAAATTCACAAATTTGTACATATTTATTACTTAATAGTATCAAATATTAATACTGTTAAGAAAATTAATATTTTTCACTTAATAGTTGTCACGTTTTAGACAATTCATCTGCGTCTGGATTCCGTAAAAAGTTTCCCATTACGAATATCTTTTATATACACGTCGATGATGCTTTTCTTCTAATCGTGGAAGATCAAACATATACCGATAGTAGGTCGTACACATATAGATGCTTCGTATTTTCGGCCTAAACTTCTTTTCACGTCTGGCGAGCTTAGAGTCCGATTGTTTGCCTTGCACATTGGCGCGAGAAAAAGATGGAGGGAGAAGCCAGAAAAGAGATGGATGCAAGTCACGTACTCTATTAATAGTAATGTCCGTGTGGTGAGTTGTTTTTCAAGACCAACTGCGCACCGCTTGATGTTCACCCATTTCAGAGCTCGATACTACCAATGATGCTTCAAAAATTTCATTTGGTATACCCGAAAAAAGTTATATATATTTGGACTTGATACATAAGTACTTAAAATGACTCCAATCGTTGAGTTAAGAAAGAATGACTCGGAAATCTCACAAACGTAAATTTTGAGTCTAAAAAAACTATTTAATGTGTTAAGTGCGACCTCAGTATAAAGATATATATATATATATGTATATTTGTTTTTGTATGAGAGATTCCATACGAATTAAATGAGCCTGAAACTCTCCCATTTCGAATTAAGTCCATATTTCTTTCCATATTCACCCAAGTAATCAGAAGATGTCCGATTTTTACAAGGATTTCTCACCTTAATTTTTTCAAGTTCCTTTTTTTTTTACTTTGTGGACTATAAATAATCAAGTGCTAATCTAGTACAAAAATGTGGATGGCTTAAGATATCTCGAAAGTCTCGAAAATCTCGCAGTCATTGTCATCGTTTTATTCGTGCTGTGATTGATTGTGAATGAAAGAAAAAATAGAAAATCCATTTAAAAAAAAATGTATTCTATTTCACAACTTCGAAAAAAAATAGCATTTCGAAAAGCGCGCCATGCGTGATTCTACAGCTATTATATTAGTCTGAAGTTGCCTTTATTAAAGTGAAAGGTCACTTTAGTCTTCGACATTTCGACTTTAGATGTGCCATGTTTTTTTTTAAGAGAGGATATCAGGCAAGGTGCAAATTTAGAACACAAAGATTGTGATGAATACTAACCGTGATTTAATTCGGCTTTAATGAAATTAACGTCTTGATGTTTGATGCTTATACTAGCATTTGTTTATATATATACACACACAGATGATGATAATTCTCATTATCCCAAGAACGATGAATACCGTCGCCGGACTCGACTTTTCGTGAGTGACTGTTGCTTGCTTGTTCACCGGCGTTTCTAAATTCGTAGTGTAATAAGCGCTAACTGGAAATTACGACGTTTAATGGCCGTGTGTTAAATACGGTCGTAGCAGTTCGCGCAACAGCGGCTGGTGGAAGCGTAGCGGCCGGATTAGTGTTGGCATTGGCGTCGCTCGAGGAAGAGCGGCAGGAGGTCGCAGGCCGACGTAACCTGTATGTTCTGCTATACAGTAAACATACCCGACACCAAAACACAATTCACCCGGCTTGGTTACTTCTCCGTTCCCCTCTCTCCGCGCCATGAACTTCGTCGTGCTAGAATACGCCGGCAAAATGCTTGTGACAACACAAACGACGTACGCGATAACTCGACACGAACGTCGATTATTCTCTTTGACGTGAGTACATATAAAAGACTCGGTATTTCCATCTCCACGAGGCAAATGCTCGTCCTGATATACATAATGACGGAACTGTGCACTAATATACGATGCATCTCCAATATATCTCGGTTGTGTTCTCGTTCTTATTCTAACGTGCTCATGGAATTTGGGGCAACTTGTTAATCATCTAACCAATAAACTTGGTTGGTCTAACCAATAACTTGGTTGGTCTAACCAATAACTTGGTTGGTCTAACCAATAACTTGGTTGGTCTAACCAATAACTTGGTTAGTCTAACCAATAACTTAGTTAGTCTAACCAAACCTTTTTTACGTGATTAGGAGAGTAGTTTTAAATATAAAACTACTAATTATCCTAACCTACATAATTGGAACGGCAAGTTAAACATGACAAGGCTCTTCGAAAAATCCATCGATCAGCTTCTACTGCTATATCGTTTAAAGTGCAAGAGTTCAGCTGTTCAAACTAAACAACAACACTGCTGTTCCCGGAGACTTCAATATAGTCAGTCGGCAGATCCGTTCATTTATCGCGGTGTATGAAGAAGACACTCAGAGGAATCGTAATAGTACACTCAACTATAGAGTGACAACTATTGATTCTCTGACGTGTTGACGTGTACAAGTTGAGTTATTACGGTCTCGCTCCATGAATACACAAGTTTACTACACTCGCTACGTGTACAATTAACCCCATCCATCATTCGTTCACCAATAATGGATGGATATTGTCCATAAGATATCGAGAGTCTCGGTGATTCAACTCCTTGCGAATACATAAATGATGATTACTAAATTTATACCAAGCAAAGCACATCGCTAGAATTTACCGTTATGCCGAAACTATTTGGTTGTGTACAAACCAGTTCATTAAGGCGTATATGTCTCGAACTCTTCATATGTTTCAAATCATTGTTCAAGAGATTCTGATACGATTAATCGTTTACGAGATATTAACAGATTACATGAAAACTAACAAAATTGCCATATTGCGGCATGGTAGTTTCTTTTTAAAATTAAAATTGTGGTGTATCTATTGAAGTTACTGAACGCAATGAAAAAAATTAAGAATTCTTTTGAGTGTCTGAATTGATATATTCGTATATTGCATATAGAAGTCGTTTTAGTCACACGTGTACAAGTTGGCACTCGACACTCGCGACGCGAGTCGAGCCGTGCCAAACGAGCAATTGGTACTTGCCCTCGCTGTCGACTATACAGATGTGACTCATTCTTATTCGTAGTACGTGTTACGCTCTGAGTCGTGAGTAGTAATAAGTAGTAGTGTTGAAAGCTTTCTATCCTCTAGTCCATGCCTCCATCTATACAACTTATATCCTCTATCTCTGTCTCGCTTCGAAACCAGTTCCGGAACTTCTCAAACAAGTTTAAACCCGATACTTTATCTGGCATTGTTTTCTCCGTCGGTGGTCGATGGAATTCTTAAGATCCCTCGTTCGCTGCAGCGGAATCTACTGTATACTTTGGAACGTGCGTATGAGCGGTGTCCGTGATTCCTTGACCGGGTCACGTTCAACACGGCAAACGCGCCCGCGTCTCGCCGCCATTACCAACTGGGTCACTCTCGTGATCTGATCGATTCTACGCGAGCTATGCAGCGACGACGACGAAAGAGTCACGTTTCTCGTCTGATAAACTGCTGTGTACACTACGCCTTCGTAATCGCAACTTTCCGACACTATTTACACACTACTTTATTTTATCGATTGATAAACGTGTTCCGAATCGACGTAATTAGATTTTACTCAGTGATAAGTTGGCACACATTTTTGGAGATAAGATTACCGTTTTGGAAACACGAAATTGAGAAGATGGGAAATTGATCCGTAGAATATTGGGACTGAAAAGGATAAACGAAAATGTGGTGTAACAGAAAATCCATGCAATTCATGGCGCCATTTTTCCGGAAGGTCAATTTTCCAGGGGTCATACATAATTTTTATGATCTTTCGATAACTGTTAAAAAAAAAATTGCGTGAAAAATAAATAATTTACATTATACTAGTGAAACGTACAGACAAGTTAAAAATTTTGTTTTTATTTCTGGAATAACCTAAATGTACCATTACTTTAATATGGTGAAGTGGCAATTAAAAAATTATGTACTCAAATTATTAATATCATTTTTTTAAAACTAGTTTAGAAATGTTATAAAAATGAATACTTGCAGGTTTCGAAGGATCAAAAGTGTTATTTATTGCGTACTTTTAGTTTCGATAATGATTGACCTTGACCTTGAAATGTTGTTGTGGACATGATTTTTAATGGCCTGTTATACGCGTAACTTGGAAGTTACGCGTATAAAAAAATGTCCGATCAGTTGCTCGCAATTCTTCTCGTAATAATCCAGAATACCTCAACGTAGCATGTATTGTACCGACGACTGCGATCGCAGTTTTATCGAGAAGCACGACAGGCAAGTCGCACGCCATAACAGCAGCGGAGTGTCCGATTACATACATACACGAGCGTGCGGACTGTGAATACTCCATCGGATCGTTGATTAGATATCACAGCTGCGACGGTTAACTCGTCAACGATATATGTCTATATTTAGTATAGCTTTGAATATACATACATACATAAACGGTCCGTGGATATCGTTCGATTCCGAAACCTCGTGTCATACCAACGTGGTGAAATACCAAAATTTTCATATCTTTATTATCTGCTACTGATAACGTTATAACCGTGTGACCTTCTCTCTTGGTATATCGTTAAAATTTACAGAAAAATATAATGCTGCGTTAACAATATTATTGAAACGAATTGAATCGTCCATTTACGATTTACTTTATCCTCCGTGGTCACACGTTCTGACTGTGACAACACATGGGGTCATTCTGACCCCGCGTAACCTTAATAAAAACACGTAAGCGTAAAGAAGATATGTTTATTTACGATCGAAATGAATTCGCAATCCTCATTGCCTATATGATTTTCTCAAGCTGACATTTAGAAAATTAGGTTACAATTTCAACGTATTACAAAATAAACAGCGAAGCGTACTTGTCAATTTTGCGACCGAAGTCGTCGTAAAATTGTATTGAAAATGAATTTCGGAATTCGAAAGATACGATATTCCAAAGTCTTGCAGATTATGATCATGATAATAATTTAACTATGAATTTGTATTCAATAAAATAGTGGGAGTTTAGGAACTGTGTAGAACTAGCGAATCTCATTCGTCCGCGTCCGTTTTCGCCGGTTTCTTGAAAAATTTGGTATTGATTATACTTATCTATGGACGGATGGACGGTTTCGACGAAGTTTCACTCGAACGATTCCTTACAATTTTTATCTTGTAGACGAGGATCCCGGTGTCGTAAAAGAATAGTACTTTCGGACGCACTCGGGTTTACGGTATAGTGCGGAGAACTCAACCAAAAACAACTTGGCCGGTTCTCTGGCGGAAAATCGAAGAGGGGAAGAGATATAGGCGTTCAATCGTGAGTGAGAGACAAAGAGGAGAGAGCGAGAGATGCCGTACGAGCTCGAGATATCGATAGCCACGCGACGCCGTCGGTATATAAGGCATTCCACATGACTTCAGCCACCCAAAAAAAAAAAAAATTCGAAAAAATGTCCAAATATCAGGTTCAGTGGTTATAATAGATACACCAAATATTCATTTTTTTGAATTTTTTTCTGGCGAAATAAGCCATATTTTGAATTTTTCATTCAACCTTTGATATCTTGGGAATAATTATTCGTATCGACATCTGCAAAAAACGAAAATGTGCGTTTTCTTATGGCTCACAAGAAAATAATTAATTTAGAATTAATTGTGTAATTTCAGACTATATTTTACTAAAAAATAAATGAAATTTTTTTTTTGCGTAAAGGACTTCGGAAAGTGACATCGAAAAAATTGTTGTCAATTGCGTATGGAAATTCTCAATTTTTGGTATTTTTTTTTTTTCTTGGGGACCGTGCAAAGTTCATAAGTTATCGCAGTTTGAAATATTTGAAACAAAAACAGTTCACGAAATTTTACACGTTTCTGCCCCGGTCGAGACATTTGCAGTGCTTTTGTAGAGTGCAACCCAACTTTATATCATTTTTACATAACATAGTGGTGAAACAAATTGAAAAAAAAAGGATAACAAATAAGAATTGGAAATAAACAAAAAAAATTTAACGCCAAACTGCTATAACCTTACAATGATTGTATTTTCAATAAATCGGCCTTTATCCAAAACATTGATCTATACGCAGAATACGAAAAATACATATATCGATTTTATCATGTCAGAACACGATAAAACCGATATATGTATTTTTTTAAATATTTCAAACTGCGATAAATTATAAACTTTGCACAGTCCCAAAAAAAAAAAACTAAAAATTGAAGATTTTCATACACAATTAGCACCAATTATTTCGATGCCACTTTCCGAAGTCCTTTACGCAAAGAAAAAAAAAATTACATCAATTCTGTAATAAATTATAGTCTGAAATTACACAATTAATTCTAAACAAATTATTTTCTTGTGGGCCATAAAAAACGGACATTCTCGTTTTTTTTGTCGATACGATTGATCGTTCTTGAGATATCACAGGTTGAATGAAAAATATTTTTAAAAATTGCATATTTCGCCAGAAAAAAAATTTCAAACAAATTGAAATTTGGTGTATCTATTATAACCACTGGACTTGAATTTTGGACATTTTTTCGAATTTTTTTTTTTTTTGCGTGGCTGAAGTCATGTGGAATGCCTTATATACGCTTGATAGTACTACTACAGCAGCAGCGGCGAGAACCGAGCCCGGCTTGTCTCGGTTCTCGAGGGGGCCGTCGGGTATTGGCTCCGAGGACGTCATTCTCTCGCAGCTGATCCACCCGCGTAATCGAATGCCCGTCCTTCTCTCGCTTCTCCGTGTATATATAACGCGTTCGATTCCCGGCGCGCCGTTCTATCATCTCGTTCACATCGAAATTTTATCGTCCACCGTATATAGCACAGCTGCTAGACGTTCTCCTGTTCTCCACTCGCATTTCCGCGCGTTTTCATTTTCTCAAACAGCCCCGAGACTATCTGTCTTTGCAACTTTCGTGCGCGGCCTCAAATCGTCGTAGAGCTTCGACGTCACTAAAATATTGATATTAAAGATTGTCGACGTTCTTGAGATACGATTATTCGTTGGGAACACGAATTTAAAAAGTGCACGATATTACGGTGCAATGTGATCGTCATTTGGGAAATATTTCGAGAGTTCGAATTATCATTTTTAAACGGAAACTGAGAAGTAAAAACGACTTTGGGATGAGGGAATAACAATTTAAGAATTTTCCCGACGATAGGCGCATCAAATGACAATAAATAGCTCAAAAAGTTATTACGAATTATTAGAGCGTACGATTAAATGGCACCTGTATTAATATTACGAGAGTATGTCAAGAGTTTTAAATTATATCGTTTTGAAAGAGAAACTGAGAAATGAAAAAGATTTTGAGTCGAGTGAATTAAAATGTATAATTTTGAAATGATAGTGCAATTAACGGATAATAAATAACTGAGGCTGAAAAGTTAATGACATGATTTCTCAAAGTTATCACAAATTTAGAAAGTGTACAATGAAATGACGCCCGTATCGGTATTCGGAAAGTATATCAAGAGTTGCAATTATCTTATCGAAAGAGAAATCGAAGAATGAAAACGATTTCAAGTCGAGTTAACGAAGATTTATACGCTTTTGAGATGATAAACACATGAACTGTAAATAAATAGCTGAAGTAGTTGGTGTCATGATTTTTTATAGTTAACACGAATTGAAAGAGTGTATGATAAAATGGCGCCCGTGTTGGTATTCGAGAAATAAACCAAAAGTCGAAAATAATATATGTTTCATGGAGAAACTGAGTATAAAAAGTTTATAGATTCTTGTGAGGATAGTCACATGGACTGATAATAAATAGCTGATGCTGAATAGATGCTAGCATGATTTTCGAGAGTTTACGGTTATGAATATAAATTGCTCATAAATTTTTGGTCCCTATTCTTATACCTACCGTGAAAAAAAAAGCATTTCTCTATGGAAGTGCATAAGGGTTGGCTATTATCTTTTGAGGCCTTGATACGTGATAAATGCCACTCACAAGGAGAATATGTATATAATTTTTTTATACGTGCTTGTTTTGCTGTTCGAAAGTTACGAGTTTTCTGCCGTATTTCGTTTTGGCGAAATGCCAAGCCGTCGTATTTTTTTTCAACATTCCTAGCATCTATACGGAGAAAGGCTATGAAATTCGTTGCATTCCTAAAGTTCCGAGAAAAAATTATAACTCTTATTTGGACAGATTTTAAGATGAGTTTCTCAAATTCGCAAGGATGATGACGAAAAGAGAATACGACGTATTTCTATCAATCCTGGGAATCCTAAGATTAATTGTTGTGTTATTTTTAAAGGGAGATTTTTTTTTGCTCTTCAAGACCCAAAAACAAGGATGCAAATGCGGATAAAAAATGCCTTATTACAGAGCAATAATATAATTTTATAATATCGAGCAACAGAAATGTTTCCAAAAAAATGATCATGTTCGTTCCAATTAAAATATTAGGTGGAAAAAAAGCTAAATATTTGAAAAAGCAACTCCCGTTATATTTTCAGCTTCCTAACTTCACTGTGACAAAAATCTTCAAATTTTATGTGCCGGTACTGGAAATTCTAGCTATGTATAAAATAGTGAAATTCTGATTATGTATAAACTAGTACAATCAATTTTTTACACAACTGCGAAATAAAATTAATCTACTGCACATAAACTTCGATAATTCACTTTAAATTTATTCTAAAAGTATATTAATTTCAATAACACGTTGTGATTGTGGCGTAAAAGTACATTAATTTTTCATTACAATTGTGGATTAAATTTAATTGACGAATTCGTGCATTAAAACTTCCAATCTGTAGTCGTATCCTCTTTAGGAAAATAGGAAACGTTCTATTTTTAACTTCCGACTGCCCTTCTAGTGCAAAAAATACGGGATTTATGCGTTTTACGTCGATCAGCTGATTCGAGCGATTTCTTTGTAGCCAATTTCTCGAAAACAGTAAATAATTACTTAACCAAATTTTGTACGTCGCTTATATCACTAGCGCCCAACGTCTTTTTCCATCAATTCGAGTAATAAGTTGTTTATTCACTCACATAATTATATTTTGCAAATAGTGCAAAAAGCCCATTTGAATATATCAAATTGTCACAAGATGACCGCCATTATCCTTCTGTAGTGTAACTTTAGTGTTTACGAAAGTGTTTACTTGAAAAAGAATGAAATAAAAATAATTTTACAAAAATCAAAAAACTCCCGACTAAAAAATAAGCTTAATTAATAAACAAATGCGGTACATAAAAAAACCCTGAAATAATTAAATAACATATTATATTATAGTCGGGAGATTCTTTCGTCATCAGGTGTGAAAATCTCTTGACTATGATATGATATGTTATTTAATTATTTCACCCTTTTTTCTTTACCGCATTTGTTTATTAATCAAGCTTATTTTTTAGTCGGAAGTTTTCAAATAATTGTAGTTATACTAAATGCTCGGCGATCAGTCTGTCCGCTATATTTACATTGCATTTTCCAGCGTGTGTCTCGTTAGGCGAATAAGCCAACAATACCAGACGTTTCTATACTGCTCGTGCAGAAATGGGTACGCACACGTGTTAGCGTGTTGCGCGGAGCAAATGTAGCAGAACGCGCGGTGCATTTATTAGACGGAAAAAAACGTAACGCAGTCTTTTCTCCGAAAAGTGGTTATTCACCGCAAGTCGTGTTAGAGGGCGAACTCGTTCAAAGAGGCCGAAAATGGCAGGGAACAGTGTAGCAGCTGGCTCGAGTTTCGCACGTCCGGTGAACCCGGGGCAACTCCCCCTCCCCTCCTCCCGCCCGATATTACACTCTCGCTACTCGGGCTCTAATCTTATCACGTGATCTTTAAACGAGCAACTCTTGCACTCGCTTACAGAGAAAACCGCTTGAACCACCAAGTATATGGATACAGGTGGTTTAACACAATCACCAATAGTCTTTCGTGTCGGATATTGTATGTGGAAAGTGTTAACTCGTCGAGATATTCCGCTATACTTTTGTATTATACGTCAGCTATTTCATTAACATATATATACATATCGTACATACCGATTGATGTTTCTGAATCAACCGACGCGTGTCTCGTGACTGATTTACATTCACGTGTCTGCTCGATTAAGTCGTCCGACTTTTTCCATCTCAATTCAATCGTTTTGTCACGCAACATTTCCACGGCTTTTTTTAACTACGTGAATTCATGAATGAATTTATTTCCGTCGGTTCTTAAGTCATTAGTCAGAATTCTGGTACGTTTTTCATGATGACAAAAACAATGTGCGAAGGAAAAAAATTTATGCTGACTGGGTAATGGGCGGAAAAGAATATGTATAGATAAGAGTATATGCGGAGTTTTTTTTTACTTTTTTTTTCTGCAAACTGTACGTGTTAATTAATAAAGCATGGATGTGAAAATTCCGATGGGTTCAATGTTCGAACGTTGAAACTGGTTCAGGAAGGTCAATAATGTAACAGAGCTTACAGAAATCCATTCGGCCGAACGGTTATTTAAAATTGGAAAATGAAGCGGATCGAAAAAGAAAAAAAAGTTGATATTTTACCTTCATTTTGCCTATTGTTTAACCCTACGTGTGTACATTATAGCTCGTTCTATGTAGACTGGTTCTTTAAAGGAACAGTGTACATATGAAGAATTAATCAAGACTCTTCTCACCTAGATTGGAAATACGATTCCGCGGCGAATTCAATCAATGTTTCGATATCAGAAAATTCTCACATCAAATAAAAATTTCACGTTTTTTACAGTACGCAAACTAATCCTTTACTTGATCGATTTGTTTTCAATTTTACGACAACCGTCTTTACGATTATTAGTGTTGGAATATTGCAATGGGTTTTCAGATTTTTTACTCCATGAGCTAACGCAAACTCTAAAAATTCAATTAACACCCAAATCATAAAAACCCTCAGCTTTCTATATGGATGAAAATCTTAAATTTTCGGTGCTCTTTTTTTATGATTTGATTCACTATACTGAAAAAGAAATAACTGAAATAAATGTTTTTTTTTTCGTAACTTTTTTGTTCAAAATTTAGGAAATTTTTCTTAGAATATCCGATTTTTAACTTGTGCTTTCCAGAACTTAATTTCTGACAGTACAAAAACGCGAAGTTGAAACGTCAGATTCAACTTTGGCAAGTACGAGTAAAAATAGAGTTTTGTGACGCAAATATTCTAAGCTTATCAAAACTAAAAAAAATCGAAAAAAGTGGGTTAAGCATCGAAAAGGGCTTTTCAAATTTTTTAATTTTTTAATTTGACCCTGTCGTCGAGTGTGAAAATACATTTTTTTCAGTAACTTTCCGACAGAAAATAGTGCATTAGACTTTTCTGATCAAATTCGGTAAGACATTGAAATTTAAAGCTCATATTCTCAGTTAAAAACTAAAGTAGACAATTCCCATTGGAAATAATAAGTAAAAAAATCTCAACCTTGTAAATCACTAAATCAAATCATAAAAAAGCGTACAAAAATGTAAAGCCCAGATTATCGTCAGATACATGATAGAACAACCCACATAAATAAATACCAATCAGCGTGGTCTCCCTAGTATCGGCAATAAATGTACCCTATTCATCATTTGCGAACCGACCCAACATTGCCTTTCAATTGCATCAGCACATAAAAAACACGCACACAAAACCGCAGGTATTGGAAAAAGTGTCTTCATTGCTTTAGTAGACTCTCTGCATCATATAATCGTGTATAAATTGGCTACGATATGTCGAGGGGTTGGTAAGGGCTCGTCAGCGAAGTAAACAGCGGCTTGGTGTGTATACATCCATACATACATATTATATACATATATTATATATATGTATATAATATGTATGTACGTGGGTTGCGGAATAAGCGAAGCCGCGCGTTCCGCTGCAACGACTACGACGACGACGACGTCGACGAGCGGAACCGGTGCACTATGTGTGCTTCGCTCTCGTTCGCCGTCGTCATAGTGTAAGCAGCACAGTATTGTGGTGTATATATACTCGGCGACCGTGCTACTTTAGGGTCAACGCATTGCCAAGGTGGCGGCCATGTGGCACGCCGGCGCACGGCGTCCGGCTTTGGCGGCGCATGTGCGCACCTCTCGCCCATTCGTGCGTTTGTCCACAGCGCTCTCGCGCTCTCTCGACGTTTCTCGAGTCGAGGTAAAGAGGCAAACACGCCCGAGAGCGAGTGAAATTAACTGACAGAGTAAAGTTGAGCGCAGAGAGAAGAAAGGGACAACGAAAACCCTCCAACACACTCGCAAACCACGAGTGTAACACGGGAGAGCAAAAGAGAGAGAGAGGAAAATCTGTTAAAGATGAAGAGAGAAAGAGGGAAGGTATTAAGCAGAGTTTCTACACTGGCGCGGCGCTCAGAAAGTTGAGAGTGTATGTCGCCAGCCGCAAAGAACGTACGAGTGTGGAGTCTGGGAGGGGGAAAACGCCAAGTCGTGTCGCCCGACCTACCGGACAGTGAATTACGGTTATATTATCTCCCGACCGCACTAAGATAACGCGCGCTACTCTCGCTCTCTCGCTTGCGCTTATGCGTGACCGTGGCCGCGCTGTTAGCTCACTTTACTCCAGCAGTGGCAAATATCGAATTTGCTAGGGTTATAAAGGGCTCTTGATGGACCTGTACTTATGGGTATAATGGGTATGTTTGAATTCAATGAGAGAGATTTTTGAATAGGATAACGTGTTATGGTTAGGTCACTTTTATTTGGACTTTATCGGTTGTATTGGGACAGCCATTCAATTGATTCATTTCTTATATAAATGACGGTCTGATGGGATCTTATTCACGATTTGATAGAAGTCTGCTATATTCGCGTTTGTTATTGGGTCAAATACTTAGACGGGAAAGTGTAATTTATCTATTTCAGCACACGGAAATGGTTGATGAAGATTTAAAAAATGGAATTTTGATTGAAACATTGTAAGATATTTATGTTGAATCATCATGCAATAAATCAATTGACATGTAGTTATAATTTGAAATTTAAAAAATCGTGGCAGAATTGATAATTAACGGCAAATAAATTGTGGTGCTTTGAGGAATGGTAGTTTTGAAATGAATTTGTAAGTTTCACAATTTGTTAGATTAGAATTCAAAGATATTGAAAAAAATTACAACAATCCTTGTAATACTACATATTTATCTGGCTCGGAAACAACATTTCAAATTTTATTCTACAGCTAATTAGATAAAATGAGTTGGCTCCGTAATTATCACTTGTAGCGTCTTGCGATCGTAAATGTACTTGTCTCGAGACGCTACTGCGTCTCGTGATAAGGCCAAGGTCAAATCTTCATGCCTGTCAAATATTGATGAGACGTTATCATTATCATTCGCATTTGAACAGATAAAAAACGAATTGACTAATTATAGGTTAATTTTTTTAAACTCTCTTAAAAACGTTCTTTCAATAATTATAACTTTAATATTAATCAATTTTTATAGTTATCGAGTTGATTACCTTCTGTCTTATGTAACAATACTGTCATTCCGTGCATCAATTGTTCAGTTTACACTGAAAAAAACATTCAGAACTGCGATTCATATTTCTATTAATACACAGAGAGAAATATATAATTCTCCAATATTTAATTGACACATCCTTTAAATATTAAATTTTTTAAACTAAATATTGTGCTGATTCAATGAACTTATCTTATGACAAACGACTTATTCATATCATATTGTATCATCTCGTCACTTCTTCTCAACTAAATTTATAATTAAAACAAATCAATGCTTATTCCAGATTCAGGACGATATTTAATTTCTTCAGTTTAATGAATTTTCAAATAAAACACATACCCGATTTTAAAAAATTCACTATACATGTATATATATAATCTATGGAAACAGTTCTGCATATACATACGTTCTACGTAATTCAATTGATTTACATACATATTTTAAATATATACAATAATTTATTTATTGGATGCAAAGACATATATCGCTGCTTAACCCATACGTATAGCCTCAAATACCGAGCTGCTTTAATTCATTATATATAATTCAAACTAATGATTTAGTGCATCCAACGTTTTTATTTTCCTCAGTGTAGATTCGTAATACTATTTTGAAAATTACGACAACACTTTTACGGTCGAATGTAAGTCACAGTTTCCATTATAATCACGTAGAATCGTTGGCCTTCGCTGAGAAAGATTAGGAAGCTCTTAGTGAGTTTGAAGAAGCGTCAAAAGCCGAGCTTTCCCGCTCGGGAATCCTTGCGCACTCTCCTCGACTTTGGTCCCGGATCTCGATTGTCGGGAGAGCCTCGCGAGAGTCGCACGGGAGGCGGGGCTGAATTATACGTACAGCGCGCTCGCCTGCTCGTTCACTCGGTCGCTCACTCCACTCGGTGGCGACGACGACTATGTAGGTAAGTTACCCGCCTCGATGGGCCGCTTCAACGCGGCTAGCATAGCTCCGAGGTCATCGACTCACCGCGGGCCAGAGGAAAGAGCTCCAACGGGACGACTCTACCCTATAGTTTTGTAGCAGCAAAGCCTCGTCCTCGTGGCTGCTGCCATCCTTGCCTCTTGTCTGTCTCGGGATTTTCTCGACGTCTCGACAGGCGAAAGGAACCGCGTAGACCGCGTTAACACCGCCACTAGCCGTTATTTCCAACATTCAACGCCTACCTTATCAGAACTTACCCTTTCTGAATTTCTACAATATTTAAATCAGTATTGCAAAATATTCGATAATGATTTATTAACGTTGTTATTATTAAAAAAATATTCCGTTTTATTTGAATGTGTTTAACTTTTTGAAATCATTGTTAACTATATTTTTTAGATAGAATAATTGAATGTATTGGAGTGACTGAATTTTGAAACATAATTTTTCTCGGATTCAGTTTGGAAACTTATTTTCTTTGCACTGATTCGAAAGTTTAACTTATTTGAAACTTTCTTTCTGGTGTTTATACAACCATACGCTGTACGTAAATCAGGATTATAAACTCCTATCTGATATTTGATGAATATCTATTGATTTTATTATTTCCGAAATGTATTTCGCTTTTTTTAATGTTTCTTTTTTTTAAATGTTGCTGAAGAGCTTTTTAAATACAAAAGAAGTAATGAATAATACAGGACTGTTACGTGTTAATTTTGTACTGTAATATTTGTGGTATTTAATTGAAAGTTAAAGTGTTTCGCACTTATTTTGAAGGTTATTATTATGAGATAGTGAAGATAACAACAATCAAACTATACGTTGACAGTTATCAGAACAGTCGTTGTCTCAAAAATGCTGTTCAAATTAACAGTTAGTAACAAAACAATTTTTTATTGCATTTTTGTTTCTATATTGATGCGATTACTCTTAATAAGTTTTTTTGTGTTCTTTCGAACGATACATTGGCAATTTTTCAGAAATGTCCATGCTTTTTGTTAAAATTGATTTGTTGGGTGTTACGCGTATGTTCAAACATAAAGGTAGAGAAGACAATGGCGTCACAATTCGTTGCCTCGTATCTCCAATCAGTGATTTATTCGGGCTAAAAAACTTCGGTGTATTTAGCGTCGGAGTAATCAATTTACGGGTTCAATAAATTTGCCATTTCCCTTTGTTTAGTTCGAAGCGCGTGGCTAACTGGCGCTGTATGTACGCCTGGATTTCTACTGACAAGTACATTTCATCCACGCACACATTTTCTACAGTCCATTGCGCAATTTATTTCCCCCTATGACTCCGGCCAGTGATTTTCGTAATTATCACAATGGCTCCTTTATGCATTTGCATATCATAACTCCGCATGAAAGAAAAATGCTGAGACAGCATCAACGGAAAACTGATTTACGGACAGGGAAAGAAAATCCCTTTTCTTGATCTAAAATATAAAAAGAAATTATTCATCGTTACTCCTACTAAAAAAGAGCTTTAGCAATTAAGCTTTGGGTGCTGCGGTCGATTACACACTTTGTTGTATTCCGGCCCCTCAAATTTAAAGGCCAAAGCCATTTCTTACGAGTATCAACGGTAAATTATTTTTTATGATGTTTAATGTTGAGAAACGAAATGATAAGATTACGTTAAGGAGATAAAAAAAATATAATTACTGGTTAAATTAATAGTTATGAAAATGATAGTCGTTACTTTGAGTTGTCATTTACAAATAGGCGAACATAGCGGTGATGATTTATGTTTTTTGGCATTTTATTGTGAACCGGTGAACGGACAACCCACAAAAAATACAATTGAATGGACGGAAAAAGTAATTGCGCCATTATGAGTTACTATCATAACCCATAACAAAGCATCGAATGATCAGAAAATCATCATGACAAGCCAATATTGACTTAATAATTATTTAGTCAAAATCCTTTTTTCATGGGCTGTCTAATCACCGGCTTAGGATAAGATGCCGAAGAAATTTGATGACCTTCAGCAATTATATTCGCCTATCCGTGACCCATCACTGATTATTAATCCTGAGAAGGTTCAATAAAGCATCATTTTCGACGATCTGCAAGGTATTATTACATACTTGATGCTTTTTGTTTTATTCCCGACGCTTTAAAGGCCAATGTCATCTCTTGTCAGTCTCAACGGTGAATAATACTTTATGACGTTCAATGTCAGGTGACGAATCGTTAATTTACGTTAAGGTGATGTAACTAATAAAGTCACTGATTACACTGACAGAAATAATAATTACAGTCGTTATTGACAAGTTCGTCATTAACGGATAATCGAACATAACTGTAAGAAAATTTATTCGCTATTTCATAGTGAACCTGTGAATCGACAACTCGCAAAAAATTTAATTAATAGGTCGGAAAAAGCAATTACGCAACAATAGGTAAATGCTATAGCATCTTATTATGAAGTCAACATGATTAGCTAATTTTGGCGTTATTATTATTTACTAAAATCACTCAAACAATTATCTGCAAGACGAATCACGATATTCAATTGTTTCAATAATTTGTGTAGACCGACAATAGTCCAAATCCTTTTGTTTTTTCACGGGTTGTCTAATCACCGGTTCACGATAAGATGCCGAAGGATTTTCATGACTTTCAGCAGCTTTATTCGCCCATCCGTGGACTATCACTTGTTACTAACCCTGAGAAGGTTAGATAAAGAGCCATTGGCGAGGATCTGTAGGGTATTATGAAGGCGCATTTACTTCCGGCAGAGTTGTTCAACAGACCGAAGGAAATCGTGGGTCGGCAATGATGAGCTCGTAAATTCTTGGACGAGACGATCAGAAACACGAGAATAGAGGCACAGAGGACAAGAAGCATTTCAAGAAGTCGCACGTGGAGACCCTCATTCCTATAGACTATCTGCGGTCAATTCGCCTCGTTCGACCAATCGGCACGTACGTGCTCCGAATAATAATGACGGTCTCGGGAATTGCAACTTCGTTGTGACAAAATTGTGACACGGCGTAGCAAATAAATTCGTTGTCGTTGTTGTATACAGAGCACATCACATCATTTCGAGTTTCCAAAGTAATTTGCCACTTCGCGAGCTTTGGTTTACAATTGGTACATTGTAATACATAGTGTCGTGTTTATTCAGCACTCACGCTGAATTCTAATGTGACGACTATTGAATTCGACGACAAATCTGCCTATGTAATCAATGCCAAAAATACGTAAAGCCCTTTTTTGGAAACGTGATTGTTTATCAACGAACACTTCAAGATTAGATCAATAGAAATTTTTTTTAACGCGGTATGAATTATATACGACATTACTTCATGGTTTTGGTGACACAACGTAGCAAATAAATTCGTTGTTGTTGTATACGAAGCACATTACATTATTTTTGAGTATCCGAAGTAATTTGATACTTCGTGAGCAAATTTTGGCTCACAATAGAAATATTGCAATACATCGTGTCACGCTGAATTCTAATGTGACGACTATTAAATTTAACGAGACAACTGCGAGCTATGCAATCAATGCCGAAAACACGAAAACCCCCTTTTTTTAAAACGTGATTGTTTTTGAACGAACAGAAAATAATTTTTTTTTTCAAAGCGGTAAAAACAGCTTACATAACCATAAAGTATTTTCCCAGAAGCAAAATCTTTCTGTTATAATATAAACACAGTATTATTCGACAATTTGTATTATGACTGCAACAGACGATAAAATTTTTTTTATATTAATATTACACTTCCATCAATCCATAAAATCGGGAATTTCATTTGTCTCTTTGATACACAGGCAGGTGCATTGGTCAACAATTTATAAATCTTTCACGAGACACGAGCTATAGTCGAAGATAGGAAAATACTGGAACTCTATGAAACTCCGACGAGAGTCGAGCGTGGGAAAAGTTGTCGATCCGTCAGTGAATCTCCTATATATCTTGAACTTCCTGCACTTCTCGAGGTTCACTCAATGGAGTTTACAACTTTTCTTCACACTTTGAAGCCCTCGATTTTTTTCCCTTCGTTTTTCCGCTACTTTATTGAGTTTCGGTGGATACATATGCATCCAAACGTCTCGTCCAATTATCGTCAATGTTTTCGTTGAAAATTCTAGTCTCGTAATGTCTACGCGCTCTTATTTCATCGCGTGGCATTCTATCCGCCGAGTCTGGCCTAGCGCTGAATACATCCTACGCGTCTTCGTCACGCTTCACCTTCGACCTCTCTCGTATTACTCTGCTCGC
Source organism: Tromatobia lineatoria (assembly GCA_949699805.1). Classification (NCBI taxonomy): domain Eukaryota; kingdom Metazoa; phylum Arthropoda; class Insecta; order Hymenoptera; family Ichneumonidae; genus Tromatobia; species Tromatobia lineatoria. The sequence continues at coordinate 22,219,215 of OX453036.1, forward strand.
TCGGAGAAATCCATTTTCGCACGCTCGACTCGCTAACTTACGTAATATCCATTTCCACTCGTACTTCCCCTTTTTCGTCTTGTTGCTCCCTTCATCTTCTTTTTTCTCTCTTTTTTTTTTTTTTTGCAAAAATAAATCAGAGAGGGTTATAATATTTTGTTAAACTATTACAATTGGATCAAAGTGTATCTTTATAAGGCACTTCTTGAAAATTGGAAAAACGCTTTGGCAGTGGACACAATTTTTTCAAGACTGGTTCGATAGCGTAAACTTTTTTTTAGTGACAAGTAAAAACAAATCTCATTTTAACGTAATTCTGTAGAAAAAAAAGTTGTAGTTACTAAAAAAAAAAATAGTTTGAAAATCGTACAAGTCGAAATAGCCTTGTCCTCAATCTATATACTTGATATAAAAGGAAGTGGCCAAAAACGTTTGTGTGATTTCGAAAATTTTCAGAATTTCGAAAATTTCAAGAATTTCCAGAATTTTCAAAATTTCCAAAAATTCCGAAATTTCCAGAATATTCAAAATTTCCAAAAATTCCGAAATTTCCAGAATTTCCAAAATTTTCAAGTTGGCCATGGAATTTTGAGCGATTCGTTCCGAGTTAGCCGTAGAATTTCGAGTGAGTCGTCCCAAGTTAGTCATGGAATTTTGAGCAAGTCGTTTTAAGAATACTCAAGATATTGAAAATATTGAACCGAGGTTTCGCGAACGCGCGAAGTCCTTGAGCCACAATAACACCCTAGTTTTTAGTAAACTGCAGAGCGATGTCCGGTATATGGTAAAAATAATTCCCGGTAAAATAATTTAATTCTACAACCTAGAAATGATTTTCTAAATTTAAGTAGTTGAAGAGTGATGGAGGAAAAGCATAAAAAATTGAATAAGGAACAAAAGTCCGTGGCTCACTACGATCAATTTTTTTTTGCGAGGTTTATCTTTTCTCTTTTTGTCGTTGGAATTAGTTTGAGCTGATCGAGGAACGTTGATCTCGTTCTATTTTCCGGACTATTCTTTATCGACTTGCGCTCCATTGCAGAAGCTAGTACAATGTAAGTGTGGCACGAAGCGATACTTCCACGCCACTCTAATTAAATTGAATCACGGAATCCTCGAGAAGGAAATACCCAATGAAGACGTACATTAACAAATTAAAGTGCTACCGTTCGAAGGGTCCACTTGGACACTTGCCAGTGTGTAGCTATTGGTGAGCCCGCGTTTGTGCTGCTGCGCTTCACTGCTGCCGGTAAAAGCTTCGATCTAGACCGATTGCTATATACCATAATGTGTTTATATAGCTAGAGTCCGTTGCTATCCCGGAGAAAGTCGACAAGATCACTCTCTTCGCGTACGCCATCAATATATGAATGTTAATACATTTACCCTAAGAAAAAAAATAGTTTTGCGTCGTCTAAATTTACGATCAGTAAAATATTAAGCTAGAGTAACAAAGGTATCGGTTTCTTTTATCTGCGATGAAAAATATTGAGCTAGAACAGAAAAAAAATTAATTGATCAAAGATATACTTGATGGGAGCAAATAGTATTTCATTATATCCTTCTTTTAGAGAATCTAACATTTATACCAAGATTATGTGAGGTAACAAGTAACAATATTAACTTGTAGCTTTCAGACCAAACGCATAGACAAATTTGAGTGTTCAATGTTTTATTTTATCTGGCGAAGAGTGCATTCTAAAATAAGCATATGAATTTTTATTGCAGGCCCATAAGTCGAAGCTATGATTTTAAATGTATAAATAAATCTCGTACACTCAATAATTGGTGACAGTAAATCCAATTTCGACTGGATCCAGAATTGCAACCCTAATACCACTGATACCCTAGAAATCTCATTTTTATTTATTATCATATTGCTGAGAAACGAAAGTGGCCCATTAATGACGACGCATTTCGTATAAAAAAAAATGTTTTCAATCACTATTGCTGTCATCGGATGCTGCAAACGTGTTTCTCACCGTCCTGCTTAATTTCATAGGCGATTAAAACCATTATGCACTGTTAAATCCATAACTTCCGGCGTATAAAAAACCGAGAATTACACGATCACGTTTAATCCAATCTCCCCTCGGTAGTTCCCAAAATTTACCATACGATTTAATTACATAATTAAATCTCCCTTAAGTACAAAGAATAAGTAATTGCCTCATCTTATTCGTTCTTAAGGCTGATAAATAATCTGGCGGAGACAATTTCTTCCCCATTGATCAAATGAGAAAGCCGAAAGCAGGTCTGGGTCATGCTTGGGCTGCACGTGATCGACCTATAACGAAAGACTGCACGTGCCTCAGTCCTGACCCCAATTTGCCTCCATCGCTGCTTTTCTTACTTTCAGTCTCGTTGTGTGTCATGTTACATGGTAGAAGCTCTTTTTTTTTGGTCGGTTTCAGTTGGAATTTAGTGTATGATATGATAACACCAAGAAAACGTATCTAGTCAACTGAACTAAAACCTACGCATCGGAAATAAATTTTCTTATTTGAATACTGACCTACTAGACTTGTATTCAACTCGAATAATTTTTTTTATCTGTAAGTAATACATCTGGCGACTAATAAATATATATTCAAACCTAAGAAATATGTATTTCATTGCAATATATCTTTATTACTTCGTAGAAAAAAATATGTTTCAATGAAATATAAATTTCTCCGTGTCGAAGAAAAATACATTTACGTAGAATAATTTATTCTTCCTGTTTACAAAATATATAAATTTGTAAATTCATTCCAAATGGATCGAGTACATTCGCTTCTTTCAATGTTTGTTTGTGTTTGTTGTTACGTTTGTTAATGTGCTTCCAATACGTTGTATGTATTTTTAAAAATCTATTTTATGTAAGGTAAATGTCGATTAAGTGGAATTTTTTAAAAAATAAAAAATGAAACCGATCATAAATCCGTTACTGACGAACAGAAAGCGGGAATGCGTATTTCGAGAATCTTCCACATTGTATAGTCTTGCATTATGAAAATTCGACACTTACATAAAAAATTAATAAATATATGACAAGTCGATTGAACCAAATGTTTTCTATGGATGAACATAAATACGTATTACAGTTAAGTTTGGTGTTTCATTACTAGATGATCAACGAAACGTTGATTTAAATAACTAAATCAATTACAGAGAAGTAATTTCTAATGATTAGAGAAAATAATTACGTATTGGATTGAAGGAAAGTTCTAATTGATTTTGAATAAAAAAGATCGAATACATGTATCCAGTCGTTTTAACTAGACATTATTTCCGGATGAAGAAAGTATTTAGTACGAACCAATATAATATCTATTTAGTGTCCACTGCACAGTAAAAACTGCTTTAAATAAATAAATACGTTCGAAATAAATAAACTGCAAAATTGAATGAAATACATATTTGTTTCAGGGCAAGCAAATTTCCGTTGATTCAAATGAACAAATGTTGAATAGCCAATTTTAGTTAATATTACTCAATCTTCTTTCTGGGTGAAGTATGCTTTACATTGTAGATTGTCTTCTTCACGCGGAACCGTATACATCGAGCATTTCCATACCTCTAACCATGCACTCAATTTACACAACTGGAACGTCGGTTCTCGTATCTCAGTACCGCAACGTTCCAGAGGTCGAGGCATCGATCGTGCTGACACGCTCGTGGCCATGGCGCGTGTTTCCCTTAGTCCGCAAATTGGGGCTCCCTTTGACATAGACGAAGAGGGTTAAGGGGAGTCAAAGCAGCGAGCTACGGAAGCAGTTTCACTCGATAGATAGCGACTGTGAGTCTCTCAGAAGCAAACAATTAGTCGTGGGCTTTATGGAAGGACTCTTATGCTACCGAACAAAACATTAAAAAAGCGAATTTTTTAATCACAATTGTGCATTATATTTAATTGACGACTTTATGCATAACAACGTCCAATTATTTCTGCCATTTCTACTTCACACACGCTTCGTGTATGATAAAACGAACTTCTCGCACTCGTGGTGTAAAATTTTGTACGATCATCGTGCAAAAAACTTCTTCTCGGTTCGTGTGATCACAACTTTTTTTTCCACAAGGTGTGAAGAACTAGGCATACGCGAAGCATGCGTAAAACCGCGTTTCTCGCACCAAGGAATAAAAATGATTATATTTCATTGAAATCACAAATTGACGTATGTCAAAAAGCACTGTTTAAGATGTTTCTGATAAAAAAATTATAAAGCTACGTCACAATTTACGCTCCAGTAAGTGAAAAAAAACTTGGCATCGAATAAATCTCAAAATCGCTTTAAACTTTCTTGAGATTTTTCGTCTTAACGCGTCTCGAAAATTGTACCATCGGCAATATGTAAAGGCACTTGCTTCTATAATTCGTTAACCTGACGATAGAATAAGAGCGTTGATCACAGAATTTTAGCTTAGACCATTATCAATTTTAACATTTTTTACATACATTTATAATAATATTTACATTCGTAAAAATTTATCAATAAACTAATACAATTCAATGAATACATCCAAGCACTAATAAATTCATTATTCTTAAAAATAAACTTAATCTTGAACTATTCTGTAGATAACTACTCGAAAATCCAATTATTAAAAGGGGTAACGGGTAATTTAAATTTAAAAAAAATTGAAACGTTTATGCAGTACAACGATACAGATTCGATGTGTCCTCTATTCACACGGCGGACCAGTGGGAATACGAGATAAAGGGTTTTGTCAACATCAAGTGTAATTCGTACCGCATGCTGTCATATTTACACACTGAATTGTCTGAGTACGTCCCCGTCAACGCTTCTAAGACTCGCACGTGTGTAGACAGTACGTAATGTAACAGTCTGTCTTGACGTGAGTACGGGACGCACACTGTGCGTGGCCACTGGGCACGAGAAGCGCGAAGCGAGAGAAGATTACAGTGAGTAAGCGAGAGAGAGAGTAGTGACAAGGGTCAGCGAGTGATAGAGACGGATAGGCGCGAAGCCAGGCAACACCGCAAGCGAGCATGCGATTGTGCCTAGCGAGGTATGCCCGTGCGATATACTCAGAGCCCACGATCGATAATATAGCTCTGCTACCTCTCTTGTACTACCTACTACCGCAACACACATATTTATATATAGTCCGGATGCACTTATGTGTATTACAGTATAAATGGACTCTAAACTTGTTTCTCTACGTTCTTCCCACACTTTTGACCTTCTGTATCTGTGTTTTCTCTCTTCAATCATTCACTAATGGGGAATTGAATTTCGCATTTTTTGGACAAAAAGTTTTATTCATTTTCTGTTAATCTTTCCACCACGAAATTCAGATTTTTTGGTAACCAATTTGAATAACAATTTTCAGTGCCTCATTACCAAAAAACACTGCAAAATGGCCGCACGAATGCCTGTAAAAAATAATTACATTGAACTATAAAACATTATTTTCTATAATCATAACCGAAATTGACTATTTTATTTTGCACGCATCTTTACCGAATTCATCAAGCAGCTAGGAAATAAAACAGATTTCCAAATTTCGAAAGTGGTGGAGAAAGTGACACTGTCGTTGAAGCACCTCTCGACGGAATAAAAAGATCCTTTTTATTCAATCGATAAGTAGCTTGAAGCCGCAATTGCAAATTACCACACGCGACTTTTCAATGACGCTTTAATTCGAATACATGGCGGATTTCGCCTTGAGCGATTTCGTGATCGAGTGCGGAGGCGCCTCTCGGCATCCGTTGCCGCGTTACTCCCGCTAATACCCACTCTTCGTGTGTATGTACACGATGAATCGCGTTATATGTAGACACACACACGGCTGCGCGCTTTAGTACGCCTTCTCACTTTCGTTTACACGCTCCTGGCCTCTTTTAATTCCTCGACCTGCTGCTGCTCGTGGTACACCGCTTTCGCTGGTGTGTTACAGCCTCCACTCGTGTGTTCCCCACCCTTTCCGCTTCCTCATCTCACTCCACTGCGCACTCTTTAACGATGAACTTGTTGCGAGGAGATTTAGCGGGACGCGAAAAGTTTCGTTCCCCACAGATATATACGAGCTCGTTTATCGCCGGTTATATAGGAGGCTGTGTACATTTATATACATATTATATATATACATACACTCATACATACGTACATAGGCATTGCGCGTACTGCCACTGCGTACCACGATAAGTTTCGAGAGCCGACAACTCTACGCTCATTATTTTCGCGTATCCTTCAACCGGACTATCCTTTAGCTCGGCGAATAATTCATTACGCTTCACGAGTGATAACAATTCATTTCGCGTTTACAAAACGTACATTTTTTTCGTACGCGGATTATTATTATAACAAGCGTCCACCGTGTATTATTAAACAGCCAAAGAGAAAAATGATTTTTTCTACTTTTCGGCACTTTGCTTTTACGCTACTGTTTATTTTGATTTATTCATTTATTGTTTGTCGAGTATGTTGGCGGATTATTTTACCCTTGGTTCTCGTGATATAATTGCGATAATTTGTATGGGTATCTTTGAGTTATTCGTTATGGAACCTCAAGAGAAATATGTTTTTTGCATAAATGTACAGAGTTGACAGTCCAATTATAATGATTTAAAGAGGTAGAGTAATAAATGTGAAATCAGTGAAAATATTTCACAAAACTTTCGGATCGAATTTGATAAAAATTGGTACGGGTTTTCGAATTTTTTGAAGTCTTTACTTTTTTGTTAATCTTTTTGTGACTTTGGTTTCAGATTTCTTAGTAACCATTTTGAATGATGATTTCGAGTGCCCCAATAACATTAAAAGAAACGTTGCAAAAATTATCACACTAATGCATAGAAAGAGGAATAACGTTAAATCATAAATAACTATTTTTAATAATTGTAACGGAGATTGCACATTTAATTTTGCATGCATAATCTTTACCAAAGGATGTCAATGAGTCGATAATTGGCGGTTCAATACTTGGCTGAGCATTGGCCCAATGTTGTGAAGTCAATAATTGGCGACTCAATACTTAGTCGAGCATTGACCCAATGTTGGCGAAGTCGATAATTGGCGGGTCAATACTTGGCTGAACATTGGCCCAACGTTGTGAAGTCGATTAATGCCGGGTCAATACTTGGCTGAGCATTGGCCCAATGTTGTGAAGTCGATAATTGGCGACTCAATACTTAGTCGAGCATTGGCCCAATGTTGGCGAAATCGATAATCGTCATCTCAACATTGGCACGTGTATTGGCCGTTTCAGCTTTGTCGGCAAACGCTACATGGGCGAAGCCACACGACGACCCGTGTTTACTGCTGTTGGTCGAATATATTTGTATAATGTGCTAAGGAGAAAAGAGACTATCGATTGGCAGTTGACCTATCGATGGGATTACACAGCAAGGTCGTCGGCAATACGATCGATCGAATTGTCTATGTGTGCCGAAGGAGCAGACTCACATAAACAGCGAAGCAGGTTCGACCTAGTGCCATCCATATCCGCAGATCTCGAGACGCTACCAAAGGCATACAAGGACTCGCCGAGAGACGTAAAAAAAACCTCTTTGTAACCGGATTCTGCGAGCGACTGCGATTCGGGAGATATTCTAGCCGCGATATCGAACAGCAGATCGAATCGACAATAGACCGAAAAAACCAGCAGGTCGCAAGTCATGCAGACAATTTTTATAAAATCTCGCGATATGTCAAACAGAATGTACCGCAACATTGAAATATCGTCGGATTTGGAATCTGTTAGAATCTGAACAATGGTTAGTTAGGATAACTCCTATTTTATAAGTTGGCTATAAATCAATTCCTGTAACGATTTATTTAGAGCCTATATTGTTGAATATATTAAAGGTGAAATCACTGCACCGTGCAAGAAGTTCTATTACAGAAACGGGTATAAAAAATTTACTACGAGAGTGTAAAGTGAAATTAATGTATAATTATGCTAGATTCGTTACAAAAGTCGTATTAGTTTATGCACAATAATAATCAATGTACAGGCTCCTAAATTTGTTAATGAAGTCAATAATATAAGTGAATTTTTATTCACCACACGTACGTAAAATTTTTATTTCCTTTGGTACATTACATTGAATTTCCTACATGAAATTTCCGCCGAGCTGCTATATATACCGATATATAAATTTTGGATGCACGTGCAGTATATTAATTTTCAGATACATTCGTCGTTAACATACACAAATATTGTCTTTCGTTATCTCTCGACAATTGTAATGAATTGACATAATGATTACAATACTCACGGACTGTAATATTGAAATATCAGTATCGTAGATTTCTCATACTATTCTCAAATTTACATTAAAACTATATCAACATGTTTTATTAACAATTTATACCCGATTGGTAGTACGCATATCGTTTCCTATTTTAAATTCACCTGCATTTTCAACACATCGTTTAAAAAGACTGTAAGTTTTTATGCATAAACTGATGAATCAAGTCCAAACTCCAATTATGATTATAAATCAATGAACTTCTATAGTGTCAAATAAACAAGATAAACTAACTTTACACCGGACTTGAAATAAATTCTTGAAATAATTATACCAAAAATTAATTTCACATTCTACTTGTCAATGAAATAAATGCATACAAATTTCCATGACTAGTACATTAAATCTCGAATAAATTGTCTGAAAAAAAAGAAAAAATTCCAGCCAATACTACACGAGTCAAAAAGCCATAACGAAACGTCTGGGTTAAAGGTCACCAGTCGATAGCCCGTCGGTATATCACATATTAATACTATATATCTATGAGCCCAAATACATAGAAACCCATTTCGCAGTGTATTAAAGAAAATTTCAATGTACAACTGCTACCACACAGCGGAGCTCTGGTTTCGATGGGGTACAAATTATCCCCGGTATTGGTGTGGAACACAGTGTTATTATGTATGTATGTAATATAATGCGATGACCGCTGATAAGTGGGTGAAGGTACACTAATAATCACGGCGAAAGTGAAATAATAGGGTAATTAGCGGAGCGATCGAGTATCCAAAATCGTTGGAGTTGGTGTCACTGGGCTGATCGGAGTACGTGAAGCATGTTTGAGGGTAACAAGCAGGATGACAGACAAAGGAAGGGTTACGAAGTGCGCGACCGAGTGAGAGAGCCAGTGACGCGTCGACGACCAGCCGGAAAATGGATTGCCTCAATTTGTCCGATTGAAACTATCTCGACACTATGCTCGGAATTCCTATTAATCCCGTGCTACGAACGGCGCTGCAGTAGCTGTAGCTGCCGGCTCGAGTCTCGTGCGTTTATACTCTTTCTTCTCTCTCTCTCGCATACCAATTCTCTTTGCTTCTCTCGCTCTCTATATATCTTCACCGTGTCGATATATGCCAGGGGCCTCTTCACCGGAAACCAGTTTGCCTTCGATGTAGCTTGTCGATATTTCATTTGCCCTGTTCCAGTGCGTCTTTTTCACTCTTTTTTTTTTTAACTATGCATCACGAAGGGTAAAAGTGGCGAATATGGTCCGCCGTCCTACGATAGGCCAGTGGTTATCGAGTCTCGTGTGAAAAGAAAAAAAATTTAGTACTTTAAGCACTCACTTTTGATATACTGGCGAGGTGATGTGGTTAAATCATACCAGGAATGGGCAGTATTTTATTACAATGATACAGTTACTATATTGAAAATGAGAGTACATTTAAAGGAAAACTGATATTCTGGGATAAATATTTCGAAAGGTGTGCATTTTATTGCCACAGGAATCGACGAAGTTTGGGTAATTACCGAAACGAAGAGGCTTTCTCATTCTTGAGAGTTAGTTTGAAATAATAAACAAACTTAACTTCCTCAAATTTATTTTTATTTCGTCTCCCTGTATCGCTTATAATCTCGATTGACATTTTTTCTGGTCTCAATGGTGCGAATTTCCGGAAACCGATTTTTGCCGATGTCATTTCTTTATAAATGTGGGAGATTAAGCAGGCCAGAAGAGTTTGGTGGTTTATATTCACCATGTTAACCCTATATTTTTGATACACATTTGGGTGTGTCAAAAAGAAGCGAAATTTTTTTTTCCTTGCTCTCCGCCCAAAAAATCGTAGAATACGTCTTAGTAATGATCCTGTGAAAAGCGCAGCTCATAATTTTCATTCTTAGAGGTCCATCATCGCGTCTGACGTTTTCCCATTTAAATAACACAGGTAAGTGATTTATTTCCATTCTTTCTCCCTGCAAGCTATTTTTTTTTCACAAAATCAATGACTGCATCTTATGAATTATTAAATTTCGAACAAAAAATCTTGTTGAGTCGAATTTCTATCTTCAATATTTAATTTATTACAGACCTAACATTTGTAGCTCATCGATATTTATGTTTTGCTCTATAACCTCTCAACACTATGTAAAATAGTAGATGATATCTTTGAGTATTTTCAGCCAATTACTGAGATGCAACATATTTATGTGTTATGTAAAGAACATGTATTACGTAAATCAATTTTGATTCGATCGAGTGGTGAGAGTTGAGGACAAACTGATTTCATTGCACAGTTCAATCAACAGCATTTATCACGTAATATTATCTACGGTTTACAGTCGAACCCAACCTATTCAACAGAAACCTACTTTTAAATATGCATGATACTGCACAAACTGATTACATCCACAGATAAAGTATGCAATTTACTTTAAGCACCGCCGATGTAGAGGAACATATGTACGGCTTATCACAAGTTATTAATATCCAAAGATACGGCAATTGCACAATTCTAGATTATGTAGTTTCTGAGACCGTAAAATTTTTCTCATCGACTGGGAAAAATTGACAAGTAGTATATAGACCGATATATAGACGAGTATATAGACCAGTTTGCGACGAATAAACTAGGTTATAGCTAATTTTATAGGCAACATTTTTTTATTCTAAATTATCACTCATAATTGCCAATAAAAATTTCTCCACTAGAACCGCATTGTTTTTCATCATTAGTATCATAATATAGCAACAAGTTTCTTGACTTCTGAAATCGTGGTGGAAAATCGCAATGTAAATTATTTTTAAATTAGCTGAAAAAAAAATTAGCACGAACTTTGCTTTCAATCCTATCGATATTCAGAAATAAAAATATCCTACAAGATATGGGAAAAAGCACGTAACGAAACAAAATTCACGCTACTTCGTGTACCCTATAAAATGAAATCTTTCGTTCGAACTGGAAACTTCGTTACACTGGCGAGAGGCAATATCTCTCTTCGCCGCGAATTGAGCTTGCACATGGAGCGAGTGGCGAGCACGCGGCACGACGATACCTCTGCCTCTGGCGGTAACTCTAGTTCTTGCACTCCAAGCTCTACGAACCAACGAGCTCGAAACTTTTATGATTAATGTCTGGGATAGCGAGTGGCCCCCACGACTTGCGCCATCTTGCACGGAAAACCTGCAAAAGCCGAGTCGCTGCAAACACCCTCGAAACTTTTGACGTTGCGCTGATGCCAGCAAGCACAACGTGCTATTTCTGAGGTCGATTTTTCGAACGCAATGCACACTGCATCTTTGAAAGCATGGGAAAAAAATTGCCACCAAATTTACTTGCGTTCAATAGCTTATAATATTCAAACATAGTGTAGTGTTTTCCCGATAAACACACGGAAATGCTGGAAATTCTGAGTGGTAAATAAATACACTTGGGGAAAATGCTTGAATAGAGCCAACAGCGGAAGTTCAGTGGATTCAAAGTAAATTTAGGTTAGCATTTGCAGGAACGTACATAAATAATTTACTATACATCTAATAACAACAAAATGGCCCGAAATAAAGGCGTTAAGTTTATGTATAACTTTCAAGGGATTTTACCAGTGTAAAACTTTGAAAAAATTGAAATGTTCAAAAAAAATTTTTTTTCAATTTGCTGTAGCTCTAAAGAAAAAGGAAATTATCCAATGAACTTAAAATTTTACGGGGAATTCTAAACATATTTTGTCATGCGATGATTTTGGATTTTTTTTATGGAACTAATAAATGTCAGTTCTTACTTGAAAGCATGCTAATTATTTCAGGGCGAATTTACAATTTTTCTTTTGTAAATTCAAATATACACGACTGAAAAATATATCTGGGATGCATCTAAAATGAATGAAAAATATATTTCTCTTGTATCATCGTCCGAAAAGTTCTATATGGCTGATATATTTTTGTATATATTTCTTTTCTATGACGAACGGTGAGATATTTTTATGATATCTGGATCAATTTTTAAATATACATAGAAACAAAAATGTCCTTCATAATCTTCTATTGTGTCCAATACCGATACTATCTTAATTGAACGAACTTGAAGAAGTTCACTCAACGTTATAATAAGTTTAGGATCGGCGGAACCTACAGTGAACTTAAGCTAACTATGTTGTCAGGTTATATGCAGTTAGTGCCAGTTTATAATATGGTAAGCTTGTATTAATCACAAGTTACGTCGTCTTTGACCTCATTCCAAGGTTCAGCCCAGAGAATCTAATCCAACTTAGCTTTGAATCCATAGTCTAAAGTTTCTTCAAGTAGATTTGTACTTGAGATCAAAATAAATTATATTTTGTCCTTAACTTTGAGCTCGGTACCGTGAATTCGACTTTCACTTCAATCTAACTGAATTTAGTTATCGATCAAAGTAAACTCAAGTGACTACGTCTGCACTTGGGGTCGAATTTATAGTCTCAAGTATGAATTTAAAGCCGATTTCGAGTACGAACTTGAGTTCAAACTTGAGACTGTCAATTCGACCCTTAAATAATAATGAACATAAGTAAAATAAACTGTAACTGTATTGTACAGACCAAATTGTCACTTTGGATTTAAAAACTGCCATTATTGGTAAAATTGATAAGACTGCTTTTGGATAAGGAATATTGGGACAATGACAGTTACTATATTGTATATAACGTATAGATATATTTAAAGAAAAAACCGAGATACATTCTAGGACAAGTATTTCGGAATGTGTGCACTTTATTACCACAAGAATCGACAAAAGTTTGGTTAATTACCGAAAGAAAGAGGCTTTCTCATTCTTGAGAGGTATTTTGAAACACGAAACAAACTTAACTTCCAGTGGGAATTCCCTCACTTGTATCTTCATTTCGCCTCCCTCTCTTCCTTATAACCTCGATCGTAAATATAAGCTTCACGCGGTGCTGTCCCAGTTACGGAGCGAAACGGTGTCAGCCCGACCGACTTTCCTTCACGCCGCTCGGTAAATCCCTCCGGCATACCTAGTGTACATCACGACTTTATACACAATTATACATGTACACAACGATTCGAAGCTGTATTTTCTTTATTACAAATGGTTAACTCTCGTTGCATTAGCCGCGAATCGAAATGATTCAATTGTATGACACAAAGAAAATCTTTCTTTGAGCATGATTAAATTGTTACCAAGCAAATAGAATTTCTATTTGGCGTAAATTATTGTATATTACGATACAAGGGCAGTAAAACGTTTTCTGATGTGCAGGAGTTGTTTACACGAAAAAAATAGTTGTAAATTATCAGAGGTTTACGGGAAAATTTCTGATGAGTATTGTTAGACAAAAAATTTCACCGAGGGTGAAGATGGGATTTTACACGCGTGAGATATAAAATGTCCATTATCGCACCGAGTGACGTGATAGTATATTACGATACGAGTGCGATGAATTTTTTTTTGCCAAACGTGAGTTTGCAACACGAGCCGAAGGCGAATGTTCCAATAATCGAGTTGAGAAAAAGTTTCTCGCACGAGTTTCCTATACAATTTTATTTCACGAGTGCGGGAAGTAAGCACTTCTCGCACGAAGTTGCATAATAGTATTTTACGATACTAGTGCGTCAACACTTTTTTTGACGGGGGTGAGTGCAATTAAAGGAGTTGAGCAAAAGTTTCTCGCACGAGTTTCGTATACAATTTTATTCCACAAGTGCGAGAAGTAGGCACTTCTCGCACGGAGTTGCATGATAGTATTTTACGATACTAGTGCGTCAACACTTTTTCTGACAAGGGTGAGTGCAATCGAACGAGTCGAGAAAAAGTTTCTCGCAAGAGTTTCGTATACAATTTTATTTCACGAGCGTGCGAAGTGTGAAGCGTGTGAGAAGTAGGCACTTCTCGCACGGAGTTGCACTATAGTATTTTACCATACTAGTACGGTAAACCTTTTTGGACGAGTGGGAGCTTGCATCACCCGTCGAAGGTGAGTGATGCAATCACACGGGTTAAGAAAAGATTCATCACACTAATATCGTAAGAAATATTATTTCACAAAGTGCAGAAACAGAGATTTAAGCACTCGAAATGAGCGTAAAACCGCGTTTGTCGAACCGTGTGGAATAAATTCCGTTATCGCCAAGGTGGGACCATAAAGATCATAAATCAACACAAGGATATTACTTATAGTTGTCGTGTCAGCCACTTGAACGGAGGTTCGTCGAGGTCTTTCATATCAGTGCACTGTTCTCCTCATCACGATCAGCCGCAGCAGCAATCGGATGATCATCCATCTCAATCGGGTTTATTAGCCTGACCCCGTCGCTCGCATCGCTTCTCTTACTCTATGTACTACATTATTCGTTACACACACTTGTAGTACACTTTACCTCAATCGCCCCTGGTCCATTCTATCATTATTCTTCCGTTATGCGATTAATTGTTAATAAGCCATTTGTTTCTACTTAGTTACTTTGGCTCGCAGTAATGCGACCTTCAATAGTTTATCCATTCTTGCTCGAAGGACATTGAACGTAATATGAATATAAATAGCAGTTGAAGCGAAAATTATCTGGCGACAAAAAATGACATGGCAACAAAATCACCGAAAACTTCAATTTATTATCAATCGAATTTCCATAGCGAACGTTTTGCAAATATTTACTTGTCTTCCGATGTGGAATTAGTTTGTGAGATATTACTTATTGCGGACTTTCTATAACAATATTTGATGAAGACTGGGAATATATTTTTTCGTCCACACCTTTTGATATGAAGCACGAATTCAATATTTGCTGTCTTAACTCGGTCTTTTTAACAGCCTATATTTATAGTCTCGTACACGGAGAAAAAGAAGGAGTTGGGCATACCTAAGAAGTGTTTGCACGGATTAACTTTTCGCAAGTCTATACAAATGTGAATTTTGTGAGTTGAGACAACTACATTTAGTTAGTTATTTAGGCTAGATTGTAGTGACCATCTATTACGGCTGTGCGTAACTCACCGGTTAGTTGGCACAACTAATATGCCAAACAGAGCATGATTGACACTGTTAGTAATTGTGCTTACTTATGGAAAATCCGATGAATTGATATATAGTCGAACCAATTTATGCGGTTTGGCGTTATACTTGATCAAATTGTTACGATTTCAGGTTACACGTGATAAAGTTTCAGATAACAATAGATAAATTTAATGCGATTTGACACTATAAAACTTTTTATTTCGTGATTTTCATGTCAAACCACTCAAAATGGTCGAAATATCAAGAATTACTGATGGAACAAAAAGGTGACAATAACGACGGACATTCTTGAATTAAAACTTTTTCGGTCTTCAATACTTCCCATGCATCGAACCTTTCACAGAATCTTTCAGTTAAAAATAACGTACACCTCAATTTTACTTTTGTGGTCTCGAATTTTTGTACTAGAAAAATTTCTATCGACAGCATTTTTTTTTGCAAAAAACGTCTGTCAACAACATTCCTTTGCAAAAATTTCTATCTACAGCATTTTCCAGCAGAAAATGTCTATCGACAGAATATTTTGACAAAAAAATGTCCACCGACGTCTACGTTTGCTCTTTATTGTGAAATCTTTATCGACGTGACTTCATGGGGATACTTTTGTTGCTGTGATCATGTGTATCACACATGTAGATAGAATTATTCCTTGAATGAACATTCCATGAACACACGGCAATTGCAATTCATGAATATATATACGTGAATTTTTTACGGAACGTCTGTTTTGAAATATGCATTGTTTTCAAAGCATTTAGGGGCAAAACAGCTTCGAGCGTTCGTTAGATTGGTTTGAAGCGGTTGCGCGAACTCACTCATTAGTTGGGCTAATTCACTTTGCGTTGTCACGACAACTATTCGAGATTGTTATAGGCACGGAGTAAATCGTTGTAGCAACAAATTTCTGGCCAATTCATAAAAGCAGAGTTTTATTTTTCGTGCATTCATTATTTTTTCGCTTCGTTATCCATCCTTCTCAAACTTTTGCTCATATTTATGATGTGTAAGAAAAGTTTCGTGTTTGCTTTTCATTGTGACTATGTTTTTCCGGTCTGCGTCGCTGAAGCCGCGTACGCCGTCGTGACATCTTCGAGGGCTTCTATACATCGACGACGATAACGAAGTGCTGAGAAGATGGGAAGGAGTAAGCGACGTTGAAAGAGCAGGAACTGGGCGCGATCGCTAGGGGAAAAAGGTTCAAGGAGAGAGTGGGACACGCGGCGCCTCTGGGATAAAGAGGGTTGCTCGACGAGATCTTCCTTCGTTCGTCTGTCCTTCCGACGTTGACGTCGCTAGCTTTTTTCCTCGGGACTCTTTCCTGACGTCGTATCAGAGCGACAGAAATAAGACGCGACGTCTATGGATGTCCTCGATAAAAAGATAAATCCGGTGCTAGATCAAAGTTCCTCCGAATTTGGTATCAATCCGTGGGATTGTGTCATAATTCGGCTCTCGGTCTTTATTTATCCTATACAATACCGTTTTCATTATTACACGGAAGAAATGTCAATTGATTCATAAAAATTCAAGATCGGTTCAATAAAATGTTCAATTTCGGGAGCTGTAAAAAAATTGTCATTATTTCAACTACATTTGTGATAGAATACATTTCTGTCAAGTCGATAGAAACAATAGCGAATCTTGTTCGCGAATCTAGCGAATGTACGAATAATGTGGGTCATTATTTTTTTTTTTACATTTTTCACCAGGCTGACGTCTTATCGAAACAATTACATAGTTTATCTTTTTGACCACTTCTGTACAAGCACGTACAACAAAAATAGCATTGCTATTAATCTCACCGCGCAGACTGATAGATATTGTTTCAAATTGATTGCATTACATATTTCATTCAATTGGAACGAATAGCTATTTACGTGTTTATATTAAAAATTATGTAAATTATGTATACCCCGTACATAATTAAGATATTTTTTGCTCTATCGAGAAATATACTTTTTAAGCATCCTTTTTTCCATGGAGGACATCAAAGTCAAATGATCAAAATACTCGTAAGAAAAAGCAACGGTCTCCCCACGAATCGAGAGTTTATTGAAAGGGCCTCGCATTTTTTCAGCTTTCAAGTCGTCGATTCCGGGAATGCTATAAGAATTTCTTACACCAACGATTAATACGTGATTTTCTTCCGATATCTCGAGACGTAAAAAAAAATCAAGCAACAAGAAGGGAGCAAAGAACGACAAGAAAGACTTACAGAATGTTCGAATCCGTGGAAAAAGCACGAACCGTGCGTCCTTCTTGCTCTGTTTTTCGGGAGCGAATTAAATACACGCTTAATATTCAATGCGATGCAAGTTGCTCTCGTTTCCACGTTATTAAAAATAAATGGTGCTACAAATTTAATTGTACGTTAAATCCTTGATGAACGAGGATAAATTAACGACACATTCTGAATAAAATTAATAGAACATTCATTGCAAATTTCTATAAATTTAAATAGAACGTTAAATAGAATATGTAGCGAAACGTTACATAATCTATTCAGATACAAGATCCTCTCGTTCCGATGTCCTTCGAAATGAATGCAGCTTACGTGACGTGAACGTAATTTAGTTAATATGGAAATGAACATAATTTGACATGCTTACGTGAAGTTCACTTTAATTTCGGACTCTTTCGTTTACATTTGAGGTTGTTCGTTACATTTTGGATGTATCTAGATGAATGTGCACGACACAGCGATACTCCGCGTTGGTTCTTTACAAGAATATCTATCCAATTACCGGATGCAAATATTCCGTGAGAGCTTGGCGCCAACCACTGCTCTTCTGTGGCCTTGCATTCGCGTTCCTTCTATAACCCGTGACACAGAATGTAAAGTCTCTACGGAATTCTCCGGAGCTTTCAATATACCATATAATTTACATGAATAAAAATATTTACATACAAAATTAGATAAATAAAACTCCTTCAAGAAAATGTCCGTATAATTAAAAAGATTTATGGGTTTTAATTTTTTTGAATAACAACATCAACAACAACAACCACAACGAAAACAACAACAACGATAATAATAATCATCGTAATTATATTGCGAGAATCCACGTTTGATTACGTAAATTCAACACGATAATATCATTTTTTTTACCAGGCGTCGAGACGGTACCGCGACTTTTGATATTGTATAAGAAACTACACTACTACTACTGTGATTTTCTGAACACGCCAAACATCATCAATACACGTTTTTGAAATATAGTAATTGATATTATCAACTGTTAGTTCAGCTCACCAAAGTTTCGGTATCAGAGGTACTTATGCCGGAATTTTAACTTTGGGATTCGAAGAACGGTAAAAAGCAATTAAAGGGTGAAATAATCAAATCAAAAAAATATTAATAATACTAATGGTATTATTATCACTATTTACCATCAGAGCCTACTTTGACACAGTTTCAGAGGTCTGCATATTAGTAATATGCATAATGAGTAATTTCAATAACTTATTTCAATTTAACTGTAAAAGCACCTTAATTTGATATCACCATTCTACATAAAATTTAATTGACAAATTCATGCTAAAAAACTTCTGGTCTTTTCGAACAGTTTATGAGTATTAGTCGTTCATATGGTCACTCACTTAACAACATCCAAACATTATGCAAATATGTACTTTAAAACCAAGCAACTTAATCCATTCACATTTTCTTAAGTACGTAATTTCGAGATTCTCCTCCGTAACTAAATGTTTTAAAATTATGTCTTTTTAGACATTGGCTGTACAGAAGATGCGCTATCAAGAAGTGATTGGAGTGGCTTAGATAATAATGTAATTATTACATTGAGAAATAACGTCTTGCTGATATATTATTGTTATTGTACACACACACAGACACACACACACATATCTATATATAAATAGATAGATAGATATGCGAGAAATACGGAATTTGAGATCAGAGAGACTTGTTTAATTCAGCATATCGCATAAGAAAAGTGATGCTGTACGCGAGAAAGGAAGATTTAAATCTAAAGAATTCAGCCACTCTTCCACTCGTGCGGAGTCTTCGTGTGTATGTATAAATATACACTTATGTATGCGGATGGGATATATATCGTCGCGCCTCCCGAGCCGTTACGTACTACCGGTTCCCTTGCGCAATAACGCGATGAACGCCAAGTATAGTCTCTCTCCCTCGCAGTGGTTTATCGTGCGAAGAACTCGTAAACAGAGAAGAGCTCTTTACTCCTCCCGACGTGCAATTTTCTTCGCTCTTCCTATACACCGGAATTCTCAACCCCTCCTACTGTCCTGTTGTATTGTCGAAATATCTCTCTTCGCATTCGTACTTTAACGTTATAGGAATTCGTGGATGTTTTCAGCCCATAAAAAACAAAATAATTGTACAGACAATATTAGTTATATACATGCGAATGGATCCAAAATCCATTTTATCAACAATCGCGGCGCGTTTGAGTTATAAAATTACCGTAGATAAGAGTATGACTGATAAATAATTCTAAATTCCATTTTGTTGATAAGAGATACTTTGCAGTACTGTGAATAACGATCCATTTATGTGGATCAGTAAACTTTTTTTTTTTTTTTCTATAAGAATAACAGTTGATCAGGAGCAAATCGTTTACTGAGTCAGTCTGAAAGTTGCGACAATTAAACATGCACAACTTCAGTTAATCATTACATTAGGGAATAAGAGATTAAAGCTAAAACTGAAAGATGAATGATTTTTGAGTTCTTTAATAATATTTGTTAATTACTAATTATACACTGGTATAAAGTTAACTAACGTTGTATATGTTTTTGTGTTACAGGTAAGTTAATGAAGTCAACATACCAACAGATGTACGCAATTTTGGAATGATCGCAAATAAGCAGCGAATGGTTAGTAGTGAATGAACTTCGAGTACTCCGAGACCCATGAGGGATTATTCTATACGGCGGCAAAATGTTTTTATAATATGAAGGGATATATACAATATTCTTTAAACCAAATGTATGATGACAAATATCTAACTGATATTGTCAATAAAGAGACTTACTACTACTACTACATGATCGAATGCTCAATAAAAAAGTCAATAGTTAATTTCAGGGTTAGTAGTGAATCAACTTCGAATACTCCGAGAACCATGAGGGATTATCCTACACGGCGGCGAAATGTTTTTATAATATGAAGGGATAGTTGTACCAAGTGATGTCAAATACCTCGCGCTTATTGGTCGAAACTGAAGTTGAAAAAATAATCATATGTAATACCACAAGAGCTTCGAAATATCAGATTAATTTCGACCAATGGAATTGCACCATGAGACGAAACTTACGGTTTATGTTTGATAAAATCCGTCGACTGTCACAATTGAATTCAATCTGTCCGTTTGACAGATGGTCAATGGTCTTTTGTTTTGAATATACAGCAATAGACAAAATTATCAAAAAATTGTCAGTGAAATTCCGTGTAGCTTGTACCACGTGACGTCGAATGGTGCAATTCCATTGGTCGAAATTCGGATGGTAAAAATAATCAGTATAATTCCGTGAAGATTGTACCACGTGACGTCAAACGGTGCAATTCTATTAATCAAAATTTGTATGGGAAAAATAATCAACACCATTTCTAGGCAAACGTTCACCTATTGTTTTTTCAGTCTCGCTGTAGAAGATTATTTTCTTGACTCTCGGGCGTTTCGTGGTGTATCGTACCCATAGAAGTTTCGGAAGGTCACGTCGCTCCTAGGAACATTCGGGAATGTGGCCTTGGATGGTTTCACATTTCACAAAGCCGCGAGATCCGTTACTGCGGCAGCAGACGGATATGCTGGTAGTTACGGTTCTTGACGAGAGCTTACGTACATTGCAGAGGACTCAGAGATATCTCAAATCGAGTGGAGGGATTATAACGAACGCGCTGGGAATACGAGGAAGAATGGTTAGGTTAGAGATGAGCTACATAGAGACGCTGCTTCACCGGGGTCGAGACTGGTATACGGTTAGCGTGGATAGGTGAGCGCGGAGATGTGCAGGAAGGCGGGAAGACCGCCAGCCATTCCAGACATACTTTACGTCCGGCTTGATTTGCGACGGCGAGGTACGATATTAATAGCTTATTCATGGCTGGAATTGGAGCGCAACGACTTACCGGTGCCCTCGGTTTCTCACCGTACTATATTACTATTTTGCGTTAGCAAAATTCTCCATACCGTATTACTCTATATTTTCGCGAAATACTGTTGTTCATAATCCTGTTGCGGTGTTGCCACTTTTATCGGATATTCGAGCTTCGCATGCAATTATTATGAGCATTCATCAAATACCTTATACCCTACGGCAACCTCGTTGATGTTATTTGTGGTTTTTCGTTGTATCGCAGCAATTCTCTCTATGCAATCGCGCTTAATTATTTTATTTCAATGCTTCTGCATTTACCTGGAAATCTCACCGGTTTATGGAATATATTTCAGTTGGAAATATTTTCCTACAATCCATGAGTAATAGTAATTGATCGAGGAAACTTTAACGTAAACATATATTTTTGTCGTTTCTTTTTTGATTGGATCTACACAAAACCGAGATAAAATAGTTTGTTATGCTACAAGGGAGGAAAGTTCGTGATTCTTTCTGAAGGCGAAGTTTGACGTCTGGGTAAAATGAGG
This sequence comes from Tromatobia lineatoria, assembly GCA_949699805.1. Lineage (NCBI taxonomy): Eukaryota > Metazoa > Arthropoda > Insecta > Hymenoptera > Ichneumonidae > Tromatobia > Tromatobia lineatoria. Next base: position 22,241,058 of record OX453036.1, read on the forward strand.
TCAAAAATATCGCAAAAGTATTGTATGAGGTGTAGCATACATTACTTTTTTCCGATGACGTTAAAAAATAACCACATTGCGTGCTTGCAGCAAGGACGCTAAAATAGTTTTTTTTAAACTAATGACAGTAAGCATTTGCAATATCGTTTTTATTACGCCCGCTGGGCAGGAAGAACAGTTTTCCTTCCTGAGTGCAAAGAAACTGAATTGCATATGTGTACGAATCGGCGGTTAAAAATAAGCGTTTTTGCATTCGCCTAACGCGCACGGATTGAGATTATTTTACCAAAATTAGAAGAAAAAAAATCATAAAATGTTCCTAACAGTTCAGCTACTCGATAAATATAGATTTTTGAATTTAAAGAAAAATATAATAATCCTATTTTGCGTGATGCAAAGGATTCAATATACAATATTTATGAATACATTTATAAAAGTAACTTATTTAAACCTAAACTGCAGGAAAACAAAAGATTATGGACTTGCATCGATATTTCATAAGCCATTCATCTTATTAGAAGTTGATATTCAACAAGGATGCTGCTATGTTTTCAAATGTTTAGTTGATCCTCTGTGCAAATCATCGTCAATAAATAACTTGACACTACGAGAAATAATCCGACCATTGATATGAAATTTAGAAATCAGGAGACGACGATAAAGTTGGCTTACGGAAAAAGCGACTAGATGTTCAGGAAAATGGTAAATGGAATGTTCCTCTTCATAGTAGTGTGGCCGATCTCTCGTGACCGTTCGTGCGAGCTCTGGACTCCGGCCAAGCGTAGCATTCGCTCCACAAATGTCGCTAAATATATATCCAAGTGCGCGAGCGCGCGAGCTTGCCGCGTTCCTCAACCGACGGAACACAAAAGCTTTGTTGCAAGAGATATGGAAGCATGAACGGATTCCTCAGTTCAAAAGAACGGCTCTTATTCTACGACCTACATATCACTCGGTACTTATTTTTTACTTTTATAGCACGGGTCTATTCAGTGCAGGACTACTTAGGACCATTTTGCTTTTCACAAGAGATCTTACACAATGCCAAAATATTACTGGTTTCACGAATTTTTCAACCGGTTATTCGCATGCAAATGGACTCAGGCATTCGCTTATTCTGATCAGCGATTAGCTTGTAATCGTTTGTTACTCTTTCGGCGAAAGAATTTTTTAGAATTTTTAAAAGAACTTTTTATAAGAGTTCTGATATGAAGTCTAAAAACAACAGTTTCGGATAATTTTGGAACGGGTTCTTTGCCTGCAAATTAACTAGGGCATTGGCTCATTTTTATTAGCAATTAGCGTGTGATAAGGCGTAACAAATTTATTTGTAGCAAATTCATCACTAAAGATTGAGAATTCTAGGTTAAGTGAAATTGACCGTCCGTAGATGTATTAGCGAGAGAAGAATAATCAGGGCTAGAAGATGTAAAGCTTGAAATAATCGGGGCCTGGAAATATCTTGAAGGGACGAAAACACCTGAAAAGCGTCATGTGAAAAGAAATCCTGAAAATTGTACAGTTCTTTTAGAGAAATCTCACATTTAAACCCCATTAAGAATAGCAAACGCATTATCGTTATGCAATTTTGTAAATACATAAAGTGTACCAAAATAGAGTGAGGTAAAAAGTAAAAATGTTTTTTAAGACCAAACCGATGAACCGGTCCAAGTATATGAATTTTTTTTCAGACCTTTTAGACAACAACTATAATTTTAAATGTGAAAAGAAACCTTTCTTTATTGAAAACTCACTGAACAATTGGTTATAATAAATCCAATTTCCACTGCATCCTTCTGCATATGAGACCCTCAAGAATGCACCCTTCGGTAGATAAAATGGAACATTGAATACGAAAATTTGTCCACTGGTTTTGTCTGAAAGCTGTCGAGTGAAAAATTTTCCTTTTCATCTCATACTATTCTGGTACACTGTATATCTTCACAGACTTGTAGAATGAAAATGTTTTTTCTTTACTTAAAGAGATTTAAATGTAAGATTTTTTAACAGAAGAGTTTATTTTCAGAATTTTTTTTAAAGGCTTTCGTTTACGTGAAAGTCGATAAGAGGACTAGAAGTAATAAAAAGAGCCTGAGACGACTTAGAAAAAGCTTAGAACAATAACGATATAGCAAGTAATTCATTTTATATCGTGTTAAAAGTCCAAGTTTATTCACCGTCTCGACAATGTAAGTTCCATAGAAATTTCCATGTAATACGCAGCGGCTAAGTTGGTGAATACATTTACGAATAGTGAAAGCAATTGCTATTTCCTTCATATTATTCTGTATGCATACATTCATGACCAAGCGGATCGACTTCACGGATTCATTTAGCGCATGAGTGCAATGTGATTCGTCCACGAGACGATAATATTGAAAATACTTCTACTGACTGCATGGCCTCAAAACTATCTTGTAAAATTTATATACATAATTATATGATTGCTCTTAAATCACAATCAATTTTCTAAATGCAGCGCTGCGAGAGTTCTTTCAAGTCACGTTATGCACATATTGTGGTCGTAATAACCGCGTCGGTGTAAACTAATATTTCAGCTTATTACTTGCCGTCATTATTTACAATTAGTGTAAACCGGACTAGTGATATAACATGCATTACCACGATAACTGGTTTTCTAGCTTCGAGTATTAGATATCTAAACCAGAAGGAGACACTGTGGAGTCGAAGCAGCGAGAAAATACACAAACGATGAGTGTATTAGTGTCTCGGCGTGTTGCACTAGCGACGGAACGAGCGAGGCCAACTGGTCGGCCAAGAAGGCACGTCTTGTTTCGCGGTCGTTGATATTTCGGTATACTACATGCTATCCGTGGTCTGCTTCCACTGTCTCGATCTATTCGGTGTTTTCAAAGACGCTCTAAAGATAAACGCTGCTGCCTCTTTTTCCTCTAACTTTAATGACCATAAAAAAAAATTTCATGATCGGCAATGAACAAAGCTTCATCAATATATCTCCTCACATATCAAACAACAGCTCAAGTGAAAATTTATTCACCTTTTCCGTTGCTATAGAATAGAACGTAGAGGATAAAATACTATACACTGAATTTATTTGGTATACGCGTCGTAACATTTCACGACTCGCTGAGTTTCAACGCCTGAGGTCACGAACGATTTGTTTCCGACAGCTTGTTTTCGATATGCTAGCGCTTTTTTTGTTTACGTCCCTGAAAGAAATTTGCGGCGCAGACAATTTTGCAAGAAATTACTGTATGTAAGTGTGATAGTCTGTTGAAAATGTTGACGATCGCAATTGAGGAGGTTAGGATATTAGTCGATTTTCAACTTGGGGCGCTTATTTATTTATTTTTTATTATCCAAATGAACGGTTATTACACCTAATCTCAAGGTTTGAGATATATTGGTCGTCTACAGTTACGTTGGAATATGGCTCAGAAGTTGACCACTTTGACCGGGATTAATGTTGAGTTATGGACACGGCATTTTTAGAAGTATTTTTCCATGTATGTAGAGCCAACTTTGGACTTTAGAAAACTCGTATTAGGCTTTTGAAAATTTAAGGAATGTGTGAAAAATGGACAGCTTAGACTTCACCGTCTATACTCAACGCTTTATTCTCACGAAGTTCAGTCAAATAAATTAATCTCGTACCGCCACAGCTGATGCGTTTAAGGTAGCTAACATAACTTTGCTGTCAGGTTAACATATTATTTCAAAGGTCTTACTACCAATTAAGAGTTGACACATGAACGGGTTCAATTCGTTGATTATTTTGGGGTCTCAGTAATATCTAAAAACAATTTTGATTGGTTTTGGGAATTATTTTCAATTTTTTTAAATTTACTATGTGATTTTGGCATGACAACGATTGCCGAGTCGTAGAGCATCTAAAATTCGAATATGTATTTTTATATTCTATAAATCACGTACAAAAATTTTGGCGTATACGTGACATTCGGATTTCATTATACTCATGATGCATATAATTCGTGATGCATTGGCATTTTTGGTAGTCACATTTTTTACTCAGAAGTTATAGTAACTCCGTAATTCACCGTCTGTGGGATTAAATGCCCGATCGAACACCCGAAGTATTTGTTACTCTTAGCTTTTTTGGGTGTATCTTTCAATGTCGTAATGGACCTAATTTGATTCGGCCAAAAAGTGGTGCACACAGTATGCGTAATTTATTACCACGTTTTATACCCTTGTATTAATAGAATAAAAAACTCGGTATAACTTCACGATCGTGCTTGTAAGCGCGGAGCTTCATCGGCGAGGGGAGCTTTAAGTCGACTTCGACGTGAAGGCGGATAAAGACGAGTCTATCCGTTCGTTTCCCATGTCTCCGGTCTATTCAACTCGTTACCTCGAAGCGGACTAGGCGGTAAAGGCGAAGACGTAGATCGTCGGTAAAACGAACTGTCTACTGGAAATCTCCGTCTTCTCCTTCTTCTTCTCTCAAGCTTCTTCAGGATCGCAAACTTTTCTAATACGCTCGACTAAGCTCTAAATATCCAGCCTGTGTACGTGCTCGATGCTGGGCTGAATGAAACGTGAAATATTTTTATTAAGAACACACCAAAAAATACACAATTGATATCTTATTAATTGTTGAATTTATGCTAATAGTAACGGTTTTTATAAGCAATTCAAAAATTATCGAAGCAATCACGAAAAGTAAAATTTTTTATGACTGAACTTTTATTCATTTGACTGAAATAAATTCTATTCGATCGAACTAAAATCCTATCATGCCAGTATTTAAAGAAGAAATTCATTTAATAGCCGACCTACTAGGATTTTACTAGTAAAAGTACATCTATTGACAATACATGGTATACACTTACATACAGGTTTACTGAGAGCCAATTTTAACATACATTTATATTGTCAATAGGCGATCGGCCTAAATCCTTCAGCCCAGGATTTTATTTAAATCAAAAATCAATTTCTAATAAGATTGATTCAATAAAACTTCATTTATTTAAAATAGATCCCACATTGGATTCAAATAAACCCATCAAACCGATTTCTCTGTGTGCATTTCTACTTGCTTTCATAATCAAGTTGGGTTGACGAGGAATAAGGATAATTGTTTGGTCATGTCAACTAATTTTGTGGTTATTGCAGTCAAGTTTCTTTCTCCGTATAAACTCGGTAGTGTAAAATTAGTGATGTGTACATTTTGCGGTACACATTTCGTTACAGTTTTCTTGTAGGGATCACATATGTAAAAATCATATCAACTACTACAATATTAATTTCGATACATTTTGAAAAATGCACGATAAATGGTTGGCAAGTGTGAGAATATGACAGGAAGGATGATATACGAGCGATTCCATGTAAGCTCATATCTCGTTGCGAAACGCTCATAGTGAGCTCGACGAGCCTCTGTAGTTGGCGACATTCGCTCTCCTTGGCTCACTCACTTACGAGTGCAATATATCGCGTCCATATCGCACCGATCCCCGATGTCAAGGCCGCATACATTTACATAGCTATATAATGGTTGCAGCTGTTATATTACGAACACAAATCTACGTCAGCTTGACTATCTGTAAAGAGTACCGTTTGTATCGAGCGTATAAACCATAGACGTTAAGCCTCAAGAAATACACAAGTACATGGTAACTTTGCAGTTTACGTACCGTAAACTCCTATGCATATGTTATGGGCGTATAACGAATATTGCCGGAGGAAAGTGGGACACTTTGAAACGACATTTGAATGTTTCGATGTTATCTCACGGAGCGACGCCACCTGTAATAAATACATATGATCAAACCACTTAGTTTCATTGACAGTTCAATGGCTTATGACCTCTTGACTTGTCTTCTTATTTTTCTAGGTATTTTAACGTTTTGAAAATTATTTTTAATTATTTATTTCATTTTGGAACGGACCAATATTTTGGTATTGTTTATTCTTGGAATTCCTACTTTACTGTATGTGTTGGCTAAATTAAAGTTAGCTTCTGATTTAATGCGTAATCAAAACTTATGAAAGCCTGATAATTGAAAACTGAAGTTTTTAGGAAATACGTTCTAGTGATCACATCTATGGTGACACAATAGCGCATTCGCTGGTTCGTTTACGAAAATCACAATGATTCAGCTAAATCATCGATTTCTGTTCGTCATTCCAATTTACGTTCAAATTTTCATGATGATTATCAATCTGGGATATTCAGGATTTTTGAGTTGTTAACTGCACAATTTTTGTTAATAGATAATAACATTAAAAAATATATCTTGGATATGATCATTAATTCAATATGTAATAAAATTTACAAGTTACATTAAAGAAAACTATGGTAATAAAGTCTAAATGTTTAATAATCAACGAAAATTGAAAAATTTCCGTATTCAATTAAATTTTTCGCTTACGTTCACCTTTGAACTGTTTACTGTATTCAATTAAATCGGATGAAGATGCGTTGAGAATATTTACACAAACATGATCATTTGGATCATTTAATTCCTATCTTCCGCGTGATAATAAGCATCCCTCCATTTTAACTCGTGATTATAAATATTAATGACTACAGTGCTGATGGAAAATTAATATCCACATCGTAGAATTTCCTGCAGTTTTCCTCATGCCACTTCAGTGAAGACGAATATTAGTATCGAATATAATAACGTAGTGAAGATAATCCGACAAGAGTCAACATTGTAGTCATTAAGCCTCTTCATTTCGTGGGCTCTCTATAAACTGCTTAAAATGTCGCTTCACAATGTGCACGTAAGTACTTTAAGCCGCTTTCATTATCAATCGCTGATATTGCGTGTCGGCGAGAAATATCCCACTATGGAATGTCCTTATCGTTTATTTAATTTCAAAGCTTTTTAAAATTCTCTAGTTTATCCAAGAGCACAACTATGTGTCAATTGTTATGATACGATGCGTAATATGGAGTGAAGAATAAAATGGAGCAGCTGCGTTAAAAATAAGCGATGAGAATTGTTATCGGTTGGTTAAATCCTCTTAAAAGAGGCGATAAATCTGCGAAGTCAGCGTCTCGTAATCTTTATCTGTATTGAACAGAGTAATTCGAATGCCTCCGCGGTACCGAAGTCATAATTATCTTATACTTTGTCACTCCGTGAGTGGAATGCTTTAATATATTATTGCACACCCTATATATAGGTATAGATAAGAATTTTTAGTATCGCTTGATAGTGAATCTCGTTAAGTAGAGATTTTAGTCGTCGTGTTTAATATCAACTAGCAGATCATAATATGAACACTTGAATTTGATTCTCTTGGTCATTTTTTTTTGTTTCTCTTTCAGAATATCCATTTTCTGATTTATGTGGCATGATTCACTTGGCTATTACTTACTTCGATTATCACGGTGCAGTAGCATCTCGTTTATTCTGAAATTGTGACGAGTTATATCTTGAAATATTTCGTCTCGTCGTATTTCGTGAATTGATGAGCTTTCGTTATTTATTTCGGATAGCTTCGGTGCATCAAATTCGAAACTTTGCTGGCGAGATCATTAATTCAATTCCATGTATTATTCTTTTTGTACATACAACGTCGACAGGTAAGATTTAAGAGTTGGGACGGCGCAATGTACGGCCAATGTAAAAAGAGTTGCAATGATAGGAATGACCCTAAGAATCAGTGCAATGATTGAATCAACAACATTTAACTCTTTGACCGAGTCAAATAAAATGTCAACACTGCGAAATTTGAAACGCCTAAATGATTTTGTCGTTCCGAATAATAATTCATCGTTAGAATTTTTTTAACTCGGTGATAAATATGTTTGAGAGAATTTTGGTCGTATGATTCTTCTGCCACTAAGGTATTCAACATTTATAAGTAATCGGTAGCGTAATTGGTAGCGTTTAAATGCAACACTACTTACCGTGTTGTCGTGCAATATACTATTATTCGTTACATGATACTTATGCTATACATTAACATATTGCAATCGAATCTACGGTCGGGCGAAGTGCAAGTGCTCTTTATCAAATACACGATGCATACAAATTTTTTTTCGGTTGAAATAAATATTTATTCAACCGAATCCATTATTTATTCATTCTGAAATCTCGTCCATTACTCAAACCAATCGAGCTGTTGTTTGGATTATGCAAAAAGGAACACAAATAAATTATACTCTCCAGTCAAAAAGTAATTTAATGCAGTGTACCGAGGATTATTTTCATTTTACCGAAAAATTGGTCGGATAGAATTTTCGGTACCAACCAAATATTTGCTTGGTGCACTATTACATTCATTTCGCTGCTCGCAAACGGTACATTTGTTTGAATGGGGAACAATTTTCGTTTCATTGAAGAGAAATTGTTTTTCAGTGTACGCACTGGTTCAATATGGCGCAACTAGCCGTATTTACCACTTTTACCCTGTATGAATAGGTATAACTGGCGGGAATAATGCGTGACGATCGCAAAAAACTTTGCTGCTCTCATCACGAACTGAAGATGTTACTACACTGTTAGGTAAAAGCCAACTCTTAGTTGGAGCTTTGCCAAAAGCCTGAAACGGCAAATCCAATCTGTTGGATTAAAACTAACCAGTCGGATGGTCGTTCGGATGCCCAGGTCGAGCTACTTCCACGGTGTTTCAGTGGGGCTTACGTTGTTTCGCCCGAGAACGGTAGTCGGAAGTTAATTCGGAGCACAGGGACCGAAGTGCGATACCGGCTGCGCGGTCTGTTACCCACAATGTGTCGGAGAGTTCTCTCAGAGCTGTATTTCTTGCGGTATTCGACCCAGAAGGTTAAATTGTTTTTTCTTTTCTCTTCGGTGTTACGAGTATCTAATTGTAAAGATTTAGAACTTTTTTACCGACGCGAAACAAATTTTAATAAGTATTTTTATCGATTATTTTATACATACGATCTCGTTACGATCGAATAAATTTTCGATGATAATCGCATCAAATACTGTGTAGCTAATCATGTATTTCCGTTTCTTTGTGGCTTGTGATATTCACCGTTGAAAATGATTGGAAATTTGCAAAATTAAAGTTAACTCATATTAAAATCGGGAATCGTACGGCGTATTTAGTACACTGTGCATTAATTAATACGTCTGCTCTAACGATTTTAGCAGACCTTATGTACATCAATTAATACGACTTTTCTAATGAATTCAGCACAATTTCACATAAATTTTACGTTATTCTTGTGTGGTAAATTTTTTATACCCGTTTTTGTAAACGAGCTTCCTACACTGTTTAGTAATTCAACCTTAATTTTTTTACAGTGTTTACTTGGGCCATTCATTTACTCATAAAAACTAAAATAAAGTGATGGGGTTTTTTTTTTTCAAAGAAGCAACTAAATGATCAAGTTATTAACCTGCTTTAAAATGGGGATTCTGTCTAAGCGTTCAATTTAAAAGTAATACATAATAGAAAAGCGAATTACTGATCTTCCAACTACAAGAAAACGGATTTTACGTTTCGAGTTACTTGATCTCGTTTACGTAGCAGCGAATTTCTTGAAGGACGTGCAATGTGTAGCAGCGTAAAAAGGGATATTGTGTTACGTAAACGCTCCTTTTTTTCTCTTACCTCTCTTCATCTTCAGAGTCTTCCATTCTTTCTGTTTCAAAGGTTCTTACCTCTTTCCTTTCCAGATTCTTTGCTACCACGAGCGAACGAGGCTTTATTATTACGTCTTTTCTACAAAGCCCCTTACTCGACGGCATTATATTTCGCGAACGTTTATGTCGCCAGATTTATACGACCGGTGTTTCACGGTGTATATTCTACCCTATTCGTGGGGTAGATACAACTGAACACGTCTATAGTATATTGCTTGTGCAGAGACCCTGTGTTTAGTACAACTTTGTTCCACTCCATCGACTCTGCATTACGAAATGTATACGAAATACTTCTAGTCATAAAGTATAGCGTTAATCGACGAGAGATAGTCACTATTCTTACTAAAATCGAGAGCGACGTTGAAAAGAGGCACTGTTAAAAATCTTTAAAAAATTAATATATGTATTGGAAGTTTTTTCGCAGATACAATTTATTAATTTCGATTTAATATACGGATATGTTGTAAAATAAAAAAAAACACATTGTAAACACTACAATTATGAAGCACAAGAAAGTGAGGAAGCAACAACCAAGGGCGGTAAATTAAGTAGAGGACGTGGATAATGAGATAAAAAAATTCGTAGGGAAAAAAAACAAAGGGTTAATGTGCCTTTGCAAAAATGACTCTAGCAACGACAAAAAATCGCACGAGGATTCGCAGGACAGGGTAAAGTTGGTGAGAGTCAAACGCGATTTACTTGACGTGTTATATTACGTGGGTCTCAAACTTTAGTTGAGTCGCTAGCACCGACGGACACTAATAGAATTCCAGATATATTTGTTGTCGCTGGGAATCGATAGGTTACGCTATAGCGAGGCGTCGATGGCAGACACGGTGAACGTGCGTTCGAGGTGTCGACGTGGCTCTTCGAGTGATTATAGTCGACTCAGGCATGTTTATATATATATATATATATATATATACGTACATAGGCCAGAGGTCATGTGTGGTTTCAGGGTTAACTGTTATCTCGGCAAAAACCCCGACGAAGGATTTTAAAATTTTTTTGCTAGATGAGATGAGTCACCTCGAGAAAATAAACCCAAAAAAATGAACGACTGCGAGCTTCAATCTCGTGACGTTGCTCATTTTCATGTTATAGACACGAATTTAGGGCAATATCGTGAAAAAGTTATCAAACTCGTGGATACTATAAAAAAATCATTATAGCCAACAAAGGATACGTTTATCACACGAGCTGCAAACACCATTTTTGGACCGTGTTGCACATTGTATTTTTTTGCATCAAGTGCATGAATAGTAGTGTTGTGAATGGTACTTTTTCTGGATGAAGAGTGAAAAGTATGGTTACAATCTTTTATCCCGAGGGCCGAAAGTGAAGCTCCAGTGGTTTCAACACTGCTATGAAATCCACCAAGCCACTTTCAATCCGCTAAAATGGAGATTTATGCACACGATCCGCGCGTATAACCGCTTTTTTTGCAGCGACTTAAATAAAGCATATCTTGTTGCTAGAACAAAATATATGGCAAATGGAAATACTCGTTGATTCTATCACCAGTTGCTTCGATCAATAAAATATTTTCTTCGATTAAACGTATACCTATTTGGGTGCGCGCAAGCGCACTCTTTGTTGGTACAAATGGTTTTTTTCCTCAGAGTATACGCTAAACGAGATCAGAAGAGAGAACGAAAGCCCAATAGAATTGAATAAGCTTATTTCGTTATTGACTTCGTAATGGGCTTTTTCCTCAGTGTATTGAAAAAAAGAATAAAATTGGTAAATTTAATGTTGAAATAGTGCTATTGCAGTAATCTCGAGTGTTCGATTCAGTAATAGAGATTTATTAGGTCTAAAAAAGTGTACTAGAAAGGATTAGATTTTTTATTGGGTATTTTTAGTGATTTATATTATTTTTGCATCACAATAATTCTGATGAACATAAAGTGGTGGTATTAATTACTTACATAATTTGCGATAATCAAGAGACGCGGTAACGTCGCGACGCCAACTATTTAAAAAAATAGAATCAAAGTTGGAAAATTGAGAAATCTAATAATCGGCGCGAGAATTGTAGCAAAGTTCAAAGCAATTAAAATATACTAGTTTTGCGGGATTTGTATCCTGTGTAAATCACGCGACTCCGGCACACGATATAGTAGACTTCTGCACGTTTAATGGTTTCCCACTCTGTCCGCACAGTTTGGAATGATTTAGATAGCGCTAAAACGACCCCGACGAATTACCCCTTATGCGGTATACGAAAACTGACGCGCACAATTGCCAACAAACACTCAGGGGAAATTGCACTAGTAAAGTTAACTATGAAATGATAACTATTTATTGTTTGGTCCATGCAACTATTTTTACAGTCACGGTAACTATGAAAACAATTATGGCAATTTGGTAGTAAAGTAACTATTTATTAGTATGACGACTATTGGAAAATTGGTGGTACCAACTAACAATTGATTTCTTTATAGTAACTTATACCACAGTTTTCGCTCAGTGCAGAATTTTTTTAAACGAACGAAAAAAAGTCGATTTTTCGACAAGCCGAAATCTTATAAAATCCTAATTTCTTTACTAAATTTAGTATCTATCTTTAGTAAATTATCGATTTTTACTAAATTTAATATCTATCTTTAGTAAATTATCGATCTTCACTAAATTTAATATCGATCTTTACTAAATTTAATATAATATAATATTCGTAAAAAATTTCAGCAGAGTTAATCGAAATTGACTTGAATTATATAATAATTATTTCACGGCAGTATTCCAATACTCGATCGACGCGACTATCGCTCGCGTTTCCTTCACTTTCGTCCTTTCGGTGTGTCACTTTCGTCCCTAGGGACGAAAGTTTGGAACCTCACTGTTTCACTGTTCTTCCCTCAAAACCATCCAATGCAACACAATAATGCACTCGTTACAATAAATATAGTGTGTAACATGGGCCGAAATTAGCAATTGCGGCTCATGTGACAGCTCGTGTGATTGAACATCACGCTCGTCGCAATCGCAAACTTTCGACCCTTGTTGCACAAGATACTACAGGGCTTCCTTTTCAGAAAACTTTATTTGGCATTATGTACTAAGGTCAGATGGGTCGACGCATAAAAAAATAAAATAAACCTTCTTTACACACCCTAATAATAAATATAAATGCTTATGTCGGGGGTTGGCCTTAACCGTCCGGACGTTGGTATCTTTTCCTTGAAGCCGCAAAAAAATGCTGCTCAACTCAGGGGATCGCCGAACCCACACACAGATCCCGACGTCGGTCTTGCTGGTAGGTACTTATATATCCTTCAAGAGGAGGTTACGGCAGAAGTTGAAATAATATCATTTAGGTGCCTAGGTATAATTAATTTTCAATGAAATGCCACGAAAAATATGAAAAAACGAAAAAATCTATTTTTGACAAATTTCCTTTTCAGAAAACTTTATTTGGCATTATGTACTAAGGTCAGATGGGTCGACGCATAAAAAAATAAAATAAACCTTCTTTACACACCCTAATAATAAATATAAATGCTTATGTCGGGGGTTGGCCTTAACCGTCCGGACGTTGGTATCTTTTCCTTGAAGCCGCAAAAAAATGCTGCTCAACTCAGGGGATCGCCGAACCCACACACAGATCGCGACGTCGGTCTTGCTGGTAGGTACTTATATATCCTGCAAGAGGAGGTTACGCCGGCACCGGCGAAGGTGCTCCGCGTGAACACGGCTTCCCAGAGAAGCATTCGCCGCGCCAGCGCGCAAAGTGCACCGAGGAGAAAGCGACCCACTTGCGGGTCTGGTAATTATAAGCCTTGAACCAAGTAAACGAGTCGCGAGTTGCAAGGCGCGCACGCGGAGACCATCGACCCGTTGAACCGTAATGCTGTTGCTTCTGGCGAGACGTGCTCAAAACCTCGAGCGGCATTATGACGATTCTCAAGCATTTTAAGCCACCAGAACCTGCCAGAAAAATGGAGATCAACGTTTTTCCTTAACTTCGTTTGGAAAGTGAGTTTCCAACTTTTATGCAACCGACAGGTTTTTTAGACCATGTGTAATCGCTTATTCTAACCGTCGTACTCACACTGGGCGAAATCATCGTAGACCCTATCGACTAGGAATTATTGACGCTTTTCAGGTTCTGCCGAATACAGATATGATGCTGAAATTCCAGAATCATAAGAACAGGTTTCAATGTAGTCCGCGGATATTTTGACAATCGAAGTTTTGTGAATGAAATTATATTCAAAGATTCATAACTTAGACATAAATATATCGTTAATTAATAAAAGGGTGAACTCTTATTAGAAATACGAATTTGTCAACTTTTGTCAAGAAATTATTAAAACCGCGTGGGGAAGTAACGTTAACTCACGTTGTCTCCTCGAGTCGCTTGTTGCGTCCTTTTTCAACCCTTCTAACGAATACAACTGTCACAGGGTACGTACTGTCTCAGACTTTACCGACAATAAGTTGGATGCAGGAAACGTAAACAAAAGTATGAACTTCTTGGCATGGGTGACTCGGGTTCATTGCACCGTGAGGATACGGGGCGCCGAAACAATGTTCGGGGAAACCCACACGTTGAGAAAAGCACTGTCAGTGCACCACGAGAAAAATGCAAATCCGGAAAAAATTGATATATCAATCAGTAGATGAAAAATATTACATATATTTTTTTCAGTACTGAGAGACGTCGGTTTTCAAAAAAACAAAAAAAAAAATAATAATAATAATATTTATTTTTAGTATAATGGGTTCTTGCGTTTTTTTTCCACAAACTTCTTCACAGAAGTTGAAATAATATCATTTAGGTGCCTATGTATAATTAATTTCCAATGAAATGCCACGAAAAATATGAAAAAACGAAAAAATCTATTTCTGACAAATTTGTAAAATCAATTCTTCTATTTTTTTCTCTGAAATTCTATCAGAAAATTCAATAATTTAAACAACGCAGCTTTTCTGAAAAATAATATTGTTTCGCATTTCCGAAAGCTAGAACAAAGTAGGAAAAAATGATTGCATTTTTTTGTTTGGGTTTTAATAGTTATTTTTGCGATGTCTAAATTAAATGATAAAATCTGTCGGAACATATTACAGATAATTATTGTGAAATTTAATATCTATAGAATCAATAACGCAATTTCTATTTCAAGAGTGATAACGGGAAAAAGTTAAATTTTCACACAGGCTCGTCTATATAGTAGTGCAACCGTAGGCGTTAAGATATCTGACACAAACATGAAATAAAACCATTCAGGTGCCGGAGAATCCCCAGGAATCATGGGCGTCAGAGGAACAAGTGGAGAACCCTGCACTCTGCGAATATATCTCGCAGCAGCGATGTCAAAATGTCAGGGGTTGAGATTTCACGAGGGTGGCAGAGCTGGGCGAGGGCTGACGCGTGGGCTTTTGCGGAAAAGTTGATAATCGGAGCTTCGCAGGCACGTCGTGTCGGGGACGACATGCAGAGCGCTCTCTGGTGCATGAATTTAGCCGGCTCACGAACGCTCCGGCTACAAACCAGCCAGTCAGCCAGCCACCCAACCGGCCAAGCAGCAACGGACCGAGATGAGAGTCTCGTGGCCAGAGCCGCGCTAATGCCATGAACTATTCAAATGAATTAATCCGCTCAGCTAGCCACGAGGATTTTTATGGGCCTTTTCCGTTATTCCGAAAAGGGATTGGCGGCAAAAGTGTGAATAAATGGCATAAAGATGCACGAAAACAAAAATTCCTTCGATATGGTTCGATTGGTAAAATTGGTTCCGCCAATAAATTAACTAGTTGGTTACAGAAACAAATCAGTTCGCTGGGTCAAAAGATTTGTTGGTTGATAACCAACGAAACGAGTGACAGAACCAAACGTTCGTCAGGCAAACCAAACATTTGGTTAAAAATTCAGTCGCTTGAAACATATTTAGCCATGATAGTTCGTTAGGGCGACTAATTATTTTTTACCGGGTAGAAGTCTGCGGAAATAAATTCATATGTGATATTCTTTGGTTTCCGAAAATTTTGAATAAACATGAATGTTAGAAAAATCTGACATTCGTTTTCCGTGACTTTTAATACTTTTCTTTTATAAATATTCACAAGCGCGATTAGATTTTTTCCTTTAAAAAATTGTGTAACGTATTTACGAATTGCAATGCGCATATAGTCAAGTGTAGGTAACTTAAGAATTAAAGTTCAATAAATTTGCCCCGATAAATAATCGATACATATTTACTCACGTAACTGTGGAAAATGAAAATTAAATGTATCAGTCATTTCGTTACATAGTTATGAGGACAGTGATTGGCAAATGTGCAATGACGGCCTAAAATTATCCGCAGCGTCATTCGACATTTCAAAAAGACTCAAACATATATTTCACCTTTATGCATATTGTGATTAACAATCATTATGGTCCAGCCACTAATTCCTCGTTGGTTATCGAATTCTTCACATCTAATGAAAAAGCTGATACGATTATTCGTGCTGGATTTTTAAAAATCTCTTTCTTTATGTATCCAAGCATAAAAATGGAGAGTAACAAGAATAAAAAGTCCAGTTATTGATTCCCTGTTGGCTATCGAAAAAACCCTAATCGAACCAGCAAATCTAAACCCTCTAAAACATCGAAACCTCTAAAAATGTTCGATAGAATAACAAAAAACTCGAAAACTTTCATGAGACTTGAAAACCCGTAGTTGAATATCTTTTCGTTTGCTGTAAACAAAAGCAATTTATTCAGTCATGGTGGATTTAAAAAATCTGTTCCGTTAGGTATCGGAGTATGAAAGGAAAGAGGAGTAAAAAGAAAACTTAGCTCGTACGGAAAGTGAGATTTCTGTCGATCTCCGACTTCTACATTGCGATGGTCGCGTAACTATATCCGTTGTATGCAAAACGTAAAGGAAAAGTTGTTCGCCCCTGAGCCGTTGGTGAGCCAGTGCTACAGACTCGGATGCCAGCACCTTCTCGTTCCACGAATGAAAATTCATGAGCGTCGAGCCACGCGGAATTGTATACACATATAGCCCTCGAGTGACGAGAGAGAATGAGGCAAAGAAGAAGGATGAAGATGGGAGGATATACGACGGGAAGACTTTCGCGATGGAATTCGCGAGAGCGAGCGTAATCGCTTGTCATGCTGAAACGTTAAGAGCTTCTTCCTACACGTCGTCTCTATACACGATGTGTTATGAAACGTTTCATAAGGTCTTTGATATACATACAATGCCCACGCTCAATATATATCAAGGTGTGTGCATTTATAGCTGTAGGAAGAATCTCTTACAATGTATCGTAATAGGATGTTACAATGTCTTAGTTTTTATTGTGTTATCAAGTTCACCAAGAATCGTTAAAAAATTATGTGCTCCACATGCAATTGTAACTTAACTGCTTTTGTTGTGATGCCATTTCAAACTACAACAAGAGAAAAGATTCCATTCATTCACGGCAAACTTCACCAGTGAAAAGATATACTCGAGTTTCTATACCAACTTTTCAGTGAATGATCTCGAACTCAATGAAAAGTAGTAACCTTGAGTTAAGGAAATCGTCTCTGGTCTTTTAATGGTTTTATTGAAGACAACGATTCGTACAACATGGCTCAGAATTTTGAAACCTGTTTGTTCGTGAACTGCTCGGTAGATGTAGCTCAAATTTGGAGGAAGTGTGCTCAAGGACGGAAGAAATGAACTAAAGTACGGGCTATGTGCAAATCGATGCCGTTTGTTTGCGAGAATCGGAGAACAAAGAAGTGAGGTTAGGTCCAGAGAGAGAGAGAGACAGAACCTATAAATGCTTAACATTGGACGATGTAATTCCCAGCACTTGTTGCCAACAAGTACAACTTTTCGATAAATCAAGGCGACCGTTTCTTTGAATCAATGAAAAGTTTTCTTTAAAGCATTGAAACTGGTTCTCTTTTATCTGCTCACTAAGTAAATGTTCTCTTCGAAATTGAAGTGCACTATTTCGTTGAAATCGAAAAAAAAATATTTCTTTACCGTCGCTGTAATGTGATAATTAAAACAAGCGACCAGTTGCACCTTGAGTAACATGGAGTTCAAAGTTTCAAGTATAACATAATTTGCGTGATAACCTGTGGTATTGTAAAATTTACACCCTGTTATCTTACTAAAAATCTCAAATAACAAATCTTGATTTTAATCTTATGAGTTCTTTGAATAAACACTTTCTTGTTAGACAATGCGAATAACAAAGTCGTTGCACGTGAACAGATTGTAAAAAAATTCAACACGCTTGTGAAAAAAGGGATTTACTGTTACTGTTACTGACTGTCACGTTTTTTCGGCATCATCAACATTTTTTAATATCCATACAAATCTACAGCAGAGCACGAGAACTTCTACACACTATACACATTTTTAACATACATTTTAAATCGTGTATAGATCGTGCTGGTAATTCACATGGATCACGATGTCGCGTAATTATCTGCGAATTATTGATAACATACCGCATGCACTGATTATAACCATGCACAGTCCATCATCCACCTTATCCGTAACATCAAGTGAATACATGCGGTTTGTATGGTGGTATCTATAAGTATATAAATCGACATATACACGTTCTTATATCGTTGTACGCATACATCGAGCGATTGCGTTGCTTTACTCGTTCCGGCTTTATGATTCAATGATTCGGAACGATGCCATCCACTTTAACCGCACAAAGGAGCGAGACACACGCTGTCCAGTGCTGCCCGGGTCACTAGGCAAATCGAAATCGATCGAGAAGCGAAAGCCCGAAGCTCTCGTGTTCCTCGATGACAAGATTAATCCGTCTGTGTACTAAATTATAATACACTCTGTCGCTGTCTCGCCCTCATCGAACTTTCAGCCGTGTCTAGGTATAGTGATGACGATGGCCACGTTATTCACAAGAGTCATCGACTCCACGCCATTTATTTCACCGATTATGGCAGCCCACGTGTTTCTGTGTCTGTGGCCGTTCGTGTAGGTTAGATAAATACGTAAGTGGCAGATCGGGAGCACTGCACGCACGTTGCCCACAACGGAAGAAGCAGAACGGTAATGCATGAGCATCGCGTGATGCGAGGCCGTTAACCGTGCGCCTCCATCTATCGGTGTCACATATTAACACCGAGACTTTTCACTTATATAATCATATTTTCGTGTTGACTCTAGTTAGGATCTTTTTGCATAGATTTTCTTAAGCATTTCGTTGAATATATTTTGGTACATTAGCTAAAGATTAGAATGTTATTTATGCAAACGGAATTTGAGGCAACTTATAATGTTGGGTGGATTATAATGCGAAAAAAATTGCTGATATTTGGCTCGTTCGGTGTGTAGCGGGTTATGTTTAGGATAACGGAGAGGAGAACCGTCTCTTTCGCTACATGGAAATGAGGCGCACGTCCGCTAGATGGCGAATGAGCCGAAACGCTTCTCGCAAGCGATTGATTGACGTTTCATGCAGAAGGTCGGGCTATCGAAAGGCGCAGCGCGCCGAAATGCTGGCGTGGGTCTTTGTGCTCGTCGTTTATCAGCGGTACGACAGAGGCTAGCGTACAGAGAAATTCCCAGCAGGGTGCGACTTTGGTTGTGATTTCGATCATGATTGATTGCAAAATTCCATTTGATACTTTTTTAATACTTAATACTCGCGAAATTCTATTTAATACTTTTTTAAATACTTAATACTTAAACCAGAGTACTTACGAAGAATTAAACCGTCTGATACGCCATGCTCTCGATATATTTTTATTTAATACTGTTTTAATACTTTTTTTTTTAAAAATTCAGTACTTATCAACCGGTCTGTGTTTCTTGCGACGGTCGAAATTCCGATTGGACCAGATTTTGCACGATCCTAAGACCAACCGGTCGATGGCCCTTGACGGTTGGGTCTGCGTTTTCACAAACATGAATCCAACCGGTCGGTGCTTTTTAGGATGGTCAAAATTCTGGTTGGACTTGAGTCCTTGGCGAACCTAGGAACCAACCTATCCGCGAACTGCTAGCGTTTGTAAGCTCGGTTGGTTTTTCGGTTGGTATGACAAAAATTAACGGCTGGTTCAGTAGCTCGGACCAACCTCTTCGAAAATCCGGTTAAATTCGGGTTTTCACAGTTGTTTTCACGGTTGATCAATCTGCTAGGATATTTGCAGGAAATATATTCTATTCAAACGATACAAAATAAATAAATAAACTCTTTCTCCCAATTTTAGCATAGTAGAATTCGATCGCGATCAAATTTAATTTTAATTAATCGTATTGATTAAGAAATAAGATTTAATCGTAATAATTTTGTAATAATTTCAAAAAGATCTTGTATTTGATTTAAATAAACTCATCAAACCGATTTCTCTAGCTGTTGTAACCACTGATTTCATTGAAGCCTAAATTTTAAATATATCTCTTACACGAAGATCTTTCTCTATTTAATTTGTCAAATCAATTTCGAAATAAATGGAATGACATGTTCTCAAGATACATCATCATTAATCTAAATAAAATTTAATGTTTCCATTCATTTTAAATAATGTAAAATTTTTTCGCAGACACACACTACGCAATACAATTTTTCAAACCCAGTAATAATAAATAATAAAGTCCAGTCTTGCTTCATTGTTTATATCGGGAAGCTCGAGAGAGAGCTTGAGGAATGAGAGTTATCTCTTGACATTCCGTTCAAGCGAGAGCGAAGTGCACTGGCCTCTGGGTTATCGTAGCCCCGGGATCAACGTGTTGCAGCACAACGTCGCTGCGACGATGACGACGCGAGACTCCGACCTGCGAGAAAGCTCCGTTTCGGGCAATACGAGATTTGTCTGTACGATAAATATAATATATGAACACGCGAACAAACTCTACAGGCTGTTTCACAAAAATTATTATGGAACGTTGTTCTGCCATGCAACGACAATAATACAGGTACGAAAGCCACCTTAAACGAAACTAAATATTCATTCATTCAATATAAACGGATAAATCTTTTGAAGAAGGCCTTGCGATACTTTATTTTTTATAAATGTCATGAGAAATTTATAATCTGTTTATTTGCAGAGAAAAGTTTAGTCGTGATAGTCGTGTAAAAAATGACACAATGCAAATTCTATAAAGAAAAATGTTCTGAGGTTTCACAGGTTCACTTATAACCCTTTGTGTACGAATGACGCATGTATGCGCAATGAGGCAGTGCCTTTTTATAATCGCTATATCGAAGCAGTTTCAATTTAAAAAATAGATTTGTTGTATTTAAACAGTGGTTTTGAGACTTTAATTATTACCTTTCTTTCTATATTAATTCGCACATTTTTTTTCTATTGAATCTTTTTGTTGTGTAAATACGAAGTTTATAAAGCGTGACGGCCTCGTGTTCAAAGGGTTAACGCTTCTAGATTTTGCATGTCTTTGTTATCAAGAAATTAATAAAAAAATGAAACAATAGTTTCCGAAGCTCAGTAAAAAATTATTTTTCAAGATATTATTTCGGACTTTCTCTGTCAAATGGTCTAAGAACGTCATAACCTATTAATTTGCAGAGAAAACCTGCGATAACACGTTCAAGTGAAAAAAGTTACACAATGCAGGAACTGAAAAAGAAATTCTTTGTTAATTTGCGAATTTTTTTTTTAACCCATTGATATTCCCCGGCCTTTTTGTTATCGTAAAAACAAATTAAATCCAAAAAAAGGGAAACGATAACCACTAAATCTTATCAAGATATTTTTTATAGCAAAATTGTAGCCACATTTAATTTCGCTAAAACCGTCAAATTGAGAGGTTTTATGAGATTCGGGAATAGATTTCGATGCGAAATAGGTATAAAAGTGTCATAAAAATTTGGTCGTTGAGCGATATTCTTAAATTTTGTAACACCGACTGTTTTTTTCATTCCCTAGCTACGTGAAAATACTGACCTGTCATAAAATGTCAGTGGAAAAAAAAATGCTATATACATCGCTCGTTGAAATCACGATTCAATCGATTGCGCGCAACTGACGCCCTGGTGTCGCTTCGTACAGGAAAATTCAACTACACTAACGACATACAAGTATAGACACACAATATACATATATATATATACGCTGGTTCAGTAACAGCCGGTTTCGAATGTCAATACAGCGAACAAAGACTCGTGTCAGAGAGAAGCGTCTAGTATGAGCAAAACAAAGTCGGGCACGACCTTGTCGTAGTTATTGGCGGCGACGCAGTGAAGAAATCTTAAGAATCTATACCCCGAAGAGAAAAGCGTAGCAATTTCCAAGAAAGGTATTAGAGAGCTCTGGCATAGTTGCGAGTTAAGAAATTAATTATCTCGTGTAATTACGCGTAATGGTTCGAGTTGCAGCGATTCAACGAAAAAGAAAAAGGTAAACAAGCAAAAAAAAATAGAAAATTATTTGGGTGTTCAAGTTCTAGCATTAAAATGAGAGAGAAATGATAAGGAACCATCGTTCGGTCGTACAAACAGAGTAAAAATTTCAATCGTCGGAACGAAGGGGATGTCATTTATTCCTTGCGGAATGTCAGTCTTTATTTTATTTTTATTTTTATTTTAAATCTCTTATTTTATTTTTCTCAAGAAGCGTTTTGTAAGGTAGGAAATGGTATGAGGTTATAGTATAGACAACTTTCGCGTTCTCTCATGCATCTTGGAAACGTCGCTTTTGCTTATTCCTCTTCGGTCTCCTTCTTCCTCATTTCTTCGGGCGGTATTCTTTGTTCGCGCTTGCTCATGAGCAAGGTCTTTGGCGCGGGTGCGAGAGCGTGAGTATATATTCTTCTTTCTGGGGTCGTTTCAGTTCGCGATATCCACGAGCTCGAAATATATTATGTGTATATGTATCTATATATATATATTCCCTTACTGTCTTGTGTATATATGTATATATCTAGCATATATAAGAGAGGCGTGAGTGTGGGCGTTCCGCCGGGATCCCGGAATATAAATACGCGAGAGAGCTTTTATCTTACGTTCTCACAAAGGTTGTTTGCTATTTGTATCACCTCCGGCGAATATATTTCGATACAGTTAATGGCACGTACTGCCAGTATTCGCAGTGACGTGTAAGTCACTCCCAATATTTCGCTAACGGTCTTCTATTGTTTGCTCTATCGATTTTTTACGCTTGTCACAAAAACCGAGGGATATTAAGGTAGTTATATCGGAAAGGCGATGATCAGCTGTGGTACTTAAATTGCTTTAAATCTTATGGCTGAAGTTTCAATTTCACATAATAGTATGTTACGATACGAGTGCGATAAATTTTTTCTGACGAGGGTTAATTTGCAACTCGAGCCGAAGGCGAGTTTTTAACTTCCAATTTTTCCCCCGGAAAAATGGGAAGCTAAAAATGGGACGAAAATAAAATCGAAATAAATAGCTCAAGCAACACCAAGTGAAATATTCATTCCAATTATCATCTGATTCAGAAAATACAAAGCTTATTCCAACGCAATTGCGCCTATATGATTATTAAATTTTTTTTAGTGACGTAGTCTACGATTCTCCGATTTCACAAACCAATAAATAAATTAACATTGGAATAATCACACGGGGATAAATGCACTCACCTGCAAATAAACTATAACCCAATAGAAGCGCGTAAAAAAAAATACATTAAAATCGAAAAATCATATGAAATGACGAAGAAAAGTAATTAAAAGTTTTTCTCTCTTTCGTCTCTGCCGATAGGACGGGTATGTGATTTAAAAGAAGGAAACCGACTGCGTTAGCTTGATTACTCTCTGTGTGGTGCGTGTTCAGTCAACGATACGCGGGATTCGCGTTTCACGTTCAGCCTCGTTGAACGAATAAATATAATAAATCCATATATCGGTTATAGAGGCAGGCGTGAGCATGGCGTTGGGTCGAATTGCATGGGCTGCCTCAGTGTGTACACCCGCGGGCGGTCGTTACGGCAAGCCGCTCACGCCATAGCCGAGCACATTGAATTTAAATTATCCCACGCGTTTTATCTCCGCTATCTCGTTTTTTCTCGATTCACATTATATGCTCTGTGGACGTATTCCCGGACCGCGAGTTTGTTCACATGAAGTACGCTCGACCGATTTCACAGGCGAATTATTTCGGCGTCTGGCTGATTGTCGTGACTTTGACGTTGAGTCTTATCGAATGCTGGCAAGATTTTATAAATTTCAAGTGGAAATTTAGTAGCATTTGTAATTTCACTCTAGTATCCATTAGTGATGCGACAAGAGACGAGAATTCTGTCAATCTCGCTCGTTTCTGATCGCGCTTGTCATTTGTCCTCTTATCTCGGAAATGCAAAAAATCCGTGATCAACGGAAATGCTTTTTTTAAAGCGGAAAACCCACTTTAGAAGCTTTCCAAAGGCTGCAAAATTTCAAATTTTTGTTATTTCTACCTGCACTGACGTTCATATTCTTGGAAAATTAGTTTTTAATGTAAAAACGAACCCCCTAATGATGCCTTTTCTCTAGGTGTCTTTTAAGGCCAGTCGTGTTACTGTTAGTCATTTTGATGATTTTTGAGCAAATACTAAGAGTCCATGTTAAAATGCATGCATAAAAAAATTAATTTTGTGTAGACGATGTAGACGAAAATTCCTAAAAAATTCATGTGAGTTTGTTATGAATTATTTAAAACGCGGTAATTATTTCAGATTTTTCTGTGCATTTTTAATCTTACTGACAAACCTCCTTAAGAGGATTTTGCCTAAGAGATAATTTTTTCTCAAGATTTTGATATTGTCCTTTTCCGCGAATTATTAATCATAGCCGCAATTCGATAACACCAGTGGCATACGTGTAAATCCACGGAATTGACGATAACAAATACCTACTTTGGATGTGTCATCAAAATTCCCATAACGACGACGGTAAGCATTGACAAAATTATCGTTGTGATGATTAAAATGATAAATTTCTAAAATTATACTATCACAATGTTCTGCAAAAAAAAATTTGAACAATGGAAAATGTCATTGCAATTCGCTACGAATGTACGAATGAATTCACTGCAGTGAACTGCGTAAAGATAGCAATGTTTTATCACTCTGCGTATGCATAATATGAAAAAAAAATTAAACCCCCAAGTAAAATAAATGCGACGGATGCAGATTGTCTGGATATAACGGCTCTGTCGGGTACACGGAAATAATCTGAGTCCCTTTTGTCTGGAGTCGAGGATGATGGCAATCACTGATCGCAGTAAAGTACGAACGAATGAGCGTCAAAAGGGAGCAAGAGAGAGAGAGAGCGAGGGGCGGTAGTGACGCATAAACGTCGAGATGGCGCACGATGCCCAGGGATAATGCTCGAAAAGCGAAAGAGGAGGGAGAGATTAAGAGGGATAGAAGAAAAGCACGGTTTTACAGAAGGATGAAGGGATGATATGCAAATAATGCTCATTCGCTATTCACGCCCACGTCTATCTTCTATCCCGACGTCACTGCCCACTGACTTGTTGATTTAAACATCGAAATGAGTAAAGTTCCTCTAATGGGACACGAGAATACGTTTGTTCCGGATATTAAATTTTCACAACAAAATCTGCAGTCGAATATCCGTTTAAATTTTACATGGAAAAAAGTTCGACTAACCCATTAACGACCAAGAATTGTGAATTTTTCTATCATTTTCAAGTTAAATTCTCATCATTAATCGATAAGAATTTTTTAATCAAAAATTATTATTTGAAAATAATTATTGTTAAAATTAAGGAAGACAAGTCAGTCGAAAAAGTTTCTTGTTTTTCAATTAAAAGGACAACGCGTCGTGATAATAAAAGCCTTATCACAAAAAAAAGAAAAAATAATTACCTGCCTTAGAAATGAAGCCAACGATTTTTTCTTCGTAAATGAGCCAATCGATTGGATCAACTGTTTGCTTCGAAACGAGATTCATAAATTCCACACTCTCCACATGATCCAGAAAACACTGCTCCAAGGATTCATCCTTTTTGCAGTTACATTGGACACCATTTCAGCAAAGTATTTTTTTCCAAGGTCCTCGAAGAAGATTTATGAACAAATCTATAAAAATTCATAACATTTAGAGCATCTGAGGAAAAGATCATCATGGATCTTTTAAAGTACGACCTTTCTTTGTTCTCATTTTCTTTTCTCCATTAGCCTCTTTTTCATCGGCTTTTTTCCAGATGCTTTTTTTCCCCGACATGTTTTTAAGCATTCTTATATCGCGTTTTTTAATCCCTCACCGAAATTCGGTGGTGCAAAGCGAAACAAATGTAAAATGTCCACAAGTATTTTGTTACCATAGTCTTCGTGTGATCTTACAAAAAGAAGTGTCTGCTAAGAGCCCGTTGAATAATTAACGCCTTAAGAGTGTCGTCAGAAAGAGGCCTGGTGACCGTGCGAGAGGCTCTCGTCGTTCCTGAAGATGAGCGACGGGTACCACGACCAAGAAACGAGTAAAGACTGTGGGAAGTTCGAGGCCGCTTTACGACCCGTCGGTCTTAATTGGAACACGAACTCCACGGCGAGTCAAGACCGGCTTCTATCGCATTTTCGTTAAATAGACCAACTATATCATCGTTAAAAGGCAGTATTGTAGTTTTTATCCAGAGCACGGCGAATGGATTTTTACAAAGTTCAGAAACTGTTCACCATTATCGAATCGTAAATTATACGTCACATTTCGTCAACTTTTATTAGCGCTGCTGAGGAGTTTGATGTACTATAAAATGTTTCATCGCAGGGGAAATCCCTTTTCTTATAAATCTGATAGAATATTGCAACAATTTTTGCTATCGACCTTTATCCATTTTGTTGTTTAAAAAAAAAACCAACAATTGTTGCTAATGGCGTATTCGCAGCACGCGACTTTCTCATCACATTTGTTACCGACACGAAGTTTTTATCGTACGTTTACTAGAGCATAATGACGACCTAGACGAATAAAATTTTAAAAATTTCGCAAATTATTTGGGATTTACATTTCTTGCTATGATTTGTTAAGATCGCGTTTTGAAATTCCAGCTCGAAATTGATTGATGTTCGCGCTTTCACATCTCTCTTTCGTTTTGGTGGTGTTGATGTCTAGTCTAATTAATCTAGTAAATGAAAAGTTTTATATTATCGTTTTATTAGCTTATTATATAATATAGTTTATTATAGAACATAGTTTAATTAAAGTATCAGAATGAGGGGAGATTTTCGTTTGGATTTCGATACCAAAATTGGGATTTGAATGCAAAATCCAAGCACCAAATTTCGTTGCGCTTTAGAAAGTTTTTCAAAATTATTGTAATTTCGGATACGTTCTGACGTCAGACCCACAGACAGACAGGCAGACAGAAATGAGTTAATGTGCTTGTTGGAAACTGGGACACTAAAAACATGAATTTCCATTGAAATCCAGGAGTCGATGTTTTTTTTTATTGCAATACTCTCTTTTTACGTACTCCGTATTTGGTGAGAAAGCAAAAATTCTCTGGCGATCATAAAATACAATAAATCGAGATGTATTGCGCCTGAAGGTTTGAACCCTTAATAATATACTCATGGATTTCAAATTCAGAAAAATGCGATATAGAACTTCTTTGAAAGTTAAGGAATAATTTTTTTTTTCCATTTGTATCGACGTAAAACAAGAATAGTAGCTGCAAAATCAACCATCGACTATTTACGAGGGAGAAAATGTACGTCTTCACCACTTGTTCAATCTTTCAGTAGCCACATCCTGAGTCGTTCCAATTCACCTGCAGTCCATTAAATATGTATTACGCCAAGCAATAATCCATACTTGCACAGTTTCCAAGGTCAATCGATGAAGCATCTATATTTAAACGTTTTCCAATCTTTCCAGATTGCGTTCCTACAAGATAAATACGTAATTATGTCTAATAAACTCGAATTATGATGGTGATAATAAGGGTTTCTGACTCAGACCGGTATAAAGGTTTTCTGATGGTGAGATTCATTTTGCCATAAGTTTAGATGAAGGACCTTTTCAAGGTTTGTCATGGAGTCAAAAAATAAGCCTCGTGATATACTGTTAAAAACTTCTTAATTAGATATTAATTTGAGTTCAACAAGGATCGAATTTGCATAGAAAAATAAAAGAGAACTTGAATTACTGCGAAGTAAAGGATTCTGAATTCTTCAAGCAACAAAAGTGTCTCTGCTCAAGAGGACAACACAGCTTGATTAAATCTCTTTCTAAAGTTCTAGGTCACACGAATTCTTAACTCTAATTGCTTTAACTTAAGATTATAACGGAGAGATTATTGAACGTCGTTAGTATTCGACCTCCAGGCCTTCAATGATAATCTAACTGTTACTTGAAACCTTGTTTACTTATCTACGTAAAAAAGAGTTTGATCAATTTACGACTATGGTTTCAGTAGCTTTTTAAATCGTGTTTAGTGATGAATACGGTAAGATTTAATTACAATCAAGGATCGAAATACTACGACAAAACCAAGAAAACTCAAACCATTGTAGAAAGCAGACTTTTTAATTCATCAAGTAAAAGGAACGTCTGTGCTCGAGGGAACAACACAACTTAACTCATTATTCACTGAAAGTTCTAGGTCACGCAAGTTTCAACTCCGTTTGCTTGTTTAAGCCTTATAACGGAAAAGTGATTGAATCTCTCCACGCAAAATAAATAAAATTATGAAAGTGTTAGAATAATACTAAAATGGAAATTTAGGCTACATCCGGTAGTTCGTTATCAGTAATGGCGAACAATAATTTGACGGCTAGTATTAACATTAGCTAGAGTTTAATTGATTTTATGAAGGTTTCGATTGCCTTTCAAGTCTTATATGAAGTGGCGACGGATTTTCACTAGGATTTAAGCGCACAACGACTGTTAAATTTGTTCTTATCATTTTAATTGGACCGAAATTGTAATAGCGTCATAAATCTGTGGCAATGGAATAATTCCGTGATGATTAATTGTTGTGTCTGAGCAAGCGTACGATTTCCAGTTGTTTACCTCAGTTTTTCTACGGTTATCGATGATCCTCCGTGTCTGTAGAATAACGTAAAGAGATTTTCATGAGTATTCGACTACTTTCGATAGCCGTCTACTCCTTGGAAATTATACGAAGATGAGACGAAGGAAAGACGGATATACCAGTATCGTTGCAATAATGAGGCTGCTATCCAAACTGGAGGAGTTCTGAGTGGTGCTAGGTGTCGTTCCAATAATGAGGCCTACAGGAATCATGGAATTGTGCGTTTTTTTTTAAGTCTGTAACAGGAGTTAGTGTCAATGTGATAATGAGGCATTCGGGAATTGTGAAAGTTTGCAGTTTGTTTAATGACGTTAACTAAATAGGCATCGAAGAAATATCGAGACGTATTTTGTTTTTGTCCAAGCGAATTTTGTGAGTGGTAAGAGTAAATACAATATTGAGACTTACGTGATATGTATACCGAGCGAAACGGAAGATATTTTTGCAAATAACTACAAGCACTGAGGGTTATGAAAGATAAGAAGTAGCACTTTACACCCCGAATATCGAGGGTTGAAGTCGGATTTTACGCACACTGTTGCAAAAAGTAGCACTTTACACCCCGAATATCAAGGGTTGAAGTCGAATTTCATGCACACTGTTGCAAAAAAGTAGCGCAAATACATTTCGCAATCCAAGCGATATTGTATTGCGAAATGCATATGCGAAATTTTTTTTAACGATATCAATTGTTTTCGGGCATTCTGGTAATTGTACCATCTTCAGAGAAATTGAGATCCATTGATATTTAAGAAAGTTATCCTGATTTGAAGAATTGAACATCAAATTGCGACATGAAAAAAAAAATGTGGAAAAAATTGTAAATCACATTATCGCATGGCGCTCAAAAATCATATTTTAAATCATAGAATCAGTGTGAATTTTTTCAGATTTTTAAAAAGGGCGTTTTATGAAATCGTTTTTTTTTCGAGGATTTAAAAATGTTACTGGTGGTAAAAAAAATCTGAAAAAATTTCCGAGGTCTTTATGGGTCCGTAATAACATCATATAAAAAAATGAACAACATTAATGAGGGCCTGCGGATTTGGCGTCGAATGCCCCATATACATATATGCAGCCACGAACTCGACAGCCGCGAAGAGTAATTATCGACGATAAAACGCGCAAGGTGAACGCAAAACTTCATGCAGTTCTCGAGTAGAGCGGCTGGTGAACGTGTCGCTAAGTCGAGGCTGTCGTACATCGGTGCAGAAGCAGAAGCAGAAGCAGAAGCAAAAGCTTGAGCACCGTGTCCCCCAGGCGTCGAGTGGCAGAAGGAGGATAGAAGGGCGGAGGTTCCATTAGCGCACGTGCACGCTTCGTTGTCAAGTTCGTTCTCTCCGGTTAGGTTACGTATCTGCTGGTTTCTGTGTTTTTTTTTTATCTTCCTCCTTTTCTTTCTTGTCTTACCCTTCGCACTTAATATTTCTTCATCACAACCGACCTGTAAATTACCTGTACGTACGCACCTTTAGCACCCGCATTATACTATGGGACGTTCGACGCCACATACGGGTTTAGGAAATTTGGAAAATCGATAGAATTACGACGAATTCAAAGTTCTGAATAATTGGGGAAATAAAAGTTAGATTTTTCGAAATAGTCCGTAAACATGGATCGCATGAAAAATTTGTTGAGATAGTTTACTGTTGATAATTCGATGTTCCAGGCGAAAGTCACTCGAAAAAGTGTGTATACAGATCCACATCATTAGATGAGTGATTACGAGAAGTGGAGATAAAACAAATAATGTTGACCCCTAACACCGTATGATTTTACACCGTAGATTTCGAACAGTGTATCTGCAGTTCAGTGAAAACTTGAATAAGTTTTGTTACTGCGCAGCTGTACTGCATCCATACGCTTATCCCAAGGAAGGTCAGGGACGCCCTGGCATCGGATACATATATACGCAAGTTCAGCTCGAGGAAAGCTAGGCGATCACGGTGCAAACTGAGATATCGAGGCCGTATCTTTTTTATTACGCGATTCCTTAGTATATGGCCATGCGGTCATGTGTATAGTTGTTACAATCGTACCTACATATATATTAACGTTGTAGGATTTTTTATCGGCCATAAAATTCGTAGATCTTATTCACTTTGACACGAGCAAAGTTCTCACGTAGATGAAGACGTGATTTCAATTGTAAGGTATTGTTACTTCTCTAAAGATGCCAGTAAAATAGTTGAACTTCAAGCTTTTAATATCTGCAAGACTTGTCGGCTAAAATATCTGGCCTAAAATACAAGTAAAACTCTTTTTGTCCTGTATTTGTTTCGATTTCTGTTGCATTCATTAAAACAGTCCAAATTCCAGAATATTTTCAGACCTATCGGACAAAAACTCTCCTACCTACAAGGAATCATCGTTAAGCTTGTTCTTCATTGAGGTATATTATGTAAAAATGATCGAATTACATTAATCCAAGTAATATTGTCGCATTACATAGAAATAGTAACAAAGATCCATGCAAGGATCTAGTTTTAGCATTTATCTAGTTTTTTATTTATTGTGAATATTATGCTTAATTGGCGAAGAATTCCATGATTCAATGGAACATTTTTGCTTGGTGTGCTGTTGGCTTGTATCTCATTAATTACAATCTGAAAGTTAATTTATTTTTACATGTGAAATTACGGCTTTCAGATAATATTAAAATTAGGATTAAGTGAATTATCATTTAATAGAACTGGAATTTCTGAGCACTGTTGAGGATTCTTATGAATACATTTTTGTAGTATAACCAGCAAACCAGTCTTTGATTAGATGGAGATGCTTGTGTAGCTTC
The DNA here is from genome assembly GCA_949699805.1 of Tromatobia lineatoria. NCBI lineage: Eukaryota > Metazoa > Arthropoda > Insecta > Hymenoptera > Ichneumonidae > Tromatobia > Tromatobia lineatoria. Next base: position 22,272,366 of record OX453036.1, read on the forward strand.
TGTGTCCCTGCCGGTAATAGCAGTAACCGGAAGTAACACTTCGCTCAAGCCGGTTCCATCCGCTCGGGTGAAGTAACACCGTAATAATGAGAGAGAGCCTGATCTCTATCCAGGAAGCCAGTTCATTATCCTCTCGGGAGTGTTCCGGTTGTTCCACCTATTTATCCCTTTCCGTGGCGCAACCTGCTGTCACGAGTAACGCGTGTACCGGTTCAGGTGGTTGAACTGGATTCTTTACACCGTCGTTTGCCAACAGCGAAGAATAAAGACGTAAGAAAGCGTAGATAAATCGTTTCAGTCCGTAGTACATGATGCATCTGCTTCTATTTCTTGCTTTTCACTCTATTGTCGCGTTCTATCGGTGGAATCGAATTATTTGAGAGGGAACTTAAATTATTTATTTTTTCTATATGTTCTATCGCTTGGTGTACATTTTCCATAAGTTCCACATAAAATGAGGGAAAATTGCAAATACTTCTCTTCGGTATACAAATCTTAAAAAAATGTATCCATATTAAAGACACTAAAAAGAATCATTTCGCCAGTAAGAATTCCAAAACGTTGTTGATAAATTCATCAGAAAATTTATTAATCAACCAATTTTGCGGAACCGTATTTTTTTTTACTACGAAGGCAATTCGCTTATTTTTCTGAGTAGTTTTGAATTTTTTCAGATTTCTAAATTTGCACTGAATTTTGTGATTTTTTATACGTTTAATCTATATTTAAAAAATGTATAGGAAATATGAAAATCTGAAAAAATTCATAGGTCTTCAGAAAAATAAGCGCATCTAAACTTGATGGATCCTTTCAAACTCTTCATGCAGACATACAGACTGAAGATCCTCAAGTGTACGACATTACGGCGCCACAAGTCGGTGCTTCCTTGCAGTCGACTTCCTCAGAATTAAAGACTTTTCTTGTCTCCTCGTTCTCTATTCTCTGTCGCACATTCGTTCACGATTTATATTTACCAGCAGCAAGAGCTCGTCGAATGGACCGCCCACAACTTCTCTTCCGCAAAACGTCGTCGCGTCCTCGTTGAGCTGATAGAGCTAACGAGTCGCAGAACTCTTGATCTTTTGCGGCATTCATTCCTCCTCCTTGATATACTTGTTATCCTGCGGTGTGTCATATACAGCTTATCAAGAGTCGCGGTAGACTCGACGCCAAGTTAAAAAAGATATAGCATAGTGGACGATTTTAGATCCCAATGCAGAACTGACATTAGTAGCTTCAGGCTCTTTTCATAAGTTTGCTATTTCATATTTTTACTTAATATATGCGTATGTAATAAGTGCAAAGAAAATGCATTAACAAAATTAGTAGCTTTAATCTAATAACTATTAAAAAAATGACTTAAGTCATTTTTCAGTCAACAGGGAAAAATGACAGGAAGTCATTTTGTTAATAGTTATTAGCTTAAAGTTACTCATTTTTTTAATACATTTTTTTGCAGGTTAGGGTTGTTACTAAAGTTTAAAGTTTTTGCATTACGCCGATTTATCTGTTCAATAATTTATCAGCAAATATAGTATAACGAGATCCTAGGCAAAAGGACGCTTCACGTAATTAACATTAACCATGACGTCGATTAATTTTTTATGATACGGGGTTTTTCCCAAAATAAATAACCTTATTAGAAATAGATGGTCCACTATTTTTTTAAACGTTCAACATTTTTTCTTCACTCATGTTAGTCACATACATGTCCTTCATATCCCGAAGTTACATATTTTTCGGCATATATGTAGTAGACTATCAAAAAATTGAATGAAGGTATAGTGAAATCCCATGTATTTCAAATGTCTCAACTGAAGCCTCTACCGAAAGGGTTACATTCATAGAAAAAAATGTCATTGATTCCAAAACTATTCACTTGCGAGCCGCCAAAAACTTCGCGTTGAGAATTTAACTTCCCTTCTTCTTCCCACAATTTCATATGAGCTTGAAAAAATAACTCCAAAACAAGCAAACCAACATATTATTATTTGAAACATATTCGATGAAAGAACACTTCGTTTCGTCAGTTCACAAGGGATTTTAGCTTCCCTTGATAAAAATAAAAATTTGGTATTCCAAGGAAAAATCTTATACATTTATTTAAAAACGATACGAGGACTATCAATCACAAAATTCGTCGGAACCCCAAATAATGACCACCGTATTACCCACATACCGTTTAACGTTTTTTTTTCAAGCGTAGTCATGAATGGTTAAAAAATACATCTAGTCCCACTCGACCGGCTTTAAATTATGAGACGTTCGATCGATACGCTTTACTCCAGTATTCTCAGCTGCTACGACACATCCACGCACACAAAGTCTATTACGAGGAGCCAAGTTACAGGATATGCGAACGCGATGGGGCATTCAAAAGCCCCTGTGCTTTCCTCCAGGTGGCGAGTTGTGGCTGCACGCAGAGCCGCGAGAAGGCTCATATAACAAGGATCGCGTAAATCTTGTCCTGACAACAAGTGAAATAGTGCGGTTGGTCGTCGAGACGCGTGATGCACTTCTCGCTTACATAGCCCAGTGTTCACTCGAGTTTGCACGTTGCGCTTCTCTAGCACGCTTAAGGGGCGAGCCCATATCACATATCACATACCATTACGTGGACGCGCTAGCCGGAATGTAAATGAAGCACTCCCTTAATCGTAAGTAGTCACGGGAAGGGACGAGCTTGCGCCCTAAGAGCACTAAGTGCTAGACGTAAATCCACTGATTTTACACACTGTGATAAGTATCATGTGCTATTTTCGCGATACACCCAATTTAATAATCAACCGTGAGTAAACCAAGAGAGTTTGAAGCTTACGAACGTTAATTGCTCCGCGGCAACTTCCGTTACGAGTGATTTGAAGGGATTTCTTTCAAAATTATACATATCCGGAGGGCTGATCATGACGTGGAGAGGCTTCGTATAATCAGGTCCAAAGAAACTGATTATGGTGAGTAGAGAGGCTCAAATTCGGGTTATGGAGTAGCTTGAGTCAACATTTGAACCTTTTGAATACTCTTCGTTGAATAAAAATGTTTGGAAGTTTATGCAAAAGCCCTGGAACCTCATCTCATTCCGTATAACCTGAAGTTACAAGGTACAAGCTAGAAGCTTGCGAAAGTTAATGGCTTTGTGCCTACTTCCGCTCTGACAGTGTTAAGAGGAGGTGCTCAAAATTATAGGTATCCAGGGGACTGATCATGGGGAGGGAAAGCTTCATGTAATGAGGTGTAGAGGGGCTGATTATGAGGAGTTAGGGGGCTCTACTTTGACTCATGAAAGAGCCTGAGTTCAATTTTAAACCCTTCAAAGAAGTTCGTTGAATGAAAATGACTCAAACATGCCATTTTCGAAGGTTTATATATATATACAAGAGCCTAAGAACCTCAACTCACTTTGTGGTGGCTTTGCGCATCAAGAACACCAGCCACAATTGCTCAAAGCTTCGCATAAAATGAAGTATCGGTCGTATATCCTATCGTGGCAGAATTTTTTTCACAATTTGTTTGAGATAAAAATTCGTCGATTGTGGCTGATTGAAGAATTTGTTAAATTTATTAAATAAATCCATTAAGGAGCTACAATCGACACTTGCAAAAAGATTCGTATCAGTGAAATTCTAATTAGGCTTCAGTTTCGCGCTCCTCGAATCTATCAATCACGATCTCACACCCGAGATGTGCTTCGCAAAAATTCCATCATAATAAAACTTGACCGATAATCGTCGCATCCCAAGTAAAAAAATCATGTGAGGATTATATAAAAATTATATGTAAAGATCTACATAGAAGCTGTATACGAAATTGGACATATACATTTTCTATATGTTGTATACAATACATATGAAGATTCCATAAAAATTATATAAAGTGCAATATAATTTAGGTAAATTTAATATAACGTTTCTACAAAAATTGTTTTTGTAGAAACGTTATACGAAATATTTGTAGAAACAAAACAACTGCGCAACCACCAAATTCGGTCTCTATCTATTGTGTATATAGATGTACGAACAATGCTTTTGATTATGCAAAGATCCGAGCAAGTGGCGCTCGTGTTCTTAACGCGCATTAAATCTGATCAAAGCTTCAAACACAACAATTTATGTCCAGAATCGTCTTCGCTTATTCCATTTGGTTAATATCCCTCATTTTCAGAAGTTTTGATGAGTGTCAAACTAATAGAAAAACCTCCGTTTACCCGGCGGAACTATCACGTTGAGGTTTTGAAGAGGGTCTAAATTATAACTCAAACGGCAGAACAATTAAACTCCAGGTAAGTCTTTGCCGGACAAGGACTAGTTACTAAAATTTATAATCATTCAATTGTTAAGAAAAAATACGCTTTCAAACCGTGAATATCTACTGATCTCACACGGTTTGTGAAGTACCGTGACCTCTGCTCGTCATCCAGTTCTAGAATCAACTTCGAGCAGGTCAAGAGAGTCTGCGGTCATTATTTGTTCCGCGCCCTCTTCTGCCAAGTAGCAACAGGAAACTTGCAATTGTTTTACCGCTATACTTCTTGTTTTATATCCTGCTGCACTCGAATGGCGAGTTACTTTACCCCACAAGCAAGGGGACGATGGTACTTCCGATTTACGATAGCTTGTTCAATTGCAACATGAATAGACGCAATACGTGAGTGTTTACAGCTGGGACAACTTTGGATCAAGTGTTTGCGTCAGAGTTTAAGCTCTATTTGTATAATCGCATTTTGTGAATAACCCAGGGTCTTGGAGCGGGCCCTTGAAGGGTCTTAAAATGGACAGCGTGTAGGAAGAGACTCTTAATCAAACTTGAATTGGGGAAAATCTTCTAATGGGTCTTTAAAAAAATCAGAGCTTGAGAAGAGACCCTTGGAAGGACCTAGAATAACTAGGACCTAATATAGGAGACTAATATTGGGGCTTAGGATAATCACTGTCTTCCCAGTCAGAGGAGAAATATCTTAGTCAGTCTGTCAGTCAAATCAAGGTTCAAATCGTCCTCATCACATTCAGGGCCTGCGTAGTAACAATTAATAGGTCTCATCATCATTAGGACGTGAAAAGCGACTTTCAATAGGATTTAGAATCACTTCGTGAGCTTCAAGGTCATTTTTAAGTTACGAAGTTAACAATCGACCGCGAATATAGTTCGTTTCATAGTTTTTGATAAAAATGTAACGATGGATAGAGTGAAATGTACACGATACTTTTATCAGCATTTGCATGGAATATGAATAGAGCAGTGTATAGGTTAAATCGGTGGAACTCGCGGAGCGAAAGCGTAACAGAGACAGTTATGTGTCTATACTTAACGACAAAGCTTCCGCCATGTGCGACCGTAACTTCCGCTTTGAAGCTCGTTACGAACTAGCGATTAAATAGCTACCTCGACGACGGTGAAGTGGGTGAACCAAAGTAGCGAATTTGCTGCGATGTTCAAAATACGCCCACATTAAAGTACATATTGTTGAACCGAGCTATGGACCATCGTATCTTATAATTTGATGTCGAGGTAAAAGCTTAATGCGACACTCGTTTTCATTGATGGATCACAGGAAGGTAACTGAAATACCCTTTAGGCTATACGATGTTGCCGTAAACCCGAGAGATCTGTCGATTCATGATATCCTCAATATAATTTATATAGATCGTAACTTCAAGGTACTTCATTGGATCATGAAATCCGCTTAAATCTTTGTCGATTACATTAAAGTGAAAGATACCACGTTGATATAAAATACACTGAAGTTTGATAGCTGCCTGAATAATCATCATACGCTAACATAACGAAAATGAAGAATAAGCCGTTGCGATTGCTCGAAATTGAATACTTAAGGAGTAATCGGAATACCTAATTAATTCATCGAATTACCGCTAACCATAATCAACAATGCTCATATACGTTTTCCATGTACTTCAGGAACATAATTAGGTTCTTCAAGTTCCTATAGTTCCTATTTCGTCATTGTCTTACGGCCAAATAATAATTTCTAATCGATAATCGAATGGAATCAAGACCTGCTACACTCTGAAAATCGAGCGTATTGGTTCCTATCTCTTACATTGTGACGATTTTTTACGAAACTACAAGAGTGATAGTTTCACATACCGTTACCATGGATAAGCAGTACGTTTAAAAGTGCGTAGAAAGTCGTCATAATGCAAAAGATAAGGCCGACACATTTGGCAACACGCTTGATTTTTACAGTGTCAAGTTTCGCTAGCGTCGTTTCCATTGATCTGTAACAAATGTATGGACTTTACGGCTTCAGGGAAAAATTCCTTCACTCTTAAACTTTCTTAATTACACGATCGGCGAGAGAACGTAAAGCTTTGGAAAACAAACTTGTCGAATTGGTCGCATATGCTCGCCGACGGCCAACCGAGTGCACTGCAGAGTTTGTATATATGGGTCAGCGCGAGTTACTTTTTATTGTTGAACGTGGAGACCTTGGCGACAATTGTTTCCGGATGTCGTCGTGTCCAGTAGGAGTTCGCGTATGTCGCTCATGTGCACGCCAGCAGGAGTCCGAGCAAATAACTTTTTATTGTTAAACTCGTGGTTACGAGTGTCTCATGGCGACTGAAGGCAGAGTAGCGTGGCAGATTAGCACTGGCGGCAATAGCGAGAACTGTGGAGAGGCATAGAATAGTACCAGACGCCAAGTGGTGGTCGTCTTCCTGTGGACTCTGCAAGGGCCAAGTGCAAACGTTTGTTGCACGACCAACGAGAAAAGGATGGAGAACAAGTGATAGACGGAAGAGTACAAGGAACAGCTTGACAATAACTGGTGAAAGGAGATGAAAGAGAAGCGAGCGGTGTTCGTGTGTGTGTGTGTCTTTCCGTAAACATAGAAATGAAGGTGACTTCGCATTCCGGCATTTTCAGCGCCTTTTCCTCTGTGTACATTCATCTATTTCATTTGGTGTTTGTGTTTGGTCATGGAATTCGACAGAGAGTACGAGTGTCAATGCGCAAGTGTGCGTTCGACATGGAGCCAATGGACGACGCGAGGGGTCAATGCACTCGATGAAGGGTGTCTCTACAGGGGGTGAGCCACTGAATCGTCGAGGTTTCAAAGGAAACGACAGGACAGAGGGCAGACGGAAAATAGAATATAGAAAGAGAAACTGGGGTTAGGAGAAAGATCGTCAACAGTCGAACAAAATCGAGTCATTCTGGATGTACTGATTTCAGGGAACACGTAACTTCGTCGGTTCTTTACTTATTCAAGGGTTGGACGGAAACCATTCAAAAATCTTTTGCTTGGTATTTGCGAACGTATCATTGATGTTTTTTTTTACGGAGGGCAGATGGAATATAGAATATTAAAAGGGGTATTAAGGTTAAGGGGAAAATTTGATCCCCAATAGTCGAAGGAAATCAACGCATTCCGATAAAAAGTGATTTCCAGAAACACGCAGCGTTATGGAATATTTAGTTATTCAATGGGTGGACGGAAACTATTCGATAAAATATTTTGCTCGGTATTAGTGAACATATTATCGATTGTTTTTTTACCAGTTTGTTGATATGCTTTGGCAATTGTTGGTTTTCAGATGTTGGAACGTCTTTAGGCTGCAAAAAATCAGCTGCTTATTGTTGCAATTGTAAGATGTAGGTTTGGACGACTTCCAACTGGTGACGGAGGTGTTAAGAACAATCATACTGCTTGGTATTCCATGTTATCATTATTCATAGGCTAATGGCCTGAATTGCGGTAAATGTAAAAACCCAGACATTTGGTTATATACGCATCAAATAAGTTATTGGCTAAAACAACTAAGTCATTCGTTGACTATCCAAGTTACTCGTTGATCAACTAAGTTATGTGTTGACTAACCAAGTTATTCATTGACCAGCCGAGTTGATTCAGGTGGTATGATCAATAACTTGGTTAGCTTAACTGATAACTTAGTTAGTGCATATATAACGAAACGGCTTGGTTGATCCAACGAAGTTTCTTTTACCCTGGATAAGAAAATATGTTTAAAAAAAGAGATATAGAAAAATCCCTTTAGAGAAGACTACACAAAACTATCATTAACGCAACACCCAATTTTTTAAAATTCATACTCATTCGATCTCTAAATGGTAATACATTTTTTATGTTTTTTTTTTCATTTATTCGTCGACAGATGGCAAGCGTATTAGTATTACTCCACATATTGACATCACAGATAAGCCTTCTGTAAAGTCAGGTCTCGTTTCTACCATTCACGATTAACATGCACGAAGTTCTTCAGTTGAAAAGCTCACCCCACCGTTCGTAGGGTTTCAGCGAGGCTCAGAGGCACCCTGCGAGTTAATCGATCGCTAAGTTGAGGCTACTGCCGCTGCTGCTCTGCTACGGCAAAGCTCTGCTCGCTCTCCATGCTTTCATTCTCACGTTCGCTCGCGCACTCGCTCCACTACGATTCTAGCACGCGAGCTTCGCTCTCGCTTTTAAACTCCCTCTGGTGCAAGTGGGCCCGGCTCTTCCATCCGGCGATTAAATCTCGATTGATTGCTCTTATCGATTACCCACGTTTCCGGCTATCTCAACTGCTTTTCATCCTTTACATTTCTCCCTTCTTTCGCTTGAGTTCTTCGTCAGTGCTCACGTTGAATTAATTCTATATGTCGGGCTACTCAGGAAAGTCGACATTACGCCGCTCAGAATGTATTAAGGGATATATATTTTATTGAAATAATCAAGTACCTTGCGAATTTATTGGAGAACAAATACGAATTCAAACTGAAAAAAAAATTCAATTGCTGATCAATGAATAAATCAAGAAATTTCGAATAAGGGGTTTTAAATATGCCACTTCTCATCATGGTTTAGATTTTCAGATCTTACTTGAGGGTCATGTAGGAAAATGTAACCTTTTTTTTCTACTCATGACTTTTTGAACTATTTCGGATGATTGGTTAATCGATCTAACAGCGTTAATATTCTCTTCAATCGAGAGAGTACGATATCGAAAATTGATAGCATTTAAGCGATTATATCATTCATAACTCTATGTCTCCTTATCATGTCTACGATCTTGCATGAGGTTCTTTTTAAATACCTTCAAATGGCTGCTATTTTTAGGAAACCACTTCAACTGCAATATATAATTGTGAAAACTTTTTCATTGATCATACAGAAATTCTCTCTGATTCAACGAAACCTTCTTCTTTAGCTTCGGAGAAATGTATGTTCAAGCCATGTTCCTTTCATTGATCTCAGACAGTGGTACTTTCCTTACCACAGCTCAAAATTTCAGAACCTTTCTTTTCCTCAAGTATTCGGCAGATAAAGCTCAAATTTTCAAAGAACGTACGAACCCTTTTTTTTTACCCAATGAAAACTTTTCTCTCAGTGTAACATCCACATGCAAATTATTAAAATTATCAAAACCAAGCAGTGTTCGTTCGACGCGAACGCGTTTTAAGGTAACATTGTAGCTCGCAGAATGAAAAAAAAAACCCTATGTCAATGTTGATGAATGAAGTTGGAATCAGAATAAATTAAACAAAACTGTTCACGTGAAATTCACACCAGAAAAAGTGTCAATATTAACATTTGAATGGATAACACCACCAGAAAGTTCACGTCAGCCGAGTTTTACAAAGTGGATTTTTACGGGTGTGTACTGAGAGAAATAGATGTTATTGAAAAGCAGAAATATATTACCCAGTAGCATATTAGATATTTCGTATAGGGATCGCACTCTTCATTGTAAAGGTAAGTATCGAAGATAATGCAGGAACAATCCATATTTTAAACATGATATCACATATGGTACGTAATGAAATCTGGATAGGAACTAGTACTATCAACATTTTTACTATAATAGATAATTAAAATCTTACTATCTATTTTTTTCTGTGTGGATGCCACAGTAATTATATGCAAAGATACGTCGTTGAGATTTAGTTTGCAAGTTACACGACTGTTAACGGAGATCGTTGATGCACAGGAAAGGGAGCCGAGCTGAGAGAGTTGGCTGTAGGTCGGTGACAGACGTATACCGGAGACTGGGGCTACGAGAGGCAATTGAGACGAGCGGCTGTTAATGGGGAGTTTAATTTGCTGTCTTCTCGTTCCGGTACGACGCTCGCCGCTTCGCGTTGCTACGGTTGTGCACCGAATGTGGAGCGAGGTCGACTCCGCGAAGTTAACATGTCTGACAGAAAGATTACGTTCGATATCACTATCGATATTGCTACGCTTATTTAAATGAACCCGCGTAATTTTTCCGTTATAATGAAATCATCGATTTCAAAGAAATATTTCTTCAATTTCAATAAAATAGTGCAATTGAATTTTAAAGAAAACATTTCATTGACACGTAAAGAAATATCTACTCAGTTAGCATATAATCAAAAAACAGTCTTATTGTTTTAAAGAGACTTTCTTGTTTGATGCTCGGCCTAGTAGAATTTTAGAATTTTATCTAATCGAAATAGAATCTATTCGATTGAAATAAAATTTTATTCATTCCAAATATGCTCCATAATTGATTTAAATAAAGTCATCAGGGCCATTTCTCTGGGTGAATTATTGAAAGAAACAGTCTCCTTGGTTCAGAGAAAATATACAATAGTTGATGACAGTAAGTTTCTGCTATAGACCTCTCGTCGCTCTCTCGCACCTAACCTCACTTTTTCCATTTTCCCGATCGAAAAGTTTTGCGATTCGAAGAGCCGAAAGCTTAGTCTGTTTGTGCCGTGCTTTCGCAACTTCTTCCGAAATTTGAGCTTTATCTGCCGAGTGCTTAAGAAAAATTAGTTTCCGACATTTTGAACTGTGGTCGAAGAAATGCCACTGCCTGAACTCAATGAAAAGAACACCTTTCGTCTTAAGTTACATTTCTTCGAAATTTAAAAAAAAGGTTTCATTGAATCAGAGACGATTTTTTAATAACCAATGTAAAAGGTTCATTGGCTTAAGAAAATGCTTCTGTGATTCAATCTCACTACTTTGCATTAAGCTTAAGATCATTTAAAGAAAAGATATTATTCAAAACTCAAGTATTTCATTTTATTGGCTACGATTTTCGTGAATCAATAAAACTTTTTCTCTCGATGCACAAAGCTTCCTCTATGAATGTCAAAATCAATCAACATACTTTCTAATTTAGGAAGCTTTGTGACAACTGAAAAATGATGAGAAGGCAATTTGCAAGAATCTACTTTGCAAGCTTGTTTATAGATCTCTTCTCTACGTGAGCCATGTCATTTTTTTTAGGGTTTTGTATATTTGAAGTGCCTTCTGTAATATTGTCGAGGACCTGTATTTTTGTTGAGAGATTAGAACAGATAATGTGGTGTTCTTAACGACTATGTCGCTCGGCACGATCACGAATATAATCCTCGATGGAAATTATCCGTGTCTGGAATGCTAGCGCGCAGGTGTCTAATTGCCAGCGAGATAGCGACAAAGCGCACGGGTGGAGTGTCCGGATAACTGCTGTACAGCAAGGAGACGTCGACAACTACGACAGAGACGAGTGCAACCATTCGCGCCAAGTCCCTCGCTCGAGCAATCACCGAGCAATCCCATCTTCCGCGCTAGTGCAACCGACAGCCCGGGCTCAGCTTTTCGCACTGATGCGCTCTCGGCAATTTGTTCCGAAGCCTTCTCAAAAGTTATTCAATTATCTTTGAGGTTTGTGAGGAGAAAAGCCGCTGTAAAATGGAATGGGAATGCGAGAGAAAGGTTGCTTCGTTCAACGGCACGTGAAAGCTACTGGCAAGTGTAGCTGATTTTTACTTGGATCACTCGATAGCAGAGCTGGAAATCAGTTAATGAAAAAAAAAACAAATGCGATTATTTAATGCTCCAGGATGTAAAGGATACCCTAAATAAATATAAGGACGTAGATTCATCAATTTTGCTTTCTCATGGAGGAAGCGATTTATGACTATTTTTTCCTGGCGATTATCATGTCAGAATATGGGAAATGGTCTCATCAAAAATTGTCCGGATGTATTTATGTATGTGTGATGAAAGACCAGAATTTTATGTAACTGTAGATCGTAAACTATTCGACTGGATGATCTCAAATTTTGAAAAACATGTAACTGAATGTTCTTTAATTAGAATTAATTTTATTGAAATCGCTTAAAGCATTTTAAATTATAAGAATTCAAACTTTTGGATAATGAACGTCAATGCTCGTGACTCGAATGAATTTCTAGCTGCCGCGCTGAAAATTTGGATTGAAATTGAATGAAGTGAGTGTTGCCCTTTGGTATTGAATTTGGGCCAAATCGGTGGAGCGATTCGGTTTTCGTAAAATTGTGGAATTTCCGAAAATTTTGTTGTTATAATTCAAGTAAAGTATTAACTAATCCACTGAAATTTTTCTCACTGAAGAATTAGCATTGAGTTCTGTTACATAATAAATTTGATGATGATCGGTTAAGTGATCCGGATTTTACGTGATTTTGAATTTTTCAAAAGATTCACATTCACGTAAAATATTTTTAAGAAATTGCGAAGTAGAACTTCGCACATTGCTTCGTCAATAATTTTCATCTTTCGAAAGTCTTCCTCTATGAGGAAAATAAAAATGAAATGATTGAACTTGATAAAAAAAAGCAATGTGCAAAATTCTACTTTGCATTCTTATTCACTTTTAACAAAGCTTTCTCTGTGAAGAAACAATTTTCACTTGCACTTCGCTCACTTGCTCAGATACCTTTGAGAAACTGAAGCATAACAATAATAACTCAACTCAAAATAACAACTGTTAAGCGTATATCGTAAACTTTACCAAAGTTAGAGTGTTCACGATTTTTTTTTCTCAAATTTATAACATTTTGGTCCTGCATCAAACTTTCTTAAGAATTGCAACAATCGAAGGGAGTTAACTTTCAGCTCAATGAAAATCACGAAAAAATTACATTTCATATTCACAAAGTTCGTCTATGACGAAACGTCAAAGGTGTTAAGGATCCCGAAATTGAATAAAAAAAGTAATTTGACAAGCATAAGAAACACATTAAAATATTCGTAGTATTATTTTCTATGACTACTTATTATTGGGTACTAATGAATATGATTAGACGGTCGTGTGTTTGTAAGATTAGTGGAGCAGTAGCTTCTACGATTCGTATTCGCTCCAACTCCACTAATATTACTCGGTATTATTTATTATTACTTATTTCTGGTAGATTGCTGAAAGCACCTTTATCTCCTCGACGCAAATTACCTGTAAATTGAACTACGCCTCAAACTGCTGCGATATTCCTGGAACCTGAAGTGGTTCTCCGACTATTACTCAATCTTCAAGGTTTCTCGCAGTTTCTCTTCCCTTTGAGAACCGTCAGTCAACGTCCCTTTCAGTTATTTCCGTCGGAAGCTCGAGTCAAGTGCAGCTGAATTAAATGAATCAGTCGATGGTTGAGTAAGGAGTCAGTAAAAAAAGAAACACAAATGCGCTTACTAAATGCCCTACGATGTGAAGGATCCTTAAAGAAAATTGTTCTAGATCTCGTAAGAGGAATCCTCTTGACGTCAGGGTAAATAAAGTACGATGGTAAATTGCGGAAAGGAATATCCATGAATATTATTGTTTCGTTTTGCAGTCGAGCTTTTCATACCCTTTTTTCCCTTTGCTCAAGGCCATGCTGATTGCAAACGAGCCTCGCATAGACGAATAATTTTTGTGTCAATTAAAATCTGAAAATATCGACAGTATTATTGTTAAAGGGGAACGAGTCAGTCAAAAAGGTATATTTTCTATCACAGACACAACTGGTCACGTACTGAAGAAGATATTAAAAATAATTCCCTTCCTTTGTAGAAACGGTAGACTTTTCTTCATTCAAGGTGAGACGAACAATGTCGTGTTTTTTTTTAAACTTATTTAAAAAGGAATAGAAAAACACCGCCATACTTATACTGAAACGGTGAATTTCATGCAGAGCTCAGAACTGTTCCCAATTTTCCGACCAGCTAGTTCTCTCCAAAAAGATCACGGAAACGAGCAAAAAAAAATTATTTTCAATACTTAGAATAGCCAGATATTTTTTTCCACATAAAAAAAAGTTTTTTGTCTGACGTCCAGCATCAACTTTATTGAGGGGTCAATATCCATCAAAGTATGACTAATGTTGACCTGAATTTTTTTCCCTAAGATGCAACTATGGAAAGATAAGTCAACCGATTATGTTGGAACAAGTGTCAGACAGAAAATAAAGAAACATGTCGAAAAAGTAGATGGAAATATAAAGAGGAAATGACAAGGGGATAACTGCTGTTAGTGATGTTGGTATCATAAAATATTGCTGTATTGCTAGCTTACATCGTCACCGAGAATGTCAACCTGTACATTTGACCGATAAGTACTACTACAGTTGCTGTTCAGTGAGACGGCTGTCGTACCGTAGGAAAAAGTAAAAGTTTGACCCGATAATAGTCGTTCAGTCACGCCAACCAGACACGATCTCACTGCGGAACTTTACTTCGTCTAGAGGCTTGTAAAGTTGGTTGGTTAGTTTCCTTTATCCACGAACTCGGCTTTGTCGGATTACTTAACCGGAAACTCTTTAAACTGGTATCATCCGATCGTCCGATCGATCGCTTGATCTCATTACTCAACCTTTTTTTTAAAAATTGATCTCATTACTTTACTTTTTTTCAAATCTTATTCCTAGTTATTCACAGTCAATTTTTTTTCTATTCAGTGTCAATTACATGAAACTAGATGTCTAGACAACGATAAAGGTGCATCTATGCATCGTATCTCTCAGTTACAGAACGACCAGTGATAACATTTAGTGGCTCTATTTGTCGATTCCATTTAGTCGACTGTGTGCTGTTCGCATATATATACACTGTTTGAAATCGATTCTTTAAAATCGTACGGTGATAGAGAACAGAATTTTCGGCGTTATTTTGAACACAATTCAGGGAGTTATTTTCGCACCGACGACTGAGTTTATATTCCTACCTGTGTTAATAATAGGAATGACTTGGCACAGTGTATATTTATCATTTATAGGTGTAAAATTAAATGGTGGACGGGATTAATGAACTGGGAAATTCGTGTTACCGCGACACCAACGATCGCAGCGGAGTCGATAACTCAACACCGATGAGTTTACTCGTCGTAATAACTCGTCTAATGGTGTGGACCTATATACACACTTTTTTGAGTGTTTTTTTAAGTAGAATTTAACACTGAATTTCTAACAGTGTGTGGAAATATGGAAAGTTTTCATTCATAGACTTGTCAATTAAATTTAATGTGCAATTGTAATATACAATTGAGGCTTTTTTACCATATGCTTGAAGCAAATTGCGAAAATTGAAGTACTTTTACGGTAAAACTACAGCAAATAATAAAAACTGCTGTTCTAAAAATGAATTTAACATTATTCTTATAGCGTTAATTTACTTAGATTTTTTTCACAGTAAACCCTTATAGCGCTTAATCTAAATACCAACGTCCCTAATCAAGATCATATTTCTGAAGAACATCGGAAGCTATACCGTTAAAAAAATGATTACATGTCGTTACATGATATTCGATTTTGATCTTGCCTTTGATCTTCAATAATCATAATAATAATCATAACAATTATTTCGAACTTTCTATAAAAATTGAGAATTACATCAAGTCAGTGTAAGCGAAAATTTCCGTTAGTTTGTACATATCAGTTTCGCATTGGTCATTATTGAAATAACAAAAATAACAATTATGTATATAAACAAGTAACTCAATTATTTATGATGAGATAAACAAGATGCTTTCCTTACCTGCTTTCTACAGCGGAAGCACATGAACGAAGCTTTATGGCTTATCCATAAAACATCAGACAATTAATTACTATTTAAATAAATACACCACTAAGTTAATACTAACGAGATTAAGTCGTCGCTTTTATTCTGCTTCCTAAGGAGGAATACCCTCGTTATCTTCTTACTGTGTCTCTACTGCTAATGATACTTTAGTTCACGAGTGCCAAATTGGTGTGGCAGGTAGACAGCTTGTTGATCGTAGATTTGAACGTGATGAACCGCCGATTCTGAGGGTATGGGTTTCTGCAAAGTGGCAACAACGATGTGCGGGCGAACGCGAATGAGAGTCAAAGAGGAGAGACAGAGAACGGTACATGCGGTATCTTACGAAACTGCCGGATGAAGATTCCGCGATAGCGCCCATGTAACGGCATTAAGGTGTTACCAACTCTTATCCGATCATAAATGCTATTTAGATGCAGCTTACCGTTCCCTCATTTATATTATTATTTCAAACTATTTATGATAATCGTCTACAAACATATTTTGCGAATTTTTGCAATTTGCGGAAGGCCGACTTTAATATAGTACTTTACGATACTAGTGCAATAAAACTCGAACGTCGCAAACACATCAGAAAATGTTTATCGCACGAGTGCGAAATTTTTCTCACAGGTTGCGAAAATAGGGATTTATGCGCTCGAACCGTGCGTAAAACCAAGTTTCTCGCACTGAGTGAAATAAAATAAACAACATTCTGACGCTAATTCGCTGAAAACGATGATAATAATTAGCTTTATGTATATATGTTCGTGTACCTTTTGTAACGTTTCGTTCATTTCTTATGTTTCAGGTAAGTGTGGATTTTGCTACAAGCGAGCCTGGTTTTCTGACCATTCAAGTCAATGAAGACAGAATTTCATACCGCAAGTATCAACATTACTAATGACTTACGGTTATTTTGGTCGCTTATTAAATTTAAGGTCATTGTTTACGGCGTGCTCAAAGGCGACGTTGCTTCACTATGTTGGCCACAAATGTGGTCCTTTTCATAGCAGTTTTACACACGAAAAGAAATAAGTGGTTGTCATAATTATTACTGCTCATACGTGCATTGAAATTTTTACAGTAATGTTTTACGTTCACTTTTAATAAAAACGCGCCCCGTAATCGGCAACTTTTGGATCTTGTCGCACAATATACCATTTTCTGTCACATCCAATATTTCTTTCTTTATTTCCTGAATGAAATCGCCATTATTTGATCAAGAAACTCAAGCGTTTTGAATTTTTTAAGAATAACGTAAGTTTTTAATTTTTTAATAAGATTAATTGCAGAAAGGATAATACGTTTCCATAAATGATATATCCGATCTGTTTACAACTTTATAAACTTTCCATTTAGTTTACCTTGCGTTATCATCAGAATTGTTCATGACGCAAGCATTTTTTCAAATTTTTTGCTTCTTATAAAGCAGCAGAATTTCAATGTGACTCTGCTGCACTTTCCTCCAGTCGTTTTAGCGATAAATAGGGACACACACTGTCTTTCTCTTTTGCGTTCCCTTAATTCCCGCTTTACCACATCGTAACACGAGCGCGCTTAATTGAATCAAGGCGGAATAAATTACTGAGCGAAGCCCAGTTGCTCTCCAGCTTCCGGTGTCTGTGTCTGAGGCGTAGCCTAATAAGTTAAGTACCGTGGCAGTTTTGTTCCTGGCACATTGCTGAAGACACCTTTACCTTCTTGACGAAGAATACCTGTAAATTGAACTACGCCGCGAGCTGCTGCAATATTCCTTGAGCTTGAAGCAGACCACTATTACTCAATCTTCAAGGATTTTCACAATTTCTCTTCCCTTCAAGAACCGTTAGTCAACATCTCTTTCGGTTTTTTTTGCCAGTAGAGATAACTTCATAATCCCTTTACAATATCCCGTGTTTATGAGTCTTGTAGGAAAAATACTCAGGCAAAAAATCTAGTATAGAAATCTTGGCGAAATTTTTAGAGGCAGAATGATTTTACATAGGCAATATTCAGCCCGAAGTTAATTGTCTGCCGGCAGCAAAGTTAGGTTATTTATAATCCTACAGTCGAGAAGAAATACCAAATAAATCAGAAGGCCTGTTTTTCGTAGTGCGTAAGCTCGTTCACAAACTGCTCAACTCACATGCAGTTAAGTTCATGCTTAGCTGCACCAAAGTTCGTTTACTAACCCATGTCGAAGTTTAGCTATGTGAGTCTATGATCAGCAGTCCCAAAGCTTCTTCAGCAATTTCCTGTGCTTAGATGAATCTGTGTTCAGTTGTGTCAAAGTTCCTTTATGAGATAACATAACCAGTGTTCAGATAGGATCGTATTCGGTTATCTTATGGGTCAGCCTTGTTGTTGTTGAGTTGAGCCATGGTGCAATTTTTCTGTGTTGTGTTGATGATGTGCCGAATTATTCTCCGCACGGTGACTTGTTTTGATTTGTGTCTGTAGTTCAGTTGGAGTATAAAATAACACGGGTTTCTCTCATAACAAAGCCGAGTTGTTAAGTAATTAGAATAATGGAATAATTGTCGCAACTCATATCTAAGAGTTGTGCGCTGCGTTGAATCGGATACAGTTCAATCATGATTGGACGTAAACGGAAGTTTGTTATTGATACAGGCAGATAATGTTTCTGATAGAGATGGGACACCTAAGAAAAAAGTAATAAAAAGAAAATTCTGTAGATGATTCCCAACCAAATATTTTGTGGACACATGAGATTTAACCATCAACGTTTTACGTCACTTTAACATAGAATTTCTTTCATCCAAACCAATATAAACATTTATCTGCGAAATAATTTGGTTCATTTGCATCAGATATATCATCAGAAATATAACATGATTCAACCAAATCACAGTTATTCAAGGAAACTAAATTCATATCTGTTGTTTCAGCTAAGCGCAATAATAAACCCGGGTCTAAGAGTCAACATTCTTCATTTTGTTGATTCAACTAAAATTTATTTAGTTCAAACAAACGCTTGTTGACTTGACAAAATCTCCAATCAACAAAACGCATTTAGTTAAATCAACTGAATTTTTTTCTCAGTGCATACACAGATCCGGTGCACGAATAGCGATGATGGGCGAGAACGTCTGTCTCTTTTCCTTTGTCCGTTCATTCGCTACTCACTTCATCCCTTTCCTCCGGACGGAGAGGGCACCGTGCATCGACCTCATGCTGGCGAACTGTTACGTGTCAATCACGCTTTCGCTTTCGTTTTCTCCTCGCGTGTTACCGCTCGTCCGCTAACCCAGCCCGAACACAATATCGCGCGTCCCTCTTACGCGGAGGCGGAAGCGTCGTTTCGTAGCAATGCATTGCCGAGTGTCTAGTCTATCATCCCTCCGGAATCGCTTGGCTGTCTGTCTGCTCAAACTCGCTCGCTTCTCACCCTCTTCCAGAATCTCTCACGACCACCCGCACTTTCGCACAAACCCCAGTACTATCTCGGCGGATTTATCGATTCCATCACAAGCTTCCCTTCGGAAATTCCGCTTACATCAAATATTGTGGCTTCGACAAGCTTCGCCCTCGTCACTCTCCGATTCTTTTGTATTTCACGAATGCTTCGAGAAAATCGTCGTTCAAACAACAACGGGATTTGTCTGAATGGAGAATGAGATCTTCACATTTTACACGAGATCAAAATAACGTATCGATGGCATCAAAGATTCCTTTGATTTTACGTTCGCTGTTCAACAGACGTAATCTCACTCGTTTTCCTGTCGTTTAGCTCTGCTCGCTAAACCGAGAACTTAAGAGTTTCAAACGACCTTGCGACGCTATTAGGATCAGGGTTGGATTTCACGACGCCAATACTAACCGGACGAGATTATACGGTGAAACTGTGCGGGTTCGTTTCGCGGTACTTTGGTCAATCGTACAGCGGTATAATCATTGTTGCAGTCGTCACAGCCTCTCAGCATTCAACGACGGCCATTGTTTTATATTATACTACACTAACGGTGTAGTATATGAATGGCCACGATGGTTGTCGTTGACAAGGCCACTGCAAAGCCGAGTCGCGATTACGACTGTCACAGGCTGCAGTCTAACGCACTAACTCCACGTTTATTATCAATGCACGTAACGACAATCCATCGGAGTTATGCAACAACGCATTTCTTTTCGTATCGTTTTTTTTTCTCCATGGACAGATTCGGTTTATTGACCATAATTTAGACAGGGGAAAAATATTTCTGATTACTATTCATGCTAATGGTTAACTTATTCAGGACTCACATCCGGTGACGTTGTTGAAGACGGAATAACTCGAGAATATAGTTTAACTTTTTTTAAAAATATTAATATAACGGCTTGTATTTCTGTAGTGTCATAGGAATCCATGCTTATGAATGCATCAATATAAGCTTTTAATTTAGAACAAAAAATGCTGCTTAGTTTATGAATAAACATTTTCTGTAGTAAATAATTTTTTCTTTTGTAAATATTTCAATGTATAACGAGAATCATTGAAATTTTATCAAACGGAAAGTTGGACATTTGTAAGACTGTAAGATTTGCATAACTCTTTCGTTCTTTTTAATTGGAAGTTTATCAAGGAACGTGAAGCAGTGATATTGGTGGCTATTTCATCGAAGATAACGAATAAGAGGAAATATTGTTTTAAAATACATAAAATAATAACATAAAAATGTAATAACGTTGGAATATTTTTTTTAGCTGTGAAATAATCGGTTGGTTCATTTTTCATTCACGTTACACTTATTTTGTATGGTTATGTTGAAATGATTACGAAAAATCGCAAAAGTCGATACAGACCACAGACGAAAATCTGGGGGAAAAAAACAATAGGCTGCATACAAGGTCACATATTATTCCATCACTATGCACAATTTCTGTCCATCGCTATGAAGTTGTGATTCTTTATTTTTATTTTCGATGTACTGAAATTTCATATTGATTCTTCCAATTAACTTTTGCTTTCCCGATCTATCGATAATATATAACTTATACGACTCATACGATTAATTATCCACGAGCGTACGTGAGTGTATGAGAGACCTCGGTAAACCTCGTAAACCCGATAATCCAGTGCAAGATACTAGGAGACCTTTACATAGTACATTAAATATACGTGTACCATGTTTTCCTACGTCGACACGTTCCTGCATATCCAGAGGTCTTAACCTTCATCACCAACCTACATTTTGGTCCATTTATCTTTTCTACTCTTTTTGGAGTTAAGTGGAAAAGAATATGTTACGTTCATTCGGTTTTATTGTAAACTCACGTACCAATAATTGATTCTCTATGCAGTATTCATGCCAACCATCAATTTTTAAACCTATGATTTTTTTGATAATCTGTAATGCACAGTGTTTTTTTTAAATTTGTCACTGGGTTTTAATTTCTAACGAATCGCACGATCTCTGTACCAATAAGAACATTGAGCCAGAAGTGAGCTAAAATCATATGTCACAATGCCGATATCACATCGCAAAAGATCAATAACAGATGGATAACAGATATCCCCAATTTTCAGTTCCTCGTTCACCGACGTTAACACGCCGAGAAATGAAAACGTGAGAGATCGATATCTCCGAGCTGCACGGCTTGTGACAGTCTTGGAGGAATCGTAAAGCGTCGATTGAGGGTGAACGTCACTTCCTCAAACCTTGGAGCCCCTGGCTTACGATGGTCTGAGGTAAGCGTAAAAGGAAGCAGAATAGTAGCAGCATCTGTTGAATCGAGCTCAGTGTTACGTGGACGGTTTCCTGAGAGTCCAGTCACGTAGTAGCTTTACTCGGTGACTCGCGAGAACGTTGAAATTGAAGAGTCTTTTTTAAAAAGCTGCCAGGGTTAGCAATGCTACCACGAACAGTTCTATACCAACTGAGCTGATCAAAGTAAACGGGACATGGAGAAAGACCGTTTCCTATAAAGTTTCTTGCCCTTCGTCTTGTCTTTCTAAAACTCTGATGGCGTCCATAGATGGACGTACCGAAAGGACGGAGGAAATGATCAGATGGTCAGATAACTTTTCTCGACTTTCAATGAAGGATCTCGAAGAAAAATGACTGGAGATAGAGCTTTGGAATTCAGCATATCTTTCAATTGGGTTGCACTTTATTGTCTTGATTTTTTTTTTTGTAGCCATCTTGTTATGTTGTCTTTTCTTTGAATGATGAGAAATTCAATGAAATGTAGTGACATAGAATTAAGAATTTTTTTCCTTAAAACAAAGAAATCTGTTTCATTGTTTTCAAAGAACCTAACCTATAAAATCCGTGCCGTGAAACGGCAGACGTTAGGTTGAAAAATCACTGTCCATGCCAGAAACATTGTCTGGCATGGAGAGCGGTGAGTTTTTATTAATTAATTTTCCACTTCGAATATTTCTGCGTACTTGGTGAAACTGGCTGCTGCAAGAAACAGTGGAACGCACCGATCCATCGTGCCGGCTTTTCGTGACTACCAGTACCGACGACTGACGCGGCGACAGTCAAGGATTCCGTCAAGGAAATCGTTTCTCTAAATCAAAAACACCGTTTCCTTGAATCAATGAAAACGTCTCTTTGATTTCACTCCTCAAGCAAACGCTTCTTTAAGGCGATGGAATGTTCCCTTTGAAATTCGAGGGCAATATTTCCCTGAAAACGAGTAAATATTTCTTCGAAATCAAAGAAAAAAATTCAAACCACCTACTATTTCGGATCACGGAACCTTTTTCTCTCGTTGCATCTTGCGTTGTCAACAATCCATCCTAGAAAGTTTAGACTCATCTATTCGACTCCGAATTATTATTTCTGTTTTGCAGAATCGTAAGATGATTATAGCGCTCAAACCAAAACTATGCCAAGGCCTGTACAAAAGAGAATGATTCAAAGAATGAGATATAATCAACAAATTTGCAGCGTAAGTGACTGTAAGGTTTTCCGTTGCCTGCTCCGCGACCCTTCCTTCGTCATTGCCCATCTAATTAATCTCGTTCTCTCTTCAGAGTTCCTTTCATCCTACAGCGTGCCAGTCTTTTCGACCTGGCTTAAGCTTTTACCAAGTCCGGACGTCAAGACCCGGTGGCGCAAAGGCTACGGCCAGAAGAGCTGTTGTACCTAACAGCAAAGCATCCAACAGTCCTCCAAGATAGTTACTAGAACTTCGAAGCTGCTTGCAAACTACTTTGGGACACTTCAGTAACGTCAGCGTCAGAACACTGTAATGAAGCTTTTTTTTTCTACCCCTTGTCAAGAGTAATCTTCTTTTCATCATGTTTTCTCTGTTTCCAATAAGACGCATTCTTTCATTGAAATCCCGTGTTCCTACAGTTCTTACTCGCTACTGCATCTCCCTTATCTCCTTAGTCAAACTTCGTTACATCAATATCCACCCAACATTGATTGATAAAGGTATTAAGAATTAATGAACGTTTTGCAATGAGGCAAAGAAGCTTGTGTGCCAACTGTGCATACACAAAACCTGTGTTTCCGTATTCGGCTGTTCGAAATGTCACTTAGAGCTGTATTAAGTTAGTCAGGGATTCTGCCATTGTCGTAACTTCTTAAACTCCCATTGAGATGCACAATCGTGCAGGCGATATTTCATCGATATCCTTTGAATAATGGATAAGACGTCAATAACAGAGACTGAAGGTTTTTGCAAGGGAAACTCGTGTCGGTCTCTGTGGATTCTGGTATTTAATGAACGCTAACAAGAATACGTCGAGCCTATAGAATTAACCACAAACTTTACCCTTAATCTTTTCTTGGTCTTCTCCACTTCTGCTTCCGTTTCTCTTCGCTACTTCTTCTCATTCTCCATTTATTATCATCCCGTACAGCTATCTTCTCTTATTCTCGGCATATATATTTCACTTCAGTTAGTGAAGCAAAGTGCAGTCGTTGCATGACCGACTTTGCGGATGTAAGCGCAAACTCCCCGATGAACCCTCTTGTCGGATTTTATACGCTAACCTGACTCCAGTGCAAAGTCCTACGAACCCAACACACCTTCACCTTTTCTACCACTACCAATACTTTCGTCACCGCAAGGACGAACACGACGAGAGCGTCGTTTCTTTATATATAAGGTAAACGGACCAGTTTGTGACACTTTGAGGCAACCTTCTCAATCTGCCTCTGTAAAACCATAAGGTGAACGAGGATCTCACTAGTGTCGCGGTTTGTGACCCCACCATTCACGTATTTGCTATTGGCTGTTTCCGGAATGACGGGCTGGCTATGCTGAAGTAGTCCTGTCAGAAACTGCGCTAACGGCCGTAAACATGGCCGTTTAGCTTTTATAGTCTTCTTAATATTCATATAAATGTCCGTAATATTAGGGTGTGCCAAAAAAAGCGATATTTTTTTTCTTTGCTCTCTGCCGAAAATGTCATAGAATACGTCTTAGTAATGATCCTGTCAAAAGCGGAGCTCATAATTTTTATTCTTAGAGGTCCATTATCGCGTTTGAAGTTTTCCCATTTAAATAACAGAGGAAAGTGATTTTTTTTTCATTCATTCTCCCTGTAACCTAAGAAGAAATTTTTTTTTCATAAAATCAATGACTACATCTTATGAATCATTAAATTTCGATCAACTCTTCAGGTTCTTATTTGCTCCAGTTGGTTCGATTTTTTGACACTCTGTACAAACATTGCATGTTGGCTTAAGGTAAGATTTCATAAATACATACACTAGCATTCGTCATTCAGCTTTCTACCAAAAATAACACTACTGACGGTCAACATGGTACATCACTGCATCACGTAATCCGGTGTAAATTCCTGTCAAAGTATACCGCAGTATCTGTAAATCGCAGGGATGGTGTACTTTCAACGAAAAACATGGTGTTAATACTGACACCGGCTTTTTTTTTACCGCTCACATCGCTGCATTTCACATGGCCGATTTTTTACAGTGACCGACAACAGTGGCGGTGGTGGCGAAATCTTTTTATAATGTAGAGAAATGAATATATAAGACTGCAGTCTATAATGCCCGGAGTCTTGTTTCCCGGTTTCGATGCCGCAGCCGTCGGTGCTTTTGCTTTAGTCGGTGTTCCACGACTAGCCGACGCAGCCGCTTTTCTCTATCCACCACCTCGGCATTCTCGCGAATCTCATGAATATTCTAGCGTCGATTACCGCTCCGCGGCAGACCGGGCGGGCCACGCGGTTCGCTTCTCCACTGCTTTTACCATTGTTGTTTACCGGAACACCCTGCCACTCCGTGCAACCATCCCGGACGGAGGATAGTTGCATGCTCTTCTGCTCTTTACTCTCTATCGTTCCTTTGCGGGCGTCAACAAAGCCCGGAAAAGCGGAGGGCATGTAAAACATACCTACCCTTCTTCCGTGGGTATATCGTGCTCTACGGGCAAGAGAAAACCGTTATACACGCTACAGTATGCGATTCACCGGATGTATCTGAGGACGAAGTACATTACTGCATTTCAACTCGGGGAGAAAAGAGGATTTAACGCCTTTCGGTGTAACGACCACCAGCCGTTAAACGAAATACCTCCATCCGGGTCAGTTACTTTTGTCACACGTATCTCTACGTTTGTTTACTGCAATAGTGTTGAAGGAATTGTTTTCTGGGCACTAGGTTCTAATCTTTTGTATTCCAGTGTTATATCTTCTTTCGCAGTGGCTTAAATAAAATTACGTTCGTATGATATCGAAATTAACGGTGATCTGTCCGTCCGTCCGTCCGTCCGTCTGTCTGTATACTTGGTAAACTCGAGATTAGGTGCATCGATTTTCATGCAGTTTTCGACAATATTGTTGGATATAACGGAAGAAATGTTCAGACAGTAAAAAGTGAGATAGGGAACGCAAGTAAAGTTTGTTTTTTTCCTCAAAGACAGGCTGACCCTGGAAAGACAGCGATTTGTCATTTTTGTAGCAGTTGTACTCAAGGTTACGACAAATTTACGTACATTTTGTTAAACGTTCTCCAACCACTGCTCTAGAGGAGAAAGTTCCAATGTAATTTGATTCTGCTTCAGCAAATTGAGTTTTTTTTTTCCTCAAAGACAGGCTGACCCTGGAAAGACAGCAATTTGTCATTTTTATAGCAGTTGTACTCAAGGTTACGACAAATTTACTAACATTTTTTTAAACGTTCTCCAACCACTGCTCCAGAGGTGAAAGTTCCAATGTAATTTGATTCTGCTTCAGCAAATTGAGTGTTTTTTTTCTTTCACTTAATTTCTCGAATATCGTTGACATATATGAGTGAAGACAGAACGTAAAACGTTATACGAGCTCACTGACGTTGGTGCTTGCTGTCGGTTTAACATCCCGCTAGTTGCGAAGGAGAGCAACGCTATATAACTGGTATATTATGACCCGGCAGCATGATCTCGTGGTACTCACGCTCTACTCGCGGTCAGATGTACACATAGTCGCGCCATGACTGCTACATGGTTAAACCGACTGGAGTATCATCGTCAACACGGGTAATTGCTCCTCACTCATAAGCATTATGCCTTCTATCTCGTTGTGAAGTATCGTTCAAACTTATATAGATATGCTTCACTCCAAAATGGAGCGTGACATCGCAATGTAGAGCTATGCACCTTCACCTTTATTTCTCAGACCTTAACGCTGGAAGGATCAGAGAAGTCTATGTACTACTCAAAGGCATTCCAGATAGAGGTTCCATTATTGGTACCCCACAATATAGCAGAAATAACTTTAAAAATCAATTTTTAAAAACACAATTTTTTTACACAAATTATCTAGATACGTTACCAGTTCGAGCGGACAGAACTCGATACAGCATCAAGTGGACACACGGTGCAACTCGACACTCAATAGGTGCAACTCACCGTGCAACTCAATAGATAAAATTCGCTACATTTCCAACTGGACACAGAAAAACTCCGCAAACATTAATTCAACACGGACAGACTATTGAGAGGTTTAATCAAACACGGACCTTTTTCGAGTCCCTGTCCTAACCGGTGTTGGGACAGAAAGGAAATGTGCTTTTTTTCCTCTTTGTTTAAGGTCGCATCAACAACAGAGTTTTCAGCAACCGATGTACATAATACATTATTACATGAGAGAATAATTGTATAAAGTAAATATGCAAATGTAAAGTGATAACTTAACATTGTATATACCATTACGTAAATAGTGGTCGACGTATATATTACAGTTTGTCGTACACATTTGTCTCTTTATTGTAATGTATCACTTGTTCACATCGTTGTCGTTGAGACATTTTCTTCAGAGTCGGTAAGAGAGGTAATTTTTTCCGGATAGCTCTGTATTCGAATCCGCTTTTCTGTTCTACGCTTAGGACCATTCACGTGTTTGCTGATAGCGTGTGAATGACTGGTTTGCTTGTTGTAATATATCCAATGGCTCAGTCACACTGAAGCGGATACCTGCATGCGTGCTCACGCAAATAGCGTCTCACGCATTATATCCAATGTGCGGGCTTAACAGATCGGGGAGAAGTGTGCTCGATAGTTTGTCCATTAAACCAATACTACCGATACGCAACAGAGAATACGATAGCGTCCATAATAGGTTCCACATGGGCATTGTAAACCGTACATATCTGTTGTAGGGATTGCGCAGCAGTTCAGCACATATTGTGAATATCGTTTGCGTAATGGACATAAATATTCACTGTACAGTATTTAATCAGCGAACTTGGAAGAAGATCAATAAGATAAGTTCTCGAAATAAAACTGGAATAAAAAGTGGTGTATGCAATTGATACAATTTGAAAACAGCGGATTAGCAGACAACTTCGGAATTAATTGAGTAGAATAGACATTTATTTTTATTTTTAACTTGGTATAATTACATTAATTGCATTAATTACATAGATAATGAAATTTGAGAAATTTTTTAGCTACGATCTTGATCTTTGTGATCTTCGTCTTTTGTATTATAGATTGCATATATTAAGGTATATTGTTATGTTCGTTTTACTTCATTATATTATATCATTATATATTGTTATATTACATATTATTCACTAATTAGCGTGACATGTATGCAGTTGTGTTATGTAGTTAATTGAGAATTCAAGGTAAATGAATATGAAACGAATAGAAAGAGAATTAAAAAAGTGTCTTGAAGTATCGTATAACCTTATACATGTTCACTCTATTGCGATTTATATATCTCGATTTCAGAAGTTTCCAGTTTGCTCGTACTGAAACCAACTTAAGAAAAAGGGTTAAAAGTTTCTGCACTGCATATTTCGAGCTATCTGAAGTCGACGATCTGTTTCTAGCAGCAAAAGCTTCGCGATAGACAACATTTTAACGAGTTTATGATATTCTGCTCTCCGAGAAGCTCTCATAAAAAGTTTACGAGGAATTTCAATAGCCCTAGAAATTCCCCTTGCTGCGAACTTTCAATTCAACTTGAATTTAATCATATGTTATATATTATTATATGAAATTATATATTCACAAATTTGCAAATAAATCATCGAGTTGACCTTAGCAGCTTTTGAAGACATTTTTGTCTAGATTAAGAATTTTACGAATTAAATAATTCAAGTGCTGTGTGAGATAAAAAGCTGCTATAACTGAATCGCAAATTGCAACTATTATTATTGCTTTAAATCGATTCCAAAATCACTCAAAACTTTATCAACATTTGCCGTCTCAATCTGTCTCAAAAATAGCACTTTTTGATATGCTAATTTATCGTCAGAATTTGACGTAATCGTTTTTACACGAGTAGCATTATCCATGTTTCAACTACACTATCTGCAAGTGAACTTTACGCAGTAAAAAAAATATTTTTACCGATAATATTTAACAGCTCGTCATAGACCTCATTTCTCTCTATAAATTGACAACTATAGAGACTTTATGTATGAAGTACACGAAGAACAATCCCAAATACTACATATCGACTTGAGGTTCCCATAGTAGTTACTTATGCAAAGTCATGTACGCTGAGAGACTTGCGATCGATTCTCTTGCTCTGCTATTCGCTTCGTGTTACTCGGCTCGCTAAGCGAACCGTAGCCTGCACCTTTTGCCGCGAGCAATATATTCGAGAGAGCCCGAGAGTTTGAAACCCGTCAGAGGTTCATGTGGGTGTAATATACTCTGTACATTGATGTGCATTTGTGGGCATACGCGAGTCTGAAGGGGCCAATAGCACACGCGTACTTTGTGCTTGATGCGCGCGAGCGTTGGTGGCCCTCGACGTTCCCATGGTCGACATCTACGCGCTTGTTTGTGCGTAGGCGAATGAACTATAGGAAACCTACTCTGCGAACCGGTCATTGATTTACTACGGCGGCTCTGTAACGAAGTTATTCCACGTGGTGCATACAAAATGCTCTGCGCTGAAAATCACTTTCTGATTAATTTCCACGTGGATATTGAACAAAATACGAGATACAAAAACATGCAGCTCATGTACTTTTTTTTAATACATCTAAAAAAGAAATGGAAAGAGGGTGGATTTCAAACGTTGCGTATGTTTGAGAATTTTTATTCTTGAAGCACAATCCTATCGTGACTTTGATCAAGACAATATTTCTACAAGACTTGAGAAGACTTAAGACCTTCAGAAAGTATTCTTTTGTTTGAAACAAGTAAAGCTTTTACTACCATCGGCATCGTTAATATGGAATCTTGTAGTGCTTTATTATGATGGAGTTATTATGTAGCCTAGATTTTTGGTTAAATAAAACTGTGGCGAAGAAATAAATGATTGTATTATTGGTACAGACTTCTTCACCACAAAAACTACTATGTTGTTATTTAATTGCTTAATTTTTAATGTTTGACAACTATGAGATAATACAGCTGATACATTACGAAATATTAGCCACAGATCTGCGATTCGATAGTCATTCATTACCTTAAAATTATGATTTTTCAACGACGAAAAATCAATATTACAAATGTGCTAATTGTTTAGAACAAAAGTCAACCAACTGTCATTATATTCAAGGACAGATCAGTTCCCTAATACAACGCTGCCAAATTTTAACCGTACTAAGAGTCTTAATTTTCAATTTGATAGATCTGTTATATGAAAGAAAATAAAAACTAGAGTTATAAGCTCTCCTCCACAAAATCTTAATAAGGCGGATTTTACGACACTTCTTACTTACAATTATTTTGAATATTCAAGGGTGTATTACAAGTATATACACTTCATCAATTGGCTTTTACCGTTACACCGAACAAACAATCAATTATTCGCTTTTTGATAACTGGATGTTATCAATGTCGACGCCGACCACGAACATAAGGGCAACTAGGTTTCAGAGGATTTTCTAGTGACCGCAAATATTCTATTATAAACTCTGTCCTCGTGTCCCTTTAACTAGAACTCCGGAGGGAATACGCCCGCAGGGAAAGCGGCAAAGCGCCATTTACGTCCCCATATTATTCTCTTTGAGTTTTCTATATCGATGGCGAAGTAATCTCGCTACGAGATAAACTACCTTTTATATTCGTTTTCCACTTCTCTTATTGAGTTTCTGTATCGTTGATGGTCTATTTCCGCTTTACAATGAACTTCCTGTTATATGCTTTGTGTTTTGAACTTCTTTATGAGAAGATGGGGATTTATTAATCATAAATGATAAATTTTAATCTTACGAAGAATCGGAAATGGGGTGGATGCAATATTCACTGTTATGTTGGCAACTGTATTAATTGGCTGCCCTGACATAACATTCCTGCGTACTGGGAAATGCGGTTCCCAGAAGCATCAGCAAGCTAGGGAATCCGATTATAGAACACGTATCTACCGGACGCACAGCCAGGTGACCCAATTCCGTGACCCACTTTTGTCCAACGGTAATACTCTATACGTACATGGTGAGCTTGGCTTGCGTCAGAGCTTACGTAGGTTGCTACAAGGAGAAAAATATTCTAAAAAAATGATCATCCTTTTCAGATTAAAAATACAATATGGGAAAAGACTGACTAACGGGATTATTTGGAAGATCGGCTCATGCATATTGAAATAGTTTTTTTAAAGATCGTATCCCACACTTTTTATCCATAATATTGCTCTACGGGATGTACAGTAATTTCAAATATGAATAAAATAAATAAATGTAAAATATATAT
Organism: Tromatobia lineatoria; assembly: GCA_949699805.1. Classification (NCBI taxonomy): domain Eukaryota; kingdom Metazoa; phylum Arthropoda; class Insecta; order Hymenoptera; family Ichneumonidae; genus Tromatobia; species Tromatobia lineatoria. The sequence goes on from OX453036.1 coordinate 22,303,168, forward strand.
CAGTCACGACCTTATTAATTTGTAAGTGAATAAACTTTCGTGAATGTTCGACGATTTAGTAGAATAGCTCCTCATAATTTAAGATACGAAATACGATTTTTGATATTAAATTTTGGCAAAATCGGTATAGCGCTTCGGATTTTACGTGACTTTGATTTAAAAAAAAATTAAGCTTTGCCTGTTTTCCACAAAAGTTAGTCGATTTAGCTGAATATTTCTTCATAACTGAACTTACGTTCGATGTAGTTTGAACTTGGGCCGAGTTATTTGGATTTCAATTTAATTTCAATGCTCATTAAGTAAGGCTTCCCTTAAAAATTAAAGCATACTATTCCGTTGAAATAAAAAAAAATATTTAGTCAAAATCAATGAAAACAAAACCAACCCATTTCTTCGACGACAATGAAATCTTTTCTCTCGCTGCAGACTTAAACTCGCCTTGAAATACCAAAGTTGCAATAGCATTATTATTTACATAAGACACAACGTTAAAAGCGGGACGTCGTTAAAACTTCGTACCGAAGGGAAAAATAAGAAAATCAAGAGCCTGTGAAATGGTCGGCGAGTGGTGAAGAGTCGGAAGGTCGAAAGCAAAGTTTGATTAGAAGAGCGGCTCTGGTGGTCGACGGTGCACATCGATCAAGAGTTCCCGAGAGTCTGACGCGAATGCGACCAACTTCCGGGCTCAAATCTCTGCTAGAATGCTGTGTAGCCTTCGGCAAGGCTTCTTACTCTCTTCATATATTTATACACACTGTGGAATAGACCCACGCGAATTTATCCACCATGTTATATCTATATGACTACATGAATAATGTAATTAGCCTCGTCCGTGAGCTCTGAGCAACTCAGAGCATTCATTTTGAATACCTTGGTATGGGTATTCGCCGTAAGCGGATATCGCTAACACTGGCTACACAGATTCGCGATATACTTCGTTAACTTATTTTCCGTTCGATCCTCAGCCAAAGTTTCAAATCGCCGGTGCATATAATAACTTTCAGCTTTATTATAGATGCAATGAGGAAAGAAAACTTTGTAACATGCCACAAAAATGCTCAAGTTAAGAAGGTATATACTTGCAAATACTGGAAAGGGGGATTTACTGAGCGAGAAGCAGAAAATATAGACGTGGACGTATATACGTTAATACATATATGTATATAAGAAAAAAAGTCAAAGATGTGTAAGTGCAGACGTCGTATAGCTAGACTCTGTTCGCAGAGTTGCTCCTTTCGAGCCACTTAGCTTCGTCGGCCGGCCAAATCCCTCAGTTTTTTACGATCTCTGGCTCGTAACCCCGAGTAATGGTCTGGCTTCGCGACCTTATCGACTGACCTCCGCTTGTACCAAACGAACAATTTCTTAGCTCTTTCCATCAATAACACATTCATACCTGAGCGTTTATTTTATGAGCACTCTGTTCAATTGTCCTTGGCTGAGATAATTTTTAAGTCATATTGGAATTGTTTCATGAAAAGCTCCACTTCGAATAAATTTAAACGCTTCAAATAGTCATCGAATATTCAATATCATTTACCTCTGTTACAAAGTTGTAGGGATTTGGAAATCAACTCGCGTCCGGAACCTAGATCAATAATCAAGGGAAATGCTTCAGATACAAAACAAATTGTTATTTATGAAAAGAACCATTTTTGGAAACACTGCATTAATAATAACCGTGCAGAAGTTACAGCAATTTATTTATAAAACAATTTCCACATTGAATTGTGAACATGCTTTTATTTTTTTAACAATGAGTACTATTGAATATTACGATCAATTTGTAGAGTTTTTTTTTTCAATTGAATAAACCTTCAGGCATTCAAATCATGAATTGTTGATTATATTCCAGTAAAAAAGGTAAAATTCTTTTTCATATTTTAGCGTTAATTTATTACAGTTTTTTTTGCGAATTCATGATCAACACTGTTTCGCTGGGTCAGGAACACAGAGTTTAAGATTAATCACCATCCGAAACTGTTATATAATGCACAAAACCTTTACGGAAACACTGCGAACGCCTTAATAGTAAATTATACCGTCCTGAGAAAAAAGTTGAGAGTTAATGTGTAGCGTCGTACTCTTTTAGTTGCGGACATTTGCTCTCGAACAATGGAACCTAAGTAGATTAACCATGAGAGCCACGCGGAGGCAGAAATACGGGTAAGCCTGGATTTGCAAGGGTCCCAAACTAACTTTGCGCCATGGTACCTATACATCAAGAACTGAGCATCACACAGTCACGTACCCTGTACCCTTCATATAAGTATAAATACAGTTATACAGCTACACATGCTACAGTGAGAAATCCGTGAACTCCGACGCTCGAACTCTCCAGCAAACATTCAGCATTCAAACGAGACAGTTTGACTTGACTAAGCAAAGAGCCGGGCGCCGGTTAATCGCCCAGTTATCACGGACTGCACGATAGCGCGAGCGATCATCGTGTACGTTATCCGGCAACTTTTCAGCGTTCGACAAACACTAATTTTCAATGCCTCGTTATTTAATTATACCAAATATTTTTATGGGAATTATGACGTCTATAAAATTGATTTGTTATTCAAGGGACGATGAATAAAAGTGACCCTGAAAACTCTAACATTTTGCATCATAAGACCATTACGCCATCTACTCTTTTTACTGTTGTGCGCTCTACCATCACAAGTTCAGCAGAGTTGTAATCTGGAAAGGTTTGCTTTGCAGAAATTGAACGACAATGTTTAATTGCAAAAACTGCGGAAGGTGAGATAATTCCATTAACGAAATTATGTAAATTTAATTGATAAGATGATTTTTATTTCTCATCTGCAACTTCTATCTACTGAGTTACAGCGTAAGACAAATTGTAAGTCCTGGAGACATTGAAAAATCTGATCCGATTTCTGTGTTCCGTACAATGGGGTAATAAAGAAGTAGATTTATTTTTCCCACTGTTCATTCAATAGCCTTGCACGTCGTCAGGCTTCAAAGAGAAATAAACCATCGGCGGAGTTGCAGGTCAGCTGTCACGAAACGAACGAGCTGATAGCAAAGCCACGTCAAAAAAGTTGGAGAGAATAGTGAGCGAGGTAGTTATATATATATAGGTATCTAGCTATCTAGTGAAATATGGGTAAAGAAAAGCCCGCCGCGCCAGTGGAGCGTAGCAAAAGCTCCATCCTTCACACAAAATATCCGTAAATATCGATAAATCACCAGCGGAAATCACTTTCATACACGGCGGTTTGCGAGCGTGGAAGCGGTTCGTGTCGAAGCAGGCGATGATGGTGATGCCGCACGAATTGCCCTGCGCGCGAGAGTCACCGCGAGCGAGATCTCTCTTGCTATCTTTATCACCGACATGCTCATCACTGCGCCCAGCACGATTACCAACTGGTGCACGTTCCCGGTAGTGGTAAATTCGCCTTTCACAAGAAAAAATCGTGTGTATGATTGTGGATTGTGAGTGTCAGTGTGAGAATGAGCATATGCGATGAAGAATGAGAATGGCTGCGACAAGCGAATGAGTGTGTGAGTACGAGTATCGGTGATCATTAAATTGGACATGGAAGATGACAGGAAATATTACATGGAAGGTGACAGGAAATTTGAGAGGGAATGTGACACATATGATGGTCTGGAATGTGACATAGAATGTGACGTGGAATGTGAACTGTAAGTTGATATGGATGGTGACATGGAATGTGAACTGTAAGTTGATATGGATGGTGACATGGAATGTGAACTGTAAGTTGATATGGATGGTGACATGGAATGTGAACTGCAAGTTGATATAGATGGTTACATGGAATGTGAACTGTAAGTTCATATGGATGGTGACATTGAATGTGGTATGTAAGGTGACATGTAAGGTGACATGTAAGGTGACACGTAATGTGACATGTAAGGTGACACGTAACGTGACATGTAAGGTGACATGGACGGTGGTATGGAAGGTGACATGTAATGTGACAGTAAATATGAGGATGTATGATTTGAGTGATGATAACATTGAGAATGACGATTAAAGTGAAAGTCAAGGTAACGGTGCCGCTGAGAATGTATGCTTCTGCCTCTACCAATTGTTTGCATATACACCCGGAAACTTTGTATCCACTGCACATTCTGTACATAGGTACAGCATCATGTATAACCGCGAGAAGCAAATAGCTCGGTGATACTCGATTATCAATGACGGCATCGATATCTCTCGCCTTTCTGTCTGCTCTCTTCATCGGCTTTTCGTTCGCTTTTCATCTGCCTCTGTCCTACACTAGCTACGAATGATTTTCCATGCCGGTATAGCTGCGACTAACCTGTCACGCTATCGGGCTAAACGCCTGCTGAGAAATCTCAATTAAATGTAAATCCTGTTAGTGAACGAGCGCCCGCTACTCGACGCTGCATTCCCGTCGCTTTCCATAGTCAGCTGATGCGTTCGAACGCCCTACTACATTTCAAACACCCGATGATTGTGTACATCCATTCTATCGTCTATCGCCCTCTAACGCATTCTCTCTTTGGGCAGCTTTCACTCCTCATCGATCTCGCTCGGTCGCTCTATACACGTCTTATTCAATGCGTTTCTGGTGCCGACAAGCGGAACTGGCAGCTATAATCGCAACGTTGCATCGACGTTTCCATCGTTACCCTCCCTCTTTCGACTATCCCAACCCTCTTTACTCACTCCAAAACCGAACAACGCACAGCCCCGACTACTAGCTTTACCATGAAAAGCTCCGGGCTCACGTTTATTCCCGGAATCCCCGGGGATATGAACACATATTACATGAGCTCATTTTGTTGCCACGTGGTAATGTTAGAGAGATAAAAAAAAATGGTTAAAAAATCGGAGATCTGATGATTATCGAATATGCTGAAAAGTGATTCATTTCACGGTTGCTTGTTCATCGAGAAGTTCTATAAAGCTTTATTTTTCTTAGTTATATCAGCTTCAAAATTTGGCGTAGTAAGAGAAACTCAGAGTTAAATCAATGTTTCATAATACGCAGTAGTTGCGCCTCGCAATTATGTCGAATGTCTGACATTTGACGCAGTATGATAGAACGGAATTTACGGGATTAATATTATCGGTGCCGCGTACCCGAAAACTTATCTTTGCACCCCTTGCAGCAAAATCTATATTTCACCGTCTCCTTCTCAGATTCTCTGCTGTGCACGATGCTTCGAATTATAGTTGGTTCCCTTCGTCGTACAGCTTATAACACGAATGCCGAATGAGAGTCCCTCGAATTTCATTTCCTCGATTACGGACAAAATAAGCTGCACCACGATGCGGATGAATCAGAACGGATCAGTAAATACGTATTTGTGGTTTTTCTCGATAAACTGCTGTAGAAATCGTTGCTTATGGGTCAATAACGGAAAAGTCGTAGGTGACGCTTCTATGGGTGTATCGAATTCATACATACTGTTCTCTTATTAGAATCACAATCGTACGAAAATGTAGTTGGAAACGTGCCAGATGCTCGAAATAATAAAGCAAAGTTACCGAGCGGTATGCGCGACGAGCACACAGCTCGTCGACCGCTCTGCAAATTCCGTGCCAACAGTTCACAGTGGATGATGCTGCACAAAATTACACACCGAAAACGAGACTTCGCATATACACTACAATGATTCGCAGTGTTTTTAACCTCAAAAGAGAGAAAGAGACGGATTTTATGAACGGACGTGTGATAGACTGTGGTTTCTCTCATACTCGGAGTTTGAACCTTGAACCACAGTACTACAAGTTCAATAACAAGGTGTTAAATGTGTTTGTTTCTCTTATTTTCATGGGCAGTCATGACTTTCAATTAAATGAGGCTAAACGAAAAATAGGAACACGTTATTAATCTAATTTATTCTACTCAGAATAAATAAATATACACGATATTTGTTGAGCGTAAAAAAAATTTACAACTTATGCAATTTTCTTTTATTAGTGGAAAAAATATATTATATGGTTTTATATATAGCGACTATTTGCAAGTCAGAATTAAGAATAAATAAAAAAGAAGATGCAATTATCACTATAAATGATCACATCATATAACATTCATACGTTTGAAACATGAATATACGAGGAAATATGTGTTAATAAATTACTGACACATATTCAGACCGAAAAATATTTCAACCCCAAGAACCTAGCGTAATTTCTCGTTGATAAACTTATCAACAGTTGCGATAGTGACTCGACGCTAATGTTATTATATGTACGCGTTCCTTGCGTACCGTTCGTTCGATTCAAGTTTACTGGCTTTACTCGAAGCCCACATAAATATGTACATCTCACGAATTGCATATATTAATTTTTATTTCAATTATTCAATATATACGGAAAAAGTTAAATACTTTTTTCAATTTGCCGTACACGAGCTTTACAAAATAAGTTGCGAAAACTGATCAATTGATTGCGACGACAATGTGAAAAAGTCAAAATGGCAAATGGCCAAATTAACAATTTCCATAACGATAGCCATTACATATTCAGACGTTGCTTACTTTGAAATTCGCGATTTTTGTTATTTCGAGTCCCACCCGTTAAAAGGGTTTAAATTTTAATTCAGATAGTCGTTCGCTATTTTGACCACCACCCCAACGTACGCAACCCTTGCGTATGGCTCGTTTGATTTAAATTCGTTCGCTTTGCTCAAGCGCCACACGGAACGCACGTTCGTTGCGGTAGTTATTTTGTGACGCGACTGATGTTTCCATGCGGCTGTAGAACGAACGAAAGAGATGGAAACTCGACGAAGGCAGAGCAGCGAACGGTGAATCGAGAGACGAGCACGGGAGCAACACACACGCGAATGCAAGTGCAAGGCACGTGTGCGTTGAGCTACCGATCGCACGCGGAAGGAGCGAACGAGACGGAGCGACACAGGAAACGAGAGAGGCGAAGCACGAGTGCCACTAGCGCTGAGTTTATTGCGAGGCGTGCTGGCATTTACGAGGAAACTCAGCCAATATCGTGTATCTCTCGCGCAACTGGGAGACGGAGTGGAAACGATCGAAAGGGTGAGAGGTGCGTAGTTGCGAGCAACAGTGCACGGGTATCTCTCTATAGCGGAAAGGCAGAGAGGTATAAAAAGAAAGTGCATATACAGTGATAGAAAGGTGATCGATACAGCGGACTTTGAAAGCCGATAGAAATAAAAAATAAAAAAAAGGATGCGTAAGTGCTGGCGAGCAGTTGATAGCAATCAAACGTTTCAGGAAGAGACGATGAATGCCATCCCACAGCGAAAAATGTAAAGGGCTTTTAGTAATTGGTATAAAAAAAATAACATAAAGCTTCCTTATCGGTGTATCCGTTCCATATTTTGAACAAAATGTGTCTATCTATGTGAATGAAATGCAGTGATAAATAGATAGCAGTAGTAGTAATCGTTATTTATTGACAATACATTTACATAGTTATAATGATAATTAAAATTTCCTGTACATTATAAGTTATTTGGATATATTAGTGTTTATTGATTGATGATTCGTTTTAGTTGCTGGAAGGAGTGATAAATGACTATACTTGATTTTCCTGAATCTAGATTTTTTGCTAGTTTAATATGCAAGGAGATTATTTGACTTTGTAGATATTCGATGATTTATTTTGACTTCTGCAAATTGAGATTGTGGATAAAATATACTTTTTGTGCATTACGAGAAATGGTAGTATTTGGTGTATATTTCATAACGAGACTTTTGCTTTTGAATTATTTATTTATTTTTATCGACTGCATCGGAATAACTTCATTTCTTGCGTGTGAATAGAGTTGAAAGTAAATAGAGTGAAGTGCCTACTTCACGCACACTTCGCTTCGCTTGCGTGCGTGAAACAGGCACTTATCGGACTAGTGGCATAAAATTGTATACGATACTCGTGCGAGAAACTTTTTCTGATCTCGTGCGATTACAACACTCGCCTTCAGCTCGTGCCGCAAACTCACACTCGTCGCGAAAAAGTTTTATCGCACTAGTATCGTAATGTAATACTATTTCCGAATTTGACTCTGAACGTCACGTAGGTTTTCTCGAACTCTTACTTGGTTCCCTTGGGCTAACTGTGTAGATGTAACAGTGCGAAGCTCAGAGGTCACGACCTCTCGTGTCGCCACGAGCAACCAACATCAACAGCGCAACAGTATTACGGGTGCCAAATTGCAAAGAACTTTATACAGAGAAGTGAAGACTGCGAGAGAGCAAAAAATAGACATGCATAAAGCGAACGATGAGAGAAACGCGAGTTCACGTTTCACCGTGCAACTGTATTAGCGTAGCTACTACGCGCATCGCGTCCTCCGGCACAAAATTAGACGGAAAAGGAGAAGTGGCGATAGAGTGTCGTTATACGAACGAGAGGACGACTAATTGGCTACGCGTTTTGTACCATGTAAGATCATATACTGTATATACCATGGATGGCGAGAGGATGAAATTTAATTATTAAACTAGCACACGGGCGTCCACGGCTAACGAGCGAACCTGATAACGATGGAATTAGTTATTGCTCTGTTATAACATGGGCCAGCTTCGGCAATCGATAATTGTACTATAAACAAGTATATACATTTGATTGACTAGGTATTATGTTATAGCTATATGTACATTTATAAATATATAGCTCCAAAATGATACATGGTCGATCGAATGGATATATACTCGGTATATATATGTACATATATATGGGGCCTTCCACATCAACTCGACCTGCGCTGACTCTCGATTTTTCGGATTTAATCCACGAATTTTTATGTTATTATCCCATCGATAAGAAGCAACCACAATTTTTGTTAGATTTTGATCGAAACAATTCAATCGATACTCACAAGTCCTGTATCAGATTTTAATATTTTATAAGCTGTGACCGAAAATATCCTAAACTTCTATTCTGTTTCGTTAACAAATTTTTTTTCAGAACGAAAATTAAAAAAAATTGAATTCCGAAAAATTCTTTCACTGTAGGTGAATACTTGAACATTTGATATACGTCTGGACTTCGGAGAATTTTTTCAGATTTTTATTTTATTCATTTTTAACTTTCTTATTTAAATAGGAAAAATCGCTCTGTAAAAAACTGAGAATATTCTGCGAAGTCCTGACACATTTAAAAATCTTCAAGCAACCGCCTGCAGTGATATTATTTTTACTTATTTAACTTGAAAATGATGATGAATTTTCTTCTTGAAAAAAAAAATCGTTAAAAAATCGGAACACGTCCGCGACGTCTTCAGTTTAAGCTAAAAAATATCGATCGTAAATACAGGATTCATGAGAATTTTGTCAGATTTTTCAATTCCGGCCCTCAATATATTCGTTATCAATAATCACAACTATATAACTTTTTTTTTTTTTAATATCATGAAAATTGTGATTGCCTCTTTAAGATGGAACAATGACATCAAAAATGGGAGATGAAATTCGAACGATTGAAGCTCAAATCAAGTTGGCATGGATTGCCCCCTATATATATAAATACAAATTGAATCGTTCGGGATTATTCACGGAATATAATGTACAACGACAGAAGGAGTTTTGTCCGGGTGCGTGCGGATAAGCATGCATATAACGTAGGGCTTATTTCTGCGGCAATTACTAAAATATTGACGTGCTTCATTATGGGGAAACTGACGTAACCTGTAGCGCAAGTCTAAAGCTTTTGTTGAAGCACGACATGCAATTAGAAATTAACCCACGAGAACAGAGCTCGATTATTATTATTATTATTACTATTATTATTCTATCAAATACTCAATTAAATAATATATTTGTAGATGTTTCTAATATTGATGAATATTTCCAATTTGCGTCATCAATTTAATGAAACTTTTCCTTGTAACTTATGAACATCTTATGTTTAATGTAGATGAATAAATATTATGGCGGGTTAGAACAAAAAGGAATGATCATAATTGTCATTGTTTATTTTACGTTTCAGTCTACGATTATGATATAATCAACGTTACAGAAAAATTCTATTGTGTACAGTTAATTATCAACATAACATTTGATAAGGCAATAAATATAATTCAAGGCCAACAATTCCGAGATACGAATTTTTTCATATTGCTAGAAATCTAATCGACACCCTAGTATCTCATAAAATGTTGATTATTTTTCCATTTGATTACCATTCTTAAATATTAATTGAATGCCATTATCGGATACAAATATTCGATATCTCTCAAATATCAGCTTTTGATTTTTTTTTGTAATTCTCTGGTATTTTCTGCTATTATCTATTTTTAACTCTAGGCCGTGGAGGATAAAAATATTTGTCATTTGCATTTAGGGGTTGAGTAAAAAAAAAAATCCGTGGTAATCTAGATGTAATTCTCAATGGCAACATTGGGAATAACAACTAGCTTTTCGTTTCTTTGGATACTTGCCATAGCCTATACATCGCTTTTCTTCACTATATCGTTTTCTTTTTCTCGACCTTATCCCTTCGTGGACAGATTTCCGGTAGGGTGCAAGACCACGTCCTCGCGAGTCTATTCGACATCGTTTCAGATTTATCGTTCGCCTCGCCAATTTATATGGTGGCTAAAAGGTTCCGCGAGACACTATCTGGCGCGCATCTGGTGCCTTCGACCGGTTCTTTTAAATTATTCTCTGTGGGGCGAACGAGAAAATACTGGCGTTCAGCTGTATATGTGTTTGCGCGTACACAACACGTTAAGAATATTCCCAACTCATTCCCATTTTACCCGACATGAGCTCTCTTATAACTATTTATTTTTTAATGTTTTTATTTCTTTGTTACTTTTTATTATTCGCTTCTTTTTGTTTTTTGTTACTTTTTATTTTCCGTTGCTATTCATTTTTAGGGCTTATCTATCTTATTGAGTAGATATTGTACTGTTAAATCAACGATATGAAAAAAATACGATGTAATTTTTTTTTTTTTAATTCTTTTACGTAACTAAAAAACAACCTAGGCGGCGTTGTACTGAATTTGTTGTTTGATGTTAAAATGATCATTATGAAAATTAATATACTTTTCGTGGGAGTTTTTGAGCATTCACCAGTATATTGAATTTGATAAGCCGGCATCGTGTAAAATTAATAGACGGTGTATTAGACACGTTAAAAGAAAAGTGTTTGATATTAGAGAATTGTAATATGCCTTATACAATCAAGTACAAAATTACTTGTATTACGGAAAATCCAATAAATGTTAATTCATTTCCCGAACATTTTTGACGTTATATTTCTGTTCGTATATTTTTAAATTGAGCATATAATAATTCTTTAATAACTCTGTTGGCGGAAAATAATCCTTTATGATACGAGTGCGGACAACCGAATTTGCAACGAAGGTTGTATAGTGCAGTTGACTAGATGGGTTAAAGTTTAAGTATTTTTATTTTCATGCATAAGCAACAGACACCATATTCCGATCGTTAGCGAATATTATCATTTATTATTAGTAGTAATAATCGTTATTTATTGACAATACATTTACATAGTTATAATAATAATTCATTTAAACTTTTTTTGGTTTTCGGTTTTGGATTATCATTTATCAAATAATACGAAAAACAAAAAGGATCTGATTTTAGAAAATTTTGGTCACTCAAAATTTGTATGTAGGCTGACAGTTAATGTCTATATTGTCTTATTGTTATACATTATTTTATTACATGAACGGCATGTGATATGAAAGTAAAGAGTAGGACATTCAAAACAAGAATAGAAATTTTTATTCGAAGATCTAAAGGTGGAGAAAAGCGTCGTTTCGTTATCGCTTTTAACGACATTTCTTTTACAAGGTTATCTTCGTCGTGCAACCAACGGCTCACGATGATTCGGAGTGAAACGATGGAAACTAAGACTTCACTTGACAGAGTTCGAGATTTGTACCACCATCACATCAGAACTTCCTGGTACGTGGCACTTTGCCGAGATCGTGCCATCGCTATACTACTCAAATCTTCCCTTGAATAGAATTCCTTTCCCTTTCCCTGGAAAGTTCTGCTCTTTTCTTCGTGCAACTGTCGGCGATATCGGTGTTTCATGGCTCAATGTCCTTTAAATTTAAACCATTTTCTTGATGGTGTGAAACTTCGTGACAATCGTGAGTTCAAATACACTAAAGGGTAGCATGAATGAGCAATAATACAACACGATGTCAGATAATCAATCAAAATGAATTTTAAAAAAATCCGCCAATAACGAGATTTATTAAAAAATTAAAAACGCGAATTGACGATTTATTTTTTTTATTGATACGCTTGCATTATTTTCTACGGATACAGTTATTGTCCACTAATTTTAAATAAATTTTCAACGTATCGTTGTTCTACTCATTTGATATTTATAAAAATGATTTGATAATGAAGCCGTAAGTACTGAAAATAGTATCAGTTAATCTTGAACGTGCATATTGATAATAAAATGGCACAAGGGAAATTGCAATCGCGAGTTGCCATGTGTGAGATCAAATAATATTGATTTATTTTGATGCTTTACACATCCTTAAATAACTAGTCAATTCATGTCAATTCAATGGTTGATTCACAAAATTATTATCCTGGAAAATGTCAAACAGAACATTCTATAATCACTGAAATATTGAGAATTCAATAGGTTCAATTAATTCAAGCATTTTGTTACTATATTCATTCATTACACATGTAAATCTATTAATGTATGGAATTGAAACGACATGAGCGCAGATTTGTTGGTTCCATTCGTTGCAATGTACTCTTTATTGTAAATCATAACCACCAGATCAATTAGGCGATTTCATGCGCCCACGAACTTTGTAATCGCATGACCAGTTCGCATATTCATTTTTGTTTTATTATCTCCAGTGCAGACACGTTGAACATTGTACATATAATTTATGTCTGATGAATTGATTATGGATAACCCGAGGCGAGGAGAGACAAAAAATTAAATATTGCACTAGTGAGGTAATGTATGAAAATCTTTATTATTTCAACGTTGCACTTGGCGAATTGTTAATTCATATACAAAATTATTAGCGTTTGCCCCTAGCGTGTTAATTGCGAATACGCATCCACTCATTTTATTGATTCATTAACTTTCACGCGTTATATTGTAAAATAATCAGTAATAACCCTCCAATTTCTGTAGTTCGACTAGCTTTACTTGTGCTCTTTGAATAATTACGCTAATTTTATTCATGATCCGATAACGAAAATGATAAATAATAGATTTCGACTCTTCGTTTAATAAACATCTATTCATTTTCAATGACAACAACACATTGTTCATTTGCTAACCGGATTTTACCTCAGTTCAAGTAAAATTGTCCACAATATGTAAAAGTACCACTTTTTGTCACCTTTTCGGATATGTGCCATAATTGACCGTAAAATTTATTTAAAAATACTGATTGTGCATTTTTTTTTTTTTTTCAATTTGCGCCATTCGAAAATGGGTTTTTCGCTTCACATTTATGTATCATGCGAGATTAAGGTCGGGGAAGAAAAAAATGTAAGGACTAAAAAGTTATGGTTTTTTATGTACTATCATTAATTGCAATAGGATCTTCGCTGGAAAAAAAAATTAATATATATTTTTTTCAATGTAGATGTAATTCCAATGTAGATTTTTTCAATGTAGATTTAATTCCAATGTAGATTTAATTCCAATGTAGATTTAATTCCAATGTAGATTTAATTCCAATGTAGATTTAATTCCAATGTAGATTTAATTCCAATGTAGATTTAATTCCAATGTAGATTTAATTCCAATGTAGATTTAATTCCAATGTAGATTTAATTCCAATGTAGATTTAATTCCAATGTAGATTTAATTCCAATGTAGATTTAATTCCAATGTAGATTTAATTCCAATGTAGATTTAATTCCAATGTAGATTTAACTCCAATGTAGATTCAATTCCAATGTAGATTTAATTCCAATGTAGATTTAACTCCGATGTAGATTTAATTCCAATATAGATTTAATTCCAATGTAGATTTAATTCCAATGTAGATTTAATTCCAATGTAGATTTAATTCCAATGTAGATTTAATTCCAATGTAGATTTAATTCCAATGTAGATTTAATTCCAACGTAGATTCAATTCCAATGTAAATTTGATTCCAACGTAGATTTAATATGGTATTTCACAATGTATTGGTAGCGTTTTGAAAAAATTGGCATCGTGGAACTCGAAATACTTGCAGATAAAAAAAAATCTTTGGAGAAAGTGCTGCCAATGTGTGTAATATCAAAATAGGCCTCTTATAACTTTGTCGATCATTTCGGTATGCCTGATATTTTATCAGTAATTTTTTTCTTTCCATGGATGTGATAATTCCCGCCTTTATTATATTTTACCGATAATCGCTAGTACACGAACGAAAAAAAAGGTAAATTGAAAATTGGAGAGATAAAAAAAACGGACCGATAATTCGCGGCAGGCCGTTGGGTTATATTACGAAGTTATGTGAGCAAGAACATTAAAAAAGGGCGCGGGCTCGGACCCACCCATTCATAACAGCCTCACGTTCTTTATGACATGGTACCGTTGCCGAGAGCATTTTCATGCGACATTGTGCAGCGAAACACGCGCAAAGAGCGTCATATAGTGAGTTCCACGAATGTGCGGGGTTCGCTGTAGTAGCGTTCGTAAATATGCGTCTTTTATGAAGCAACTACTGGCGGCACGAAAATTAAATTGCGTAGCAGTATCGGCCGACTAGGGATGGCAACAATGGTCAACCCATATCGTGACCCACTAGAGAAATGAGAAAGATGGTACAGCTGCCTAAATAGATTTTTTTTCACTGAATCAGGCACAAATCGGGTTTGGTCTGTTCCTGACCAGACACGGACTTTGTCCGACTGAACCGCGTAAACGTAGTTATAGTTTTATGTGGATGGCTATTGTGTAATTGATGTTTCGACGTTCGTAGATTATGCAGAAAACCCCAAATAATGGACGTACAATCGAGTTTAACGAATTTGATTTCTATACATGTTTATATAGGATGAAAGAGTTGGTGTTGATAGTTCGAGCGGCTATATTGCTTTTTTGCAGGTTTCATAGTTACGATTTTCTTTATTTTCCAAGCGTTTTCACCCAAAATTCGGGTAGATAAAAATGTGCCTATCCTGATATTATAACCCGGTGCAATTCGAGACAATAATAGCGTAGTGTAAACTACGAAACCGTACGAAGAGAGAAAATATTTCATTGATTCACGGCAATCTGCGCCAATGATAAGAAATACTCGAGTTTCAATACTATCTTTTTATTGAATGACTCAAACTCAATGAAAAGAAGTGATATTAATTCAAAGAAACATTTCTTTAAACCAAGAAATCGTCTCTGTTCTTTTCCCCTAATTCCCCCACCGAAGCTCAAAATGTTAAAACCTTTTCAGTTTACTTTTTTATCGACCACAGTCAGTGAGAAAATCCAGTCTTGGATCCCCTTAAATTGGAACACGGTTATAACCGTGTTCCAATTTAAGGGGATGCAAGACTGGATTTTTCGTTATAACGTGTTCAATTATAACACATTCAAGACGTATCAAGTTTAAATTCGTTTGTCTGTAAGAACGCACCATTCTCATTGAGGCACTTGTGTGTGAATATAAGACACTTGTATTTGTACTGTGGCCATTTTTATTACCAAATATGGAAGATCGTAATTAGATGGTATCGTGATACCTTTGGCCGAAGTCAAGATGTCATTGGACATAAAGCAGGAAACTACAAACTCAGAGGCAAACTTAGAGGTGAAATAGCCGTGTAAGAGGACCACAGTTCGTAGTGGAATCGCTTGGGGCTTCGTGACTTCCTAACGAAATTGTGTGTAAACTTAGCCGTTCAACATCCCTCCGAAGTTGGCCGAGGGTGTCTCACGTAGGACCCGCAGACCCCAATGCCATGCACTGCCGCTATGATCTTCGATAGATGATATACAGATATAATAGAGAAACATTCTCAATGATAACAAACTTCTGCCGAATCAGACGGAAATGTCTTGTGATTCCAATAGTTATTAATAGTATCATAGAAAGCATTTCCGACTATTACACGGTCGCTTTGCGCACAAGGCCGTAATAAAATCAACGAAAATTGGATATTTGCATGCACCCGAATTTTCCTGCCGTAGCAAAATGTATTTCACAAAGGTATGAATTATTTCTAGCCTTGCCATGTGAGGAGAATTTGGCAAAATGGATTTGTCGAAGAGATTAATTGTCCCATCTTTGCGAAATGTGGTTTGATGTACCGCGCATAGTTATGAAGAGATGGCGAAGCAATTCCAGATAGCTGCAAATGAATGAAGTGCTCTCGGGTTGCAGATGTACAGAAAAATCTTGCCACTGTGCATATAGAAGTGAATATTTAACTTGCGGTTTGATGCCAGTACCACTGACGTTTGCATTGTATGAACCGAGAGCTATCCACTTTTCGTACTTCATCTTCTTTTTCTTATTCTTCTTCTTCTTCGTCCCAAGGGGTCTTCTTTTCTTTTATCTTTTCCTCGCTATCTTGTAAAAATTCCAGAAAGAAAATAATGACGTTCGCATGCTGAGCGAGATCTTAAATCCTCTCGGTATTCGTTCCTCGGAGACTATGCTTTCCTTGGCTTTTCACTCGGCTTGCAAAACTCTTTCACTCTCTTTTACTTGGCACAATCTGTAACATTGGATTCGAAGAACCAAACCAAAACAGATTCTGTCGCTCTGGAGGGAAAATGGACCAATGTTAGAGAATGGCCAGCGAAACATTTATCAATCCTACATCATACTTATACATTTTTCAAATATAACGTTTTACGCAGAAAAAAAGTACCAACATTTTTTTAAAATTATGTACCTGCGAGTTATTAATTTGCATATTAGTATCAGCGCACAAACGGAAGTATTGAAACAGTATTAAAAAAATTATAAAAAGTATGATATCTCAAGTATGATCTATTGGACTGAATTAATACTGATAAGTATTTTAGTGCATCATTAGTTTTTAGGGTCTAATTCGATAATATCCTCGGTTTTCGGGGTTCAGGGCTATATCTTCATGGTCTCCGATGTCCAAGTTGATATCTCCATAGCTTTTGGTGTCCGGGTCGATCGCTCAATAGTTTCAAATGTACAGGTCAATATTTTCATAGCCGTCGATGTCCAGGAATAACCGTACAGCTGAATCAGTTGACCTTGAACCCAAGAACTATCGAGATATCGACCTAGATACCGAAAAGCATGACATGTCGACTTGGTCTCTGAAAGCTAATAATTCACTCAGATACTTTTTAGTATTAATTCATTCAAACATATCTGACATCAGTATTTTACATTCTATACTTTTCTCAATACTTTTATTTTTGCGTGGATATGTACTCATACACAAATACATAAGTGATATAGAAAAACTTTTAACAAGAAACGGAATTCCATGAAGACTCTCTACAAGCCAAGCATTCTATGCCTTTGTGTGTGGAGTCGACGAGAGTTCCGTTGGTCAGAAAAGACATTCCGGAGCTTCCAGCATCGATATTGACGAGACTCGTTGTTCCAATCGATAATCCACTATCGTAGCTATCGAGGTTGTGGCCACTGGGAGGTTCCAGTAAACTCTCTTGTCTCGAGCATCTGCCTCGACCCGATTCGCGATATATCGATTACACACCGATATACACTATCGATATATACATATATATATAGATGAACGTAAAACATCGTAGTAATATATATATATATTGAGTCGCGGGTTCCATTGGTGTTGAAATTACGCAATCTCGACCGCGAGAATTTAGAGGAGGGGAATCGGTGAAACCTTACCGTCGTCCTCGTCCCGTCGTCACGGATAAACGCCGTGAATTCCATCCTCGGGTTTATGAGAGGTACAACCGAGATCCAGAGACCGCTGCACGTTATGCCTGTGCATTCTAACAGCAGCAACTCTACTCACTCTCTTCGAACACCAGTGCAGCTTGCTTTTATTGCCTTCTATCGTCGCCCTTTTCGCCACACTGTCGAAGGACGATAATACCTTTACGCTCGAGCATTAAACCTCGAGCGACCGTTTACTATTTTCGTACTACATCGACGGGAAATACTCGGCCAGCACAGAATCCACACTATTTCAACCCTTTTCCGTTGCGTCACCGACGCTTATACGGACCATGAGTATCGCCTAATATCATTGTTCCCTAACATGCATGTGAAACCTTCGTAACTTTATACTTCATATTTTCGATTGATTGAAATTTGATTTGTAATTTGATAGGAAAAATTTGAAAAAAAAGTGACGAGTAAGCTTTTTGTATTTTTCACGCTATTGTTATGTAAAGGCGAAAGTTTAAACGACGCTGGGTAGACAAAAATTTACGTACACTTTTTGTGTAATTAAATAAATAAGAAATTTTTTTTGCTGTAACCAAAATTCGAAAAAAAAATTATGATCCTTTTTTTTACATACAGGAAAATTCTTACCAGTTGTCTATTTAGTATAATCGTGAAATATCCTTTAAAATATATTTTATGATAAGAATCAATGCTTTTTGTTGATACACTGTTATTAAAGAGCGCCACGATTGGTACTGGCGTCTTAAGACACAAAGTCAATAAAGACGATACATTAGAGTTGTTCTAATGTATTCTAATGTATTCTAATGTATTCTAATGTAATGAATTTACTTTTCGGAAGTCTGAATATAACGCGTTGGAAGTGACGATTCAATAATTCTGATAAATATCTTACCACATAACTCAGAAATAACTACGTACTTGTGTTTATTCATTTCATCGCCTATGAGCGAATAATCCATCGATCTATTTATTCGAATGATCCATTTATGTTTTCCATTTATATTTTGATAACTTAATTTCGTCAAGCAATGTGAAAAAATATATTTACCGATGTGATTCGGAAAAAAAAATTAATTTGATTAATTAAATATTGTGAGACGATAATCATAAAGTACTTATCGATTTAATGACGGAAAAATGGGCCATGCGCAATCGCCCAATGAGTACTTAACGACTCAATTAACAAGCGCCGTGCGCGCGGTGTTCACCGTACGAATTACGAGTCTCTAGGGTAGTACGGAATTCCACCACTTCCTTCTTTCCATCCTCGCTCACGTCCTGTACCTTGTGTTTTTTATCTTCTCTTTTTCGTGTAACGAATCGATCCACTCGAGCATGTCGCTGGGATGGTATTAGCTACTGTGAGACCGCTCTGATCGTGGAGACCGCTTAGAAACACGGCATGTTAACGATCAGATCCCTACACTGCACCGAAGGCCCTCGTCGGCCAACGGGACGTAATGCTCCAATAAAGTAACACAAGTGCACCATCGCTAAAGTCGTAGAGAGCTCGTATAACCGTGACTCTCGATTGTAATATGCATATATACTTCAGTTATAACCCAGTGAAAACGGGAATAAAATATATATGCCCGTTTTCATAGCCTTGGTTACTCAATAAATGAGTGAAATACTGATAAAAGTTACCACTGACGTAGTTGCAACACGCGATACTCCCATAATATTTGTTAGTATATTCTTTATAATCTACGGTCAGCCTTATAATTTTCTGAGATCGGGTTTTAAAATTCGAATTGAAGCTACGAGTTTAACTCGACAGGAGGCGCGCACGACAATCGTCGCGCTTTTGCTTCACATGTCTCTTTCGTTTGGTGGTGTTATTGCCGACACTGCGATAGCTTGACGAGGCGGATTAACATTTTTAGTTATTCGTATTTCACATAATAGAAATATTCCTCAACCGATGGTTTTAGAAACCATCAGTTATATGAGTATATATGAGTGATTGAAGAGATAAGTCTTGCAGTACTGAATCATTGGTTGTTCACTACTGTTGACTGGTAATCTGTATTTATATACTATCTGTCGGTAACATACCGAAGCGAAATAAATTCTATATTAGGTGCGGTCTAAAAAAAAATAAAAATGTTGTCCGTAGTCCGCAGCTTTTTTCCTGAAGTTATTGTGCTTACGGTCATACAAAACATGTATTACCATCAAAATCCAGAAGGCGATTTTTTTTTTGTATTGCAACACTTTCTCTCTTTACATACTTTGTATGTAATAACAACGTGAAGATAAATAATAAATATTTTATTTATGTATCGGAATAATTAGCATCAATTGTTGTATCATATCAGATATAGATATAACAATTAATGCTAGTTTTTTCTATAAAGAAGCGTATTCTAGCAATAAAAAATACTAACTGTACAATGTAAGCAATCAATTTTCCCTACCATGTAGCAAATAACAAGTGTAAGGCGGAAATGAAACGTTTTATATAACAGATAATTTTTACACTTTTTCATGTGATGGAACCTCTTGCGGCAAAGTTAAAAACGCCTGTCGTAATTTTTCTCTCACTTCAATTCCTTTGCGAGCTCGCTTTAAAGTGTATTGTCATGGATAGATTTTTACTTTGATATCAGTGCGCAAAATTTTCGTAAAACCTTTGAGCATCAAATCTCTTTCATACTGACGGAAGTTGATGCTTTTTTAATCCCTCACTGACTGCTAAATTTGGACAATGCAGCTTTTTTCCTTTAAAAAACTTTAGGAGTTCGTTTGTTCGTAATAATTTTTTTTTTTTTAGAAGCAAAATAAATTTTTTATGAATAATAAATATATAAAGTAATTTTATGTTTCTTTGAATAGCTTGCTTTTCTGACCTGAGTTTCGTATGTATATATTTTTCATTTTGAATACGATATCAATATTTACTAACATGATGTGTTGTCATAAAATGATTTTGTATGAATATATAAATTTAAATTCAAGTAGAAGAATGCGGGCCAATGTTGTTGAGCGTTTTCCTCTGCATCATAATTCAATTCTGTGTTGACAATAGCTTCTGCATCGAGATACAGAAATATCAGCTCGCAATAATATAAATTTGTAACTAGATACGTTCGAGTACGTCCCGTATCGATTATATATTGCTAAGTTCCGGGGAACGAGAATCTCGATAAGCAAGTACAGTGCCATATCGTCTTGTATTTTTCGAAGCAATCTGAAATATTCATTGCAAAAGGAGACGAGTAATATTATGCGGATCGGTGAATCAGCATTCAATATTTCGCAATAAGTCGCTGACACAATCTTGTCGATTGTCGAACTATATATTGTTATTCGTTTATCCCTGTTTACTTTCATATTTTCAAATGAACAGCGAGTATACGTGGAACAAGGAAATTCGGAAATATATATTTCTATTGGTTATATACATCAATTGGAAGCTGTTTGTGTATAAAATACATTTACACTACATATACAGTATTACCAATTATTTTATCGGTGTTCGTAAGTAGGCGCAAGTCCCTAAATAAAGTGGTGCTAAAAAATATTATTCAAGCAAAACTGGCTCGACTCTAGATGACCAAGGTATTTATACGTATACGCTGAATAGATTATGCTATCGTCTCGTTAGATAACCCGCGACATGAAAGCTAGATAGACTCTCGATAGCCGTGTCATCCATACGTGTATTCTAGCTAGATTATATCTAGTAAATCTACGGGAAATCTTTATAATTAAAACTACCTAGACGCTCGATTCAAACCAGTTTATCCAAAACACATTTCCACGCGGCTCGGTGGCTAGATTCTATAGTGTTGCAATGGTAAGCACTGATGATACATCGTTCTATACCGGGTGAATATATATGTGTGTGCACATGAATAAACGTACGCATATTTACCAGGTATACAAGCGTCGAGGGACGAGACTTTGATACCAGACTTAACCAACTCTGGTTGGTATGTGGTGTGTGTGGCAGCCGTATTACGCGGTACATGACGGCAGCCGTATTAGGTACAAGTACATAGCTGCGCCCGGTTTTCATCGCTATTCCGTATACTACGTATCGAGAGCCTCGTTCCTGTTAACAGGCAAATATCCCACTGCTGCTAATTCGATATTACACGTTATTACGGACGGTTGCCTCGGCAGCGGCGATGATCTCCGCGTCGAGAAATTCCGTTCGCTGTAACAGCATAGAGGTTATTGCATTTTTTCCGATATAATATTGTACTTACCGGCCACGTGTCATATGCTTTGTATGTAAACATGCTGACCTCGCGAACCAATCCATCGACATCACAGTATAACGGAAATATTTCGGGGAAATTTAATTGACTATATAAAATACCGTCACTTTTTTAAGAGCTGTAAATCTCACGTTATTCATTAGGAAATTGGATGTTATTGCGTTGGAGTTTTATCAAGTATCAGGATGGAAAAATTATTTTAAGGAATCGATAATTTTATTAAAATTATATCGTATTTGCTATTTCACGTGTTTTGAGGTATCCGTACTAATGTTCCAATTTATGAAAAGCAGTCTCACTGAGCAGACACTGAAGTTTTCTTTGCAAAACGCATATCCAAAATTTGTTATATTCTGCGCATTTTTCAAAGTAAAAAAAATCGAAATCATAATAAAGAAAAAAATCTGAAAAAATTCATAGGCATTTATAAAAATTAACACATCATTTTCATAAGAAAAAAAGTTAGGTTGACTGTTTATTTATTGAGCAATTGTTTTTTTCACCAATTTGTTAATAACATTTTAGGATTATTATTATGCGAAATCAATCTTTTCGGCACGTTTTATATGCATAATTTTTTTTCGATTTTTATCCCATCGGGAAGTGACCGTAATTGTCTCTGAAACTCATTTTTGGCGGGACTGTACCTATCATACATTCTTATGAAGGTTCGTCAGTAAAATTGAAAATGCACAGAAATTTTTTTTATGCATACATTTCAACATGGGCTCTTATGTCATGTTTACGAATTTTAAAAAAATTGAAAATAAAAAAAATTTTACATCGAAAAAAAAAGAATTAATTTCACCAAATACTTACGAATTCAACAAAGTAAAAAAAAATTTCAATAATCTTTTTCTTTTTAATTTGAAAATATGCCATAAGAGCCCATGTTAAAATGCACGCATAGAAAAATTACTTTCGCGTAGACGATGTTTCTTATGAATTATTTAAAACGCAGAGATTATTTCAGATTTTTCTGTGGATTTTCAATTTTACTGACGAACGTCCTTAATATCTTGATAACAGTGCAGCGTATCTTAACTCATACGTGAGAGGTGAACATGCTTAGTTAAAAATACAGAGATAGTAATTCACAACTCCATGTCAGGTGCACTGGCTGCGATAGTCAATTAGATTCTCTCGACTCGTCGAGAATAATCGTTGCCTTCGTCGTCGATCGCGTGAAAAGGTCGAGTTGTATATGCGCCGTATGCGGAGGGCAGTCGCGCGTGCTTGTGCTCTCGCGAGACGTCAAGGTCGATCTACTGTGGTAGCCGTCGGGGTGCACAGATTCATCGCGCGAGAATGAAGGAGACTCGCAAGCTTATATATCCATATATATTATACGTATATGTATATTGTTGTGAAGGAATCGTATACACTTGAAGCTATATGCGCGATACAAACACGTTCATATAGTACATGACTCGTGCGACAAGTTTTGCCAGGCCCGTGTGCCAACTCGAGAACCCGTCGGCACGAACAACCCGAGAGAGAACAGACGCTCCCAACCCTGTCAGTGTGTACATATACATATATACATACGGGGCATTCCACGTCAAATCAGCAGGCCATAACCCTCATCGATTTCGTTCATTTTTTAACATGATGCTATTAACGTATTATTACCCATGAAGGCCTCGGAATTTTTTCCGATTTTTTTTACCACCAGTAACATTTTTCAATCCTCAAAAAAAAGTAATTCTAAAAACGCCGTTTTTTTTTATCTTAAAAAATTCACACTGATTCTATGATTTAAAATATGATTTTTGAGCGCCATGCGATAATGTGATCTCAATATTTACTATTTTTTCCATATTTTTTCTTTTTTTGTTCACGTCGCAATTTGATTTTTCATTTTTTTTGATCAGGATAACTTTTTTAAGTATCAATGGATCTCAATTTCTTTGGAAGGTAGAATTACCAGAATACCCGACAACAAGTGATATCGTTAAAAAAAAATTCGCAAATGCATTTCGCAATAGAATATCGCTTGGATTAATAAAAATCGTCGAACGAAAGATGATTTTGATTAGATTTTGATTTCAGGCTATTCTTGACAACAAAGTATGAAAAGCGTAATGTCTTGTTAAAATTGTCACTTAAATCTGGGCCAACGTGATTTATGTGATGTTTAGGTACTTTTTTTTCATCATTTTTATATCAATTCCGAATGGCATGTGAAAATTTGTGTTATCAACTTGAAGGTTTTAGAATGTAACATTGTCGGTTTCATATGCTTATTGCATTTTGAAATGGCGGAATAAAATATACTGTGAAAAGTAAGTGGTTGATGTGCAAAAAAGTCTCTTTTTACTAGAAAAAAAATCATAACTCTTGCAATTTTCATTTTGTATTCCATAACCTTTTTGGCTGATATTCTTGACATAGAATACTTCAAGGGAAAAAAGCTCCATAGTGCGCGTTTTAAAAAGGGTATTTATTCTGACATCTGAAGAGGGTTCACTTAGCAGTGAAATTAAAAACGATAACCATAAGAAATCAGTGACTTATAATTTTAAAAAAGTTTCAAACAGTTGAAAAAAATCCGAGAGTTAACAATCGCCATTATGACAAAAAAAACCTCATCGGCCATCTCATTGTTTTTCTGGCGGCGGTCTATGAATGGTACAGCTGGTCAATGTTAGGGATTTTAGAGTGAATAAACATATGAAGCGGAAAAAAATAGCTTTTTACGAAAAAAAGTTTTGCTGGTCACATTAGGAAATGAACCCCAAGCTCGCGAGTTGCTTTTCACTTCAGCTTCAAGGAGACAAATGTTATCACGATTCGTCCGACTCTAATCCTTATCTACAGAAGATCGAACCTTTGTTTATTCTGTGCTTTTACTATTAGACGGTAAATTAGCTACCTTAGCCAGCGAAAGCTTATAGTAATTTTAGCATAGCGTTGCGTGTGGGGTCGTTTTGACCCCAGGTGACCACGAACGCTTAAACAACGTTACGTGTCAGAGAAATTACCATTTCACTGTTGTCTACATCATATCTTCAATCGGCGATGAAATTTCCGATATTGATTATCCAATTCCTCAAATAAATGAAAAATAGTTAGTAATAAAAATTTCCCAAAAATCGCGGATGTTCATCCAATGATAGAAACCAATTGAAAAATGTATTGGTCCATTTCGGGATGTCTTGGTTTAACCTGCGTGATTTGCCATAGAATGCCCCATATATACACAATTCGATTGTGCCAGCACGTGGAGTCAGCAGCATTGACTACATTGACGTAGTACAAGCACAAACAGCATCGCGAGTGAAACGAATACGTTGCTACCTTTTACGATGGTGAATATTCGCGTCAAGAGCTCCGAGCGAGAAAAACATGCAAATGCAGTATATCTGCGTCTCTGTTCTCCTTTTCCACGAGGAGCATGAAATCGAACGCGTGCACCAGTCGATGCATACTTCAGTCAGACTGCGGGAGCAACGACAGACGCATTCAACCGCGAGTACACTGACTAGCGGCCGACGTGGATATCGTTTATCGTCGATATAACGGATATGTGTGCGATCAAATTCGTTAACATTTTTATCGCTCTCCTTTTTTTCACTCGTTTTTCACTGTTGAATTTTTTATGACTCGATGAACAACTGAACTGTGCTTTTTTCGACGTTTGAACACTTATCTTTATGCTCGATCAGCCATTGATTTGTACATAATGACCGTGTTTTAAATTAGTTGATTGCGGTTTTACATTCATAAAAATGGCTGAATGAGTATTTGGAGGAAATGATGCATTATTATAGTGATAAGTCATATACTATTAATATACGCGAATTATCGTATGCTCTCCACCTATCGGTACGCGTTTATTATGTAGCAGTTGCGTTTATTTCAATCGATAAACGTCTGGCACATTTTCGATATATGTTTATGACATCCGCTTTGGGTACTCGTTTCAAACTCCAATACTTCAAAGAACAAAAATACATGGGAGATTTTCTGTAACTGGATGTAATTTATCTGTTGTTCAATGCCTCTGCGAATTAATTACAACCAACGATGGACATTATTTTATTATTATGATGTGCTGTTTTTTTTATAGATATTTTAAGTTTTGTACGATTTTTTCATCGACTCAACAGTTTTTTAATATACAAAAAAATCGTAATTTTTCACTATACAAAAATTTCTAATGAGTTTTAAAGAAATTTGATCTTAAGGGAATCGTTATCAATGACGTATTTAATGTTTTTTAATAAGTGGCATTATGTATTCAGAAAGTAACTCCCGCAATCGATTATTTGGAAATGAATGATTAATGTCGAACAACTTTCAATGCTATAAATTCAACAGCGAATGAGGAGTTTAATTTTTGGTTGTTACCTGAGAACAAATATTCGTTTTAACGGTCACAATTGTTTTCACTTAAAGATCCTTATAATACGCAGACATAAGTGGAGCAACATTTCTTAATTTAAAATTTCTGTTAGTACTTGACAGTAAACACGGTTTTGCACAAAAATTGTATAAAGCTGAGGCAAGAAAGGCGTATTCAAGAGACCGAAAGCTGGGAAAATCCGGAACCGGGGTCAACATGAAGACGGAAGATCTAAGTGTAAATTAAGTAGAAGTTGATGGTACGAGAGTTTAGCGCTGGAGTCGTCGCGGGCAAAATTCTTCGTTCTTTGTTGATTCTTTCCTTTTCCTTCGCCCAAGACTCTGTCGGATGACCTCTGCACTCTGACCTATTTCTAGGAATTACCTATATCGCATTCCATCCTCCTTTCCTCGCTCTTATGTTCACTTGGTTTTCACTCGGGATTGGTAGAAGCTTTCCCTCGTAGTAGTACATTTACAGCTGCCCGAGCCTCAGTCTCTTTCCTTTATGCCAGTCTGCAAACGGACGCTTGAGAACCACGCGTTTGTTGGATTACCCGTGTGAGTGTGTACGTTTAGACGAGTCGCGCTGGGTCTGCCAACACATACATGCAACTTTACCCTTTGCTGCATCGCTAAGCCCATTCGACGTACGAGTTGTTATTACTGTATATACATTTGTTGTGATACCAAGCGTAACCTTCACCTTTACATCGCTGCGTTACACTTGTACCCTTCGCGAGATGGCAAATTTAGAATATTACAACAATATTATATTATGAACTTACCATCACACAACCATCCCAGCTTTTATTATCAGATTTGTTATCATCAGTGGTGACCTTACGATTTAATCTGTCAGTTATGTATTAGCGTAGTTTTCATGTGGTTCAGAGATATTTTGGAATTAAATGGGGCCGAGTTGTGTATTTGGAAATAAATTAATGGTAGAGCTAAAGTGTCACATTTATAACTTGACCATTTATGGAATAAAATGACAGAATTGTAACTAACATCGGTGTATAATGTGACGGATTTATAACTATTATCGGTGTAATGATGTGGTGCTATTATTGGTGTTCTCATGGACCATAATGCTGATAACTCTATCATTTCAAGCTTGATAAAAAAAAAACAACTATCACGATTTAAGGAAATGTCTTCGCTACTCTGCAACGTTGTCATATCAAAGCACTACTAAACCTATTATGGGTAATATTTTTCGAGTTTTAAGCGAAATAATTTTCTAGTAAAAAAAAAAAACCGCAGATTGAAAAGATATAAAAATAAACAAGCTCACGAGACAGGCTCGAATTACCTCAGGGTCTATTCAATTCCAATATCTATCAGGGATAATATCATGGCTACTTTAATCGAGAATTCCTTATTGGTAATAAGCAAACATTTTTTCAATAAGCTTTAAAAAAGATTTTTACTACATATTGGATGATTTTCTGTTTCTAGAATAATTCTTAAATGCCAATACATTTTTTTCAATTCTTGTCACAACGTCGCTTGGAAATCTCGAGAATAAATGGAAGTAATGTTACGTGAAGCCCTAGTGAGTACAAAAGGAAAAATAATAGAAAAAGTCACGACAGAAAAAGTATTCGTAATAATGAAAGTGCGAGGGGAATGGCGAGGACGTTGAAGAGGAAAGCAGAAAGCGAGGATGTAGAGGCGAACACACGTGCCAGGATTGCAACACGGGACTGACGGCGTGAGCGATGCTACTTATTATAGAGGGTCGTTTACGAACCCATTAATAATAAGCGCCACTCTCTGGCTTACGTTTTTGGACGTAGGTGCTTCCTTGCGTACTCACTGTGCCATGCTATATGCTTAGGCATATATTTGTGCACGAGCTTTCAGCAACAGTAATTTCTGTCGTGCCGGATTAACCCTCTACTGCAGGATTAACCCTCTAGTTCGTAAATAGGTACTATGAAATAGTCAAGAGCAGAGAAAACTGAGACTGAGATAATGCAAAGCTTTATTCTTTGTTCTCTATTCACCTTGTTTCACCTTCTGATCATTATTTTTTTAATGTCAATTCATATATCTGTAGGAACAAATGTTCTGGCTGACTGTTTATCGACGGAACGATCAATTGAACGATCAATTGATCGATCGAAGAACCGATCTCCTGATTGATCAAGCGGTGAATTTGCCGATCGATCGGATTTATATAGAATTTTTAAATTCAAATTACGGAAAATATTGTACAAAAACAACTGTTCTTCAGGTTACGTCTAAACGGTTTTTTTACTATGCCTCATCTTCCTTCAATGTGAGCAAGGCCTTAGGACCTTTATTAATTGCTGAAGACCTGTTTGATGAATAGTACAGTATTCGAATAAAGTACTACTTAAAATACGCTTTAAGAATAGTAATAAAAATGTAAGAGTAGTCTCAAATTATCGAGTTTTTCTCTGATGAAAAGTAGGGTTATGTTGACACGGGCGCTGCAGCGCCGTGACAAAGACAAATCTTTCGATTGTGAAAAAGCTGTAATTTATGAAACATGAATTTGACCCCGAAGATATTACCGGTCGAGGAACGAATAAAAAGGCACAAAGACCGAAGCTGGGAAAATCCGGAGATTTTCCCAGCTTTCCCAGAGAGATTCCCAGAAAATCCGGAGATAGTAATGGCCAACGCGCATTGGGTTGTATGTCGATTTTTCGATATAGAATCGTCACCAAGTTTTTTGTGAAGGATAATAAGACTGATTTTATCTAAATGACCTTCAAAAATCGTTCCATTATTTTTACTTAATAATTATTCGTACTTACTATTATTAAAACTTATTAAAACTAGAAAAAACATATTTAGAATCGTTTTCATTCAAATATTGTGTTCCTTTGCTATTTATGATGTTTTATTTCCACTTAAATGACTCAAACAACAAAGATACCGGACAAATCAATATGCAAATATTTATGAGTTGGCAAACAAAATTGAGTATCGGAAGGCGACACTTTTTTCAACGAGATTGCCGATGGAGAACTTGGTGTAGAAGAAATGAGACTCGAAGTCTGGGTTATATGTATGCACTCTATGTACGATAGTCTACTCAAAGCTCTCGAAAGATATATATGTGTATATATATATATATATTTGTATTCAGTTGTATAGAGGAAAGCAAGAGGCGTGCTCTGTGTACAGTTGGTAGAGCACGGGCGAATGTTCCGATATAAATAATTTATCTAGAAGAGCAAGAGGCCGACAGGCTCCGAGAGACTACGATGTATTGCATTAAATATGAAATCCAATATAAACTTTACCGTCTTGGTTCGTCTTCCTTTCCTTCCCATTTTCTCCATCGCATTGTGCGCGGGCATTGCTACACTATGAACTTGTGCAGACGCAAACGTGTACGGAAAAACAAAAAAAAAATATATAAAAGAGACAAAAAGGCATAAGAAAGCGGGAAATGTGTGAGTATTCCGCGTATGTTGACGATGGTCCTTTTCCTGATACAGAGTAACTCGATCAGATATTCTACTGCTTATGAGCCTTGTCCTAGCTTCTGTGTACAGTACAAGCAAAAGAGTATCTCTTGCTTCTGTATGCTGAAGTAAAATGATAAGTAGAAGATAGAAAGAAAGCATACAATATGAAAAAAAAAAATAGTCAAGGAGTGAGAAGAGGGCATATCGACGCGAAATCACACACGTGCCTTGCATACTGAATGCGACTGATAAAATGTCGCCGGGAAAATATTTCCGGGAATATACGAACTCGTAGTAGAACAACAAAGGAATTTTCGACAAATTACATGTTTTGATTGTGAGAATAATCGTGTTTTTAAATTATGTATAAATAATGTGTGTTGTGGTTGAAGTCATTTACACCCAGAGAAATGGGTCTGAAGGGTTTATTTGAATCGTTTATAGGGTGTATTTGAGATTAAGGAAATTTTATTCAGATCAAGTAAAGTTTATTTCGATCGGATGAAATCTTATTCAGATCAAGTAGAGTTTATTTCGACCGGATGAAATTTTATTCAGATCAAGTAGAGTTTATTTCGATCGGATGAAATTTTATTCAGATCAAGTAGAGTTTATTTCGATCGGATGAAATTTTATTTAGATAAAATAAAGTATATTTATCTGATAGAAATAGTCTCTATTTGATTGAAATGAAATTTTATTCATTCCAAATACACCACAAAATTGATTCAAATAAACTCATCAGGGCCATTTCTCTGGGTGTAAATATATGGATTGATTGAATGTCCAAACTATATGTGCATACGAAGGTTGACTAGAATTTCAATGGCCAACCGAAAGGATTTATAATCCCAAATAGATCAGACCATTTAATCTCAGATATCAATGACAACGTTTTGTCGCTAATAACCATGGCCGTTGATGCGACGATAAATAAATCTAAATAAAAAAAAATAAAAAAAATGACAACGTTGGTATTTGGTTTATTATTTATACTAATCCATCGTTCTTTTGTTTTCAGGATGCAGAAACGCGGTCGGAGCAGTTCGGAGGTGGAGGTTGCGCAAATGCGCTCCATGAGAACGGCTGGCTAATAGCTCCGTATTGCCCAAGCCCGGCCCCCAACACCCCGCAGCCAGACATCAGGTAAGTGTCATTTATTACCCCAATTTTTGGAAAAATAAAACAAAATATGAATTCAAGATTTGATGATGTGTATCTAAGCTCATTCATTTGCTAGGCGAACCGATTTATTGGTTAAAACAACCAACTAATTTTTCAGCCAAGTTGGGCCTCATGCGTTGGGTAAACTAACTTATGTAGAAATCAACTAATTAGTTAGGCCGTTCAATTTGTTTGATGGTTCAAGCAAGTGATTCGTGGTATTGACTAAGTGATTATTTGAATAAACTATGAGATACGTTGAATTGACTGAGTGATACGTTGAATAAACTTCACGATACGTTGAATTAACTAAGTGATTCACTGAATTAACTAAAAAAAACCATGTGATTCGTTGAATGAACTTTGTGATTCCTTGAATTAACTTTGTGATTTATTTAATCAATTGAATAATTCGTTAAATCAACTTTGTGATTCCTTGAATCGACTTTGTGATTCGTTTGATCGATTGAGTAATTCGTTGAATTGAATTATTGATTCCTCATGTCGTCCGATTTATTTCTTGTAACATCCAAATGATTCGTTGGATTAACCTGATTCGTCAGGACAATAGGTTGATCTGTTATCACATCTAACTGATTACTTGGCCCAACCAACTGATTCTGTGGACCAATCAACCGATCATTTGGACCAATCAACTGATTAGTTGAACCAACCAACTGATTTCATGGACCGCCCAATTTATTCGATGGATCAAACAATCACACAAAAAAAACGCTTATTTCGAACAGCCAAGCGCTTGGTTAGATCAGTGTCAGTGGATCAATTGGTTATACCAATCACATTGTTGGTTACCAAGCGAGTAATTCGAAGTATTCCATATTCTTGATTGGTTTAACCGATTAATCGACTGACTCATACATCCGAGCGCTCGTTTGTTCAAATAAAGCCTTCCTTTCCGCTGCTATCTTCCATTAGTTGTCTTCAGCGTAGTTAAGTTTAACAGTCCTCTTATTTTTGTATTCGGTCTTACTCAAATGCCGAAACAATATTTAATACATCCTTTATTTCGGAAGAAACAATTCCCTATCCATTAACACAGTTTGACTCGTTATCCAGATCCAAATGTATCAGGGTTCCAGGCATGCACCCAATTACCATCACCGAAACCATTCGGGAAATACACATCGCAGTGACGTTGGTTAGGCGTTCGTTCACGGTCGTGGCTGTCTGGCAAGCCCATCGGCATCGGTAAACGTTTCCGTCGTTAACCTTCGCAAACACCTAAATCCGTGCCATTATCAAATCGAGCGTTAATGGCTTAGCGTGCCATACCTCGGTTTACCCCTCCAGGCATTTCCACATTAACGTGCTCTTTCCCGTGGCCAAGTGAACGAGGCCGAGTGCATCAAGCTATAAATATTAATTAGCCTCCAATTGTGCATCCAACCCAATGGCAGTCAACATGTACTCCCTGCGTTATTCATGGAATCATTCATAGGCCTTTCACATTCTACCATCCGTAATGATATTTTCACGGCAAAAACGTCAACGGCCATACACACATCCAGAAAAAATCTCTGGGTAACTGGACTAGGTTCTACTACGCATCGGAAATGAATTTTGTCATTTGAATCCTGACCTAATAGACTTGTATCCAACTCGAATAATTTTTTTTATTTGTAAGTAATACATCGGGCGACTATCGTCAATATCGATTAAGTGGAATTTTTTCAAAAATAAAAAATAAAACCGATCATGAATCCGTTACTGACGAACAGAAAGCGGAACTGCGTATTTCCGGTTTCCATTATGCAAATTCGACACTTACATAAAAGTTGAATTAAACAATATATATTTTTTATATAAATATATGACAAGTCGATTGAACCAAATGTTTTCTATAGACGAACATAAATACGTATTAGAGTTAAGTTTGGCGTTTCATTACTAGATCATCAACGAAACGTTGATTTGAGTAACTAAATCAATTAAAGAGAAGTAATTTCTAATGATTAAAGAAAATAATTACGTATTGGATTAAAAGAAAGTTCTAATTGATTTTGAATAAAAAAATATAGAACACATGTATCCAGTCGTTTTAACTAGATATTATTCCCAGATGAAGAAAGTATTTAGTACGAACGAATATAATATTTATTTAGTGTCCGCTGCTAAATAAATAAATATGTTCGAAATAAATAAACTGCAAAATTGAATAAAACACAGATTTGTTCCAGGGAAAGTAAATTTTCGTTGATTCAAATGAACAAATGTTGAATAGACAATTTTATTTAACATTACACAATCTTTTTTCTGGGTGCACGCTTTTCTGTCGAGATTCGAAAACTCCAGCCGAGCGTTTGTGGCCCCGCATTTAAATCCCTCGGTTGGATTCATATTTGTATTATGTTTTCCTTTTTTCTATTTCTTTTGAAATGAAAAAATGAACGAAGAAAGGAAAACAGAATAGCGATTCTTATACCACCGCTCTATATGCAGGTAGATTTTCGTACAGCTGAGCTAAAGCTCACGTACGCTTTGCGGTTCGTATTCGGTGAATTCACTCACTGACGTAGATGGAATCGCGAAACGGCAGTGGAAAGTACAATGTATACGTCGGTGCATTGCCGCCAGACGTCGCCCCGGTGCATGGTTATTCCGTTGCGACGAATCCGCTCGACAAATTTCACGAATTTCATGTACTAACCGCAAATCCAACGGTTCCGCGTCTATGTATTATGTAGTCGGGAAACAGGTTTCCCTCTCCCTTCGTGGAAGGAGCGCGCAAGTATGTACCTACATATCAAGCTGTCTCGTGCTTGGTGCGCGAGCGTTCACTCCCTGGACCGAGTCCCATCGAACGGGAGAACTCCGGAGAGTCAAGTGGGACAAGGACTAGCAATCTAGTTTCCTATATACTCACCTTGTAGCATTCCTACATACGTTACTCTCGCTTAGTTCAGCTGGAGCTACATAGAGGCACCTGTAGTACTTACTTATATAAGTATACGTACATAGAAGCCGTGTCTAAGAGTGACCGGGGCTTATTGAATCAGATACCTCCTCAGGAAACCCAAAAATCGCTTTCGTTGCTGCTCTATTACAATTTTCCACTCAGCAATATAACTGTTACGTAATGACAGTGTTATGTAACAGTTGCATTGCTCAGTGGGAAATTGTAATAGAGCAGCGATTTGAAATGAAACTGATTTTTGTGTTACCGGGATTTAGATAATATAGATGAATTTTTTAATACTATAGGAATATCTATATTTGTTTGAGGTTACGATACTCACTAATGATTTGAATATGTTGGACGCACTAAGCGCACAGCGAGGGAAATGTTTTCTTGATTCAAAGAAATTTCTTTGAAATCCCAACTTAAGAAACTTTTCCTTAAAATCAAGGAAATAATATACTTGATCTAATATTATATTCACTTTGGATGATGAGACATGCAAGGAAATGTAGTGGGATTTAATTAAGAAATTTTTTTCTTAATGTGTAAGAGTCGAAAATTTTTGTTTTATTGAGAGTCTAAATGCAAATGAGTTGCACAAAGCGAAACAAAGTCTTACTCACACCTTTATCGTAACTGCCAACATGATAAAAATAAATTAACCACAACGCAATTAATCCTTCCAGCACGAAAGCCTCATGCTCTCAGCTATTTTATGGGACGTTGTTTAATGTGGTGGAAAAACTGCAAAAACGATTTTTAAATCCACCGAAAATATATATAGTAAAAAGCTTATTATTAAAAATGGTAGGTTTCACAGTTAATTGATAATTTTTCAGACTGTACGATTGAGTATTACCAATTCAAGACACATAACGTGTTGAAGTACGCAATCGATCCTTGAAGAATTAACAAGAGTTATCACCACTGTAAAATGTACATTTCCAAATCGGGTACTCACTAATTTATCAATTTCCATTATCTGTATTGCGATTTTGTGGCGATACGCCCCGGCCTTCTCTGCATATTGTATGTATGTGCGAGACTACATCGTACATACATATTTCCTTGGTCTCGAATATGCTTCCCAGCATGTGGCGGCGTTCCTTCGTTTTCGCGCCAAGGACGTACGTTCCTGGGCTACTAACATCCCCGGGGGCCTCTACTCCGACGGTACTATCAGAGTTGCTGGATGGCCAGCTATAGAGTTTACGTCTGTCTCATTCTCCGCTATCTTTCGTGCTGGAGTTTCTTCTTCTTTTTCATCTTCCCGCTTTCTTCCCGTCTCCTTATTCCGTTCGCAGCGCGGTGCACTAGGTATTTGTTGTGCTGAACCGGAGACGAGTAGTCTAAGAAAAAGGATATACTCGATGAACCTCAGCGCCACGTAAGTTGGAAGGAACTCGAGCAAACATCGTACAGATTTATCGCGATCGTTTCTTATCTTTTTTGTAACTTTTATTCATTTCATTTTACTTGTTTCACACGTCTTTTCTCTCTTTTAGAGAAGAGATGAAATGATATTTTTCCAATACAAAAGAGGTTAATACAATATGGAATACAAAATATAGTTTATTTAGATGTTCTCTGAACTTTCAGTTTAGAGATAAAAGACAGGCGAGAGTTGACAAAAACTTACTGAATTCAGAGAGAACACGATATTCCTGATCACTTTTTTAAACGAGAGATGCAGCGAGATCTTGTTCACGATTTTTCATAGCTACACTGAAGACATTATATGCCGCAAAAAGGAATTGTTAATAAATGAAGCGTATATCTTGTAATGGAGGCTTGAAATGAGAGTATAATGGAAAATAAAAACAGGGAGTAAAAGGCAAGGGAGTAAGAAGCGTAGGGCGGAAGTGAAAGCCGATAGATAACGAGGGAGTGCACAATGTATAATTAGTAAGCGACTGGCACGAGCGGAGGAGGTCTCAAGATCTTGGCGCCAGCGATGGAACCTGCGGAGTCGACGCGAGGTCGCCCAAGGCGCCCAACGTCATATCTGCGGTGTAGTCTTATGAATTTTTCACCTCTACCCTCGCAAAACGAGTTCCGAGGAATCACATCAAATTTAACGTAAGTCGCTCGAGCGTACTGTGATTTCGAAGTAATTCAAGCGATGCAGAGACGGAGACAACATCACTAACAGTAAATTTGCCACGTTGATACGTCACACTGAGAGAAAAGATTTCATTGATGGCAAAGAAATGGGTGGTTTGATTATTTTTGCATTGATTTCAACGAAATATATATTTGATTTCAATGATGGAGCACTTAAATTTTGAAGGGAACATTTCATTGCCTGTAAAGAAACATTTACTTAATGAGCATAAAATAAAGAAACAATTTCATTGTTTCAAAGAAAAGTTTTCATTGATTTAATGAAAACATATACTTGATGGCAGCAAATGCTGGGAATGTTTCTAACAGATAACAACTGTACCTTGAATAACAAAAATTTATGAGGTTTTCGAGCGTAAATCTACAACCCCATCAGTCAGAATTATATTCGAGCATCACAAAATGGTAAATTCTAACTCTAATATACAATTTGACCACGTTGAAAATTTACTCGAATGCAGAGCTCCAAATACATCGTCATCTTTTCATAGCTGAACCAGCTTACAACTTTATCGCAATATAACTTCTCAGTAAAAGCAACAACAACAAAAAGTTGCTGTCCAATCTTCTACAGTTATGATTAAAATAAAATGTAACATCATTCCGGAAGATAAGACAGTGTTTAAAAAGCACCAGAAATAAATTAAAAAAACATATTCTTTGGGAACGAGCTTCGTATAGGTTCAACAATGAACGACGTTGTGTTATGTAATCATGGATATTGCAACTGGAATGTTCGTATTAAGCCCAAACTTACGCTCGTTAATTTTTTCATCGTCAAAGAGACTCTTGAATACTCCCGTGATGTAATTAATCAATTTCACGGCGGACGCGTTGCGGTTCGTCAGATCTTGGCTTTTTCTTTTTTATCGCAGCTGCGAGAGCGACCCTGAGGTTCATGTATACATAAAATATATGCATATACACATATATAGCTCCCACAAATTGTATATATACATATATACACTGACGGGACGAGGGTTGTGGGCGATTTTCAACAGAGACGCTTTCCAACGTAGGGAAAGAATGTGGTTAAAGGGTTGGTAGGCTTGAGCGTGGACGGAAGAAGCGGTGAGGGCTAAAAGAGTGAAAAGTGGCGGCTGAGCGGAGCGTTGATATTAATTAGCCACTTGGAGTTAATTACTCGTAGCTCGTGGTTGGACCGGACTTCAGCAACAGCAACAGCAACAGCATGAGCACGTGTTTCCTGGCTCGCGAACCATGACGAGCCCCGCCTCGTTCGGTCATTGGTACATTGTACCTTGCAAGAACTGACCTTTCCAGCAAATTCTGCTTTTATCTCTTCCTCTTCGATATACATTAATTCTACATAATTTCAACAACTTTGGACCTCGAATAATTAACAAACGGATAAGTCTTGCAAATATTCATTGGTTTGAAGAACGTCAGCTGTGTACACGTGTCGTGATTAATTAATCAATTAGTTTGGCTACTGAATAATAAACTTACGAGATCGATAATATTTCTCTTGGGAATATGTTTATTCAGATTGATTTCAGTAAAACATACAGTTTTACCAAATGATTACACAATTCGTACAATGGCTAAGTTGAATTTCCATTATTATGTTGAATATATAATAGGAGTATTAATAATGGTGAACTTACTTATTTAAATAATATCAACGTTACAAAATCACCATTTTACTGAATAGAAAGCGTTTGCCTGCATTTTGCCATGATTAAACTCTATTGATTTTAGCACTTCACGAATTTATTGGGGGAAAAATCTACTGGGCTGGGCGGCAGTGTAAAATTTATTTGTGTTTTTTTGGGTAAAACTCCTATTTCTAGGCGAACACAATATAAGTAGATTTGACTTGTTTAATGCTCTGAAAACCTTTGAGAATTTCCGCCCGGTTGATATCTGACATTTACAAGATTCAGAATCGATTATATCTTACACCAAAGTTCTGTTGACATATTTTCCGTGGCCATATTGTTTTTGTAGAATGTTAAGTGATATGAAATTTTTTTTGTTTCGTCTAATTCTCCGACCACAATTGGACCGAACGATTAAAGATGTATGATACGTACAGTCCTGCCAATCGTGAGTTTCAGAGAAAATTTCGATTATTTCCCGATGAGATAAAAATCGGAAAAAAATAATCAATATTAAACGTGCTGAAAAGATAAATTTTGGATAGTAATAATTCTAAAATATTATTAAGGAATTTCTGAAAAAAACAATTGTTCAACAAACAATCAGTTAATGTAACTTTTTTTCTAATAAAAATGATATGTTAATTTATTTGAATGCGCATGAATTTTTTCAGATTTTTTTCTTTATTTATATTTTGACTTTTTTTATTTTATAAAATGTGCGCGAAATAACGAATTTTGGATATGTGCTCGGCATCAAAATATCAACTACACGCAAGATGTTTTTCCAAAACACATATCCAAAATTTGTCATATTCTGCGGATTTTTCAAAATAAAAAAAATCGAAATCAAAGTAAAGGAAAAAATCTTAAAAAATTCATACGCATTCAAACATAAAGCATATTTGTAGCAAAATAATGATGTATACTATATACTAAAAAATAGCCCATACTTTTCGTCGGTCAAAAAATCTACTTCAGCATCCCCTCAATTCACCAGAATAATTAGCAGTCGTATAACTCTGTAACACGATGAACTAAATAACTCGTGATCTTTTGGTAAATCGTCAGTGACGATACAAACATATTAATCTCTGGGAGACATTGATTCCATACGTAGTCAAGGAAACCGCAAATTTAACAATACACGCATGCTTTGCACGTAACGGACAATTGCAAGCGCCACGATGCGTGACGGCAACTAATTATTGGAAAGAAGGTCAACACAAGCGTTATTGAACATTAACGCAAATTCATTAAGCAACTGTGTTAAACTCGAAATTCGGACACAAACGTATAAACCACAATTCAAAGCTATATACGCTTTACGACCGATGCTATCAACAGTAAATACCTATTTACCGTACTAAAGTGAACTCGCGCACTTTGTTGACTGAACTTCATGTATTCAGGTATTTCGTCCTTTCTCTCGTCCCTTTCAATCGTTCCACAGTTAAATCCTC
The DNA here is from genome assembly GCA_949699805.1 of Tromatobia lineatoria. Taxonomy (NCBI): domain Eukaryota; kingdom Metazoa; phylum Arthropoda; class Insecta; order Hymenoptera; family Ichneumonidae; genus Tromatobia; species Tromatobia lineatoria. The sequence continues at coordinate 22,342,286 of OX453036.1, forward strand.
TGCGATTCGACTCAGAAACAATAAACCAATATACCATCAGTTGGAAATCGTTAGTACGAGAGTTTATAACTCCACTTGTATTATTATAGCCTGTGAGAGTTTGTCACGCGCGACATGAGAAGGTTCTATGGTTCCAGTGGTCGGAAGTTACACGGTCCTGTAACTGTACAGCGTAGAATATCGATTCGGCACTGACCGGTTTCCGATTTCCGCTGGTCACCACCAATACCACTATCGTCATTACCTGATAGCAGTAAATCTATACCACAATAACAATAATAATGATAATACACTGAGCGACAATCGTTGGCTGCGTGTTACACGCATGTACTTCGCTTGTCTGGGCTTTCAACCCTAACAACATACTCCATTCTCTCTGCTTACTAGGTTTCTCGCGTCTGTCATCAGTCTTCAAACGTAATGAGTTAATATCGCCAAACAAACAGTACAACCTTGGTTAACACGCTCCCGCCATCTCATCAGTGCCTCAACTTTGAGGACATTCATACCACAATCCTAAGCACCACGAGGCAAACTTGCAGATTTCGTAGATGTGTTACGTAAAGCTGTTTCGTTCAGCTACACTAAGTTTTGGTCTCCCATGGTGATAGTAATGGAGCCCAAATGCAGAGCTGATTTCACGACGATTAAGACTCAACAATGTTCTTCGTTCACTAAAGCGTACAAGCGTAAGTGTGAATTCACTACACCCTGAGAAATGGACCTGAAAGGTTTATTCGAATCGATTAGAGGGTGTATTTGAAATTAATGAAATTTTATTATGATCGGATAGAATTTATTTCAATCAGATGAAATTTTAGTTAGATAAAATGGAGTCTATTTCTATTAAATAAAATCCTATTAGGCTGGCCATTAAATAAACAATTTATTCAATGGCCGGCCTAATAGTATTTTACTCAACCGAAACAGAATCTATTTGATTGGAATAAAATTTCATCTGATCGAAGTAGACTCTATTTGATCAGACTTTTGTCTTTGAATTTGATTAGACTGGGCGTAGAATTTAAAAATGGCGGAAATATATGCAAAGACGTTATTCTATTTAGATGACTTTTTTTTATTGGCTGTGCTAAACTAAAAGTGCTGAGTATCGAGGAATAAAAACTTCACCACATTATTGTTATGTTCAAGTTATGGTTCGACGTTCGAGAACCAGAACGACCATCGTTTTAGTGCATATGAACAGTCCAGAGTTAAGTACACTATGACACCACTGCACATCCCGTTAACGATGTATAAACCCATGACTTTCGAGGAAGCGCTTCGCCAGATCGTTTTTCTTCCATAACGAGCTAGTTCTCGCTTCTCCTGTGTTGCCCTGAAAATTATCCTTCCTCGTTGCTAGGTAAGATACGTTGTACGGTCAAACTCCCGTATTTCACTTTGCTCACACACACTCCAACTTAAGCTCCACGTGTCTCAGATGTTTTCCTTCCCACGCAGAGAAAAATTGATAGTTAAGACAATCAATTATGTGAATTCTTTTATGCATGCATTTCAACATGGGCTCTTATGGCATATTTACGAATTAAAAAAAATAATAATAATTGCAAATTTTTTTTACATCGTTGAATTTTTTAGTATTTGGTGGAATTAATTCTTTTTTTCGATGTAAAAAATGTTTTCAATTTTTTTTAATTTGTAAATATGCCAAAAGAGCCCATGTTAAAATGTATGCATAACAAAATGAATTTTGTGTAAACGATGTACACGAAAATTCCCAAAAAATTCATGTGAGTTTGTTATGCATTATTAAAAACGCGGTAATTATTTCAGATTTTTCTGTGCATTTTTAAATGTACTGACAAATCTCCTTAAAAGGCGCGTAAAAAGGGTTTTGCTCACGTGGACCGTACGAATAAACCGCTCATTTCGCACGGCGTTAACTAAAAGGTGTTATGTGTTTTACAACGCACTTCGTAACATACTTCGTATTGCAGTGTAGCTTTTTGATTTTTTTTTACCGGTAAACCTACGCGAAATTCAAAGGTTATTTCGTGGAAGCAGTCATGCGCAAGCAATCTTCTATGATTGGTGTTTAATATACATGTACGGCGTGCGTACATGTATCACGCATCCTCTCGGATGCCATACGTCGACGTCAACGGGCTCGCACTGTCGACGTGCGGAGACTCGACGGGGAAGCGAGAGCGGAGCCCTCATATTATCCGGGCATAGCCCTTGACTATACGAAATCAATACTAGTACGATAATAGAGTATAGAGCAGTCGCGTTGAATCCCTAATTTACTAAGGCGTTGCGACGCCTCTGTTCGAATGATGTGCTATGCATTGAGACAGGCATACGCTATTGGCCTACAGAACGATTCTCTCAATTGGATTGAGAGACGTGAAATCGTCCCTAGGGACGAAAGTGACACACCGAAAGGACGATACTTGAAGAAACGCGAACTATACCTGCGTCGATAGATTGTTTTAACACTGCCATGAAATGAGCAACTTTCGGCCCGAAAAACTGTCATCGAAAGCATCGCTGTTCACGCACGTATTACAAAAATAGTATTTACCTCTAATTTAAGAACCGTTCAACCGATGAAGCTGGAATTCCCTACACGAGTAAAACCGCTGTCCGTCTTCAATGCCATTTCTTTTTTTTCAACATCGAAGCAGAAATTGAAATCTTATACCTTTTCCAATGAAAAAATAGCACGTGCGCTTCAACTCTTGTAAAATCTATGACATTCCGCTAAATAATTCTTCATAAGTGCAAGTAAATTAAATTTCGTTTGGTATTGTATTTACCAAAAATCCGGAAAGCGAATCCATACCCATATGTTTTTTGTTCGTATTTAATGCACTATAGTTTTTATTGTATTAAATACGATGTTATAATTTCTGAGTTGTGTGACAAATTATTGTTACGCTAATTAATCTATCTAATTATCCAAGTTGTGGCTGTTAAAAATTCAGCTCAAATTTAGGGATCATCGAAGCCACACACGAACCGCACGACCATTGCTGGCATTTAAAAAATTAAAAGTGTTTTTAAAGCCGTAATGACATGCACACCAGTTATTTTCATGAAGTGCATTACCGAGTTGGAATAAACGATTTCAACGGGATGCATTGCATAAAATGCATCGCTGATCTTGTTGTCGTATCAATTTGTCAAACATGATAATCAGTTTCGGGACGATATTTATTTTTACGTGCCGAAATGTATAAAACGTGTTGTCGCTGTCGAGACTATTAATCAGAAAAATGCATCAAAGCGACGCTTTATTCAGCGCACTTGCATTGAAGCTTCGTTACGGTACAAAAATCTACATGTACTACATAGATATATCCTCTCACCGAACGTGCTCGTTTCGACCTCCAGATACGGGCATAAAATTCGTCAAAATACACTGGGCGAATAATATTTGTAAATGTCCCTGTGCGACCGAATTGAATAGCACGTGGCAAATATATACATTACCATACTACACATATGTATACTCGCGTATCGCGAACGAACAACGAATAATTATTTGTTTTTCTACCGTTGACGGAAAAACTAACATTTTATCCGATATGTGGATGTGTTTTTGACATGTGAATGAATATTCTTTACGCGAAATGTTAACCGGCCGTTATGATAAAAATATTGGTTGTGACAGTTACATTTCCAGTTTTCCATAACAGAGTTCGCGAAAAATAACTACGAAAATTCATAAATGGATTGCGACAATCACTTTGCAACTAAAGAATAGATGGCAATGGCATCTTCAAATAATTACGATTAATCGGTTATCGCGAGAGCGACAGATTCAACGTTTAACCGCACATCGCCACTTTCAGTTAAAATGGGTTTTTCTTTTATGAAATGAGGACGTCTTATTGTTTATAAACTGATAAATTTCATTTTTTTTTAAGTGCAATAAAAATTCAACCTCCTTTTATGATAAACTTTCTTTTCCTCATTTCCTTATATACCACATATAAATTTTACTCCATTTATATGAAATTTCAAATAACCATTTATGTATAAAAATCTCCAGTAGCTGGGCAATGAAATTCCGAGCAGTTTTTTTTTTCAGTATTAGTTTGTGCCATTATCGATTATTAGCTGTAACAATTAAATGGCGATGGAAGAGAATCAACACAAGTTTTGAGTGGTCTTTTTATTTGAGAGCTTTTTATTTTTATTTTTTCAAATCATCAAATTTTACTGCTTTTGGTTATTACAATTCATAGGATATATTTAATACAAAGTACAACGTCCACTATTTTTCATATAGTTATAACAATTCATAGGATATATTTAATACAAAGTACAACGTCTACTATTTTTCATATAGTTATAACAATTCATAGGATATATTTAATACAAAGTACAACGTCTAGTATTTTTCTATTAATTTCGTCAAGAATAGCACAACGCATGAGAAAAACCTACGCGTGGTTCCGAAGAGAAACGGGAGATCGATATACCTCAACATCGGCCTCGATGAGTCGAGAGCGCTGTTTGTCACCGTCAAGATCCGTCGTCTATGTCACCGTAGAGTATATATGCTGACCACCTCACCATTTTTACTCGTTTCCGAGAGTCTCTTCGGTTCACAACTGCCGGACCTCGCGATGGTATCTAACGTCAATGTCACATGTTATATGTGTATGTACTACAAGAACACCTTTTTAATCTTCCGTCGGCTTCTCTCATTCTCGAGACTCTTGGTTGATCCAGTTTGTACTAAGTGATACCGGATACGATCCGAAGAGACATTTATGAGGTTTATAGAGAGATTTATCAAACTTAACGAAGAATTTGGTGAAGTGTTTGCGTATCAAATGATTATCAATTTTTTTTTTTGTAATAATCAATGTTAATAATGGTGAAATGGAAAAATTTTTATAACATAACCTTCCATAACGTAAGATCGGTGGGTTAACTGTGTTGTCTATAGTTCGTTCCGTTCAACATAATGAATAAAATAACCTGAAAATATATTCGTACGTCCTTTGAAACGAATTTATTAGCTTCATGTGGAATAATAATTTCGCGTAAGTCACGATGTACTTGACGTGTACGATAAGTGCGATGTACTTAGGGTGCATTAAACAGTCCCATAGATGTTCTCCTGGTAGTTGATGGTATTAAGACCGGTCCGTTATATTCTTTGAAATTATTAAAATATTAAGTTTTCACTTTACATTGTATGACTGTTTTTCACTCAACCCAATATCGTTTGTTTTGCTCTTAATATTGTGAAGAGATGTGATGACGTTTGGACATTAAGTGCTTCGAATTTTCTCTAACAAAAAGATTTTGTCTAAAAATGTCCCAAAATGTTTTTTTGCTTATTTCAGAAAAAATATCGGGGCATTTGTAGGTAAAAAAAAAAAAAAACGTAGTAAAAAATCGTCAAACTAGAAATATATCATTGATAGAAAATAATAAAAATATTTTCGTAACGTTATGACAGAAAGGTCCACTCGAAACAAGTTGAGTAATACAATCAAGTATAACGGAATTATAAATTTTTCATCCACGCAACTACTATCATAGTTACGTCAACAATGGAAATCGTTATGGTAACTATTTCACAGTTACAGTAACTATTCAATAATTCTGGCAAGTATAAAAACATTAGTTGTCCGAATTGAAAATAAAGTCGTCACTATATACTAATTAATACCAACATTTTTCCTCAGCATTTAATGGCCGTTTGTGGGGAAACACTTTAAGAAATTCAATGTAAATTCTTTACTGTGCATATGTGGATGGCTTTTAGGCCATCTACGCGGAAATATTTAGAGCGAATTCCCGTAAGGTCGTTGCGAAAACCGTAACGACAGAGAGGGAGAGAGGAAAAAAAAGAGTGGCTAGAGAAGAAGGAGGTCGACAGCTATACGACGGTGATTCGAAAGATCCTAACAGCAGGCGGAAAGAGACTGTTAATACGTGAGCAAAGAGGATCGACTGCGTCGACTATAGGACTGGTTTTCTACAAGAAAGAGATGGTGCGACACGGTGTTACGAGGGGCGGAAAGGAAGAACGAGGAAAAGTGCTGGCGAGTCGTCAGGTCTTCAACCCTCGTGACCGTTTCCCGTTATGTCCCCCAAGGCAGCTCGTAATCCGGTGAACTTACGACGGTAGGATCATGGATTTGACCCCCTCGAGTGACGTAATTAGTCAGGCTTCGCGGACATCTCTATTCTTCAACTTTCATCTTTCGCCACTTTTTACAGTACACACTCAAAGAAATTGTAGTACTACAGTCAGCTACAATGTAACAACTATTAATTTTTATACCACAATGTGCGTGAAGTGGCCACTTCACGCACACTTCGCTTCGCTTGCGCGCGCCACTTTTTACAGTATACACTCAAAGAAATTGTAGTACTACAGTCAACTATAATTTGCCAACCATTTGTTTTTATACCACAGCGAAGCGAAGTGTGCGTGAAACAGGCACTTCTCGCACTAGTGGCATAAAATTGTATACGATATGCGTGCGAGAAACATCTTCTGATCTCGTGTGATTACAACACTCGCCTTCAGCTCGTGCTGCAAACTCACACTCGTCGCGAAAAAGTTTCATCGCACTAGTATCGTAATGTACTATTATAACATGCAACTATTTTCATAGTTGTGGTAACGTAACTATGAAATAGTTACGTATGAAAACAATTATGGTAACTATCTTGTAGTCACAGTAACTATTCGATAGTTTTCGCAACTATCAAAGAATCAGTTGTACAAACTAATAATAAATAGTTGCCACTTTATAGTCACTGATACAATAATTTTTCCTTAGTGTAAGTCATTGTTGTTTGCGTTCCTCAAAGTTTCTTCCATCTAATATTACACTTCTGCACCATTGTACTCATTTATTTTCACTATTGGAACTTAATTAATGAGGAACACTTTGCGATTATTGAAATTATTTATTAAAATCTCAGTTTATGAATTTTCTATGAATTGTTTTATGTTGACTAAGTAATAAATTATCCGTTGGTACATGTAAACATTTTGGGTATTCTAAGCATAGTAAAACAGATTTTTGAAGGGAACAATATAGAGGTTTATTTTAAACTCCCAAGACCCAAAATAAGAAAATGAAACGTTCTCATAAAATAACGTTCAGTAAGCCTTCTTTTAATTCCTTTGTACGGGTAAAATGGAGATCCCAAAATAACGACTAAAATACGTCTTCCTAAAAATACATTGAGGGAAGTCTTCCAAATTTTTTATTTTCTGTGCCTTTGATGGAAATAGACCGCGACACTTTTGTAATGTTAATAAGCTAAATAATGAATAAAGTTGAATTGCCGTGCCATGATTTCTGTAGACATTATCTGTGTGTATACTGACGCAAAGATTTGGACAAACTTAAGAAATCTTTCTGAATTATCAAGCCAACTTGGCCCCAACGAGTAGGTTCTTATGTTTCTTGAATTTAAACCCGATGGCGCACGATAAAAAAAAAAAGAGCGAGGACTGTTACAATTTATTTGTGCTCTTGCCACCAAAACGGGACGTGACTAATGGAGACTCTCGTAGTTCCAAAGACTACGGAATTCAGTGAGGCCGATGCCAAGGTGACGTTGCCAGAAGATTGCGAATTCCATTAATCGACGATGGATGAATTGCCATAGTTATTACTCTCGCCGCCAGTTCCATACATATTTACTACGGCTGTAATAATATTTTCTGGTATGACAAAGATTTCATAAATATTTACTATTTTGCTCTTATTAAGGGGCTAGTTATTCATATAGCATGGTTTAGAATTATCATTATTTGAAATATAAATTCTTTTCTGTGCTTCGATATATTTTGAGTAATTCGTTAATGTATTTCATAAGGAACTGGAGGTAAATTTTTTTTATATTGTGCGAATGTTCATGGATTTTTTTTATGTTAAAAAGGTACTCCATAAAAATTGATAGAAAAATGTCACAGGGAGGAAAGTAATGGAGAAATTGATCGACCGTATTCATCCGATTATCCATAATATTCATTTCCATGAAATTTTTAATGAAATTCATGGACAGCATTTTTTATGATTCTACGGAATTTTTTATGAATGTCCATGGGTTTATAAAAATGGAAAATAAAAATGACGAAACGAAAGATTTAAACTGGTTATAATTCGGATATGCATTCTATTGCAAGATTGTAATATGCTCACAAATCTGATTGGCTTCTATAATTTTTTTTGCATTGAATAATATATATCGAATTGCGTATCAAATTCACACTTCATTTCATATTCTATCCTGTAAAAATATAACCTACTACGATGAAGCGCATTACAATTCGCTCTCGTCACGACAAAAACTAGCATGTATCATAGTCTTTAATTTTTTTTTGTCTCAATGTCTTTTAAAACCGGTTTTTAAAGAAACAAAAATTCCTAAAATACATAGATATACGAAATGCGGACATCGAGGCACTTACGTTTATTTGCGGATAATATAGCGTTCGAAAGTACATTTTCTTACGAAATTCACACCAATGCATATGCGCGCGAATGAGAAACGTAAATATCGCTTCACACCCCCTAATTTGCATAAATGTGGAGTTCGCATTTCTGCTTATCTTCGCATCACGCTAAATTTTTCTGTCGAAATAATACGTCGAGAATAATGAAGATGAATAATTATAAAGCATTATCCATAATTTACGACCGGTTGATGTTTATGTGGAAAAACGGATTTGCACTTCTGATGTTGGCTAAACGTTTATGAGATGAGGAACACCTATAAAAATACCCGCTTATTTGCCATACGGTTTTTGACCTTTTGCATAAATTATTACAATGAACCATTGTTTCAAAATAGACCCTAATATTTAAATGAATCACGAAAGAAATACAAATAAATTTATACCGGATTTATTAATGCCTATCCGTAATCTGGTTGCGTCTGGCCAACCGATCGGTAAGGTAGAGGAATGTACTTTTCTCGAAACGCTACTGTTTCTCTCGGTAGTAATATATACCATTATGCTTTATGCTATACAGTAACCCTTCGACAACGTGCTTAAGCAGCTCTACGCTTTCGCTTGGTAGCGAAGTTGCCTGCTCGTATTATATATGGGGCGATTTATTATACGAGGGAGTTCGCCGTCGGGGCGTTACCGCGTTCGTCCCTTCGGTCCCTTCATCGAACGCACTTTTGTACAGGGTAGTTTCGAACTCAACGTAACTTATCACATTTGGATATCAGTGAATACTTACCTAGAAAATCCGGGTTGCACTCTTGATGTCGGTTAACAATAACATATTCATGAGACCACGATGAATTCCTTTGGGAAACAACAAAGTTTTTATCCATACAAGCTACGACCACCTTCATGAATTATTTGGATAAATCATTTTTTAACTTCACTGTCATGAGAGTATCGAAAATACATTTCTAGTAAATTTATTACTGCTTTTCCATGATATGGTCGCGTCTGGATAGTTAGTCGGTAAGGTAGAAAAATTTACTTTACTAAACATATCAGTCTCTCTTCATAGTAATGAATATCGTTTGGTTATGTGCTAAATAACGACCCTTCGTCACGTTGCTTGAGCAGCTTCGCTCAGTATCGAAGGTACTTGCTCGTAATATATATGGAGCGATTTATCATACGAAGGAGTTTGCAGTCGGGGTGTAACTACGGTCGTTTCTTTGGGCTCCTCGTCGCACTCACGTTTGTACGGTTCAACCTCAATATAATTTTCCATATTCGGATATCAGTGGATTTTTATGTGGAAAATCCGGTTCGCACTCTTGACTTAGGATGAAGATAACACATTGAGATTACGATGAATCCCTTAAAAAAAAAAAAAAAAAAGTTCTTGTTCTAAACGAGCTTCGACCACCCTCATAAATTATTTAGATAAATAATTATCGTACGTTAAATTACATTAATCTTCCTCCGTGATGAGGTAGCGTCTGGACAGTCGGTCGATAAGGTAGGAAAATCTTGTTTTCCAAAAACATTCTGTTTCTCTTCGTAGTAATATATACCATTAGGCTTCGTGCTATATAACGACCCTTCGACAAGGTCTTTGAGTAGCTTTATCCCTTCGCTTGGTATCAAAGTTACCTGCTCGTAAAATATATGAGGGGATTTATTACTCGAGGGAGTTCGGGCCTCCCCTCAATATCTCCGCTGCGTTCACGCTTATATGGCGTAGTTTTGACCTCAACATAACTTTCAACATACGTATATTAGTGAATGTGTATGTGGAAAATTCGATCTGCACTCGTGATTCCGGTTGAAGATGACACATTGAGAACGTGCTACATTTTTTCTGAAAAAAACTAATTTTTTGCTTCATACGAGTTTTAAACACCCTTATAAATTGTTTAGACGATTAATTATTCCACATCAAATTCTATTAATGACTCTTCGTGATTCGGTAGCGTCTGCACGGTCGGTCGGTAAGGTAGAAAAATGTTCTTTTCTAAAAACATGACTGTTTCTGTTCGTAGTAATATATACCATTACGCTACGTGATATATAACGACCCTTCGACAAGTTCCTTGATCAGCTTTTAGCTTTCGCTCGGTATCGAAGATACCTACTCATAATATATATGGGGCTATTTATTACACGAGGGAATTTGCAGACGTGGCCTTACTACGATCGCCCCTTTGGCTTCCTTGTTGCACCCACGTTTGTATGGGATAGTTTCGACCGCAACGTAACTTGCCACATTCGGATATCGGTTTATGTGCGGAACTATTACGCTTCACAGTTTCCAAAACTTGCTTCTCTTCGTATTGACCCCGAGTTTCGTGGTTGTGCATACAATGCATGCAATTCTACTCCATTCTTGCCGAAGGAAAGTTTCCTTCAATCACCTCTTGCGTTGCGTTGCTTTTTGGCCATGTCTGAAAGTGCAAAGTTCAATTGGCTCGAATAGATAAGTAATCGATACTTCAATAATTAATGCAATTAATAGCAACAAAGGTATACACAAGACGCTTGAATTTAAGAAACCAAATCGAAATACTTATCGATAACACATTGAATTTCTTTAAAAAAAAAAACTAAAAAAAACTAAGATTTGATATCTAGATGTCGTATTTCATCGGATGATGAAATATGACTAAATATACTAAATATAATATACTAAATTGATATTTTTTTACATTTTTCATACCTTTTTTTATTCCGAAGTGACAGTATGAGAGTTCACTCGTTGTTTATTCATTTTATCGGGATTTCGTGATATAAGCAAGGCATTATAAAAAATAGTGCAGTTATGAACGGGAGTATGGATTATCTCCGGCGAACGAAGTAAAATTAAGAGCGATTATAAATATCGGGTCTCGTGTGCTGTCTTAAAACGAGACAATAGTTTAATGCATCTTAAATATCTTCCGAGAAGGACAGGATCATAAAACATTCAAAGTAAGCCAGAGCGAAACCTCATCACTTAACAAAAAAAATACTTAATTTCTCCTAGAGGACAACTTATACACAATGTCAATTCATTTTAAACCTCTATATATAATATAAATAAGCAATTTACGCCAGTTCTCGTGGTCACGACTATAATAAATCGGTAATATAATGTCAGTGTAATAATTTTATAATGAATAAAAAGTTACATTCTTATTCATATAGTTTATAATCTATATAAATGAATCCTGAAAATAAGTTGCTCTGTGCTTCTAGAATTATTGGTTCATCAACTACATAATCCATATTAAGATTGTAATATCAGTAAAGCTCAGAAATCTCAGAAATATGTTTTTTCATCTCTCGTTATAACAAAATTCACGTAAAGGCAATGAAAGTAAGTATTATCATTTTTGCCTCATACCAAACAATGCTAACTTTGTTGACTTTGCGTATGCATTAATTTGCAAATGAATGGCGCAAACGAATCTCTGTATGCGTCAAAGATGTATGCATTCATACTATCATCTCGAATAGTCTTCAGGGTAAAAGACATATATACGTTAATCGTAATTCGTGCACTCGAATTAAGTTCTGTGTGCTCTCACCGAGATTTCTCTGAATTTAAGCACGTGAACCAAGGAAGCGATTGAAACTTGGGTTGTGGCAGTAGAACGACAGAGTGTAAGGTCGGTAGATGATGAAGAGAGTGCAGAGTCGAGTGCATAATACTGCTCGTCGACTCGCACGATCATTATCGTCCTTCTTCATTCACCCTCGTCCGTCTTGCCTTTTGAATGGCACGATGAGGAAGACGGCCACCGTGCTTGTGGCTTCAGGGTGAACGGCAAGCACGATGTTCGAAGAGGGTTGAGAGTTAGGGCCATTGTGGCTCAGCGTTTGAAGCCAACGGGGAATCTCTGTGCCTGCGTATCTACAGCTCATTGCCAGCAGAAGCAGAAGCAGCAACGCGCCATCATTGCCAGCAAGAGCTCTTCGCCAATTTACTCAATTATACTACTCTGGTCGACCTCGAAACCTCGATTTTCTTCTCTTCCTCTTGTTTCTCTATATCGTTTCTCGAGCTCGAATAGCTCCTGGCAAATGATTGCTAATGGCTCGTTCCACCAAACATCAGACAAAAAACTGACCTTCCAATTGTTGTTGCTTTTCATGATTCGATTCACTGTACTGAAACAGAGAAAACCCAACTTCACGATTTTGTGATCATTGTTTCTGAAGTACACTGTTAGAAAAGATTGGAAGTTTTTATGCATAAACTCCTCGTCGAAATTAAATAAACAATTGTGGTAGAATTAATGTATTTTTCCAGTGAAATTAAAATGATGTAAGATTCATGTATGCTGTAGCATACATGAATCTTACATCACACTTGTATACTAAATTTCATATACTTGTTTATCAATAAAAATGTCCAGTAAAAGTACACTAAATTTCAAAAATTATTTTGAAAGAACAAGTAATAAAAAAAGATCCAAAGAGCCCTTCACAAAGCTTATCAACCCAATTTATTTATATAGTGGACAACATCCAATTAAAAACAATTGAATTATAGGGTACATAAATGTGAAAAATGATCAATAAAAGGAAATTCATTAAAATATAATTTTTGTCCGGTTAATCGATTCTTCGATCTTTAATAACACAATATTGATTCTTAGTATTGATCTTTTATTTCGTAAATCACTTTGTTCAGAAATCAAATATTTTCGAATATCCCTCCTTAAAATTGTTTATTTTTTTTGCAGTAAAGAGTCAATATCTTTATGTGGCAATTTTTACTAAAAATAAGTGAACGATTGTACAAACGCGTAACAAAATAAAACTCTGCATACCAAAACTCTTCATAATTGTTTTCGATTCAACCTTTCGATTCCGACTGCAAAGTGAATAAAAAAAATATAAAATGCACAGCAGTTTTTCCCATTTTTATTTCAACTTTCCCTGGATTATCTCCAGTGACGCAAAAAATGTTCTGTTCCCGGATGTAATACCTAGCTGACGTAAAACATTGTATTTCCGCTCTTGCGGCTTTTTACAACTGTTTTCTGGTCGTGTCATTCGAGTCCGAACATTTTCATGACTGCACTTGAGTCGAAAAAAAAAACTTTTGTTCCTTCAGAACTTGGTGTATATCTAACAAACGACCATTCTGACTTTCAGTAAAATTTAGCAATCTCACGATTCTTCGTACCACTGAACTTTCCGACTACAGACAGACGTTACTTCCTTTTGCTCCGTTTAGTTGGCGAAAGTTTTGATCCTCCTCATAGCGTTGCTATGTAGCAACTTGTGATGGTGATTTTCTCTTTTGTTCCAATCTGTTCTAAGGGCTGTAAAGAGTGAATTTTAATAGCGCATTCGCGCCCCGTTCGATCGTGTCCACGTGTTCGTTTTGTCACTCCTTGTTATACAAAATGTATCACCATTGAACAGGGACACTTTGCCAGATATTGTATAGGCAAGAGTTTCTCGCGTCAATCACAGTGACAACCCAACCCCAAAAACATTGTTTATGGATATACACCCCGGAAAGCATCCGAGCGTCCCATTGCTGCAAACGTGACGAGGCAACTCGTGTCACTCCCCAATTATTATTTTAATCAAGCTCCCATCCTCCAGAAATTTACGAGCTATACCCGCTGGATTATTCAATGGCTAACGCGTCAATTCGCTACACCGAGCATACGAATCAGGTCTTCAGGGAATTTATGATTTTGTTTTTACCCTCGGTATTTTATTCTCTTTTTTCCCTGAAAAACCTAATCGACCTAATAGCCATGCTAATTACTGTAATTACCGTCGTGGCTGTCGAGCCACCGGATTTTAGGGCTGAGTGAAAAATTCACACGAACCAATCGATTCAACAGGTTATTCGATTACGTCGTTCACTTTTTTGTGCGTCACTCTCAACACATCAGGTTTTTTAATTTGGTGAAAGCGTTGTGTTCGGTTATTTGCTGATTGAAAATATTTTCCTCTCAATTGAAAGGGGTGAAATTTGGTATCGTTTTTTTTTATAACAACTTTTGTGGGTGGGGGTAAAAAAAGCGAATGACCAAAAGAGTGAATGGTTAAAATAGCGAATTTCGAAATTACGAACGTCTGAATCTAGAACGGTCATCATTATGAAATTCGCTATTTTAGCCATTCGCTGTTTTGACCATTCAATTTTACCTCCATCTTAATGAAATTGCATCCGCATTGAAAATAGCGAAAGATAAAACTGGCGAATGACTAAAAAACCGAATTCCATAATTATGGACATTCTACATTTACACGTTCCTCATTTTTAAATTCGCTATTTTAGCCATTCGCTATTTTGGTTCCGCTATTTTGAACCCTACCCACAATTATTAAAATTAGGGTAACGATCAAATTTTTTTTTCTTGTCACTTTCGTTCAGTAATTCATGCCCCTCAACCATAACCCTAATGTCCATAAATGGTGATGCCGGAAATCGAAGCTCACTGACTTAGGTGCCTGAAGGCTCGAAGCGCGTGTGTGTCACTATTAAGAGGAGAGAAGGGGGATGAAATTATCGATGGACCCCGGCTGCTGGGCTCCAGGGGGTTTGGATAGTTCACGTAAGTAACTTACTCGATCCGCTGGAGGATCTCTCGGAGCTGAGTGCATGTAGCACAGTAGTTAAATTAGTCGACTATCCTCGGCCACTGCGGCGCCCGGCTACGTTCGCCTAACTCAGAAGTGTTCTAGCTGTCCTACACTCGCTTCTGGCTATTCTACAAGCGCTCTATATATATTCCTCTTCGCACTCGGGCATCTCGTTTCCCCAACTGTTTCTAATCCGCTTTCACACACTTCACTATCCTCCGCGCGTTAGCTCTTTCTCTGAGCTCTGTTATCGAACGACCTAAGTTCTATCCACACGAACTTTCCAAATAAGGAACAGTTACATTTGCTCAAAACATTTTCCTTCATTTCCCAAGTTTTCCAACGACGATTTCACTTATCGCCATCTTCGTCGCCTCCACTTTATTCTCTGTCATTTCTTTTATTATGATTGCTCTAAAGTAATGGCGCTTTGCAACACGATTATGGTAAACTTTTCTTTTCGTCTGAACTCAAGTTTTTAAACTTCTTTCAATGAGCTTGAAAAACATGCGAAGAAATGCTCCTTCTGGAGGTGGAATTATTTTTGCAAACTAATGAATATTGAATATCTTATGGAGATGTTATGATATTTATTCGCGCGATCATTAGCAATGGTTGAATTTAAATTTAATGCGATTCAATGGAATTTAACTTTATATCAATTTTAAAAAAGTGCAACCATTCTGTGCACACTCCAAAAAACGTAAATTGTGATTACGATTTTATTAGATTATGAAGATACGATTTATTCGAACACGTTTGGTCTGAAAATTACGAGAATTGGAATATTTCACTTTTGACTTCACGCGATTCTTGTGCACTGTATGTCTTTACAAAATTACAGAATTATAATGCTATGTATTATATACTCGATGAGGCTTGGATCTAACATTTTTTCAAAAGAAGAGATTCACTCAAAGAATTTTTTACTTATTACTTTTTTCAGGTGACTGTTTTCTTCTTCTTGGTAAAGAGTGTGGTATTTTTTTAAGCCAATGATTAGGTAAAATGAAAACTGCTAGATATTTCTTCGAAAGAAGAATTTCATTTGAAGAAATTTTTAATTATAATTTTTTTTAGTTGACTTAGTTCGACTATTCTTTTTCTTGATACAGAGTCTGGTATTTTTTTGAGCCAATGATTAGGTAAAATAAAAACTGCTAGATATTTCTTCAAAAGGAGAGTTTCATTCGCAAAAATGTTCAATTATTACTTCTTTACGTGACTTATTTCTTCTCCTCATTAAAGAACCTGGTATTTCCTTAAGCGTATGGATTAGGTAAAATCAAAACTGCCAGACATGCTCGTATTATATTCGATAGGTGTAGTACCTTCTATTGTGGTCAAAAGTTACGGATATTATGCATATACCTATTAGGGAAGTTTAGTCGCAACGTCACAGAATCAAAGGTCTGTATAGTACACTTGTCGATCCTTAGATACTTGGCAATTCGAGCTGCTAATACCCGTGCATAACCTCGAGTACCGAGGGAGTGAACGCCAAGCAGCCAGTGTTATATGTATAGCGCAGAGGTTTAATCGGTGCAAACACGATGATCGAACTTAACGATGTTTACGAAGCTCGGAACTCTTGGCGCGCGAGCATCGGTCCTGAGTCGAAGTTTGCCACAGTTTCTTCGGTACCTCGATGCTATACACATTCGTACCACGAAGCTCAAGTCTTGGATCACGTTCTCCCTCGTTTTCCATCCTCCCTTCTTCTCTTCCTCCTTCTCCCTCGCAGCTTAAGATGGATCTATCGTTCGTGATTGCACAATCTTCTTTCTCGTATCCTCCGCTCTTTCGGGTTTATTTATTATACCCCGTGAAATATATACCGGATATATCCACTGCCGATAAGAGTTACGATTTTTCGTTGCCTCTTCACCAATAGAATATCGAAACTTTCACTGGTAATTGATTCAAAGCTCTTTGCTCACTCAGCTGAACGTATAAATATGCTTCTGTATTGTAATGATGATCATTTGTTCCTTCAACTAGAGAATAAACTACTAAACTATCATTTCCTGTACTTTCGTACTATGTTAGGAGAAAAAAAGTCTTGAGAGAATCATTGAGCGAAATTTTGCTGAAAAAATAATCATCTTATTCACATTTTTGTCGACGTACTTGGTAATTCGGAGAAATTTGAGATCGTTACAATTTTTTTTTGACTTTTACGGACATAACGCTTGACATCCAGAAAAAAAGCTTTTAGGCCTTTAAATCAATTACCAAAAATAACGAAGTTACTTCAAAATTTCGCAAAATGACGATGTCAACTCAATTTGCACCGAAACCTTCTCATACAAAACAGTAACGTCCAAAAGACGTCATAGTCATCAAAATATATTTTAAGAACCTTTTTCACTGCGTCATGGGCCATTTGTGTCATGTGAAAAGATGCTTGGCAAAAGATGCGAAATATTTGGACTATTTTCAATAATTTCTATATTCCACTCATTCCACTATTAACACTCCAATTAACAGAATGAGCATAAATTCCATTGACGACCATTTATCCAGTTTAACTCAAGTCCCGAAAAAACCTTTTTCGATTTTCGAGTACACTTTCGGTCGTCTTCAATATCCTGACCAATCATTGTCGTGAAGAAAAAAAGCTTCGCGTGAAAAGCCATCTCACTCTTTTCTTGCATCCTCCTCGAAATTCTCTGTTACATTTACAAACGTGTTGTACCGCTTTTGTAAGTCAAAGTTATACAATATCTCGGCAGTTTCCACAAATCCTACCGGCTCGTTTGCCATTAATGCTCTTACAGTGCATAGTTTAAAATGTAAACGAGTTTTACGGCTGAGCTTTAAATATTAAGATTTCTGAACGGATCTCGTTCATATATATATAAAAATCATAAGGTAGGGTGAGCTCCAGTGAAAGAAAGAGAGCGTATGGAGTTGAAGTAGCTCAACACGAGGCTCAGAGAAAACATTTTGTGCCCGAGTCGAGAGGTGAAGACCGACGGCAACAACGAACAACATCACCACCACATCTTTAGGGGTGAACGAGGTCTCTGCGTTTGCAGCTATGGCACACGATTAAATTGCGGTGCGTTGCTTCTCCTCGCCTATGCTCACCTTATTTCCCTCGTTGGTTCTTTCATCCTTTCACTGTTTTTTTTTTCTCCGTGCAAAGTGCATAGAGCTTCTGCTGCATGCGTTTGCATACAACGTTGAGAGGAAAAAGGTAAACTGGCGAGTGGCCTTCCTTTGTTTATAAGCTAACAGACTGCTAAGAGTAGAAGCAGGTTTACCGCACTCTGATATTTCGCGCGTGAAAAGTACACTCTTGTGGTACCCAGCGTATCGTTTTTTTTTTTTTTTTTTTTTTTTTCATTCGCCTCTCGTTTTATGTGTACCTCCACTCAGCATTAGAGCACGTAGAAATTATTTATGCTCATATACCATGTTGACCTCCGATCAAGGGTCTCCTTGTGAAATAACTCGTGCAAATATATAAACGTTGAATTTACATTTAAGCCATACATTTGTAACTTCAATGACTCACTTTATACCACCTTTGTTCGAATTATCATTATTTACTTCCTGATGCTCTTGAGTAACTAAATTAACGAAACTTTTATATTCACGACTTATGTGATAATGTATCAAGTTTCGATGAAAAAAAATGTGTTCAATGGAATTCCTGTGGATCTTCCGAGTCGTTTTCCAGATATGCGACATTTTCATGTATTCTCGACTTCCTCCAATATTTTTTATCAAGTCATATTTGCATCTTAGGATGATATATATGATAAGATGCTGACACTTGATAATTTTTTATTGGTAAATGCTCTACGACTTACTTCCAGCTAAACATGACGAAATTGAAGTCGATTGTGACTTAGCACAGAAAGTAGATCATTTTGACACGAAAAATCGTTTTAGTGTCGAGTCTGTAAACGTGCCGAAATAAGCGCATAACGTGTCGAGGTTTTCTGGATCAAATTATTGACGGGTTGAATTTTGTCCAATTCAATCCGTTTTGGTGATTCTAGTGATAAAATAGAATGGAAAAAATGTATCAGTTACATCAGCTGTCTCTTCATCTCCTGGTGCTGATCGCTGAATTAACCCCGGGTGGTAATTATCTTCGGGCCTTAGTCAGGGCGTTATCAGGCCGCCTGACTCCCTTAGTAAGTCGCCTTTATGACAACCTGATAGCGCCCTAAATCGAACTGTAACGCTGTGTCACAAAAACACATTACAAACACAACATTTATGAAGTTTTTAGTATACTGTATATTAATTTTATAAATTTTTTTTTTGTATATTACTTACTATTTGTATATTGCATTTAATGTACGCACATCTGCAAAAAAACTTCCAATACTTTATATCAATTTCCGTACGGAAATTTTTGACAGCTAGCTGTGGCATTACCTGATAAGGGCCGCGTAAGGCTTTCCATAATAGGACTAGCCTGATCCTGGTGAGGCAAGCCCTGACAGATTTCTACCCGGGACGCTGTTCGGAATATTAGTAATAATATCTTGCGTGTACAATAGTTATGTGGTTGAAACCAGCGGCAAAATTATTCGGTCAGCAAGCCAGGGATTCATGAGGATATAGCTGAGTGGCCTGTTATCTCAAATCTGGGATACCTATATTGCAACAGAGCAAAGCACTGTGTATACACTGCGTTCAAGGATTCCGTGCAAATACAGTACGAAGAAGGGATACGATGAAAGGAGGAGTAGAGAGCAGTAAAGGGAAGCCGAAGAACATAGCAACCCCGCGGGTAGCCAACACACCGTCCGACTTTCCCGCTATACCATATCCTGAAGAGATTAGCGTGCATAGATTAGAAGCGATTACATTGTTCTCGCGCGGTATGTTGGTCGAATCTTGCGAGAATTTACCGTACGTGCGTGGGACTATCTTGCTGTTTCTGAGCTTGGGTTTAATTAGGCTACGTTCGGGTTTATAGTTTCCTTGCTACGGGGCAATACATGATTTGGTACATATCTTCATAGGCTATGGATATAAATTGGCAAGAAGTCGTTATTGCTCAATGTCGTCAGTGAAAGGCGTCATTGATAACATAGGTTACATATAGTTGATACAATCTCAAGAAAAAAAAACACTAACGGATTCAAGTAATCATAATTATGACGTTCCTTTTTGGTTACATTTCGGTTGGTTGACTGTAAAAGAATCGTACAATTACCAACTTGAAGACCGTAAAGTAAAAATAAAAATAAAAACATGCAACAAAAAAGAACCTGATCGATAAAGCCGTTCTTCAGGTATCTAAATTCGAATGGTACATGCCAGCCACACAAATATATACATACATTGTTTCTAAACCACTATTCGGACGTTGTAGATGATTTTGAGTATCCCAACATGAAAAATCTCGAAAAACGTATCACGTAAACAAAGCTTCCTCCACGTGAACGCAACAGCGAATAACGCCCGTTCCATTGTCGTCCACAACATGTCACACATCATATTAACAAAAGTGTGTTTAGCCTGTCGCTCGGTTGAGATCACACTTCAAGTGGTTCCCATCGGATTCAAGGTCTCAGCGATGTTCCTTTTCATTTGTCGAGCTCTTGCTCTAACCGCAGAACAGCAGAGTACAATATCTCGATGTTCCCTCGTGTTCATCCTTCCCAGACGACGATGTTCGTGCCAAGAAGACGTCGGAGAGGTTACGTCCGCGCTCAAATGGCATGTCGAGCAGAGAATCGGATAGTCCTCCAAATAGCTGGCACATTCCCTCGCAGACAACGACGCACGACTATCACTAGTGTGCGTTCACATGTTCTCACAGAGCAAGTCCGTTAACGTGAAACTCCCACGAGTCCGGCCATTTCCTCTGTGCCTCGGTGTGTAACTACCAGAGTGATGTATAGCGAACCTTGGAGTAATTGTGTTACGCGGCGAATTAATTAGCCATCCGACAACCAGTCGGTTACCGATGCCGGGACCCCAAAGGCGGCGTCGGTGGCATCGCGGTGACACGGTTCGAGATGCCGAAGTGTGTATGTGCTACCGGTGGCGCTACAGTGGCGGCCGACAGTGGCTTGCGGTTAGGGCTGTATTATTATCGATCGACTTCGATCGTGTTCGGCCAAAGGCCTCTTCTGACCTCCGCAACGGCTGCTCCAACGACCGCCGTTCCACCACCACTACGTGGTTCCAACACTTTCGACCAGCTTCACCGCCACATTCACCATTACCTTCAATCGTTTCCTATCTCCTTCTCTCCAACTTGCCGCAAATCCGACAGTCATAGCCGCAATCATTTCGTGATACCATTTCGACCATTTCCGAGAGTGCTTATGTTTTTTCGCCTGCGGCAGCTTTTACGACTGCACGTCGCCGAGATTTCTTGTTTCTTTCATAAAAACATGACTGGTTTTGATGAACAAATTACGTTGGTAGTATTGAAGCTTTCATGGACGACGGAACACTTGAGATTGTTGTGGGACCAAGTTGAAATGGTACTGTTGTCATGAAAATTTTCGCGAATGTACATTGTGCCTTTGCGAATAATCTGGTGAGATCTTAAAACGATCAACAGCGCCATTTCACGGAAAAAAAATCCTAAGTTTTGCAGCTTATCGCTTGCGGAGAAATCTGCCGATTTTGCTGAATTTACTTTTATTTACCACGTACATAAAAAAAACTATGTTTAGTTCAAATGATAATTACTGTAACGCTTAGCACATTTTCAAGATTATTGACAGCACTGTTATTCAATTATTAATGAAAGAAAAACCCTCAATTGTGTTCGTTTCGACAAATTCGGCCACAGCATTAATAATACATAGTTAATTGTCTTATATAATTGTCTTATATATTATATTACGTTGGGTCTTGTATAACCCAACGTAATATAACTCGCTAAAATTGCATCAAATGGTTATCTCGAAACTACCGACAGATTTCAGATTAGATTACCTTCACAATCAAACTAAGGCCGAAAATTCAGTCTGCTGAGATTCGGTTAAGTTGACAAGCATTTAAATATTTACTTTCTCAGTCGCAGTGCTAATTACTAAACGGCTCTTCTCGCTAGTGAAATCCACAAGTGACTCATTCACATCTAATGTTGTTTTGCCTTATAATCATTTAACTATTCATCATCCTAATTCATAAAAGGGTTGATGAGTGGATTCGCATACAATATGGACGATTGGGGCGCAGGTATGATGTACCCTTGTCAGTTTGCCGGTCCCTTTTGCTCTTTCTTATATATTCTCGAGGTCATAATAACCCGTACGATGTGATATATCCTAAGAGCTACGATAGACTCCAAACCCGAGTCCAACATTCGCTTACGACGCGAGTGATTCATTTGTCATGGTTGCCGTTCCGAAAGGAGCGAGCGCAGCAAAAGCGGCCTCGACGACGCCGTTCCTTTTCGTAGAAGTATCGTTATTAACGAGAGAACCAAGCTATCGAGAAGCAGCTACATCTTGTGTCGTCTTTGGTTACTTTTATTTTATTTTTTTTATTCTCTTCGCGTCGTTTCAGTGTTGTATCTACGAGAGTCTCGACGACGGTACGACCATCAGGACAATGGAGAGAATGGGAGAACTGGAGAATCGCGAGATGTACCGATCGACCTCAACGAGGACAACGAGTGGGTTGGAAACGAGACGGTGGGTGCTCAAGATGTGGGAAAGCGAGAGTGCGCGTTAAAAAGAAGATTCGATAGTTCGCGAGAGGAATGAGATCGTGTCGGGCTAGCGCACCCGCTCTCGTACTTTCGTGATTTATCGCTTCGCTGAAACGTCTTATTCGCTCGGATGACGTAAAGTATACCATCTGACATTGTACTATATATATGTATGGTATACACACCCACTATCCTCACGGTTCTTCGAGGATCGCTCCTTTAGCACCTTTGCCGTTTGCTTCAGTATATATATTTTTGAGGACTACGTTGTGTATGGTGTTAATCATACAATGATAAATTTTTTTTGCTCCTTCGTCGAGGGAGATTTTCTTCATTAAAAGGCCTGAGTCAGTTATAGAAAGGTATAAAGAAAAAAAATTTGTGAATGATAGCCTCGAAGCATCACATTTAAACCTTATTGAGTACATAACAAGCATTAAAATTTTGCAGTTTTATAAAGACATGCAGTACACCGACAGGTTAGAATTTTTAACCTGTCGTAGCTTTAGATTAGATAAATGTAGTAATCCTGGTTGCAGCAGAAATCGGATTTACTGTTGTTCATTTTTTACTGGGTTATTAATAAGGAAAGAGCTATTTACACATTTAAAATCATAGCTTCATTAAAACGAGCTTGAATAATAATGCTTACATTCATCGTAGAATGCACTCTTTGACAGATGGAATCAAACATTGAATACTAAAATTTGTTCACTGGTTTGGAAAGCTACGAGAGGTTAATTATTGTACTATTTTCTCGAACCAATTTGGTGCACATTATGTCGTTGCACAATTGCAGAATTATTATGCTTTTATTTTAGATGGGACTTGAAGGTAAAATTTTTTTCAAAGAAGGATTTATTTACAGATTTTTTTTTAATGCCTTTTTAATACCGATTTTAGTTCATTTTTGAGTATTAATTCGTCATTTTCAAAGATCAGTAATCGTCAACGACTAGTAGCTGTCAATGACTTCAATAGCCTGTATTGTTTTTTTTATAATTTCAAATAACCGTTTTACTTGGATACCGGCCGCAAAACGCCGCAAAAAAATCGCATAATCGGCCGGCGGCATTTTTTTTCCTATTCGAATTTTCCACCAATCCGTAAAAAAAATTGTTTCATTTCGACCAATACTCTTTTTTTCAAAATCGCACAAATTTCAACTCCTTTTCTGGCCTCTATGTTGTTAATGTTAATAAGAGTTCACCAGTTTTGCACCATTACTGCCGATTCTAGAATGCCGGCTATTTTGCAACTCACTTTGTGACCTTGTGGAAATGTTGAGCAGCATCTCCGTCATCTTTCTTTAAACTAATTCATTCTCACTTCACAAAAATGTGAGATAAAATGACTACCAAGTTGAAATAATGATGAACAATCCGTTTTAGCTGACAAACCATCTTTGAGAATGAATACTTTTTAACCTACTCAATAAATAATATTTTCTTGCGAGTCCTGTGTTGAAGCATCAAAGCAGGAGAATACGGAACTGAAATGTATAAATCCACCCTTAGGCTCGCTCAATGTGGCGTGCACTGGAGCTCGTCCGGATATTGGTGCCGTCGAGAGATGCCGGATATGTCCGTTCACACAGCTCTAGACTCCGCGTACCGAGATAGCGAGGCGCAAAATGAAAAGGTGAAGAGAAAAAGAAGAAGCTTGCCGAACGATGTAGACCCACTTCGGCGTCGATCGACTATTTTTTCTCCCACACTATTTTCCAATCGCTTTATATACCTGTACGTATTGAGGGGACTGTAAAACGATTCCGATCTCCGTCCACATGCTCGAGCGCACTCAATCTCCAACCATCTTTTACTAAGGTTGTTTATCGATTGGAAGATACGTTTAGAAATCAACGTGACATAAAAACTCTCATTTCTTCTTATCCGAACCATTCCAGTGGAAATGGAAAGCGCTCGAGTTCCAATTGGAATAATCAGTGCTCCACTTCTGCAGTCATAACGCTCAAAATAAAGAAAAGATCGCAGCAATTAAACAAGAAAAGGAAAACGGAATTTTTCCGGCCAATTGCCGAAGGGTTATTAGATTATTATTATTGTTGTTGTTGTTTAATTATTCATTGGTTATTGATTATTTATTGAGGCTAATAAATATACGCGTTTAAGAAGACACTTATTTGATTGAATGAATTCGAATTTTGTCAACACGGAGTTCCGATGAAGGGTTAAAGACTGAATATCTTGTACGCTTTTTTTTATACTGCAGTTTTGAACCAAGCGTCGGAAACCTACACTGTTAAAATAAAAAAGTTTTTATTCATAAAGTCGTTATCGAAATTCAATAAACAATCGTGGTATAGAATTCATGTACTTTTCAAGTAAAATTAAAGCAAGTTATTGAATATGCTGTACCATACATTAATTTTACATTACACTTGTGATCTAATTTTCATATACTAGTTTATGAATAAAAACTTTCAGTAAAAGTACACTAAATTTCAAGTAGATTTTTTTTGAAGTATACATAAATGTTTGATATTCACGTTCTATATTGAAACCAATGTTTTTTCGTTAAATTTATCAATGTGGTAACCTTCCAATTAAAAAATGTTCTGGTTACTTATGTTTGAAAATAGAGTTTTCAACAATGTTTATTTTCATAGATTTCTTAGTCGGTTTTTTAACGACTACGAGGCTTTTACCATTTTAGTAATTCCTTGGTAAGTAGAAGTCTCGAATCCAGGGCAATTTCGTTAAGGACCTTTGCAGACTCTGTCTTCACCCTCCTGAAAGCTCGCTCGCCAGATCGTTTTCTCTGCGCGTACGTGACGAGGGTGCGTCAGATCTGTTATTGCGAGGACTCGCGGGATTCGCTTTTTCGCTTCCACTCTACTGGATATACGCTCTGCTATAGTAGCCACACGAATTTTCCATTGCCGTTCTCGATATGAAATTCCCCAATGGCACCGCATCGGTACAGAGTGTTCAGAGACACGCTGAAAACGAAATTGGAGGGATAAGAATATTGTGCGGTACACAAATCGAAAGTAAAAATGTGTCTCCAGGCAATATTAAAATTATTATGAGATCCTTTCATGCTATTTTCTTTTGGTTTTAAATTTTTATCTTCTTCAACCGAAAAACTGTTCTCGCAAAATTAGAATACTACATTAGCGATATTCTTAAATAACAATAGTATAATCCTATAAATACTGTCAAAACAAAGTTAATTCGTTAATTTCCGGGACTTTCAAAATTCGCATATCGAATCACCGAATGTTTGCTACATAGCGAAATTAAATTTTTAATAAAAATAAAAATTTGTGCTACAAGCAAAATATAAAACTGTCATTATTCGTACATGTCATTTACAAAATGGTCCTCAAAATTTTTGTCTATCTCTGCTTCAGCAAACTAATGTAATTTTGTCTTCTGTAAAATCAGACATTGATCATTCTTTTTATCGAATAAAAAAAATCTTTTTGTGGATATTCGCCTACAAAAAAAGCTTTTATGGACAACCAACTATTAGACTCATATCTGATTATTCTATTTTACAATACTACATTTCAGATATGCAGAAGATTTTGCTTAGCCTCAATAATACAAATTTATTTGGTACCAAAAAGTGGCACATTTTATTATGCACCACATTTTCTCGTACCTCGATATACTCAAGTACACGAGATATCAGAAGTCAGTTTATGTCCAATCGATTTATTGGATAAGACGTGTTTATTGATTAAAATAACTATTAACACTAAAATTCATGTAATCGCTAGTACGCTTGAGGCTTAGACTGCAATTATCCAATACAATTTACCGTTCACTCGCGTCTGAATCAATTTACAACGTGAGCCAATAACTCATCGTGGACGTGAGCCAGTGGTTGCCTCGTGTAACGCCTCAAGCGAGAACACATACACGCTCACGTTAATGCACCTTGAACGAGAGACTCATCGCATCCTCGTTGTCGCAGCCATTGACGTCCCTAGTACGCTTTATCGGTGAAGGCCATCGTTTCAAGGCCGCGCGCTATAGTATCTCTACTTTAATACTACTTGATATATCTTTATGCTGCTTAGCCTCCAACTTACAATTCGAGCGGTCGCTGATTTTACAGCAACCGTTGACATTGTCTTTGCTCCTAGAATCTACATAGTTTATCTTAAGTGCATAATTGTGTACTGAAATATTGATTCTTACACTCTTAATGTTCGGAATCTGCCCACTAAGAAATTCTGCCAGATAAAATGGCAGATTGCACTTCATCGTTTCGCACCATTCGTAATCGAAAGTCTGATTGGAAAAGTATCTAAAATGAGAGAAAAATCTTAAATCAGAATTCAACGTCAGTGCTGATAGTCGGAATATTGAATCTGTAGCATAATAATGCAAACGCGGTATTGACATAGTAATGGAATAAATAGGTTAACTTACTTCAAGACAACTTTTTTTTGTTAAAGGCAGGGAATTGCTATTTTTCAATACGCGTAGTTCGATAATGATTTTTTTTACGGTTTGTTGGTTTTTCGTATTTTGAGATATGGTTGGAAGATGGCGTTATTTTTCAAAAAGATTTATCACAAAACTCAGGGCCATAAAACGGTGTATTGAAAATAAAATGTACTGAAGAAATTCTTGAAAAAGGGAAAATATTTTTTGTTGATTACTTTGGAACTTTGATCGGTCCCAGTCTGGCAATTTTTTTATATTATCAGTTCTTAGGCGCAGAGATTCTGTAATTTTTTCAGTCAAAAGAAAAGTGGCTTTTTTTGGTTGAAAAAATAATCTTTATTTTTTTCAGCGAAAAAGTAATATTATCGGGTCGCAAACTTGTTTGGAAAATTTAATTGAAAAGTTCACATGAACCTATAACTTTTATGTTGAAACAATTTTTTTTCTATGGCTTTAATTTATTCAAGATACATCGACTTAAAAAGAATACATCACTTTCCGTAATATTGGATTGAAAAATCCAAATAAAAAAAAAAAATTTTAAATTAAAAAAAAATTTTACATCGAAAAAAAAAGAATTAATTTCACCAAATACTTACAAATTCAACGATGTAAACATTTTTTCCAATTATAATTTTTTTTTAATTTGTAAATATGCCATAAGAGCCAATGTTAAAATGCATGCATAAAAAAATTAATTTTGTGTAGACGATGCAGACGAAAATTCCAAAAAAATTCAAGTGACTTTGTTACGAATAATTTAAAACACAGTAATTATTTCAGATTTTCCTTTGCATTATCAATTTTACTGACGAACCTCCTCACCATGAATTTCTCCACATCATAGACCAGTCTCTTCATCGTCCTCCATGACACTTAGATTTCGGCTTTCCTGTCCCTTCACATCTCGCGTCTTCATCCCCGCATTGAGCTTCACTTGGCGTTGCGACAACGACAACGACGACGACTACGACTCGGTCGCTCTCATGGAATATGCATGACACGCCAATGCGCCCGCGTACACCCGATCTAATTATACAGTTTCGCGCTCGCGCTAACACCACGAGGACCTCCGCATACGCCGCTTTCTCAAGTGGCTCCTCGACTCTCACTCCGCAGCTTTCGCTGTCATTCACCGTCTCGCTTGCTTGCTGCGGAAGCTCTTCAGGGTTGACTTGCTCGGTGGTGTGGAGCACACAGCTGTCCTCAACCATAGCCAGAGACCAGCATTGCATATAAGTGTGTCAGATGATTGTGGTGTTGGTGGCAACGCCACCAAAACTCGCCAAGTGCCGTAAAGAATTTAATGTTCTTCTGAGCGCCATCAGAGGAAGAACCGCACCAGCGTGCTCACCTTCAGCTTTCCTGACGCTTCGAAGATCGTTTCCTTGCCGTAACGATCTTTGCGAGCGAACATCCGACCCGAGAATCTCTAGAACTCGGTCTTCCCAGTGGCATTAGCCGAAGAGTAAGGTCGAATGGGAGCAAAGGAGCGATCTACTTGGTGCAGCATCCGTTCCAACCCGAAGTTCACCTCTTCGCCGAGAGCGCGCCAGATTTTCGTAAACTTCTCGCTGAATCTATGGCTTTATATTATTATATATGTATGTATGTATGTATGTATGTATATGGGTTGATAGCATTTCGTGCCAGCCGCGCGAATCGCTGCGCACCACACTCAAGATTAATCCTGTATGTGGTGTGTTTGTATATGAGGTGTACTTGGTCCTGGCCAAGTTCGAATTTCCCAGAAGTTGCAAGAGTTATCGCGAAATTTGCCGAAGACGCTATTTGAGAGGCTTAACTTATGGTGTCGCGATATGAAGTTCCGCGCAGTGTCAAAGTTCAATGCACGCGAAACGGTAAACGGACAAAAGGGTTTACGTGTTGGAACCACGGAATTGATTTGTGCCGATCAAAAGGCATGATAGAATATGACGTTGGTACGATATTGCGTGTCAGAATTAACCGATTGGTAACGCCAAACGATCAATTAGTCTACGACTGTCCGATTGGTAACTCCAAACAACTAATTGGTCACCAACCGATCGATTGGTTAAATTAATAAATTATTGGTTAATTAAAAATCATATTGCGACGTGAAAAAAAAAAGAAAAAAATGTGGAAAGAATAGTAAATATTGAGATCACATTGTCGCATGGCGCTTAAAAATCATATTTTAAATCATAGAATCAGTGAGAATCTTTTTAGATTTTTAAAAACGGCGTTTTCCAGCAAAATTCCAGTAATACGAAAATTATAAAGATTAAACCACTATGCGAGAGGTAAACACTACGGGCTGCATTTTTGCTGGCGGGTTAATATTGGGCTTGCAATAGATATTAAACTTAGGATGAATCTTAAGATCAAACTCACAATCACATTTATGAATAATCTTAATATGTCCTTTACCTTGATTGAAACATCATAAATTGTATGCAGACGAGTACGTTAGCAATCATGCATCTAATTTTCGATCTCCGAAGTTTGAACTCAAAATTATTCTAAGATGAAACTTATGATTAAAAAACAAAGCACATCCAAAATCGTGTTACTTTGCATTAACACGATGCGAAGTAACACATATTATCATATTTACAACAAAACGCTATATAATCATATCGAGACAGTAAAAATGTATACCTACCATCAAATTTCGCCAGTGAGCACGTAAAAATAATTGTTACGGCCGATAAAATGTTTACACGCCATTTTTCCCCGAGTCGTGTTGTTGGTTTATCAAGTGACGCAATATTTTGAAGCACTGGATGCACATTTTAAATCACGAAAAATCGGTAGTTGCGTCGTTGTTATATTGTACGCCACGAGCGATATTTTGTATGCTATCATACTCTCGTTGAAAAGATGCGATAGAATTATCGACTGGAACAACGAGAGTCGACGTGACCATCCTTTATCTGGGCTATAACGCTTCGGGCGCTTGTAGCGGAAGTTCACGAGGTGGAACAGGGTTGCATATACGTTACCAATACAATATCGCTCGTATATCGCTTATCGAAAGCTATAAACTTATTTTGTCCTTTTTTAGGGTTCGATGGGTCAGGTACTACATGGAAATACATATTGCTCTTGTTGTCCACACCACTTGCATTCGGACCACCCACAAAACTTTCCGTTGGATCCCATTTTTTCCGGTTTTATTAACACCCACTTGTTAGGATAGTGTGAACGGAAATTGGTGGATTTTCCAGCGAATATTACCTTTCAGAACTGCCACTATGATATTCCACTTTATTCCTAGCAATCACCATAACTTTTTTTTTGTTTCCTAAAAGTAACTGTCAATGCGAGCATATAAAAAAGTTTCAATACGAGTAGTTTTTCGAACAAAACAAAAATCTCGGTAATACTCAAAATGAAAGTCGAATAACCAAATTGAAATAATCTTTTGGTTACTTTTCTGTCACTGGGAAAAATAATTTTCCGTCATAATGACCTTTGGACTGTGAGGCGATTTAAGGGCAAGTTAGTGGTTTCAGCGATAAAAAAGTAACTATCAGATCCTTTTGATTTGATTATTTCGGGGGTCATTTAAACCATTATCGAAAGTTTCTCCAGTGTGAAAAACAACTTCTATTGAGGGTTATTTTTATGGTCACTTTTGGTGAATGTTTACTTTTTGTTTAGCATAATAACTGCCAAACCAGGAGCTATATATTTGTTACCTAGAAAAAAAATATTAGGACTTCAATCAGAAACAGGTTCAGCCGATAAAGGGTTAAGTGTTACCAACCGTGATGATCAAAAAACAAAAATAGGAATTCAGAAAATCCTTCTCATTTCCGGTGTTCGCCCTTTCTGCTGAAATGACCCGCAACTAAAGTACAAACGAGATTTTTCTGCATAGTCTTGACCCAGACAGCGGAAAGGTCCTAAATAATTATCGACGCCCACAAGGATGCAGACCTTCCAAGAATTGAGATCTGCGCTCGAGGTGAATGTCGTATATCACTCCAATATCTAGGATATTGACTATGTTACGCCGGGTTCAGTTTTTATTTTCGTATAACTCGTTTTGTTCATTCTTCATCCAGCAACTGTAGCCAAATATCTTATTAAAAAATAAGCTAACATCTGTGTTTTATTTTATTTTTAATGAAATTTTTATGCTCTTGTCAAAAACGTGCCCAAACTCATGATAATAAAAAAAACTGCCAATCTAATGAAACAATTGCCCCTTTTTTATTTCAAAACACTACAAAAATCACTACAAATATTCAGAACTCCATCCAAAACGAGCATTGTAGATATATTGTACAATCCCTTCTGCTTTTAAAAAGTGAACAATTCGTTAACCATCTCACGGAGTGTTGTTTGATTGAGAACATACATATAAACCAAAAACGCCATGTAACCACTGAGAAAACGGTTTAGCAAAACAATTTGTTAGACTAGCAAAACGATTTGTTGGACTAGCACAACAATTTATCAGAGTAGCAGAATAACTTAATGGGGTAGAAAAATAAGTACTGACAAAACTATTCCCTAGACTAGCATAACAAATCGGTGAACTTACAAAACAATTTGTTAGGGTAGCAAATCCGCCAGGTTAACAATTTTTTCTATCAATCCATCAAAATATATTCCAACTAACATTGCGTTATCACGCAATGTCGTCACTCCTTCAGCACAAAATTTCCTGGCGTAGCAGAATCGTTTTCGCCGTGACCTTTCAAGGCTTAGATACTAATCAATGAATTGAAAAATACCGCAGCAATAGCAAAGAAAAGAATTAGCTGTGTTTATTGCTGTCTATAAATAGGACATAACCGGAGTTAGAACTGCAGTAAGTGAATCGATATCCTGTATATTGATACTCTTCGGCGATTTGTTGATCTATATGCATATCCGGATGTACTGCGTTGCACAGTAAACCATCTACATCGGTATACATGTATACTAACGTATTTAGAGGGAACCGGGACGCGATTTCCTGCCGTAGCATTATGGCTAGACGATACACACATAGGTGGTACAAGCAGCGGCAACAGCAGCCGGTTTATCGGGTCGGGCTTCCATTGTTGCTCGATGTACACTCGCTCTGTGGGCACGAGAGGCCGTACGGTAAATCCGACGTAAAGTACCCGGCATTGCTGGCGCGATGGTGCGAATAAGGCCGCGCGATACGCCTCGCATTATCTCTCGCCGTGTACTGCACTCCCTTTCCCGCTCATCTTTCTATTTCTATCTCGCTTGCACTCGTTGTCACTAGGCATCCGTGCACCCGCCATTGCCGAGACCTGTATCATCGCAGTTTGTCGACCTATCGACCGACGACCCTCACTCACGTTCAGCACCGCACAAATGCGCTTTATTTTTTCATCATTTACAAATCAATTATGAGACCAATTTGGTGTAAAGTATGTAACGCAAGCCAGTAGTGAATTTGGTGTAAAGGATGTAGCGTAAGTCTGTAGTCAATTTGGTGTTAAGTATGTAACGTAAGCCTGTAGTGGATTAAGGGTAAAGTATATAACCTAAGCCTGTAGTAAAATTGGTATAAAGTATGTAACCTAACATGTAAAGCAAAGATTAGTTGCCATAACAAAAAATGAGTTGACACAACAAATCGATTATTCTATTACCCTTACAACTCAAACTTTGACCTGGTTCTGACCCTTTACCTCCCCGATTGAACATGTAATCTTTTGCAGGATTGGTTAAACCCTCAAATGCCCAGATTTTTTTTATTTTATGTTCTTTAATACATATGTCTTTTTCAAAAAATTCTTTTTCTTCAAATGACATAAGGAATGCCATAATTGAACAATCTAGAAGAATTCAGATCAATAATTTGTGGAATATCAACAGTTTTTAGCGTATGAGTTCAGTATTATTCAAAATCGGACGTGAAAATGATTCTAAACGGATTCAGTTAATGATAAGAAGAATAGGACGAGTAGATGATTCTAAATAAGAATGACAGAGTATTTATGCGTTATAGCAGGAGTAATTGAAGCTCGAGTGCATAACGCTCTATCTTCCGAGTTTGAACAGCTACCATACTGACGCGTAAATAATGCACTGGCTGCAGTCTCGTTTCGAGATACACCAGTTATATACCTAGCGACCTCTCGGCCAGCGAGAATCATCGTGGCTTGCTAGCCACAGAGGACCGCAGGAGAAACAGCAACTTGTTTCACTCGCCCCTCGAGCTCTTCAATCACCGTCCAATTACGCGTCACGATTCATCAAGTCACTATCATCCATTCTATTCTTGGTTCTTATTTCCGCGTTAAATATATACACCTTCCACGCCATGTACCATTGCAATCTGCCAAGATAAAATAAAGTATATATTTACTTGAATGTAGTTTTAGCAAAACATGCTAATACAGAAGTCCTGAATTCGAATCCAGCTCCTAGTCGAAATCAAAATGTGACCGTCCCACGTTTTAAACGAAGGTAACTGACACCCTTCAATCCCTCCAGAAATGGCAGTTATTAATTACCCAATTGAATACCGAAAACTACAATAAACTGAAATTTCTATGTCTCGCCCTGTATTTAGGTTGCACAGAGTGAGGTGCGGTTTTTAGGTCCTTGTATAAACCTTCAATAGTAGCATATTGTGCCTTTCTATTGTACTTTTCCTTTATCAAGATATAACGACTCTCTAGTTTACTTTAAAAGAGTTTTTGTCTTAATTTGGCCTGTTTTTCCATCAGATTGTTCCTCAAATGGAAAACTGTAAGTTTTTCCATCAATATAAGAAAAATGAGCGTGGAAATTTGTGGGTAAAACATTTGTTATAATAGTACGAAGTATTAGATATTTGTTCCTACGGCAAATTTGTATATGGGCCAGTTTCTTGATGACATTTCAGCTTCAGGAAATACTTGGAATTCCATATGACCATTTTAGTCCATAATGCGGATAACTAGGCTCGTCGGGCAATTATTCCGAAGAAAATGTACGTACTCTTGGTGTCGTGAAGACTGGAAGGGCTCGGTGAAATTGCGTTAACCTGAATTGTGGATAGAGTTAGAGGCGAAGTTCTGAATGACAAGAGGGTTATAGTTTGAAAGTTGCGAAGTCGCCCGATTTTGGCGGTGCGGAGATGAAGAGAGAAGAGCGCTCGAGTAGGAGCAAAACAAGTTGGCCGCACGACAGACCAAGTTACTAACGACGGCTTTTGTGCTTGAGCGCTTTGAGTATCGGTACAAGTGAACAAGTGAACGACCATACGAGCTTCTACCAACGGTCGACGATGAGGTTCAGGATGGAAGACCACAGCAGACCACAGAAAGCTGCGAGCTGCAATGTGAAGCTGCGGCTCGGCGAAAGGTGGCTAAGAGAATGTGGATATGGTTTAAGCGAATTTACGGATTAAATGGGATCTCGAGACCGTTTATCATCGGTCGTGTAGTATTCGCACGCGAACGGTTACAAGGGCAAGGTCTTGTAGGTTCTATGAATGTTATGATGCTTCGACAATGCCAGTCTGTTATATTTTTAATTTGATGGAAGTTTAGCAAATCT
This sequence comes from Tromatobia lineatoria, assembly GCA_949699805.1. NCBI lineage: Eukaryota > Metazoa > Arthropoda > Insecta > Hymenoptera > Ichneumonidae > Tromatobia > Tromatobia lineatoria. The sequence continues at coordinate 22,376,868 of OX453036.1, forward strand.
CAACTCGGGATCTGAGTCTAACGATGCCGTAGATTCCGTTGTTATCGATCTTCCTGCATAGGAAAATCAAACATTCGGAATCTATTTATTTTTGCATGACGTCGAGTTATTTGAGTGAGATCAGACCAAAAAGGCTAAGCTTTTTAGGTTTACACTATATGACAATAGTACGTTATACTACAAGGGAGGAAAGTGTGTGATTTCAGCCGTGAGTAGGTTTCATTGTCCGAGCAAACCAACGACTCAAATCACCCGACGTAAAAATAACGCACTTTCCTCCCTTGTAGTACGGTTTCCATCATTCCCGACAGGCAGAAATGACCGTTTTCCACCCTAGAGAACAATGAAGCGGTATTGCGCATACGTACGAGTCGGAGGTTGAAAATAAGACATTTTACACCCGCGTTACGCGCATGACATGAGGTTACTTTACGGAAGTCGGAAAAATGAAGTATTTGGCGTCATCACAGTGCTACATTGATTAAATCCGTAGTACTTTTATATTAAAAATAAACCACGAAAATGGTAAGGAACGTTTTTGAATATTTTTCACTGATTCGATTAACACGTTGCAGAGGAACTAAAAGCCTAACTACTCCAGACTCTCCGAATCTCTCGCCAGGATCATGGTCACATACGTTATGCCTATATCTAACTCTATACGTATTGATCACACGCTCGGTTGGCTACCGATGCCCTAAGGCATTTGCGAATAGGGGAGACACAGAGCTGCGTTGTGGTACGTGTACAGCGGCTTTGGTAGTTACAGCAATGTATGCCCTACCCAGGGTATCATCCACTCGATTTCCGCGCCAATGAAAATATAAAAGTTTCCATATCCGTATCGGATCCGCAGGATATTCGACTTTATAAAAGTTTGACCTGCTCGAATTTTCTCCATGAATACGATAAAAATAAAATGCGCTATTTTTCCGGCTTACCGATAAAGTCACGGGAAAAATTATTAAAAAAAACGCGCGACACGTGACTTTTTCATCGCATGTATTATTAGCGTGAAATTATTGTCAATTTGCTGATGGAAAGTTACGAACTCCATGAATGACTTTTTTTTCTCTTTATCTCGCAGCATAACTGGAATTTGTGATCGCCGCTAAAATTTTTTAATATCACGTCCCAATGAAGTTCAGGATTTCATGCTACGAGATGCACTCGCGAGATGGCGCTGCTTGAAATCGGCTTTCACATCTCACGTTTGGTTCTCACGCGGTAAATAGAGACAAAAGTTGCTAATGGCGTATCCGCAACACGTGACATTTTCATCGCATTCATTATTAGCGTGAAATTGTTGTGAAATTACTCACGACCAGTTACGAACTCTATGGATAACATTTTTATCTTTTTATCTCGTAGAATAATTGAAATGTGCGGTCGTTGACGAAAGTTTTTAATATCACGTCCAAATAAAATTCGAGATTATAGTTAATGCTACGAGATGCACTCAAGAGGTGGCGCTGCTCGAAATCGACTCTAACATCTCACATTTTGTTCTCGTATTAGATGGACTACTTTCACCGCTTCGATAGTCCGACAGCTTGGGTTTACGTCATAGTACTTTTTCTGAAGAACTTGACTGAAAATAAATAGCTATACATAAGTAAAGTCGATATACAAGACTTTTCGATTCCAGACTAAAAGGGAATCGTGATATTGACGGTTTTCGCGGCCGGAACTGAGAAGTAGACCAGCAGCCGACGTTAAATACTTTCGTCACCATATCCATCTTCAGAGATCCGGATAATCGTCTCGATCCAACCAGGAATCTATTAATCCACTCGTTGCCCTGTTTTTTAAATTCTGCTTTTGACGGATCAATGATAATTTACAGTTTCCCAACTCTTTATAGAAACCATTTAATGACTCTATGCTTACCTACCTTAGTATGCAAATGATAGATTGCCTCCTTCTTCAACGAATTCAATTTTTGCTTAGCCCCTTTTATCGCTTGATCCTCGTAAATGTATAAAGTGCAATGATCAGGAAATTAATATGGATTTATTCGGAAATTTCTATCTGTTAACCGGTATATGAAATAAAGAATACAATTATATAGTAATTTTACAGAACTCTTGTATTTAATAATACTTTTACAACGTGTTTCATATATTGTTTATTTATATTACATGACATTTGTGAATAAAATTCGATAATCGATATTTTTTCTTCAAATCCACGTACTTCCAATTCAGGCCTTAACGTTTTTACTGTCATTACATCAGAAACTAAAACAAAACTGCCACTTACTCCGCAGTTCAGCGGTCACCCATCCAAGTATTGTCCGCGCTTCGAGTTTCCCATTGGAGTCGATGTTAATAATAAATAATAAAAATCTTTTAACCTGCTCAGGTTTTATTAATTTTACCTGTAACAGCAATAAATAATAACGCTTCGCTTATTAGGTTCACGAGTATTTTTTTATTCGAGGGATAAATGAAAATCGAAGGGTAACTTATTCATTTTCCGTGCTCCAATTGGCTCTCCAGACGGGAATGGAAATCACAGATTACGAGTTATTCGAAGCCTTTTGGGGGGATTTCGAAGGGATGTTCAGATCAGTGACTTTCAATCGAGTCGAAATATCGTATCACCAAGTTTAACGCGCACAGTTTTGGGCTATTTCAAATTGTTTCATTCCGCTAACGTGCGATTCGTGGTTTTCTTGTGATTGAGGTCCACTAATAAAATGTATTGGGACATTCGTAATCCAATCTGAATGAGAATACAGCGGAAATCCTGCGGAAATGGAAATCTGTCTCGACGTGAAAATCCTGGAAAATTGAGAAAGAGTTCTGCGTCATTTTTATTGGGCTTTGGTGTGTAAAATGATATGATAATCACAGGAACTCTTACATAAGGAAATTTGTAAGCATATTGAATGAAAAAAAAAAAACACTTCGTATGGATATTTGTCAAAAATGTGAAAAACCTGCAAATGAACATTTTTTCAGTCAATTCCTGGAAATGAAATTCTTCGGCGCCTTCATAACAATTATCCGAATCACAAGAAAAAAAAGTTGACTTCAAATTAAATTCCAAAATTAAGTGTGAATGGATTATCGAATCGAATTTAGTTCAAATGTTTTGAAAACGACGATGTTTAGAATTTAAACACTTTACGCATTTGTGTGATTCCATAAAAGCGAAACACAATTTTTTCACGAAGAAGGGAAAAAAATAGACATATAATAAACATTTTTAGAACACAATAAATTATTCCGAAGTGACTGTTGATTTGACTTTGTTAAGACTAATGCACAAGGTTCAGACTCGTATCCTAACAAATTGGAGAGACTGACTCAATAATTCTTGAATCTGTGAATGACTTTCACAAACATGCTTGTAAGCTCGTACATACTTCTCAGTATGTGCTGTACATACCACACATAAACCGCACATACTCATCGTCTACGGTACGGTGAACGTACGACGCGCGCATGTATCAGGCGGATGACGTTGTAAACCACAGTGATCCACGTATCCATAGATATGGGGTATTCCACGGGAAGCGGGACAGATTTTAGCCGTGTTCAATTTGGGTGCACATTTTTGTTCAATACGTAGGGCCCAAAATAACAAAAATATGAGCCTTCAAAATATGCCATGTTTGGAAACCTCTTTGTATTTTAATTAAAATCATAGGATCGAAATAAAAAACTGAAAGTAATATATAGTGCAATATAATTTATGTAAATTCAATATAACGTTTCTACAAAAATCGTTTTACAAAATCTGCAGACTATCTATAGATTTCATATAAATGAAATACAGTGTATAGTTATTCTGTATGTCCATTTTCTCGTACAGACTATATATATTGACTTATGTATGATTTTTCACGTGGGGACCTTCGTGTATTTACCATTCGGAACTTTAACCCGGGCCCAAATTTTGCCCGATCAGTTCCTGACCCGCTCCCGTGGAATACCCCATACACAGACGGGTAAGGCTGACATCGTAAACACAATTCCCGAGTCGCGCGTCGTCCTGTCGTCTTCCCCTCTCGTGCCCCGAGGGTTTCAAGCCGGGAAGAGCAGGTTTGGCTTTCCCAATATTACTCACCGCACGTTCCGAAGCACAGGGGGAAAATGCGAACAAGAAAACAGAGGAGTGGTGGTAGAGGGGCGTAAAACGAGGACGGAAGGTATATACCCCCGTTATAGCCATCGAGACAACCCTTTAACACCTAACACCCTCGAAATGGTACTCGTTTCAAGCTTTCTGGTATAGTCACATAGTGTACAAGCTTCCGGAAGTTGGTTATTGAGCTTCCTCGACCCGAATCGTATCTGCTCTCGCGTTCGTGCCAAAGCATACGTTAGGGACTCGAGTTTCGCGACAAATCGCTCTGTAAGTCGATACACTCCGGTTAGGCTTCAATCGAATACGTGTCGATAGCTCTTTTCAATTTATTCTCAAATTCTTCCTATCATAAACAAATTGATGCTGCATGTAGGGAAAGTTACGGAACTGAATGAAAAATGTGATTGATTGAAAAAACAATGTGCTTGTCTGCAGATAAAACCAAGTGTTTTTCAATGAACTCATATTTTTATAAGTGCATTTTATATTGAAATAATAAAATATTGGATTGACTGATATAGTATAGTTTTAAAATCATACGAAATTGAATAAATGAAGGTAAAATAAAATTGAAAACGCTGGTCTTTTGCAGGCCTCATGCAAATTGTTGCTTAATCGGTGACATGATAATAAATATGGAATATACAATACAACTTACGTTGTTGCAAAAAAAATTCACGTTTGTGTGGAACTAACCCAAGAATATATTTTCCATCCAACGCTGTTTGTATTATAAAAATGAATCGCAAACTGTCAGCGTTGACGCTACGAAAAAAAATGTATGTTTATAACGATCCCCATGAAAATAATGAGAAAGGTGATTAATGCCGTAAGGTAGGTTGTGGTCAAGCGCAACGTACACGAAGAAAAATGCGCAGGGACAGAGAAGGACACAACGAGTACGCCAAAGCGAGAAAGACAAATGAGCCTGAACGAATAAAGGGAAAAAGAAAAAAAAAGGATCATCCAGTTTCCAGATTGAACCAAGTGCAAATATTTAATTAAATCCATGGTGTTTTCTACTAAAGCATAATTTGTTTTGCAATAAACCGCGACCTCGAAGTGCACCTGCGCTTTCGCTCTAAATATTTTCTGTCCTTTTAATTAATTGGTTACCAAATACATAAAAAAAACAAACAATAATTTGGTCGAGGAAAATCCCACAAATTACCTGAACTATATAAACTATGCAATGAAAGCAAACATGTTTAAATTTCGGCTAAACAGTAACGACAATCACCGGATTTTTTTATTTTTCATCCAATAGTAAACATAGTAAAATTCCTTATATTGTGGAAAAGGTTGAAATTATATTTTATTTAATTACCAATTTTGCTAACCGGTTCCGTTCAAAACTACGAATTGCATAAAAAATACTTGAATCTAGCTTCAAATCAAAACCGTTGTAGAAACTAATAGAAAAATGCTGTTCCTTTTTAATTGATTCATTGTAGCAAGCAATTTGTAAACTATCTTAAATTTTTTATTATAACACATGCTTAAAAAGTCTACTTTTCGGGCCTACAGCCCGTGGTAAAAGTAGCGTTTCTTGGTTAGGTATGAAAAAAACAGACTGCCACGGTCTTTATTATTTTCTTATACACTTTGTGAGCGCTAGTGCGGAAAAGTTACTTTGTTGCACACTTTTGCCACACTGCAAGCGAATGAGCGCTTTCTATCTGTTGGAGAGTTTATTCTGCTATCACTGAAGCAATTTTTATTTAAGCCTTTTACGACAAAACTATGATTTTAAATCTGTAAAAAAATCGTTTCAAAAATTAATAGCTCACTAAATAATTATCTACAAAAATCCAATGTTGCATCTAGTAGACATTGCGCTACAATGCGCTCATTGATAAATATAACAAGACATGTAACACTAAAAATTTTTCACCGTTTTGGTCTAAAAGCTTCGACAAGTTCCAAATTTTACTTTTTAACTTACACCATTTTGAAGCACTGTGCATCTTCACAAAATTCCAGAATTATAATTCTCGATATATACTTAGTGAAGTTCAAATGTAAGATTTTAAAAATAACAACATCTACAGATTTGTTTTCTATCAATTTATTTGTATATTTATTTTTTGAAGCACTGTATATCTTCACAAAATTGCAGAATTATAATTCTCGATATATACTTAGTGAAGTTCAAATGTAAGATTTTAAAAATAACATAACATCTACAGATTTGTTTTCTATCAATTTATTTATATATTTTTTTTTTAAGTGACCGCGTATCATTAAATATTTTCCTCCTTTCCAATATGTCTCTCTATCTCCGTTCGTCTGTATACGAGGTTAAGGGAAAACCCTTTTCCGTGACCTCTTATCATCCGTCATCCGCCAAGCATCGCACAAGCACATGAGATCATCTCTGGCTCGCTTTCTCTCGTTATTCTTACCGATATAGTAAACCTTCTGCAGTTTCACGATGAAGATTCAACTGCTGCGCATCTATCCGGCCTCGCCAGAGACATTTCCGGGTGAATACCGAGAATCTACGGAGTTATATATACTTTCCTATATCCCGAAGAGCTTATTTCATCTCTTTTCCTTTGGAAAGCTGGCAGTCGCTGAAACCTATCCCTTCTTTCTCTCGTATTCGCAGAATGTTCAATCTTTATGTATATACAGCATAGATCCTCGTCTTTCTTTCACGGCTCCTCTTTATGCCAGAATCTGTAGAAGATCTCCTCTTTCAAGAGCTTCTTCCATTTAAAACAGACGTTTAACTCTCCGGTTTCCTTCCTATTTTGGGAAATGCTAAATTTCTTACATATCTACACTCCGAATTTTATGTGACTTCATATAGTCATTTCTATATTCGTATATACGTATATTTAACTGGAAAATTAGGGTGGAGGTGAAAAAAGCGAATGACCAAAATAGTGAATAGTTGAAATAGCGAATTTTGAAATTCGGAATGTCGGAATCTAGAATGGTTATCATTATGAAATTCGCTATTTCAGCTATTCGCTATTTTGACCATTCGTCATTTTTACCTCCATCTTATTAAAAATGCGTTAAAAATAGCGAATGATAAAACGGCGAATAGCTGAAAAATCAAATTCCATAATTATGGACATTCTACATTTAGATATTCCTTATTTTTAAATTCCCTATTTTAGCCATTCGCTATTTTGGTCATTCGCTATTTTGATCCCCACCTGAAAATTATAATACTTTGTATTTATTCGACAGGAGTATGAATTATTAGAATATTCATCAAATTTATGGCTCTGGGTTCTTGACGCCCACGCAACACTTCTTCTCGACATCCACTTTTATTCGTCCATACTTATACCCACGTTTTGAAATTCTCTGTGATTCGGAAACAGCTTTTACCGCTACTTTGACGCGCCACATTATGTGAATTCTTGCCATCAACTCCTCCTCCGCATATTTCGGTACCGATTCCTTCTCGAAATGTTACGTGATGTAAGTAATCTAGTCGCGATGACCTTTTTCTACATTTGGCGATATTTCCGTCCTCATCTTCGCAGATCAATTCGGTATTAACGTTTAACTGCATTGCACAAGAAAATATTTAATATTGGAATATAATTGTATTTTGAGTGCTTTATTTCACACGATCTGATAAATGTGGCTTAGAACACGCTTTACCGCATAAATCCTCATTTTCACACCGTGTGTAATAAAATTTCGCAATATATTCGTGCGATAAACGTTTTCTCAACACGTGTAAATGCAACACTCGCTCATACTGCAATGTCACACTCGTCACAAAAAGTTTTATTGCACTAGTATCGTAATAGTATATTATGCCGCTCATTGCGAGAAGTGCCTATTTCTCGCACTTACGAAATAAAGTCTTGTAAGCAATCATGCGAAAAACTCTTCCTCAACTCGTGTCTTTCCACACTCGCCAAAAACCCTTTTAACGCACTAGTACCGTAAAGTACTATTTCATCTGGATCAGCTCCAGCCAATCAGCTGTGCATAATTTTCCACAAAACGTTACGAAAATATTTATCAATAGCGTACTTAAAATAAATTCGAAATTCGGAGTCTCGTTAACTTGAAAAATAAATTGTCTAAAATATTCCTTAACTTAACGGGTCAATTATCGTACCGTAACATGTACACGAAGAAAAGTGGATCCACAAAAATAGGTGCCACTGGGAAAAAATATGGTACCAAGTATAGTAATCGTCCCAACAATTTTTATAGCTCCGTATACATGTAATAATCGTTGCTAAAATATCCGAAAGATCACAATTCATATCTTGAATCCTTCCATGTGCATAGAAACACATTTAATAAAATCCATACGTCATCATGTTACTATAATTACAGGAACTAAGAACAGAAACCCCCGTAGCTGTCAGCTTATCAGACTCTTCTCTCGATGTTAAAAAAAAATTTTACATCTTTAGCGAGTATTTAAAGTCTTTTAGTAGGTCTGCAGATAAATCGTCAGCCACGTTATTTCAATATGTATTGCAGTAGGTAAGCCAATGGCCTGCAACGGCCTTGGATCCAATTATTCAAATGTAAACGGCTAGCTCGGTCACGTTTATACTTCGAAGCACATACACTCGCAGCATATATATTGTCAAGTTTGTCGATACTAGACTCTTAAGTACTTATACATACATAGAGTGTATAAATGAAGCCCAGACGAGGCGACGTCGTGGTTTTTCATGGCTGCCTCAAGCTTGTGGTCGTGTATATGTGGGTGACTTGGGCTCACAACGCAGCAGGAAATTAACTAAACGAATATACTTGCATGTGCGCGCGAGTGAGGATCGATCGTACGACAGAAGCAAGCACAGCAGTTTGTTATAGGTTATATGTACACGAGCGTCCGGACGATCGCTGGTAGAAGTAACGAGAATGCGGACCACACGTAAACGAGTCGATATTTATAGTATATAAGGCAACATAAACATAGTATGTATGCGTATATATTTATATATACAGGGTTGAAGCCATGTATTCATATATATGTGTATATATGTAAACGTTCGAGCGCAGTTTCGCCCCTTGGTAATTAGCAAATCTGTTTCCACCAACCACTTTGGTCGGTTCATGAATGTGACGTTAATTATCTCTGTTGTCGTGTTTATTTTATTTCGATTTGCACTGCATAGTTTTTCACTGGATCATCGGTGCGTAAATTGCCACCTTCGAATAATCTTCAGAAAAAGCGGATAAAAATTTTTTTACTACGCTAATTAATTATCGAGAATGTCAGAGGAATAAATAATGTTCGTCGAACATGTATTATGGTTAGTTTAACGACGTCGATGTATTTGAAAGAGGAATAACTTTCCACGGCAATGTATTTTTGATGTCATGCGAATTTAATTGGATCTGTCGAACATGTTTTCTTGCAGCTCGCAGTTTCTCGACTTTTTTTGGCACTGATCATGGATATTCCAATATTTTGACTGAACTTTAATTGCGTTCTGAAAACCGGTCTCTAGTTTCCAAGTCAATATATTTAATAATTCATTGCATTGATAAATTTATGTTTTTTTTTTTATTGTACGTATGTATTCGTATTTTAAACATTGGACAAAAGTTTTTTAACGTTTCGCAGAATAAGTGCTTAAACACTTTTCTATAGTAAGTTAATTAACGAACACTTCACGCTGAAATAATAATAATGAAAAAATGAACAGGCTAATATTTAACCATTACTTTCCGTCTTATCGAATTTTGTACGTATGTATGTCGAACATATCTTTTTGTTTTCAACAGTCGTTTGGAAAAATTTAGCAAACGATCAATATTGATGTATTAATGAAATAACAAAGCACGTTGCAATTTTGTGAGCACATTTGGAAACACTAAACTATCTTTTATTACCACTGGGTCAATTAGTTCATGCAATTATAAAAAATGAGTACACAGAGAATAAAGATATACAATAATGATGTGTTCTGTAGTAATTCTGTTCATTCTAGTAAATCGAGGATTATTTGCAATATGAAAGAGTATTTTTCGGTGCATGCCGTACTTTTTACGGTGAGAATCGAGGAAAGTTACATGTTAGTAGAAATTTCGGAATATCCCAACATTTTTATGTTCCATGTGTGGACAAAATAGCATTTGTGTTATTGTAATACATGAGGAAAAATCCGAAGCATTTGCTTTCAAAAAGTTCGGTGTTATTCCAGTCATTTTAACTGTCGAATTGGAACAGGAAAAATTCCTGCTTTTTCCTTTTTCCTCGGAATGTACCTCTCGTAGACATTCCAGTAAAACGTACTACAATTGGATGAATTATCCGTGTTATTTTCTGTATACTCGAAAATACGAAGCTTTGTTAGTGACACACGAATCGCATTCTAGTGAAATTTATAATCTATAGATGAATAAACCCAAAACTCTTGGTTAACTACACTGTTAAAAATGCATGTAAATTTAATATACAAATCAATATGAGATTTACTAAACGGATTTATGAAATCCTTATTAACATACGTTTATTGTAAATTTAAGAATGGTATAAAAATCCTGCGATACCCGTATTTCAAAATTCCAGTACGTGAGTATTGTAATTTTCACTGTCAAAAAAAATCTACTGAAAGTTTTTACGTATAAACTGGTATACTAAATTTGCTAGGCAAGTGCGATGTCAAATTTATTATTGGTACAGTAATTTATATAATTTGCTGTCATTTTACTCTGAGACTGCTTTAATTTAAAAAATGTGTATGTATAAAACCTTCCAGTATTTTCCGACAGTTTACCAATGTCAATATTAATCAATATACAGTATATGCATCCGGGCTTTATAACGGATCAATTTTTTTAAAAATGTCTAAAGTGTACGCATTAAAAAAAATTCTTTCCCAGCTTAGCAAACGTTCGTCACGTAAAATTTGAAGTTTTTACTTTCAGAAGATTACATGAAAACATAACAAGAAGTCCACTTTCGATTCTCCAGGGAAAAAAGAAAGCGTAGAATATTCTACCATTTCCGGGCAGTCGTTCCGCAGAGTATTTCTTCTTCTTTTCTCGCTCCTTCTTGTCCGTGCTGGTATGTGGCGCTACAAGCCGGCATCGCTTTAATCCCATTTAGATATCCCGTCTGCAAATTCTCCCTTTTTCTCGCTCGACCTTTCTCTCATTTACTGCACTGAACTGCGGTGGAGGAAAGAGTCACGGATAGTGTCGTCGACCCAGTCTCGACTCGCTCTGTGAGCTCAGAGGATCAGTAGCCGGCATTTCGCACGACAAGTAACGTGCGAACAAAGCATACGTGTGTTCTTAAGGGTGTGCAAACGGACGACGCACCGAGCGAATCCGCGCTATGTAGTTAATAAGAGTGCAGGGCTTGTTACAGAAAGGGTTAAAGCAGTCTCAGCAGCCCCGAGACACTTTCAAAGCATAAAAGAGAAGCGAAACTGAGGAAGCTCGGAAAACACAAACAGCAGAATACTTCCTGGTTCTACCACCGCAAAGTAGACTCATCTATTCCTTCATTTAAATCCTTTCGCTCCGACATTTACTTCCGCTCGGCTAACAACTATTCCTTCACGGCCAATAAATCTTGACCGTCAATCTGAGACTGAAAACGCAGTTTGTAAATATTTAAAGTATATATATATTAAAATAGGTCCATTTTATTGGGTGCCACGTCTAATTGACATATAACAATGTCGACATTGGTCATTTGAACACATGAACTGAACACGAACAGAGTGAACACATATAATTTCAACCCGTCCAATCTCAACACATAGAAACTCAACACATGCAAGCTTAACTCATAAAATCTCAACGCATTTATGTTTCGGATCAGATTTTATTTATAATGCACAATGCAATGCATGTTGTTTAGATTAGATTAGCTAGATAGATTAGGTTTGTACATTTTGTGCAACACCACGTAGGTTTTCTGTAAGATCACGATCCGCACTTTCGACCAATTTTCGAAAATTTTATTAAAGCATTTTTTCAAAATGTGTACCTTTCTTTCGTAGTCATTCGGTATTTTGGTAATTCGCTATTTTGACCTCGACCTCGTAATCCACGTTTTCACAACGTTTGTACACCCGCGGCAATGAATATGCAGCAGAAATGAGACAGTCTGTGATGCCAGCTTCGCGTGCAGTTTGCATGCACACGTTGACACTCAGCGTGCGATAAAGTAGAATGAAAGAAGCTCGTGTGAAGAAAGTGGGAGGAAGAGAGTGTCGGAGGGAGGGGAAAACAGCCGCGCTAACTAGAAAGAGGTGAGAGAGGCTCCAGTGCAGCACGTGAGGTCGCTCGACATTCATGAACCTTCGCGTATATGGCTAACCTCGTGGGACCACTCTCAGCCTCACGAAGTTCGTAAAGTTTACGGGAATAGAACTGAGAAATTGCACGCCACATTGTATATATAAAGCATTCTCTGTCAACTCAGTCACGTTTTTTTTCTTGAACATCTCAGATCAGCTCGATAATTAGTGATACCGAATTACCACTAAAAGATACTCTGATTTTTTTACAGATTTTTCTATCCACTATTTTAAAAAAATAGCCATTATTTTCAAGTCAACGTACGTCGGAAACTTTAAGTTGCAGAAAAAAATGTCTCTACATCAAAGTTCTAGTCTTGTCTTAGCTTTTGAATAGGGGATTTCGAATAATTTTCACGTTTTTGTAACACTGATTTATTGCCTAGAAAGGGGAAAATATTTTTTTTATTCAACAATGAATATTTCTTTTTGGCTGAGAAAATTTACAAAGTAATTGTGCATCACTGTCCATGTCGAAAAAAAAATTACTAGAGTAGCACAGATCGAGGTTCTGGGGGAAAAAAATTGAATAACACTAAATCGAGGTCGAATTCGTACGGTATTGTGTTACTTTATTTTTTCAACTTTGGAATCTCGATTTGTGCCACACTGGTGATTTTTTTTCGATATCTGCAGTCATGCAGGAATATTCTGTATTTTTCTCAGCTGAAAAGGATTAACCGTTTAAAAAAAAAAAAAATAATAATAATTTCCCCGTATTCCGGTAATAAATTAGTGCTAAGTCAACGTGAAAATTATTCTAAATGTCCCATAAAAATTAATTTAAAACCGCATCTTTTATGTGCAGATATTATTATTCAGTAACTTCAGGTTTTCAAGATATTTTCTCTTGAAAAAAAAAAAACGTCGGTTTTCTAAATATCAGATTTAAAAATCTACAAAAATTCGCATTAAGTGCTTTTCAGTGGTATTTTAATATAACCAATTTTTGAGCAGATAGGAAATCTGAAAAAAATGTGATTGAATCGACATAGAATGCTCCATATGCTGGTGTCGTGTCTGGTTCTGATACCGTCCTCAATCTCGGCAGGTCTGGATGGATAAAAATATCCTGGCCTACATACGATACATTTTAAGGATCAATTCTTCCTGATTGAATTTTTCGAAAATATTTCTGTCGCTTTTTCCGCCGACAAATTTACATGCATTGCAAAAGATGTATACAAATTCTTTTTAGAAAGATGATAAATATCTATATAAAATATGACCTTGAAACTGGTTGAAAAATATTTTATGGAACAATTCCTCTCGATTGGATTTTCTGGACTCCATATTTTTTTTACTACACTTCACTGCACTTTCAGCGAATGAATTTCTAGCGATTGAATCTGTTCAGTCGTTCTGTTACTTTGTTTATCGATGAATTCACTTACATTCCTAATTATACAGAAAAATGCTCTTCACGATAATTAAAATCGTTTGTACAAAAAATGACCTTGAAACTGGCAATTATATTTGACTAGACGTCGGTTGCCTCAGGCATAACGTCTGCTAGTTTCAACATCATTATAATTGGTTTCCGTGCAAGAACCTCATAAATTCAATATAATATAGAATATTATCTGAAATAATTGTGCGTTATACTATAAATATATATGGAAACTATGTTTTGTATATAAGTCCATTCAATGTTGCTCTACAATTTTACATCAAATTTAATGTACATGGTATTTGCATAACCACGCTCGACGAAAGTATATATGTATAAAGAATTTCAAACATGGAATGTAACGTCCATGATTGTTACATTCCTTGCTTTTTCGCCCTTTTGATAACTTCAATAATCGTATTGTATTATTTGTTATTAATGCTGTGGCCGAATTTTGTAGATATTCAGGTAGATGATCGGCTATTGGCCGCCAATAGTCAATAATCTACCTCAATAACTTATTGTATTATCCCTACTTCCATCTTAAATGACCAACATTCGACTACAGATTCAGTTTGTAAAAACTCAAACTGTTTGTGTATGAATCTCTTGTGCAAAAACCGTCTTTTAATATGTACTTAAATTTACTATTATCTTCAAATTTAATATCATAATGTACGGCATACCAAAAACGTTGAAAAAAATATTTCATTTTATAAAAGAGTACTTTCATTTTTTTTAAATTATTAATTTAGCCAAATGTACGTGACATCTTCATGATCACGCTCGGTATATTCAAAAATATATTCTCAAATATACTTCTTTTCGAAAAAAAAATATATAACGTATCGTATAGAGTATATTTGAGAAATAAAATTAACAGTAAAATGCAGCGTTTTTTTACGTTTATTTTACATTACGTACCTTTGTTTGTTAAGCTTATTTTATGACCTTAATAGCCTTATTATAGAAGGGATAAGTGTCTCACCCTCTCGGATTACGTTGATGCCCACCTTTGGCCGCCGGACCAATCACAGGTCTTCTGACCTGTGACCTGGAGTTTCGACGGTCTTTTGTACTGTTATAACGACTCTGACGCATGAAAATATTTCTCTTTAACAGAGATTGGTTAGAAATTTGTTTTGACCAATCGTGACGCACCATTAGTTTCCCAAGATAAAGTAGAGAAAAATGTGGTCTTCAACTTCATTTCAAGTAATGACGTTGTTCAGTGCACTTGGACATAATTCTGCTCGTACACATTGAGTTTTTAATTTTGTTTGACGAGGCGACGCGAAAGATACTTTTTTTTTTACTTAAATATATCTTACAATGCAATTCTTACGAAAAAGTATTATTCGATTAATGTTAGTGATAATAGTGTGTATATTTTTAGTGCGTGTTAAGAGGTACAGAGAAAGGAGACATTTAAAAACATGTGGACTGTGAATCGAAGTTGAATAAGAAATGTGATAGT
This sequence comes from Tromatobia lineatoria, assembly GCA_949699805.1. Lineage (NCBI taxonomy): Eukaryota > Metazoa > Arthropoda > Insecta > Hymenoptera > Ichneumonidae > Tromatobia > Tromatobia lineatoria. Next base: position 22,392,094 of record OX453036.1, read on the forward strand.
GACATATAAGACTCAATTTTTTTAAATTCACCGAATCGTCAGAAGGTGTTAAAAATATTGAGTCCCTAGCAATATTACCAAAGTTTCGTCGCAATTGAAGTGAAAAAAATGATGGAAAACTACGACGCTTTTATTTTTAACTGGAATTAGCAGAAATGTACAAATGCCAGAGGTAATTACATCATTTTATGGATTTTATTACACGTGACAAATTGAAAAAAAAAATTCAATCTTGATTATCGATTTATACTTTTTATGGAATTTCCGGCAAAAAGCAATTACTTTTATTTATTTTAAAAAACTTAAATTGCCAAGAAATTTATAAAACAATTTCTATACTCTAAATATTTATGGTTGGGAATGACATTCGCATTTGCGTTCATCGACTGCTTGGTATAGAATAATATTTCTTCTTAACATTTAGTCGAAAGAAATATATACTCGTAAATGCTTTGAAAAATAGCATCGAGCTAGTCTAAAAATATTGGATTTTCGTGGAATGCCTTTTATTACATTTCTATCTCATCGATTCGTTGATATTCTTATCAGCGTTTTTTGCATCGCATAATCAAGCGAGCATTACTTTAGCTGAAGAAAAGGAAAATAAATCCATGCAATAATGACGTAATCCATTTAACTTCGCTTCTGTTGTTCTCTATCTTCCTTTTTTATCTTCTTTTTCACGCTGAATCTCGTCTTTTTCGGTGGAATGTTCTCGTGCTTTTCTCCTGTCAGGTTTCATTGTTTTCTTGCTGAAACAGCTGTGGGTCAGCATTCAAGTCTTAACTCAGTAGCGGTTTACGATAATACCGTAGAAGCTCGAGCAATATTCTGACATTGTTGCATATTTTGATGGATATAATTAATGGTTATACGCTGTAAGCCATTTAGAGAATCGCTACTTTGTAGATAAATATATTATTGCAAAGCGGTTCGATACGTAGAACGATTAAAAATTTTTGGAGTACGATTGTGTCTTATTATATTTGCATTTGTTAGGTTGGCCTTGTTGCTTTTGGATTGTTGCTATGTAGTATGTATTTTCATGTAGTTTAGTTATCAGATTATTTGACATTCTGGTCGTCCATTAAAATGTTCAACGCCAGACTGGAAATATCAAGAGTATTGAGAAGACAAAATTTTTCAAGTCGATTACATTCTATAGAAACTTGTGATACACACATTGTTTCGCTTAACTGTCCATTTACTGGTAATTTTACCCTGTCGTTCTACTTAGATAATCCGTTGATGAAATATTATTGTCGAAAAAGTGATGAAATTGGCAGTTTCAGTCCATCAGGCGATCGGAAAACAAGTGCGTGACGAGATGAGGACAGTATTAGGGATACTGTAAGGTCAATGGGTCCGTGAGTTCATGAAAGGGCAAAATCCCGTTATTCCGGGCACTGGCGTCGTTAGTTAAGCCGTTAAGGTTAAGGTCGTTAGTTAAGCCTAACGGCTTAACTAACGACCTTACCCTCTCTTTACTACGACTCGATTCTCTATTTTATTAATGATTCGCATACTCAGCTTTCGAATAACTTCACCGCTTGCTTATTGATTATTAGCTTGTAAACTATACCTAAGCTATACCATGACTAAGTAACTTACGGCAAAAAAACTTTATGAAAACAGCCTCATAAAAATAAAACAGGCGCCAACATGAAGTCTTTTGAGGGAAAGTATTAAAGTACAAATTTTTATGACGGATCTACCTACAGTTAATCCTAAAATCGGTACAAGCAAATAAGTTTTTCAGAAAAATACACGTACATTGACATCTGTTACACTGTGAAAAACATCTACTTGAAATGTTATGTACTAGAAGTTTTTATTTATAAACTAGAATACTAAAATTACTGCTAGAGCGGAACGAAAGTAATCCAAATTTCATTCTAGGGACGAAAGTTAGTAAAATGCAGTCTGCGCAAGCGCGAATCTGTCTTCCCGATCTCGCTACGGTATGAGCCGCTTTCGCCTTGCAAAACAACTACTAAAGTCGCCACTTTCGATGCACGTGTTACAAAAATTAATATACCGTATTCACATCCGAGTTTTATTCATCGGTATATTAATTTTCGATAACAATTTTTCACAATGTATTATTCTCAGACATGTAGAAGTGCATTTAACATACTTTTCGATATAAATTATTGTGAATAATTTCTCAAAAGGATTAATAATGAGATTTTTGTGTAGTAATTTTCCTGAATCATTCATTGAACAAGAAATTAATGATATTTAGCTTTTTTATAATTACAGCTGAATTACTTTTTTAATGCAGATATTGCGTTTCAGTATGTCATAAATCGTCTAATCGAATCTTTAGTAGTTTCCTAAAACTCAATGCATTTTTAAATGTCTCCAAAATCGAAATGTACGTTGTGTATATAAGTATGTCTATTCTGTACGTTAAAGGAATTTTACCGAAACAAGTCCCATCGGTGCTTCGCTTGAGCTGTCCAGTGTGCGCTTTTAAGCGCCCCTTTTCTCTTCCATCGTACCTTACCGCTGATTTCTCTAGAGGCGAAGCCCCGTCAGGAAGCTTCGTAGGTATACCTTCCAACCGATGAAAAAAGCACTTGCGGATTCGTAGATTCGCTTACTTTTAGATGAAGAGGCAAAGTTTGCCACTTCCAGGGTATTTATACATACTAAAAAGTCTACGTGCTACACGAAATGTATTTATGTCTCTGTCAGTTGACTTTTTTCTACTCTACGTACTTCCGAACTTCAAGCATTTTCAACATCTTGAGTAAACACGAGTAATGCATAAGATGATAAAAATTGAATCAAGTCCGCAATAGGAATGACTCAATTGAGTCATTTGACTGCCACGTATCATATTTGTTACATTAAAAAATAGCTTTTTTCAAATATTCCAAAAGCTTAGAAAAATGATACAAGCAGTGACATTTCATTAGAAATTCATCCAACATTTTCAATGTGCCAAATGAAAACATTCACACGTAATAATTTTAAAAGTCTCTTTTTTCTAGTGCCATTTGTTTGTGATGTCGATCCGAAAACTTATATTCCAAGATATGCTATTATCCCATTTAAGATATTTTTTTTATCGAGAAAAAAAATTGTTCTTCACGAGTTAAGCATAAGTGTCAGTATCACTATCTGTCATTGTTAGTCTTAAAACAATAAAATAATATAACATAGTAAGTAGAGATAGAATATAAAATAGATAAAATATTTAATATCAAATTAAAAATTCTAAATATAAATATTAAATCAATAGACGTCGCACAGCTAAATATGCATCAAGAGACTCAGTTCGCTAGGTTAACCAATGTTTCGTTTGGACCGAGAATTAAAACTTGTTTGTGACACTGAATTTGTTAGTTGCTCGCCAATTGATTAAATTGTTTTATATCACCAATCTGCAAAATGCAATTCTCTTATTATTCTATTATCATTGCTAAGAAATAGTAGTTCGTTGTTGGGCCAATTGCAGTTAGGACTAGCAAGCAGACAGAGCGTATCAAGCCACCCTTCGGACGTTATTTGCTCTTCCGGTATACGAGAAGGGTGCGCATGATATTGATTCCCGCCTGACTTCGCACCGTCGTTTCTTCTTCCTGCATATACTCTTCGTTTCTTATTCACAGAGCGCTGCGCCGATTTCTATGACTTTCTGTGGTACTAATACACATGTATGTACACACACACATATTCCTATACCGAAATACATAAAGTATATTGTATAGTAGGTACCACTACCTACTGTACAATATACCCGTTCGCAGTTTTTCGATATATCTTTCGTCTCTTCCGTCTGGGGCCTTTCTCCACTTTCTATAGACGTCCCGAAGCATTGCACACCCAGAGAAATGATGCATTTTGCTCCGGGAGCGATTCGATGCTTCTCGGTCGACGATCTGTGACGGTGGCCGTGAGATTCGTGTACACGAACACGTCTCAATGAACCACAATCCCGCGCGACAAGATTGGCACGATATCGAGAACGGTAATGGAGCATGGCCTCCGTCGATTGATCGTATCGAATATACCTGTATATAATAGTACGCTGGTCCGCCTGTACGTGTGGACGTCCTTGCAGTCTCCTGATGACGAGATGCTTTGACGTTACACGGCTATACACAGTTGGTTATCGAGCAGACATCGATATTGTGCGTAAAGCAAATCGATGAGCGTGAAAGATGTTTCGCTGGCATTTGGAATTTTTACCTCTATGATAGTAACGTTTTTTCGAAAATATTCATCATTTTTGTATATACTTTGCGTATAAATTCCATCTTCAATAGTCAAAACGTATGAAAACGTCATGAGACGTTAAGACAAAAAAATCTGTAAGTGATATCCTGTGTTCGAAAAATTTTATATTTGAATATTATTTAGTACGTACCAAGCGTTATAACTCTGTAATTTTGTGGAGACGTACAGTGCGGCAATATGGTGTGAGAAAAAAAGTACAATTTTTTACCTGTCGTTGCTTTCAGATGAAACTGAAAAAAAAAAAATGTTAGTGTTCGACGTCTTATTTTCAATTGGAGTTACTGGTGGATTTACTGCCAAGTATTAACTGAGTTTTTAGTAAAGAAAGGTTGTCATTACACATTTGAAATCGTAGGTTTGTCAAAAGGACCTTAAATCAAAATTCTTACACTTATCCTAAAATACACTGTTCGAAAGATGCAATAAGACATTGAACACTAAAATTTTTTCAATGGTTTGATATAACAACTACGACAGGTTAAATTTTTCCTAAACCTTTGACATCATTTTGGTGTACTGCATGGTCCTTGCAAAATTGCAAAATTATTTGGTAACTTGTATTTGCAATAATCGCAGAAAACACTCAAAAATTATATGATTTTCAAATAATTAAATGGATTTGCAAATAAAACATATTTAGATTTCTTTCCATTAATCGAATAGTTTTGCTGGTTCAAATATATATCAGACACATACCATCAATAATTTCTTCGTCTCAACGAAATATATAATAGCTTCAAATGTACTGGTTGTTTCGACTCACATAACTCAGCTTTTTATATAACTGAATCAACAAAATGCATCGTTGTCTTAATCACAGATTGAGAAAAAATTATGTTAACTGTGATAACTATTCAGGTTTAGTGCGTACGACCATTTATTATAGTTGCCACCACAATTAAATAGTTACTACAACTATGAAAATAGTTGCGTAGATAAATAACTAATAGTTGTCACTTTACAGTTAATTGTACTACTACGATTTCTATAGTTGCTTTAAATACCGAATCATTTGAGGCAATTATATATTTCAAATAAATGATTCGGTGTATTCAATTTTTTATTTTTTCAGTGCACCGTTCGCTTTGGTGAAGTCAAGCTCGTTTTAACGTACGTCCTAAACGTTGATATTATCTTGAGTGCCAATGCTGAGCCAACGAGATTAATAAGGCGTGATCCACGCGATGGGCGCAGGAGGTGGAACGCCCGATTATTCTCCGCACCATCTCTTTTGATATATATGACGCTGAGGGGACTTTTGCTCGTCCTCCCAAGAACGAAGAGCGAACACGACAAGACAAATACAAGGCGATGAAGATTAATGTCGCTTTTGCTCCGCAACGTGACCGTGGCCCCGTTCCGCGCTGTCCCTTCATTGTCTCCCTCGTGAGAAAAGCCCCTCAGCAACTTTAGCTTAACACCGACAACTTTCATTGTTACTTTATATCGAAAGTTTGGTGCTTTTGAGAACAACTCTTAGAGCTTTGCTCCCTAGACTATTGCATTATTCCGACTTATATATTTACAAAGGGAATCAAAATTTAACGTTGAATCAAAGTAACTGTATCAAAGCATAGAGGAAAATCATTCGGAATTGTTAGCAAATACTATTGACGTTCTCTTGATTGACCCGTTTTATGTCTATGTGGGCTGTCAGTTTGACTTTTGACGTGACTTTAATTATTTACTAAGCAATTTCGAGTATTTGTCTAGCCGCAAACGACAAGTATATACAATTTTTAAGTATACGATTAAATCCTTGTTTAATTATAGATGGAAATTAAAGTTGCCATTGAAATTGTTTAGTGTTGAACAAATTGAAAGATAAATATTTGTTCACTCGTTTTTTTACACTAAGAGAAAAAGTTTCGTTGAGTTTTCAAACTATCTCTTCTTTGAGTGATCTCAAACTCAACAAAAAGTGAAATCGAATCAAGGAAATACCTTATCTACTCCAATTTCCCGTTTTTAATTGATTTTAAAGGAATCTTCTTCGAGGGATCGAACCAAAATTTCATTGAAAACAGAAAAAAAATTTCGTTAAAATCAATGATGCACAAGACAGTGACATATTTTAATTGTCTCTTGTATTTTGTATTTTAACAATTAATTTCACGGATCAATGATATTTAAAAAATATACGAAACAGTAATATAATGTAATATAATGCCAAAAATACCTTGTAAATATTTAAAAGCTTTTCAATATAATTCATTTTACAATTATATTCGAAAGCGTTCTAGCTTGAAAGAATAGCGAAAACATTGTAGAATTCATTTTGCATTTGATACATAAATAGATGTCGCAACTTGTCCACCCTTGGAAATTGGTCCATCTTACGGTGCCTCGAAGTAGTCAATAGTTGACGTGAGCGACTTGGTCGTGAGTTAACTTTACCGGGAATTGCGGAGAGTTCGCGTCACGACCACGTAATTAAGCGACTTGGCATTCGATGGGGACGCAAACGAGCTCGTGGTATTACAGAACCTGCCGCACTGTTTACTCGAGGAAGTATCGACGTCTCGTAGAGCGTTGTTCGCCCACTATCACGGCGAATAGATAGAGACAGGGGATGACAGAAGACCTATTTGCAACCGCTTTCGGTTGATGCTCCGTTTTACCAGTATTCTCTCCATTCAACTGGCCACTGGGCAAAGCGTCCATTTAACTTTGAATGCTGCCAATTGTGAAATTCATCCTGATCACAATAGTATTTTTTTTCAGAGGTTCTTTGTTCAACAATTTTGTCAACTGTAATTAGTTAATTAACTTCATTTACAATGTGGAATTTAGCTCCAAATACAAGTGTGATATATTTACACACTTTAAGTGCATCGATGGGAATGAAGCGTTTCCGCACGTTTTGAACGGGTTTTAATTTAACACATTTTTAACGTGTTATAATTAAACACGTTTTAAATTTTAAATGTGCACTGAACAAGTTTAAACCGTCTCATATTTTATGCTGCCATTATAGAATGGTAAAGGTATTTATTCGACACGTTTCAAGTGTGTTACATTTGGCGTGTAACTATAACTCGAAAGCGTTGATGAATATGTCCAAACTCAACGGCGAGTTACACGTTTTAAAGCAACGCAATTCTTGTAGACAATACGTTCTTTCTCTGATCGTTGGATACACATAAAAAATGGGCTTAGTTAAATATGTGCCGGCCGATTAATTGGTTGAAGCAATCAAGTTGTTGGTTAAACGAATCACGTTATTGGTTGTATTCCAATGATCTGGTGTTAACGAAAAACTTGATCGATCTAACCAATTGATCCTCTGGCCCCGCACATAACCAAGCGCTTGGTTGTCCTAGCCAAGCATTTCTTCCGTGAATCTGCCACCAATAACACACCTGCTAAAAGTGTTATGCACTTCGTTCCACACTTCGGTGTTCATAGTTCTATTTTAAAAATGTCTACTCTTATTTATTTCCACAGTTTCCATATCAAATACATTATAACCTAACGAATCTTCATTTTCCGTATGTTACAGATCCGTAGTCGGCGTGACATGGATGTGAGTTTCACAAACGTGTTGGAGGGGGCTCGCCAGTACTTCCAGGGTTTGCCTGCGCCGAGTACGTCAGGTTCATCGGGCTCAACGACGACGACGCCAACACCGTCGTCGACCGATAACAATGCGATTCCAACATCATCGTACGATCGCGGCCAAGATGCGTCCACGAAATCTGGCTGTTCGTCATCGATGCTCGGTCCGCAGTCATCGAGCGACAGCCAAAGTCAAGATCGCGATGACAGCCAGTCAAGATCCTTTTGGAACTCTTCGCCGGGTCCTGGTGGGTTACGTTCAGTCGTCGAGCCTTATGCCCCCCAACCAACGAGAGTCGAGGTACCGGACACGAGGCCACCTAACGGAAGTCCAAGTGAAGAGGCAAATTCAGCTTCGAGCACGAGTCACAATTTAACGGAGATGCAACCGTCGAGACGGCGTCATCAAACTTCCCAAAAGCAGCAACAGCAGTCATCGATGACAGGGGGAGGAGCGGGAAACGCCGGATTCACTGCTGAACCGGCTTCGCGTCATTCTCCTCAGTTGCATCAAATGCAGCCAGCGCCTAAGCAGCCGCATTCCCCAGCTCCGGTTTACCAGCAATTAAACAACGTCTCGAGATCGTCGTCGTCGTCATACACGGCCAGTGAAATTTTAAACCCTCATTCGACGTATCAGAGCGCCGAAAACCGACCACCATCGGTTCCAATCGTCGCTCAAAGAACACAGTATTATCCGCGATATCATCATCCGGACATAACGAAAAGCGCGCCGGTTCCCTTCTCCCAAGGGTCCATTTATCAATCATCGGCACCGCCCTCGGCGACCTCACCCTCGGTAACTCAACAGCAAACCGCGCTACGGCCGAGTACCGTTGAATCCACTAATTCGATATCGATACCTCGTCAGAATAATGCTAACAATAGTATTAACAACAGCAACAGTAATAATCCAATGGATCAGCGTCAACAGCCGCAAAAAGTCGCGCCCTCTTCGACTTATCCGTCTACACCGCCGGTCGCGAATCATGTTGGTGCTTCGAGTGTCTATCCAATTCAAGCGTCCGGTCAAAATTCCGGCAATTATCGTGTGAGTAATCACCCGCATCAGTCGAGTCGAGGCTCGATTGGTTCGACGAATGTGCACAATCAGCGGGTTGCACCGTTGCATCACTCTGGTTCCGAGATCGCGACAGTGCATTCCTCCTCGGTTGTTCCCTCGTCCGCTTCCTCATCCTCGGCGTCGACATCCTCGAACCCGTGCAGTCCACGGTACGCCAATCAGTCGAGTCACATTCCTTCGCCTCACAATCATGCGGGAAGCATTCCGTCACCGCATCTACCGCCTATGCCGACGGTACCGTCGCCCGCAGCCGCTTCGTCCTCAACATCGGTTCACGGGATGGCTCACCAATCGACGCCGCTGCAACAACATCAGTTTCAGCATCATCAGCATCCTAGTCGAATAGGTGCACCAGTTGGGCCGTCCCACGGCATAAATTCGAGTCCTTATCACAGCAGAACGGTCAATCCCTACTCGACCGCAGCCCCAACATGTCACAGCTCTATGATGAGCTCTCAGCAAATGCTACCGCCGCCCCCTTCGTCGTCTTCAGCCTCGTCCTCCTCATCGACCTCCGGTCCCCATCCGACAGCCTCGCCGCACGAGCAAAATCATCACGCGAGTCCCACACCCCAGAGACAATCGCCACACGTTTCCGTCATGCATAATCCACATACCGTCTCGCCTCATCACACTCCGTCGCCCCACCACACACCTTCGCCTCATCATACACCCTCGCCCCATCATCATACACCCTCTCCTCATAATCCGGGAAGCTTTCAGCCTCAATCGCCGACCTACCCACCAGCACCAACCGCGTCTCAGAGAACAGCGCCGCATCCATACAGCCTTCCACCTACATCCCAACAATATCGCCCTCCGGCGAATTATCCCACTCCTTATCCACCAGCTCCGCAACCGCCTCATCATCAGTCTTCGTACCATTCCTTCCAGAAGAGTGGCCAACAGTCGCAGGGAGCATTCTACTCGCAGTCGTCCAATCGATCGCAATACAGTCACATGCCTATTGGCGCTCCTCCGCAGTCGCAAAATTCACAACTATGCTCACCCATTGGTAGCACTGTCAATGATAGTAACAGCGTCAATGGCTCGTCGTATCAGCCACCGGAAAATAAAGCGGCTATCTATAACGGTGCTGATCCAAAACGAAGTCCCGTATCGAGCGCAAATCCGGGATCCTCTTACGGTGCTTATAGAATAGGCCAGGTGCCCGTTCCGAGGGGAAGCACGCACAATCTGCCGCCTATCGCCTCCGTATCGTCTTACCATTCCAACAGAGGTGCAAGAGAGACACTTGGCAAAGCGCAGCCGAATCAGAGACAAAGAATACAATCGAACAGCGGTAATTCCGCGGCTCCGGTATCCGCGGCATCGCCCCTCATTGTATTACCACCACGAGCATCCGAGTATTCCCTTGGACCTTCTGCGATTAACCACGCGGCTATTCCGTCCAGCGAGAGAATCGGAACGAGCGGTAATTCAAGTGGTGTTAGATACGGTGGCCAGCAGGTCTATTCTCCCTACGCTACTACCATTGCACCAAGTCATCATGGGAGCAATTCTTCCAGCAGCACGACCGTCACGTCCATTGGTTCGGCAACACGGCCGACAACCGTACCTACAGCCGTCACGACTCGCAGTCGTCCGTCTTCCGATCCGGTTAATCGATCAGGCTCCTATCCACATCAGCGCGTCAGTGACAACAGTTATGCTTATAAAGATTACGCGTACGGAAATTCCACACCGCAAGGTCAGTCGAATCAGTCGGGCTCAATGGCTACACAACCACCAGCTCAACCGCCACCACAATCGAATGGCATACCAATAAGAAAAAGAGAATCGCCTCTTGACTTGTCAGTGAAAACCGTTAAGACCCCGGCAGATTCAACGGCGCGGGACGATCTTGACAACGGTTCCACTGACAAACACGTTAGCAGCAGCAACATGAGTTGTCCGAGAAGCAATGGTGCCAGGCCTATGTTGCCACCGTCCGTTCAATTACCTCCTGCCAACTCATACATGACGTACGACTCGAGAAATGCCAACGGAATTCGTAATCCCATAAGTTGTTGTCTAAGAGCCTCAACTCCCCAAACGGTTTGCGCACCAAAAGTTGATTTTCTTCCGGATTTCAACTCAACACCTCTCAGAAATCATCATCCTGCCGGTCCACTCAGCCATCCTGATAATCATATGCGACGAAACTCCACGAGACAAATCTACGAACCACCGCAGCATATTAATTCGAATGCCCTGCCACACATGTCAACGTTCAAAAAGAGTTTACTGCCCACGACACCTGTTTACGACAACAAGAGTCCTTCAACTTCTTACTCACCGATGAGCGATTCTCCTGCTGTGCCCAGACCATCCACCCTTAGATATCCCTCAGTGGTTGATCAAACGAGAACAGCTGCTACAGCACTGCCTCTTGAAGAATATCCACCAGATCCGAGCAAGTATTATATCGATGGGAGGAGTAAATTTGGCCAATCCTCACAGCCCAGGGATCGGGCTGGCACAAAGCGACCCGCTGAGCCACCTTATCAAGGAACTGGCGTTAGTACTCCAAGCAAACAACCTCGTCTTGATACTTGGCGATTAGCTATCGATAAACAAATTCAACAGAAACTATCGACGGCCAAAGCACTTCACGAGCAACAGAAGAGACAAGAAATGAATCTGCCAGTGCCATTGCCCAATGGCACTTTGATCTCATCCGGATCGTACGATCACAGACCCGATAATCCTTGTCCCCCTGACACAAATCGATACCAAGCATACTGTGATAAGAGGAGCTATTCGGAGTCCATGATCCCGGTTAGCCCGGCGTCCTATAATCATCCAGTCTCTAAGAGCTCCGGTGTTCATCCCACGGCACAACCGTCGGGCAGTCAACCTTCTTATGCCGGGTACAAGCAGAGCCAAAGATCGTCCTATGCTCCAGGCGCTGCTGCTCAACCTCCCGAACCTCCGAGCAATACCGGGGCTGATAAAAGGGTATTGAGTCTGCTGAGAAATAGCCTAGAGAATAAACAGCAGAGAGAGGAGCAGCTCAATAGCCAACAACCGATACTGGTCAATCATAGTCAACAGAGCTTTCAAAATAAGGTAGGAAAATAATCTTGAAGCGTTTCGAAATTTCAATATTTCATCAATATAAATTAGTTGAAAACAAAATTATAAAAAGCCTTATCTTCGGTGTAAAAAAAATGTTTTAAACATATTTAATTTGTAAAAGGGTTAACTGATTTATAAAAGTTCTGATAAAAGTGTTTGAAAAGTTTAGTTTAAAGGGTTTCAACTGCGAGGGTAATTTGTTTGAAATTTTCTTAAGTGGTATGTGGTTTGATCGTGGTTTTGTGATGTTTTAGGTGGTTGCTCCTGTCGAGCCCAAAGCGAATATCGGCCGACACAACTTGTCTCCATTTACGGCTGCGAGTTTACTCGAACGCAACAGCAATACACCGCCCCATTACAAGTTCCACGTGCCGCGTGCGGTAGACTCTATCACTCAAGAGACACCCCGCAGTTTGTACGCTTCGCGAGTAAATTCATCAGCGACTCTACCCGGCAAAGAAGCTCTTTTGGGACCGCGCGGAGTAGATAATCAGATTCATCGCGACAAGGATGATGGCCTGGCTGCAATACTTGCAGCGAAGATCAGAACGAAGGCAGAGCTCAAACAGGTTTGTTACACTTTACTTTTTTTAAAAATATTATTGAGATACAGCCAAGTCAACGAGGTTATAATTTGTACTTATATCCACTTAACATTTTGAGTGCGTCATCACCGGAATAAAATTTTTTTTGTTTCTTCTGAATTATGGAATTAAGCATGTATAGTCTGCACAAATCCCGTGGACCATTTATATATGTAACCAGAAATGAAGTTGGGCTTATATATAATTTACATATACATTCCATATAGAATCTACATATGCCCAATTCTATGTTTAAAACTATACAATTTTTATGTATTCTATGTATCATCTTACTTATTTGGGCATTTTTATTGTTAATTACATGCAATGCAAAATAAAACCGCAAATTCATAAGAGCATTTTGAACATTATGTCGTTCACCCAAAGAAATTCAAATTAACAACATTTTTTAAAACGTTATCCTATAATAGACATTGTCATTCGAGCTGACACCAATTTCAGTGCTCTTTCCTTTCGACTGTACATAACAGCCGAAATTACCCACAGTAAACAAATTCCAGAAATATTTTCACTTCATTTCCATCGTAGGTAATCCTTAGCGACCTTCATAGAGACTCGTATCCCGGCTTCTTTTGTCACTTTCTTAGCTTCGACGCAACTTCGTGTGAACTTTCTTTCTGTGCAACGCACTTGAGCTCATATTTTACACGAAAATTCAGTATTGATTTTAGAACAAGTTTATTTTTATTTTTTACCACGTCTGAATTAATTTTCGTAAACCCATTTCATCGCTTTATTCACAGGTCTGTCCCGGTCAGTTCGTATCCAAACCAACATCGGTTCCGTCCCACGACGTATCAGCCACGCCGACTGGTAAGTCTTTAAATTATGCTCAATATGATTTTCCAATCATTGACAAAATGATAGTAATAAAAATTAATTGAATTCCAGACTTAGAAGGCTCGGCGTCGACGTCGACCCCTCAATCTACTGGATCATCCGCAGGCAGTCCGCCGAAGTTAACGCGAGAAAAGTCTGCGTGCTTGCCTCCCAGAAGACGATTGTTTTCGAGAACCGAAGACGAGAGCTTGCCCGTTGCCGCGACGATTCCCGCTCCCGCGCCTATTATCGCTGAAGCTTCTGCTGTACCCGCACGAGCCAGCGGATTCCGAAGCTCATCGGAAACCTCGGTATTTGATTTTAGGGAAAGTGATTCGGAGGGCGAAATGCCTGTGCTCGAACGTCAGACCCTCGAAGAAATGAGAAGAGATAGGAAACAATTGTCGAAGGTTCAACCGCCTGTACCGCTCAACGATGCTATGTGCATAGGCATGAATTCTTCGCTTGATCTTGTGAAAATTGAGCTGAAGGTACGCAATCAAATTATTACCGTTTTCGTAATCCGCTGAGAACGACTATTATTCAATGTCCTATCATTAATTGACTATTATGAATTAATTCGAAAGTACGGAATTCGTGTGTGTGTTGGGAATACAATTATGTAGTTTTATAAAAACCGAGTTAACGCTAACGCGATCTTTCTGAGGGTTTGAATTTTTACTTCACTCCGCATAATATAGAGATATAAATTTTACGGATTGGGTTGACAGTTTTCGTCGCAAAAATATATTTACTATTTTGACGTTAGTTAAAAAAATATATGCGATATTCTATACGTTCAGCAACTCGTGCTTAGCGACATTGTAAAGAAATTTTCATGCATTTATTTTAGTACATGCGACTAAGTGTATCATTATTATAATCATAGAAAGTTTGACCGTGAATATAAAATAGGTAGCGTAATTGAAAAATTATTGCAATTTCATAGTTGGCAGAATTATCACTATTTCTGTTTGTAGATGTGCTTTGAGGGGTAACACCACTTTATTGGCAGAAAAGGAGAGCTAACGATATATTTTGGGCGAACGAAAAAAGGAATAGGATTTTTTTTCAGAGGGTTTTTTAAAACACATGTTGGAGTCTGAAAAATTATTTTTTTCGGTATTGTTTAGATGCAAACAAAAACTCGATTTTTTTATATTTTATCCTCAGACCGTTCTTCTCCCAAAACCTCTATTTATGGAGTAATCAACCGAAGTTAAATGTCCAAATGTTTACTAGGGAATTAGGATAATTTCTATTCATCGAATAACAAAATTCCATATTTAACTTTTTATTTTTTTTCGATTGCTCGTAGGAAAACGACAAGATAACCGAGCCAGACCCGTTCTGGACAGCGACCTGTGATAAATTTATGGAACAGCTGCGTACCGGTGATTCCGTGAAGAAGCGCGGTAGAAAGAAGAAGGTTGGTGAGTCGTCGAAGCCCGAGGATCAGGAGGACGAGAGCAAGGACGCAAATCCAGGAACAGTGGATACTGAAATAAAACCCGAAGACATTAAACAAGAACTTATCGCAGTGGATCCTTCGCCGTCCAGTGTAACAAACGATAATTCTGTATCTACGAAGAAGATCGTGACCCCCGTGGAAGTGAAGACTGAACCAACGACCGCGTTGACTGTTAAAGAGGAATTGAAAGACGAACTGAAGGAGGACGAGGAGGAAGAGGAAGAGCAAGAGGAGCAAGAGGAGCAGGAGGAGCAGGAGGAACAGGAGGAGGAGGCAGAGAAGAACGATTCTGGCGACGATTCCGACGAACTGCCGCTCATAATACGAGCAGCTAAAAAGAAGTGCAAGAAAGACGACAGTGAAGGTGATGAGGATATAATTTGTCGAAAGCGACGAGTGCGTCGCGGCAGTAGAATAAAATTGGAGTCATCAAGCGGAAGTGACTCGTCAAGCGACGAAGAGAGCGATGGTGTTGCTAGATTTGGTCACGGCTCATCAGTTGCACACAGATTGCGAGCTAGAAAACGCTCGGCTACCAAAACAACACCGGAAAATGAAGGCATGAAACTGAGATCCAGAGACACTACGCCGCACAAAGTAAAGCAAGACAAAGAGACGAAAATCACCCCAGCGAAGGGAACTACCGCTCATAAACCGAAGCCTAAGCCGCTGTTCGGCGATGGTAGCGATTTTAGGCCTGGTTGGGAGGCCGAAGTTTACGTGTACAAAAAATCATTGAGAATGCCACCTCGACTGATAACCGTTTCTAAACCTTCCCGATTTCACAGACTTTCAACCTCGCTGCCCGACTTGGATCCCGGTTCACCAGCGCTCTCCGTATCAATGGACAGTTCCGATGTTTGCTTAGGTAGAAAACGAAACGTCGATAGCGATCTCGAATCGAATTACAGCTTTAGCGTAACTGGATTGGGCGGCGGTAGCAAAATCGACGACGAAGAGGCTACTTCATCGACGACCGTTTCTTGTCCGCCGAAAACCAGCTCGAGGAACACTAAAGTCGAGAGCAATTCGATTGTCGATTTGCTCGCACGTAAAGTTGGCACTGGCAAAAAGGAGACTAAGAAGAAATTGAAGGAGAAGGAAAAACTCGAAAAAGGCGGCAGCAAAACGTTACCCAAAGGATCAAACGAACCTGAACTACTTCCGACACCAAGCTTGACGCCTTTGCTCACCAACGATACTCTCGCTAAAGCCAAAGGAAAAACACCCGTTAAAAACAACAAATTGGCTAATCCAATAAATGCCACTGACTCATATCTACTTGGCTATTTCCGAAAGGAAACCGTTCACAACTTTCGCAATACTTTTAAAAATAATCATGCGCTGCCCAATGAATTTTCGACTTTCGTGTTGAAGAGCAGAACCCGAACGGAAACGAGAGTGTTGAAGAAACAGGCGACCATCAGGGAAGTTTTTGGGGAGGAGAGACCCGCCTCTGCACCGCCAATGCAAAATCATGCCGGCGATACGTCCCAAGACGATGATTCGCAAAATGAAACCCGAGAAAATTTGCTCGGTAGAACGAGGAAATTGAAGCAAAAAGTTGTCTCGAGATTGAGAAACGTCGGAATACTGAGAAGCCATAAGGCGATAATGAACTCGAAACGACATCTTCTTACTGCTAAGAAACGAAAGGATTTGATAAAGGCTTTAGCGGAGAAGAAACTTGAAACTGTCAAGAATGAAGTCGAGGACGATGCTACTGTGGAAGAGGACGAGGAGGAGGAAATTAACGAACCGGAGGAGGAGGAAGAAGAGCCGGAAATTAACGAGCCGGAAGCGGATAAGATTGACGATACGGAAATACCCAGTAAAAAAAAACTCAAACTTCGAACCGGACGGCGAAAGTTTCGATCGGGCTTCGATTATATTCGGAAAAAGAAGAAACCACTGAAGAAGGACGAGATGATACCTAAAGAACGAAAAAGGGTAAATACTCTTTATGCTTAAACTTTATCAACCGACATATTTATTGTTTTTCTATTTATGGAGATATCGACGTACATTAAAATCAATCGTTTACTAACATATATTAAGTGGAATCTCTCGAATCTAGATCGAAAATCGATTTTCACTTGTTTCTCATTGCAAATGTGTGTAAAGAATTTTAATATTTTTATAGGCAAAAAATCATAGATAACTCTGATCCTGTCTTAATAAATTTCTAATTTTACATAAAAAAAGTACTTAATCCTGATCTTATAATTTATAAACTGCATTTAATTTAACAGGATTTGTTCTTTATTCCACAGCCAATAATAACACGTCCGAACGCAGAATGCGTCGCGGATATTCAAACAGAAATTAGAACCTGGGTGATAAAAAAAGGCGTAGGGGAAACTATATTGCATCGTGCTGCGAGGCTCGGTTACACGGTTAGTAGAAAAATTGTGCTATAGTTTATTGTAGTAATGGATAGATTTCCTTTCGAGATTTTTGTTAATTATCATTCGGCTTAATGCAGGACGTTACCGCCTATTGCTTGGAAAAGCTCAACAGTCCGCCAAGCCCAAAAGACAATGCCGGATATACTCCCCTTCACGAAGCCTGCTCGAGAGGTCACTTGGAAATTGCAAAACTTTTGCTCGCTTATGGTGCCAATGCGAGTGAGAGTGCCAATGGTGGAATTAGGTAATTATCCACTATTCTCTTCTCCCATACCATTATTACCCTCTTCTACTGCAATTCTGACCTGAAAAACGTTCGTTTTTTACGTAGGCCTCTTCACGAAGCGGCTGAAAATGGTGCTACAGAACTCGTGCGTCTTCTATTGTCATATGGTGCTGATCCTCTACTCGCAACATATTCTGGACAAACGCCACTTATGTTGGCAGTCGACACAGACGCATATTCAATTCTCGAACAACATTTGAGTGACGTTCAGGGCCGTGCGAACATGCCTTGGAGTTTCGGCGGGCCTTCCTCGATCTTTGGTAAGTAAAATTTGATGCTTGATTGAGGATAGTGATTAGCAAAAGTGAAATACTCGCTGTCAAAAAAGCCGTGAATTTAGGACTCAAAATATATACATTTAATGATTATTTTGTCGTTACATTCGGATAAAACCAATATTTAAGCGTCTAGTTTTGAAAATCTTGGGTTTTCTGCATATAACATTAAACCGCGACAATTTCAGTATCTTCTTCTAATACTACCAAATACGCTTAGAAGAAAAAGAATAGCTATCAGGGATTAACGAGACATTCAGGAATAATTTTAAACCGATTCCAATGCTTGCATTGCAGATGCTAATTTTTTTATCCGTGACAACATGTGTCACTGACGTCTTAACCGGTGTTTGAACCGGTCTCGATTAGACCCTATTTCACTTCGTTTAACGGTCCTTTAGACCGAATTCGTTGTTTTTTCAAGCTTTCCTTGCTGATGAATTAGACGATCGTAACCAACATTCTAACCGAACTTTTCTTCAACTCAACTTTTTATGAAAATACATAGAAAAAAAAAATCAAAAATGGCGATGAATAAGGCCAAATATATAAAAAATTATGTTTACACATATGTATATATACAAGACAAGAAAAATGATAATAATAATTATTATTATAATCAAATACTTGTAAATTTAATTAAATTAATTGATTAATCGATGACACAATTACATCAAAATCATGTAGCATCTGTGAGCGCAATGTAATGGTTAACTGAGCGCGAAAAGGCTGAAAAGGGCGAGTAAAAAAAAATCTACGAAAGTCCGGGCAACATTGCCATATCCATTTGCCAGGGATACCATTGAAAACGGTCCATAATAAAGCGCAGAGAGCTAATGATATATCGATTTATAAATTTCAGACCTGGAAGAAACCGGCTACAATCCACTGGAGGATCCACCGCCCGGTGTTCCAGAGCCAGAGCTCGAGGAAATAGAGATGGAAGTGAGCGACGTTAATCTTCCGGTGCTTTTTACTTTGGTGAACGACCCTGACAAGTGGGTCCTGTTGCAAGATCTCATGACAGCACTGAAAGTGAAAAGTCGCGATGCTCTGCTGCGACAAGTGAATCCAAAAGCCCCGTCAGGACCAGCGGCCGTGGCTCATCGAGACGTTATGCGAGAGCTTAAACTTCACGATTTTCTCGAACAATCGCGTTGCTGTCACTTGTTGAGCGGCGGCGAAAGAATAAACGTGCGGGGATCTAAAGTAACTCTTATTAAGTACAACGACAAAGTTCGTTCACTGTTGAACGTCGAGCGAGTTGTTATTGACTTGAGGTGACATGAGGAGCCGCTGGAGAGTCAGGCTCTTCAGGATAAGCCCTCTACGTCTATTTCCGATAAATCCCCGAAAGTCGAAAAACCGGCGTGTCGCGTTGGGCTTAAGCGTGATAGAAAATTGCGAAAGAGACAGGCCGCCATTACTAAACCTACGGATTAAGCAGCTCTAACGTGTAACGAAAAATAAAACAATACAATTGATGTGCGACATAAATAAATTATATATATATATATACATATATATATATATATATCAATTATCAAATCAGAAAGCGTCGGTGCTTATCTTCTTTCCGTTAGTCCAAATTCTAAACAATTTGCATCAGAAAAGCGGCTACCGGCTCGAAGGAACTCATAATATACAATAAGGTGCAATCTAAAATTGACGAATGGACGGACGTGGGTTAGTTTTTACATGGGGAACAGTAAGGATAACAAAGCAGCGATCTGTGACATTATATTAGAGTATTTATTCAAGAAGTATATCCGTAGAATGATGATATTTTATTAACACACGCCTAATAAACGGGGCTGGTTAAATAGGATTTTAAATGTAGCGCTTTTGGAATGAAACTGCCGCTATGACAATAGAAAGTGCAAAGAAAAAACAAAGACTCCGTTAAAAGGAGTAAATCGAATCATGTTACTCGAACGACCCGCGGGTTGGAAAAATATAGGCTTCGTTTTTTCGTATTTTTTTTGTTTTTCACACATTGACGGGGAGAGATATTGACTTGGATTTTTATTATTGAACCTAAATACCGCGAAATGACGACGAAATGATTATTGTTGTATACGAAGTCTCGGCTGAAAGAAAAAACTGCCGATAAGACCCTCTCGGGATTCGTGCGCGAGCCAAAATAATGTGTTTTTGTTGAATTTTCGAATGTTTTTTTTATTACGTTTTCAATTTATAGAGAAAAACGAGTGGCTAATTATAAGACTGTGTTATTCAGCACCACACCCATGTTACCACTTTTTATTTATCATTCTAACTTGAATGCAGTTATGACTAAAATATTATCAGTTTGATTGTAAATACTTATTTTGATGAGCGAAAGCAAGTTACAAGTTGGGAAGTGCAATTCGAGGTAAATGAAAGGAAAACGTTGTTTTTATTTTTGTGTTTAAAACGGTATTGCAGAGTGATCTTACAAAGCAATTTGAAAGGATGTTTGAAGAGGAAGTGAAAGAGAAAAATAAAGCGGTTGGCGGATCCGGTGATGATTCTGAACGAATAATATTCTTTGTGCAATAACGTATTTTAGCCGCTTGACTAAGTTCTCGAAGATTAAAGATTCATTGACAAATTAAAGTGAGAGCCCAATGTGAATTAAAAATACGAAGTATTTCGTAGTAAGCGATTTGTGAGCTGCAACTTCGTATTCTGTTTTATTATTATTATTCGTTGATACGTCCTCGCCGAAAACCTGATCTACGTACTTATTATTTCACGGGTGTTTACGAAACGTGGATATAATACAAAAGAAAATTTAAAAAAACAATGTGTTAAATATCGGTAGCAAGACTTCGTGTTAAATATTATGAGAAAGGTCCTTCTGCAAGCTTACATATTATTACCGCTACTACGAATAATAATGATACTAATACTATACATACTATTACTGTTAATATTATAATACGAATACTACTACGACTATTACTATTACTACTACTAACAACGATTATGCGTTAATTTTGATGCTGTATACAGATTTCAATCGTTATAATCATGTCTCAGGGAAATCTACGTGTAATCTTCATTACCTACGTGTTAATATCTAAGAGGAAAGTGCGCGGGCATCAATTATCGGTCATTCGATTGTGCATGGATGTGTAATATGTACCAATGTATAGTAGTTAGATCTCTTCCGATATGCCAGCTGATACTTATGCCTAACCACACACTTCTTATATTTCCTTTTCTTTTTTCGTTCAGTCGATAAATTGTTGAAAGCTGCACGGATTATTGTTAGCAATTGTATGTGTATATATCGATTATTTGAATCAACGCAAAGCGAACAAGCGTTTAGGTATGCGTTTTGCAATAAGCTCTACGATTTCGTGTAATAAAACGTGTACGTAATGTATGTATATCGTTGTCATAAGCGAAGAGAAAAAAAAAATTAATGTAAGTAGTTAAACGCATACTTATTAATTTCAAACCTGCTGCTGTTGTGTACGTAGATGCGTAATGGTGTTGCGTAGTTAAACGTAATTTGGTAAATAAATTTTAGGTACGTGGATGGCAATTAATCGCGTATGTAAATATTACGACAAAGTATAATTACTATTCTATTATTATTCGCTTTTTTAAATGTACTATATACATACATATAATAGATAACATTGATGTACATTTTTTCTTAAGCGTAACTTTCCTCCTTATATTTATAGATTCAAGAAACTTCTAAATGTGTTAACGCTACTGCTTTACGATGAAACAACAACAAAAAGAAAAAAGATATGATATATGGATATAAGAAATATATATATTTTATTTCATGAATTTAGTTCGAAATAATGTATTGGAGCGAGAAATACAAATTAGAGTTTCTCTGTGATTTGTAAAAATGGAATTAAAATACAATTATCATTTTCATTGTTTTGTCACTACTTAGATACCTTCTCCAATTAATTACGCACGTTGCGCAACTCTCGTGTATCAGAAACACGTGTGCGTGCGGGTGACGTTAATTTCATGGTACCTTGACTACCGATCATGCCACTGCAGTATCTACATGTCATTGCGAGCTGCTGTTGAGAATAATTGAAGTAGGTTGCAACAGGGACTGCAAAATTCTCGATGGAAAATAAAAATTCTTATATCTGTTAGTAAAAATCATAAATATCAATTTAAAGAGGTTCGAGCGCTGGAGTCTTTTTAATACTCCAGCGTAAATACCGACAGCAATCGACGCGCGGTCGGCGAGTGGCTTCTGCGGTCTACAGAATTAGAAGCAGCACTGTTTGCGGCCATAACTTGGATTGGTGACTGCTGAACCGCGCAGTGGTTTGCGCGTCAACTAGTAACCGTGAGGCCGTTTTTCTGAGTTTCTCATGTATTCTCATACTGTAAAAACTTGGTGAAAAGATAGCCGCCTGTAATGGCCCGGTTTTCCGTCGATTCGCTTCGCGCGCGTGCAAATGCGATACAGTTGTGCATTAAGAAGAATGCAATGGGGAATAAAGTCGAATCGATAGTAAAAGCCAACGTGATGATTCCAAAATGGGTAGAGAAAAAATCTACTATTTGAAACGTATTTTTTAATACATACTCACCCACGCGTTACATTATTTTTGGAGCACATTTCCTCAGTAGCGATCCCAGAAAACACAAACGATCTGTCATTGCTGTTACATTACAATTTCTTACTCAGCAATGCAACTATTACTTATCAATGGTGTTTCATAATAGTTCGATTGCTGAGTTAAAAAATGATGTATAAAAGAAATCTCTGTGATACTTTTGGTATCTGGGATGTATATTATGAATAAACGTTACCTTCCCGCAATAATAAAATTTTGCGAGATGTATGACTGCTAACAATAGCTAGTAAATCCATAATACGCCAATGTTATTATGTTGCATATTGAGCAAAAAATTGTATTAATATTTCATATTTCCTTGTTTAATATTAATACAAGATTTCAATGGAAAACAACATTTTATAGTCTTCAGACTTCATTACTCACCTATTTAAAAAACGCAAGCAATCAAGTTAATTAAAATAAGCCGTCTCATGCAGAGATTATTCATCCAAACCTGTAATACAAAAGGATCGTATTTTAAAACTTCCTCGGATCATAAACAAGGAAAATAAAATATAATGCACGTGTGCGTTAAATAAGTAACTTTCGACCTCGTATCTACGTCATAAGGAGTTTGTCGTTAGAATTCATTTCCACGACTTTCAGTGACATTCTTCGGCGTGGAATAAATAATTACGTGTTCATAATGTATTCAATTGTTAAACCAATAGTTTATTCTAACTGGGTGACGGACGATATAGTGAATAGTACAGCAGTGACATTAATTTATGCGCGTGACGAAAACAATATATAATTTAGTGCAGATAAGTTAGCTTGACTGTTAGCGCATCTTTCTCGGCGAGAATTTTAACATCTTCCAAAGCCTCTTTGACAGTGATGTTCTTTTCGGTTGCTGCGCGGTACAGAGCATCTCTTATAGCTTGACTCGACGCTGTCTTCAAAAGTGATATCGATCCCATCGACGTCCATAGATTCAGGATCAAAGCACTGAGCCCAGAATCGTAGGTTCCAAATTCACCGCTCTTACAATCCCAGTTGATAAGATAATGGTAGTTTGGCCAATAAGACTTTGACACTATGAAAACGCTGTTGTCATCCGGAGGAAATCTGCAACGAATGGTAAAAACATTCCATCAGTTACGATTTTCATCGTGGCGCCCTCTATCGTAAAATCTACTAACAATACATAGCTATTCACACAAATCTTCGCAGGAAGAAATGTCTGTCGTGGGGAATGAAAAACAAGACTTTCAGAGCTTTTAAACGTTAATTTTTTTTTTTTTTTTCTACTTATTTACAGATATTTCGATCGCCGATTTATTGAGGACTGCCAAAACATTCAAACCTTGTTTTTTTAAAAATCTTTCTACTTTTTTTTACAGATATTTGGATTAACGGGTATGCAGTCCCTGATTATCGATCACCACTGTGCCATGGCTCTTCGGCATTCGGAAGAAAAGCGTTATCAGTAAGCTGATAGTATCAGAAATAGCTATTAACTTGTCGCCCGGTTTCAGGCCCCAGATGAGCATGGCGCTGTTGACAAGCCAGGAAAGATGGAGCGTCAGAGCAAGACGAAGAAATCCGAGGATGAAGGCTGTGACGAAAAGAGATTCGCCCCAATATTCTGCCGGTGCGTTGATCGGTAATAGGAGACCGACGATTAGAAATAGGGGCCAGTAAAACCTACGGAAATAAATGGACAAACAATTATAGTCATGTTTCTTTACCGATCGAGGTTTTTTTAAAACGATATCTATTCTTACATCCGCTGGAACCAAACGTAACCATCCAGTTCGACGTCACGCATGTCGATAGACTGCGCGATAGTTTCGTGATCGGGATGTGGAGTCGCAAGATTGCTCACAACGTGACTATACATGAATCCTCTGTTGTGATTGTACGGGTCTTTGTCGGTTCCGTAGTATTCGTGATGAGTCCTGTGAGCCAGTACCCAATCATATATCGGACCCTGAAGAGATAATCAATTTGTAACGTAGTCAAGATCGGACACTGAAGAGATAATCAATTTGTAACGTAGTCAAAATCGGACACTGAAGAGATAATCAATTTGTAACGTAGTCAAGATTGAATACTTTGAATAAAATTTGAGGGGGAATAAATTAATAATTATAAAAAACTGTCATAGTAAAACATGGGTTTTTGAACAACTCCGAGAAAAAAATTGGTTTTCAACAAGAACTTATAATAAATTTTACGGAAAAATCAAGGAATGTAGCAAACGTTTTTAAAAATAAATTACGTTTGTATTTCTATTATTTCAAAATCTACGTGAATTTTGTTCTACTCGATATTGCTCTGTTCAAGATTTGACTATATTCGAAACCAGAAATAAAATATCTATATTTAACTTGCTAAATTCATTAATAAATTTCGAAGTAAGTTGAGGAAAATATTACCGGAAAGTTGACGCTCATTAGAATCAATAGTATTTTGGTAAAATTATTAATTATAATTTTTAATTTTTAATCAAATTTATATGAGGTAGTAAACGAATTCATAGAAGAGTCGCTAATGAAGTACCAATAAATGGAAAACAATGAAGCTGCCGAATTTCTTTACAAGCTGATATGAATGTCTTCATGATCTCGTAATTAGTTTTTCATTAAAAAAATACTCACCACACCAGCAATAGTGTGTGCAACCATCAAGAAGAATCTTATGTGACCCCTCGCTTCGTAGGTGCGATGGGCCCATAGTCGATGGGCCCCAAGTGTAATGCCCACGTTGGCGATAAGAACAACGAGAAGGGCTAAAAAAAAATTAACGTGCTTGAATTTCTATGTACAATTTTTTTTTTCTCGTGGAATCACTTTTTTCGCTCTTAATTATTTACCAAATAGTACGGTCATCCATTTGGCTTGAGTGAAGAGAACAAAAACGCCATAGAGTCCAAGCACGTGAAGATGAATGTACCACAATACCTTAAGCCAGTCAAGGTCCCTTTTCTGGGCTGACTGCTGAGTCCCTTCAGACATATTTTACTGTTGTCGAACAACAATTGCCTTACGTAGCAATTCTGACAATAATAAATAAAAAATTTAAACCAAAAGTTAGAATTTTTCAAATAATGTTGGATAAAAAAAAAAGTATTTTTCTTACCTGATTCGAGCCGGAAAGCGAGGCGTGCTGTTGGACGGTCTGTCAGAGACTACGGGCCTCGGAACTTCTTCGAAAACGTTTAGCTTAACCCCTCGTGACCCGAAACGGGAATTACATTATCCTCGGAATCGAAATAACAATTGTCATTTCCCTTTGCGAAGCCTAACGAAGAAGACCAGCCGCGGAATTTCTTGGTGGATACTTTTAACTAATAGCATCGATTATTATAAAGTAATATTATTAAGTAGTTAATACAGCGTCTAGGTTTAGGCTTAAGCCATGGGCAATATTTTGGTGAGGTGTGTAATGTTGGAAAATTTATCGTGAGTATGACCTTAAGTTTAACTTGGAACGTCGATTTTTTTTTCCGGCTATGAGCCGAATAAGTTTCAACTGCATATTTATTAACTTTGATTAATTATGTATACGCTTTATTTCGAAGATAATTAATGGGAGTAAAGGGGATAGCCGTGACATTAATGCAGTGTCAATACTGTTAGGTCGTAGTGTTCTAATAATGGAAACAATAATGAATGAACGTTGATATTAATATTAACGCGAACAATGTTAAGCGATCGGAACTCGCGTTATCAGCGCGAATTTTGAAAAATGGCACTATGTTGTGGCTGTCTTTTTTTTTCAGTGTAAGAATACCACTTATTGTAAAGCTTAATCAGTATTTTTAAAAATGCACTACACTTTTGACATTGATTCTTTGTAGGCGTAATGTAATTTATGAAACCAATCATTGGCCAGTGGTTAAACATTGATACAGAATCGATCGAACTACTTTAACACTTTTTTACTGTTGTGGTTATATTTCTTTTCAGTGTAAAGCTAATAGATCACTGACTTTCGATTTCTTGGGTTTCGTCCCTAATTTTTTATGTTATTGTTCTATTTCCAAGCAGCAATTTTTATTAGATTTTTTTTTTAACAATTTATATACTCATGGTTTATTATAACGACCATATTTAAGGTCATAATCTAAAAATGTTTCAAAATTCTCATAAATTCTGTATAAGATATTATTAATTTAGATACAAAGTAGGCCAAGAATTTTTGTAGATTTTTTTTTTATTGAAATAAAGACTAAAAATAAAAATTAAATAAAAAACGGTCTGGAAAAATGTCAAAGAAATTCTCTTGAGTCCTAACATATATAGAAATATTCAAATGACAGTCTGCAGTGAACGGATTCTTACGCATCTAACGTTTTTCAATTTTCGTTTGGAAAAAAATTCGTAAAAAATGGAAGTGCGGTCTGACTGATTTTATATCTAAGCTTAAAACTGTTGCACCAAAGGAAAGATTTAATTGACGCCAAGAAAAGTATGAATTGATTTTGTCCTTATCGATTTCAACGAAATGTTTTTTATATCAAATTATGATTAAATTATCATAAGTGAATAAATTGTTTTAAAATAATCTGATAAAAATTATGGTTTCCGCTTGAAGGCAGAAACCTAAGTAGCAATTTTTCGCGTTGTTACGGAAAAGTTATGTTACATATGTCCGCCAGAATGTTATCTGTAAGAAATCCTACGTCTGGAACTTAACTTTAGGTGATAGAGCCTACAGACAACATTCTTGCAAAAATATGTAACTCATTCAAATAACTTTTCCGTAACAAGACAAAAATTGTTACTTGGGACAGTAATATAAAAAATCGACGATGAAATCCAAGTCTGTGAGTAGACCCAAGTCGAAAAGGGTAGGGAATGCTCCTAATAATAATTTTTTAAATATCTACTCATAAACAATGAAGCAATTGAAAAAGAATTATATTTTTAAGCGAATGTCTTACTCACAAAGTTCGAGGAAAGTCGATATATTTTTTTCCGCATTGCACCACTTAACTATGCCAATTGCTCTGGGTCATTGCGTTCACCACACGGAGTAATTATATTGTTTGAAAAACAGTCGGCATCGGTATGATGAATAAAGCTATTCGAGAGAACTTTCCATTTCGCTCTTTACATTCTTTATAAATTAAGGTTTACACTTACATAATACATAAATGATTTTTTATAAGAATAATGTCAACACTATCAGTTACAGATAACAGCAAAATTGATTTTATTCGCGAATCTCTGTCAGTCGCTTGAAATTTATTATTTCGCGATACCGTGAACGATCGACTGCTCCGATTCAACTAGTGAAAGTCTGACGGCTTTTTATCCATGGTCAGTTATCGATCTACTTCCGGTTTTAACATCCAATGCATTTTTCAATGCATAATCGATGCGCCGACGCCCATTGACAATTTTTGTAATCTCGAGACACGAATAAATTACATTCCGCATATCTTATCGCTTCACATACACCATTGGAAATATTTGTAAAATACAAAAGTCATTGCAGAAAATGTACTACTCGAAGACCGACATTGCAGCTATCAATGTTGTCACGTATTTAATCAACAAGGAAAAATAGTTAATTTAAGTATTTAGAGTGAGAGAGAAATTATTTTCCGCTTTTCATATTGTTTCATTAATGCCGACACTTCAATTTGTCTGCAAAGTAATTTTGCGTTAATTATTATATGTATTTAATTTTTTAGTAAATTATTGTAATTTCTGTATTGTTTTTTCTACTGTTAAATGAACATTTTGTAGACTGTTGATACATCGCAAATTTCAGCTTTATTTATTTCTAATATTTAAAAAATGTACATATTTTTCCAATGGTATACATGACTTGATGAACTTTTACAAGTATATATATATCGAAAAGTATATCCGCGACGGGGAAAATTAATGCCGTAAGCGATTATTAATTACATTCATTATATCCCTCGCACATGTGTACATCTGCAGTATATATTGATATATTTATTCTTATTTCGTATTAAATTATTCTCTTTCGTCTCATCGTCGCACTGGCACATTCGTCCCTATTTACAAAAAAGGCTAAATCAGGAGATAGCGTGGCGGATGGGGTTCAAAATAGCGAATGACGAAAACAACGAATGGCTAAAATAGCGAATTCAAAATTAATTAATATATCCGAATCTAGAATGGCCATCATTATGAAATTCGCTAATTCAGCCATTCACTATTTTGATCATTAACATTTCGTCTTTCATCTTATTAAGATGAAAATAAACTGGCAAATGGTTGAAATGGCATATTCCATATTAATGACCATTTTAGATTCGAACTATCATTATTTAAAAAATTTCTATTACAGCCATTCGCTATTTTGATCTTCACCTAGTAGAGCGACAAGGCACCGCGCGTTTTCTCGCTTGGAACGCACATAGTAAATCGATAATGCATGGAATAAAACTACGGCGTACAAAGTTTCCGAGGATTTTTTTTTGTTTTTTTTCTTTGAAGCTTACGCGACAATTGCTTCGACTAAGGCTGACGGTGTTTCGCGGCGATAAAGTGGGACGGATCCTGCAATCACCCTCACACATATAGGCGCATCCACACATGATTATAGAATTGCATCAGACGTACATAGACGCGTGCCCGCATGCATTATATATTTTAACATAGCTGCTCTGCGCTCGGTTGCACAGGAATTGGACCGGCGACTGGCGACGCATAATAAAAAGTTCGTTACAAAGTATTTCTGAAGAGGCATTTACATAAGTGTTAAGGGGGTATTCACGTTGAAAATGGCATAATACCTTCTCCGTTTTCAAAATACAAAGTGGTAGGGATTAATAAATGAAACACTAACTAACTTATCAGGCCAGGTTGCAATGACTATTAATTAAGCTTTATTAAAAAAAATAATCGCTTGTATCATAAACATAGCGGTGTGTGTGGAGTGCTGAAGTGGAACCCGCGGCACGAAACAATAAAAAGGATGATGATTACGATGCCTCTGTAATCAGTCACGTGATCGATCCCGCATTTATACAGTACTTTTACAGCGTTATCTAAGCTTTCGTAGAACCGATTTTCGATAAATTGACATTTCTCCGGAATATGAATTTTTTACTTCATTGACATACGTTTATGACGTTCCTATAAATTTCTTATCATTCGGTAAAGAAATAGAAAAATAGATTGAAGAACGTTCTGTGAAAGCTTAGATAATTATGATATGAAAGTACTGGTAAGTTGAAATCGATCGGATGAGTTATAGCTTCATAGGCTTTACTTTAGCATTCTACAGACACTGCCTTTATTATAATACATGCGATTTTTTTGTTTAATAAAGCTCAACTAATAGACATTGCAATCTGGTGTGGAAATTTGTTTTTTTTTATATTTATTTATTCATCCCTGCAGCATTCTATTTTAAAGAAGGGGATGCATTCTCCTATTTTCAACTTGGATACTCTCTTAAGGAAGATCGGTGGCGACTGTCGAAGCCAAATCGTATTTTCGTAATCGATCCTCTGAAGTTTAATGCATTAAACAATATTAGTGAAACGTGATTTGTATCGAAGTATGTGTATACAGTACAAAATTAATAGTGATGGATTCAATTAATTATCTACTTATTAATCGGTCAATCTTCATGAAATCCACTAAAAAGTTCGGTTTTTTCCAAATATAATTCCTTACCAATTGTAATTAGAGATAACTCATTATTAAAAAAACAAAAGTATTCAACGAATGACTGCCCAGTCGTTTTTTAATTATAGCGTTTTGTTTAAAAAAAAAAATTGTTAAATAAATAACGGGGTATAATTATGAAAGGACCAACACGATAAAATGTTTTTGCAGTCAATCCGTAGAGTGTTTTTTAAGACAGAGAATTAGATGTCACTCAATGGAATCGGCAATGAATTGCAGATTATAGTTGGAAAAAAACTGAATGAAAATATATTCCAAGAAACGTTAAGCTTTATGCAATTTTATAACTATTAATCTTTATCTGTGTTCAGTATAGACGCTTTAATATAAATCGGCCTCTACAATTGTTGTTTAATGCATAACATAAATAAAAAAATGGATTACGTAAATTTAACGCTGATCCGAATTTGAGAGTCATCATCGATCATTCTTACATTGTAATTTTTCGGTTTAAGAAGGTATCGACGGTACAGTTTGGTAAACCACGTGCTAAGATCAAAACAATTGGCTGCATACACATTTAAAAATGTATAGTAAAGAAAAATACACTTTCGAATATGTATACAATTCTACTAATAGGCGACAAAAAAAAATATAGGAATAAAAGGGATAGTAATGAATTTACAACAACGAAAAATATTCCGTTTTCCCTAACAATGGGATTGTGCGTAATTTTGTTTAAGGCAGATTCGTAATTTTGGTTCTGTTTTGAAAATAAGTAGCTCATTTAATTTGTTGAAAACGTTCTGTGAATTCAACATTAAAAATTTCACCTCCCAGTTGGAAGAAATTTTTTATCTGTTTCGTATTTTTTTTAAAATTAAGAAGCCGCTGTCATTTGTAAACGATGTTCACAGGTAAATCTATGCTTTACTTATTAAGGAACAAGTTGATCTATGAGTTATAAACCTCGAACTGAAGTTACAAATTTGACTTCCATAAAACTGCACCATAAGAAGTCCCATCGCATAAATCGATTTTTGAAACATTTCTAACTGTGTCGTCGATACCGGCTTAAAAGAGCTTGATTTCACGACTTATCAAAACTAAAAACCTACGTCATCAATGACTGAAAAAAGTACATGAAAAAAAGTTTGAAGAATTATTTTTAGTTTTATATGTACTCATTATTAACATAGCGCACCATTGAATGTTCCTATTTGATTTTAATCCGCTATCATAAAAATCTACTATTATTTATTATAAGACACGTGTAAAAAATTTAAAAAAATTATACAAATTATTTTTCACTTCTAATAATTTGTCGTTAATTCATTGTATTACTCGCTTTTTATCACGGGAATAAGGCATAAAAATATCCTCACGTTGTAAGATATTGGAGCAATGAATCAAGATCAAGTTATTAAAGTTGACGATTTATTTTATAATTTTTAGTGCATCAAAAATATATATGAGGTTTTAAGTTTTAGTTTGAATTAAGTGCGCTTGATCTGTCTCAATTTATCGGGCAATGGAAGGACTTCGAATGCTCTCTCAATAATTGGCGTCATGAGCGTATTTCGGAAATCCTCAGAAAAATGGCGAAATTAAAATATAAAATAAAGCACGGGATTCTTAAACAACTTTCGTTTAGTAGTACAGTCCATCAAAGCTGCGGGGACTTAATTCGCATAGCACGAGAAACACTTTAACTCAAGCGATTTGACACAACAAATATACAGTGCGAGAGAAATTTGCATTACCGTTTGCGAAAACGTCACAACGTGTGTCTCTTTTCCTGTTTCCAAGCGCCATATAATCCTATCTACCTTTCACCCGTATGCTTATCACATCGCTTTCACAATGAATGCGAGTCACGTTGAACAATCGAATTTTAGTGATCGTTTATAGCAACTGCAATAAAATTAACGAAGACGACGACAAAGTGATAATGACCGAAAAATTAAGTACGTCAATTTTTGCGATCTTTCTCAAATACTAGAAGAATAGGATTATCGAGTTGTTTCGTCGATTTATTAAAGCCCATCTCAGAGGCTTTTATTGTCCAACATCTGGTCCAGCTCCTGACGATCCTCTTCCGGAATATCAACGTCCCCGTAGCCCCACACATGGCTACCGTCGCCTGAACGATTTGCTCGGCGTCGCACCATTTCCGGTGACACGTATTTTCGATCGTACGCCCATCCGAGCCTCGCAAAACCATCGATAAACCCGGTTGTTATGTTGAAAGAGTAATCGCCGAGTTCACCGGTTTTATAATCCCAAGGAAACACGTGGTGATAGTTGTGCCAACCCTCGCCCAATGCGGCTATTGAAACCATTACGTTTTCCACGGGAGAAATATGCCTGCGAAGTAGATTTAAAAAATTTGTTATAGTTTATCAAAGTTACCAAAGCACATGCGACTCAACTACTAAATGGGACTACATCTACTTGAATTCC
Organism: Tromatobia lineatoria; assembly: GCA_949699805.1. Classification (NCBI taxonomy): domain Eukaryota; kingdom Metazoa; phylum Arthropoda; class Insecta; order Hymenoptera; family Ichneumonidae; genus Tromatobia; species Tromatobia lineatoria. Next base: position 22,424,552 of record OX453036.1, read on the forward strand.
CGAAAGAAGGTCGGAGTTTTTATTTTTTTAAAGATATTCCAAAAGAAAGAGTGAAATAATTCAATGGTGAATTATCTTTCAAGCTTTTTGCAGTGAACAGTCTCCAGCTGAAATGTATCCCATAAAATAAAAATTAAAAAAAAAACAAAGTGGGCTATTGAAATCAATAAAAACCACTAGTCGACGACGACTGCGGATGTTTAAAAATGATTTTTTCCACAAAACGACGACGAATTACAACGCAAACATGAAATATCTCTTTGAAAATGTAGTCATTTTTAGGTATTTGTTCAAAAGTAACGATCGATTTTTAAAACATCAGGTCGTCAGCGACCTGTAAATGTTTCTCAGCGGATCTTGTGGAAAGCTCGATCGATAGATGTAGTCTTTTATGACGATGGAATTGACTTTCTTACATTGTCTCGTCTTATCTCTCAATTACCAGCGAGTTATCGTACTTCATTGACACCGAACTCTCAAGAACGTTAAGTTTAAAAAAAATGAAACGATTAAAGAGTCTGGAAGACATATATACTTACTTATCATAAGGTTTTTGACCCCACATGTGAGCTACGCTGTTAACGAAAAAGGCAATATTGAGGGTGACGCAGAAGCGGAAGTTGAAGTTGACCCAAAACGAGTTCCACAGAGTTTCGTCCCAAAAATACCAGGGCACCGTTACTGGTAGCCCGATGGCCAAAAGTGCGAAGAGAGGTACGTAGTATCTATATTAAAGGAAAATATATTATTATACAAGAACAAATATTTTTGCATATTCCCTTGAATTAGTAGATTCAATCATTTGTATCACTCACTTCTTCTGCCACATGACGATTGGATCAGCTTCAAGGTCACTCATGTCGACCGCCTCTCTTTTGGCAACGACTTCCGGATGGGGTGTCGTGAAGAGCCAGCCAACATGGGCGAAGAAGAAGCCTCTCTTCGCATTGTGAGGGTCGGCTTCCGTCTCGCTGTACTTGTGATGAACTCTGTGATCCAGTGCCCACGCATATACGTGTCTCTGTTATGAAAACGCTATAATTATACATTTGAATCGCTTGGAATGGATTGTGCAATGTAGAATGCGATAATATCGGTAAGAGTGTTGGTAAGAGTGTTGGTAAGAGTGTTGGTAAGAGTGTTGGTAAGAGTGTTGGTAAGAGTGTTGGTAAGAGTGTTGGTAAGAGTGTTGGTAAGAGTGTTGGTAAGAGTGTTGGTAAGAGTGTTGGTAAGAGTGTTGGTAAGAGTGTTGGTAAGAGTGTTGGTAAGAGTGTTGGTAAGAGTGTTGGTAAGAGTGTTGGTAAGAGTGTTGGTAAGAGTGTTGGTAAGAGTGTTGGTAAGAGTGTTGGTAAGAGTGTTGGTAAGAGTGTTGGTAAGAGTGTTGGTAAGAGTGTTGGTAAGAGTGTTGGTAAGAGTGTCGGTAAGAGTGTCGGTCAGAGTGTTGGTAAGAGTGTTGGTAAGAGTGATGGTAAGAGTGTTGGTAAGAGTGTTGGTAAGAGTGTTGGTAAGAGTGTTGGTAAGAGTGTTGGTAAGAGTGTTAGTAAGAGTGTTGGCAAGAGTGTTGGTAAGAGTGTTGGTGAGAGTGTTGGTAAGAGTGTTAGTAAAAGTTCCCGCAGAAGCGTCGGTAAGAGTGTTGGTAAAAGTTTCCGCAGAAGTGTCGGTAAATGTGTCAGTAAGAACAAGTCGGTAAAAGTGTCTTTAAAAATGACCGTAAAAGTATCGGCAAATGTGCCGGTAAAAGTGTTGGCCATTGACATTGGCAAAAGTCATGACAAAAGTGTTGATAGAACACAGTTAATACAGTCCCAGAAAGAGTCTGTCAAACATTCGAAAAGTATTTTAAAAGAAATGAAGAGAACAAATTTTATGCGTTACACTTTCCAAAGACTCAGCGGCTCTTTCTTAGATCTCCTAGATTTATTCTAAGATAACCCATGTTTCTTCCGAGATCTCACAGACTATTTTTAAGATCTGACAGACATTGTCCGAGATCTAACAAATTCTATTCGAGACTCTGGCCAACACTCTTCCCGAAATTATTTAACTCGGCAATTGAGAATATATTGTTATACCTGGCCTGTCACTGTAAACAGCAGTACCAGAAGAAGACGCAGAGGCCATTTCGCCTTGTAAGCTCTGTGGGACCACAATCTATGAGCACCAGCGGTGATTCCAAAGCCACTCGTGTAAATTGTCAGAAACGCTGAAACAAAGATAATAATTTAGATACTTTTTCTACAGTTTTAAATGTAATTTAATAAAAGTATCATTCAAGCCTTTATTCTTACAAATTAACTTAACAAAATATCTATTGTAACCCTATTTCAGAAGGTCATGAGGCCTACAACGCTCAATACAATAGAATGGAACAAATGTAATAGATTCAGAACATTAACGTAAATCACGAACGTTATCATCAACGGTAAAAGAAGTCAGATCATTGTGGCGAACGGGACAGAAACGGTTTTATCGACCCTGCATCGATAAGAGAGTACTGTCGAAAGAACAAAAGTCTTTATCTGGCCACGAGGTGGCTATTTGATTGGTTTGTTCGAAGTGTATTCGTTCAATTGAATTCGATAGCCTTGAAACAAATGCGCTTGATAAATGAAATGAACTACTGTCACAATAAAACATGCATTTACTTTTTTTTCTGTACGCGATGAGCCTGTAAATTCAAGAAAATTTATGTTGTAACTATGGAATTACTTCTGGACGGATTCTGCTTATTTATTTTAAATAAATAAATGTATACCATCGCTCAAACATAATATCGAATCGTATCGCCAAAGAAATCCATAGATGTTTCATTAAGGAAAGGAGAGAAGATTTTTTTATAAAAATTTATTGGAAAATGCCTAATAAATCAAGATAATGAAGCAACGGATAGGCTATATTTTCCGATTTTCTTTTTTTTCTATATACGCTATTTTTAAACGACGGAATAGTAAAAAAATATTCAACTATGTTCCTTCTGCAAATATTCGTACACTTGCGTTTGAATGGGACAGTATTTTTTAATAATTAATTTTATTTTAATAATTTATAAATATCAGGCTCCACAAAAAAAAGTTGGGAGAACCATATCCGCCATATGCTGTACAGTAGATTAGTTGCAGCAACTAACGGAATCTGTGAACTGATCAATTCGTGAGTGGTTATGGATAAACAGTACGTAGGACCAACGAGTTGGTTCCTGTAACCAATCGTAGGGTTGTTCTTACTGACGACCTTTAGATAGTGCAACCAACCAGCGGTTTGCATGACTAACGGTTAGCTTCGACAGCCAATGACTAGTTTCTATACCCAATGAGTAGTTGTAATAACCCACTGAGTATTTGTCATAACTCACTGAGTAATTGTCATAACCCACTGAGTAGTTGTCGCAACCCACTGAGTAGTTGTCATAACCCACTGAGTAAATGTCATAACCCACTGAGTAGTTGTCATAACCCACTAAGTAGTTGTCATAACCCACTGAGTAGTTGTCATAACCCACTAAGTAGTTGTCATAACCCACTGAGTAGTTTTTATAACCCACTGAGTAGTTGTCATAACTTACTGAGTAGTTGTCATAACCCACTGAGTTGAAGCTATATCAACTTCCCCAAGTGGTTTTCAGAACCCATTTATTGGTTTTTCCAACTACTTTTCTTCTCAGTCTACTCGAGTTAATTACATATATGTTTCAAATAAATCATTTATCGTATGCAATTGCTTTTTCTCATAACCACGGTAGTACCGCCTTCTTTTCTATTGTTTGGTTGGAGTTCGGAAAACCAAACGTACCGATATTCTTAATAAATGCAACTGTTATTACACGATCATTCAATCGTTCTGTGAGGATCGATTGGCCGTGCGCACGCACGAGACGCTCTCGTGTACGCAATCAAATTTTAATGAAACGCTATGATTAATAGCAATTGGAATGGACGGAGGGTCAAGGTTTTAACCGCGTAGACTTCGTTTCTATGAGAACCCCGATCGTAATACCGCCCTTTGACTCCGAAGGCCGAGATATGGAACGTTTGATAAGAAAACTCGCGGACTCATCGTCCCGACGCCTTCGTGACCTATGTTTTATTATTCCCCGAAGTATTCGTGGGTATTCGGGGTGTCTAAGCCTTGCTATTGCGCGGGGGTTGATATTTATTCGTTTCGTGGCGCCTGACGTCTCGGCGCCCTACGGTCATTGTGTCGCAATTCTTTACCAACAAAGAGAATGTGAAATAGTGAAGCTGTTGGAGGCTTGACGATTTTTCTGCCTTGTCGCTTAGACTTTCGGGATGACATCGAAGAAACTTTCATTTTCTTCGCTATAATTGTAGCATTAACATTGTTGCTCAACTTTATTTTGATTTGAAAAAAACTTTTTGATTTTTTTCGTCAGTATGAAATTCAGATCTTTTTTTTTTATTAGGTGGTTATGTCAAAATACTGCCGAAATACATTATAGGTAATTTTGTTTAGATTTTTACTTGTTCATAGAGGACGCTTTGGTTTCGAGAAATTTTTTTTTTTCAAGATTTTCATGTCAGAATACACAGAATACTCAGAAGCACGACAACGTTGAGAATAGTGGTTTAAAAAAATGTATGTATGTGTATGTGAGCGTGTGTATGTGTTTATGTGGCTGTCATGTGAAATTCAAACTTGAATACCTAACTAACTTATCAAAACTAAGCTTTATCAATTGAGCTGAAATTTTGCTGATACGTAGGACAGGTTCTTTATTTGTGATTATCGATCTTCGGAAACATTCGAACATGAGGATATTTTGTTTTGAATTTTTAATTTCTAGAAAAATGTCTAATTTTTTTAGCTCCCGCAAATTAGTTGCTACCGAGTTGAATATTTTTTAAATAAATAAAGCCATGCTAAAGGGAGATCCGTATTGAATTTGGGATAAATTGATAAATTGGTTTGATTTTTATAGGATTTCGGATTTGTTGAAAAATATACGTTTTGCGCTGACTCACGTAAAACATGACGGGATCAATTGAAATTTTCTAATGACTAATAATAGTAGTCAATGCTCCTATCAAAAGTAATGATCTGGAAAGAGTTTCAGATTTTATGGCTTTTTGATAGTTTCATAATTTGTATGAGTGACTTCAAGCTTTTGAGATTTGGTCACTAGAAAAAAAACAGTGTATTTTTTTATGTTGGATTAAAAATCGGAAAAAATTACATAGAGTGCCTTTCAGTGAAACTTTGATATATTCAATGGATCCAAGATGGTGGATAAATAGTGGCTGAATTGACAGAAAATGCCTCGTACATTTAAACTTGTTGACATACGTTACAAAATAATAGAGTTACGAAAAATAGTGGCTTAACATGCGAGTTTGATTCGTATAGGGACCGCCAGACGGTGTAGGAGGGCACGAATTATTCACTGGACTCCACAATTGTGACTAATGACCGAAATTCTAAGTTTTTGGTGACTGTTGTCGTTAGAGCAATTTCATGAATATTTTATGCGATTTAGTGAACGATAATGAAGCAAATTCATCACATTTGTATCGTTGGCATAAATTCACGTGAATAATCTATTGATCCATAAATACGTAATTCTAAATTACCCTGCATTGAAATAATAATAATAATATGTATAATATGTATGTACAGTCATATGTGTAAAAATCTTAATACATCATATATACATATTCACATATGCCATTTACATTTTTTAATTACAATTACATTTTGCAGCCAAAGGTTGTAACTTTGAATTTATTTATATTTTACTATAGCAGAATAAAAAGGAAAATTCTTAAAAAATCGATAAAAATTATGTTTATTAAACTATTATGTATTTTGATATACTAGAACTAAGCAAAGTGTATTTATCGTGTTGCAAGTTTGCTTTTTGAAGGTATTCGAAGAGAGTGAAGACGGAAAAGCTGCTCGCCCACTCTCGAGTCCGATGGATCTCGTGAAATTCAGCTTGCGACACGTGTGTCACGGTTATTAATACTTTCGCAAGCAATATTAGAAGCTCTATTCGCGTCGCCGTGTCGCTTCGTCGACAGATTCGCAAATTTCATCCACTGGACTGTTGCTAACATGATTTGTCACGTAGAACATCAACAGGCGCAAAATCGGACCACTTTTCTCTTATCTAGCTGAGGTGATCATAAAACGAAGAGCGTTGTTCGAGGGGAAGGAGGTAGACATATATAACGACATAAAATCGTGCGGTATTAGTGCAAATTCGCAATTTCTACTATGAAAAACGAACTCATGACCTCCCTCAGACTCTTATCTTATCAGCTTGAGCATATGACTATGCGAACCGTCACGCTAGACGCGATTCACACGTGTCTATATACATATAGGTTCGCACAACTGGAGCTCATACCGTTCGACTCATGGGTTATTCCATGCCACGTGGGCTACTCTAGTTTTTCTATTACTCATGAATCACTGAATCGAAATAGACGTATCATACAAGATTGTATTATATAATATGTATATACATCAAGTGCCTACAATACCTACAATTTTTTTCAGATTTTTCTTACATCTTTGTCTCAGTTTGTAAATATGATAGTGAAATTTTTGCGAAAGTCGCAAATTTAAAAAAATATTCTCTGCCTTCTTTCATCCGGGAACCCATGAAAATTATTTCGCAAAGCTAGGAATACATTTTCACTGAAAAGTAGATGTGAAGATTAAAATTTTTTGTCTACAAAACTTTTCTGTGTAATGTTGAATTTTAATTTTGCAGAGACACGATTTTTTAGATTATTTAATTTAAAAAATAATTATTATTTTTATTATTTAAATAATAAATGATTTTTTAAAAATGTACAAGGGTAAAAAATTGTAAACGTATTGTCAATAAAATTCTTTTACTACTACTGCAAAATGAAGGGCATTAGATGTTTGGAGAAATCTCTAGATATTCAGCTACTTAGAACTATATTTTTCCAAAAATTTTACAATTAATTGGAGTGGCCCACTTAGCATCGAATGACCCATATATTTGAGCATTAAATGTCTTAATCAACAAATTTATTAATAATTACTTGTACAATATTTTTTACAGTATCAATAGCTTCGCTTTAGTGGAGTTAAAATTTAATTAAAAAATTCTCTGATTGACTGTTTTGGAGATTGATAATGCATATCTTTACTGAGTAATTTTTATCTTGAGGCTTAGCGATATGCAAGAGCTTAGATGCTTATATTGGACGCCCTCGACCAACTCAGCCATTGTTATCTTTTATCGTCTTGGATCAGTTCCATAAATGGCGATATAATAGGAGTACTTAAAGGAGGAGAATTTTTTAAAAGACTTTTTGGTCGAAATGACTTTTTTTTAAACGTCGTATATCATTAAAGAATGAGGTCAGGTCAAAAATAAATAAAATTAAAAATTTCGGAACAAGAGCAACAAAAAAAACAAAATCATACTCGTATTATAATAAATATTGTAATGTCTGAGGAGGATTAAGCTCAGGTTTTATAATGCGGCTTCATAATGCTTAATATTGCTTTCGTATTCGTTGTTTGTGTGTCGTCTGTCAGGTTTTCTAAAAAGACTGACTGTTTTTTTTTTCTAAAATTTGTGTTCTTTATACACTCGAAAATATACCATAAATCACATCGAATAGTTCATGAAAAACGATAATTTTTCGTCTTTGCGTTTTCTTCTAACCATACAAATTTTTATATTGTTCTTCGCAAAAATATAGATTTGCTTAGAACTGATGTGAGAACTAATGAGTAGAATAATTTTAAATTCGCAATTTTCGCACCGTATATTTATAGAAAATATTTTTATTAATTTTAAATAACCAAAGAAAAATCGGAAAATTTTTCAGAAAGTCCGAAATGAATAGAAAGAAATTTTATTTCACTCTGGCTTACAAATTTTAACATCTAATTCGAGATTAGTGAGAATTTTGTCATTATGAAAAATTGTAACTAATTCGAATTCGAAAACAAAAATTGGAGATAAATATAATAGGGATTTTTAAGCGTCTTGTATTTACTCATAGTATATCTATGTTTATTTGCAATATTTATTTCGTGTACTTACCCCAAAGCGATGTGAGTAATTTGGCATGAGTAAAAACAAGCGTGAAACCGTATAAGCATCCAGCGTGAATGAAAATCTGAACAAGCAGATCGGGCCATTTGATTCTTGGGATGTATTCGACTTTTTTTGGAGCCTCTTCAGATGTGGCGACGTTTTCATTTTTCGAAATTCCATTTCGCTTGGTTACTTCGGAATCCAGTGGCTCTCCAATCACCGAAGATCTCAGTGCATCGACATCCATATCGCTGACGCACATCGGCGGAATTCTCTCTTTATCCGGAGACATGTCTCAGTCCCGTGATATTTTTCCAAATCAAATATATCTCGGCTTATTTTTTTTTCTGATTCGTACAACAAGCCGAAAATATCGATCGAAATTCAATCAATTTATCCAAACACAAAGTGCCTGAAACATAAATTACAAAAATTGGATTATCAATCACGCATATTTATAAAATAATTATAATTATTTTATACACACTAAGAAAAAACCAAATGATCTATTCTGAAGACGTGAATTTCATTTTAAAAAAAATAACTTATCCTAAAATTCAATTAATAGTTTCGTTATAAATTATCGTAGAAATTGTTACTGTAAAAATTTTGTAGATCATCCAGAAATTGGTTTTATATACATTCTTATGTACATTCAAATTTTTAATGTAATTGATATGTTAAAGAACTTATCAAATCTTAGGTTTAATAATTGATGACCTGGAAATGAATTCGCAATGTCTGTCAAAGTCTATAGAAGATTAAGCAACTCATCAGTTTAGCGCAAAATGGCTATTTTAATGTCACTATAAATTCCACAGTACTGTCATGGCTCTTAGTACGTTTAGCGGTGACGATCACACAGCAATCAGTATCGATTGATTCTCTTTTTTTCTTATGGAGATTATGGGACCTGATACCTCGGCACATTCATGTTTGAAATAACACCGGAGTGCATCGATTGGTTCATCAAATGGTCAATTTGAAACGCGACTCGTTAGCTTCCAATTCGAGATGCTTCGAACGACGCGAAAATACCAGTGGACTATATATACGTGTGTAATTCTTCGATCATTATTTCGATGTGACATAACGCGAGAAATAGTCCAGACAGGGAGTGGCAAACGTCATGGCGTCACGTCCTGTCCGATGCGATAATACTTGGTACATCGTGTTCCCAATTGCGATAATTACACGTTAAAAGTATGGACCCCCATTAATTTGTAAAAGAGGTCGAAATGTCAAGTGCCAAGTATACACTGCTGCGTTAATTAAAGGGTAGACATGGGTACGTGTAATTATTTATTTCTCTGATATGAATGGCTTTATTCGAATCTCGCATTTTGATTTGCTAGGAGCTTATGGATTATTATGGGTGGAGGGGGGTGAAAATAATCAGATAAGAAATTGGTCTCACTTAGATATTGTATTTATTAAGTTCCTTGTGTTATTTCAAAAATTATGATTTGCTATCCCCTTAAAAGAATTGTTTTGTAGACTGCGAAATCATCTGACTCTTCGGGATGACTATGTTCAATGTAATATTTTTTATTCCTTCATTCTGTCGAAATTGTCACTGAAACTCACTTTTACAGCGGGACTGTATGTATCATACATCCTTAATACTCCTATCCATCTCGCCCATTTTCTATGTATACAGATATTTGAAAATAATAAAATCAGTTATCTAAAAAATGAGAGTTAAAAAACTGTGTATTTAGGTAAATAATTTCACGATGAATTTTGTGTCAATGTTATATCCTTAAAGCATATGCCTTATTAACAGTGAGACATGGTTAAATCTTCTTATAGATTTAACCATGATATACCAAAATAGTATATTACGATACGAGTGCGATAAAAGTTTTTCTGACGAGGGTGAGTTTGCATCAAACGAGTTGAGGAAAAGTTTCTCGCACAAGTTTCGTATACAACTTTATTTCACTAATGAGAGAAGTGCGATTTCTCGCACGGAGTTGCACAATAGTACGTTACGATACTAGTGCGATGAAATTTTTTCGTGACGAGTGTGAGTTTTCAGCACGAGCTGAAGGCGAGTGTTGTAATCACACGAGATCAGAAATAGTTTCTCGCACGAGTATCGTATACAATTTTAAGCCACTAGTGCGAGAAGTGCTTGTTTCACACTTCGCTTCGCTTGCGTGCGTGAAGTAGGCACTTTACGCACACTGTGGCATAAAATACTGTGTGCAATACGGTCCAAAACTGGCGTTTGCCTCTCGTGATTTTACAAAAAAACTGTAATGTGAAGTTATTACAAGAAACGCCAACGGTTATTAAAAAAAACTGTGACTGTTATCACAAGAAAATACGGTAAACGAATACATCGAATGTTATATCTCATTCGGTTAAGAGTATTTGTGAAGAAAAAACATATACTTTTTTCCAGAGCTTGAGGCCTTCTTGAAGTGATATTAACGCACGAGATTCGAGAGCTCAATACTTTCATTTCCGACCACTCTCCGCATACATTGGCTCAGAAGAGTAAACAAGGGTTGGGACACGGTCGTTGAGCCGGTTGAGACGGATAACTCGGTCAAAAGAGTGGAGGTAGGGGTCAGTCGCGACCATCACTTTTCCAGTGGCGCTACCAACGTCGGAGTGCAACAGCAGGAGCTGGAATACCGTCGGAGCAACGTAATAATGCGACGAACGTCGCGACGTACTGCCTATAAACACTCCTTTCTATCCTTCAATCCACTCCTCTCTTCCTCTCGTTGTATGGATTTCCAAGTGAAGCGAACAAGCCCCATGGCGCCTCGATTCTCGCGTTAATGCATTACAAAGGGCGGGTTCCAATACACGACCTCCTCCCGTTGCTGCTTGCCGCTCTTACACATCCATTTGCCTGGCTATAATCTATTTAGCATCGGTTCATGCAATGACGGTGATACTTCCGCATTTCCTAGACTTAATACATCCCTTGCATCGTTTACAACAAGGAAATCAGCATTCGATTGGGAATTAAGGGAAGCACTCCTGTTACGTCTCCGTCTAATTTTCTAGGCAGAACTGTAAATAATTGAATATTTTATTATATATTATTGGGAATTAAGGGGAGCACTCCTGTTACGTCTCCGTCTACTTTTCTAGGCAGAACTGTACATAATTGAATATTTTATTATATATCATTGGGGTCGTTGCTTGATTAAGGGACTGAAATTCCAGATTTTTAATTATTGCACGAAAAGAGATATTTATTGAACAGTATGAAAAGTAACTATGACCGTGAAAATATACATATATTCGTTGCAGTCCAAAAATATCATGAAAACTGACTCGGTTTTGTATTGGGCGTAATGTGAGTTATTTTTGGACGACCTTGAACCTCCAACCGTTGTAAGCGTTCTAGACGAAAGTCTAGCTGTCAGCGATCAAATTCAAAACATAACAAGCTACAAAGTAGAGGCGTGGGAATTGCTTCCTTATTTTTTACAAGTATGACGAAGCCACCTTTATGAGGAAGCATGTTTATTTATTTTGGCTTCCTCATAGACGAAGCTTTATCAAATATGTTAAATAATGGGAAGTGTCGTAAGAATTTACCAACTTGGGCTATTCGATCGAATTTGTACCTTGGTAATTTCGTATGTGAACCGAATTAAAAGTGAATATAAACAAAAGTGAAAAAACAAGTTTGTAGAATTTAAAGTACAATGATATTCATTGGTGCATATCTCACGTGTCTGCGTGATGACGTGATACGGAGAAATTTTTGTTATTACGTTACCCTTATGTACAGAATGGTTAATTTTTTCCTAATGTGGACACTTCTATATTCAACCAAGGTCAAGTATTATCAAATAATTCTCGTGTAAGATATATAACGTTCCGCTATGTATAACTATTGGAAGTTAAGTCTTAATTATTATTTTAAAAAAAGAAGAAAAAAAACGAGTACAAAAAGAAAAATCTCCAAAAAATAAGGTTCGGGAGTTTCTAAAAGCAAAAAATCTAGTCATGCTGTAAGGTTACATCATACGCACAAGCGAGAATTTTTTTGGCAATTTCCGGCCCACCTTTTTATTTTTCAGTAGTAGCTATTCTTGATATATTTCGTGGTAACTTGTAGATTTAACTATTTTATGCGTCAATTAATTATTTTCACCGACTCCGATTTATGTACCGGAAAAGATAACGTATCACGAACATTTCCGTTTACGATTTTCTACTTCTCCATTAGACGATTAACATTATCGTTCGTAAAAGTTTTGAAATGACATTGGAAGTAGAGTTTGTTAGTAAACAAGATCGTATTAATCGGCGATGATAATATCAATTTCATAATAGCTTGTTTATGGCTGAATAGCTCGGTAGGTTATGCGTCAACTCCGAGTTCTGCAAAGTGCTGCAATGTCGTATAAATTTTCGCTGGAATGATTATTCGTTGGTGCTACAAATTCCTATCACGTTTAACTGTCGAGGAGGGACTAATTGACGAAGTTTCATTTAATTGATAAACAAGTTTGTCATTGTATGACCGTTAGTCGGTCTTTTCCCGTCAAGAACAGGAAGACCTTGTAACTTTATTCCCTTAACCGTAATCCCGCTAATTATTTAAACATCAATTAAGAAACGAGTGATTTCCGCTCACTCTTAACGCTGTATTCAAATTTTCTCATCAGATATATGTGTAAAAATAGAACTTTACGATACCATTGCGATGTAAAATTATTTTGACGTTTGCAACAGGCGCGCGTTGCAATAATACGAGTCAACTTTTTCAGACGAGTTTCGTATACAACTTTATGCAACTCTCTGCGAGAAGCGCCTACTTCTCGCACGCTTTGCTATAATAAAATTGTATACGAAACTCATGTGAGAACCTTTTTCTCAACTGCTTTGATTGCAACACTCGTCAGAAAAAGTTTCATCGCACTCGTATCGTAATATACTATTATGCCACTAGTGCGAGAAGTGCGAAGCCTCGCACGCAAAACGAAGCGTGCGTGAAGTAGGCACTTTACGCACCGAGTGTCATAAGTGAATAGATTAAAGACAAAGATCTACACAATAAAAAATATTTTTTTTTTCGTTTAACGAAGAGCATTTATCCATAAAAATATTTTTAGTAAATTCGACAGAAAAACATTGCTTAATTCCTAGTTCATGAATATATTTCTGTGTCCTTCAGTACGTAAATTGGTTTTTCCTATTCTCGCTGTTCGCCATTTCACTTCTCGTGACCTCCTTCGAAGTTTTGTCCGCTACCACTTTTCCTAATGCATAACCATATGGCATTTAAAGAAAGGAGAAAGGAAACCACAGAGAATCTTGTCTCACGGATCGACTCAAGTTTACGTATAACTCTTAACAATTTTCTGGTGGAACGTGAACGTATAAAATTCAAATAATTCTGAATTATTGCGCTTTGGCCATGTATATAAAACATCAGAAGTAGTCAGAATTACAAAGTGCATATAAGCTGCAAAGCTATTTTTATCTCTGACTCATCGGTATTTCCTCAATCTTACGGATGTAACTGTTTTCCGCTTACGGAATATTTGAGCCAACGAGGAAAGTTCAGCTTCCATTTCTCGAAGGACAAAATTTTGGTTAAAAAAAACGGATTTTCGTACGATGCTCTATCGATCATTATGTAGTATAGTTAATGATACTGAATGGTAATTATTGTGGTTAATTATAATACAAGCTTTCTTGTGTTTTTGAAAATCATATTTCCGGATGTCGAGTGAGCGCGTTGAATGCAGCTTAGGAAGTAAAAATGAAAAGAAGGGGGCAAAATTAAATATATTGACATGATCTCGACAACGAAAAGTGTTCATACTTTAAGGGGTAAATGTAAGTTAAAGAGTTGAGAAAATGAAAAATTTAGAATTGGGACAGATAAAAACATTCTGAAACAAATTTTTATAAATCACTATTCCTCAAGTTTTTAGTACAAACTGTAATACACTTGCTAGTAGTGCAAATTGTTTTAGACATTCTGCGGAGAGGTTAAGCATATATATTCGTTAGTGAAGAAAGTTTCGCCATTTAGCCAAGGCTAAGCGTCGGCTGGGATGACTTTCCTTCGACTGGCTCGCTTGGGGATTAGATATAGTCCTATGGATTTGAATTAATTAAACAAGCAAGGCCTATATATATATATATATATATCTCTGATGGGAGGTTCTATATGAATATATAGAACCTCCCATCAGAGGTTAATTATTATCTCAAATTAAATTAAGAGGCTTGTGCTACAGTTACTGTATAGAAATTGTAGACTAATTAATGAATCAGCACTTCACTTTTATTAATTGCACTATTTTTCACGACTCTGATCAAGATTGTGGCCCTGAAAAATAATAATGAAAATTTGCTGGAATATGTTAACTGTAGCTGAAGCTCTGGAATCCAGGATTTATTTATTCACAGTAACTGGTCGTTTTTCTGTTTTCAGTTTAACACATTAATTATTAATAACAGCTAATAATTTTTTTAAATTAAATTGAAGAATGCTGGAATATCTTTTCGTATACTCATATTATAGTTGATACTTGAATATGAGTATATTTGAAGTATGATTTCGTCCAATACGATATACAGGTCATAATTTCCATTCAAATACTACCAGCAACAACGTTATCACATTCTATTTATTTCATTTGCCTTTTTTTGTGGTTGAATATGATATTTGTAGAATTATGCACGACGTTCAGATCACATGATAGCACTATTTCATTTATTTATTTGAACGATTGCAATGTAATATGGCTAGCACTTCATAGATTTATACGATGGCCCGATAAAGTATCAGTCATCTTGAGCCCAACTTCCGCTCGGGCTTATGCGAGTCGCGTAAAAATTGTGATCGCAGCTGTTCAATGTAAGACTAATCATACAAGAGATAACACTTTTTTTTTAAATTGCTTCCACGATCGACGTTAAGTGATAATAAAGAGTTCAAGGAATTGGGATCAAAGGTGATGCGATTGATGAATCACATTAACATTATGCAGAATATAATCCAAAGCAAATTATTGTCAGTGACAGACGCATTTTTTCTAGACGATAATCACGTATTGTCTGTCTTTATAATTAGCACTCATGGATTGCAGACAAATTGTTTTCTCATTATTTAATTTTTCAAATTAAATAAGATTCTCCTGTTTTGGTAAGACATTCACGGCAGAGTGAAAAATAATAAAATAAGGTTATATACGTGAAGATAATTTTATAAAATGTTTTTTTTTTACAATTTAAAAATTACCGTAATAATCCGGCTGTTAACCGTCTTAAAGTGTAAAATTGAAATCTATTTTTTAATATTAGTCAACGGATCTGTCATTTCATATAAAGAATTTGTCTTGATCTCCTGGCCGAAAGTACTCACTTCCCAGCCTCATTTCATTCCAGAAACAACGATTTTTGTGGCCTGATCGAATCACAACGCGCTCTAACGGGCCACGAGTTTTTTTTCTCTCAATAGTGCCGTTAAATTCATTAATAATAACATTCGTCAAAATAACTTTATCAAAAAAACTTATTTTTATTTGTCCTTTGATTAGAATAAATTTTCACTCCTTATTTCGGGGGGCTTCGCCCCTGGACCCCCAACAGTAAATCGTCTAATTATTAAAATAATACAACATAATACAAAATGTCGAAACTTATTTTTATTATGTTGCTTATTAAAATAAACCGTTTTTATTTTGTATTTCAGGGGGACCTCGAGGATTTTCACTCCTTATTTCGGGGGGCTTCGTCCCTGGACCCCCAACAGTAAATCATCTAATTATTAAAATAATACAACATAATACAAAATGTCGAAACTTATTTTTATTATGTTGCTTATTAAAATAAACCGTTTTTATTTTTTATTTCTGGGGGACCTGGAGGATTTTCACTCCTTATTTCGGGGGGCTTCGTCCCTGGACCCCCAGCAGTAAATCGTCTAATTATTAAAATAATACAACATAATACAAAATGTCGAAACTTATTTTTATTATGTTGCTTATTGAAATAAACCGTTTTTATTTTTTATTTCTGGGGGACGACAAGTTTTTTGTCCTTATTAGAGGGGCGCCCACCAGGACGACCCACCAGCAAAATTTTAATATCACAAATCTTTTCTCGTCAGATATCCAGTCATTTTCATATTTTATTCAGTTACAGATTTTTTTTCGTCAAATATTTTGCCGTCAGATATTTTGTCATTAGATATTTAGGATCCGGAGTTTGGACGTGTCACCTTATTTGTGGCGTCAACAAAATGTTTTCTCTCCGTGTAACATTTCCACAAAACTTTTCCAGTACAAACAAATCAATACGCCCTCTACCGTTGCCCCTTCAACATTCCGAAGTGTATTCCGAAGATGACCTGTTACAATAGACGTCGTGTCTCAGCGTCGATCAATCGGAACTTATTGTTGCAAATTTATGGTTCATGGCCGGGTGGACACTAGACTCAGAGTGACGTCAGCGCATTGGTCATGAAGTATGGGCAGCTGCTAGAAATTGAGTGTATCACAGCACATGAAAGTCTGGACCTTACGAAAATAATCAATGCGTTTGATGAGCGTCATTGCGTCACGCTGGCAAAATAAATATAAATATAACCCAAGCTATGCATCACTAATTTTTTATTGAATCATCAAACAATTATATAGTTCCTTAAGTTTTTTTTTGTGGACTTGAGAATGGCTAAGATATTGGCGAAACTATACATACATTCAAAAGTTTGGCTATACAAAAACGTTTGAATTCTTTTAAGATTTGTCGTCTTAACGTAAATAAGAAATCAAGACAGAATTACGAACTGTTCTCGAATAAATAAAAATCTGAAAAAAATCAACTATATGAAAGATGCTGAAGAGATTAATCTGGCATAATAATAATTAAAAAATGTCATTAACAAATTACTTAAATAAATAATTGTGCAACAAATTGCCGGGCAACGTAACTTTTTTTTGCTATGAACATGATTTGTTTATTTTTCTGAATACGTATGAATTTTTTTAGAATTTTATCTGATGTTGAAAAATGGCCG
This sequence comes from Tromatobia lineatoria, assembly GCA_949699805.1. Lineage (NCBI taxonomy): Eukaryota > Metazoa > Arthropoda > Insecta > Hymenoptera > Ichneumonidae > Tromatobia > Tromatobia lineatoria. Next base: position 22,441,612 of record OX453036.1, read on the forward strand.
TTTTTTTTCCAAGTGTAAAATTGAAAATCAGAAAAAAATCTGAAAAAATTAATACGTATTTAGAAAAATAAACAAATATTTTACATAACAAAAAAAGTTGGGTTGCCGGGTAATTCGTTGCACTATTATTTATTTAAGTCATTTGTCAATAAATATTTTTTAATTATTATTATGCCAAAATAACCTTTTCAGCATTTTCTATACGCTAAATTTTTTTCAGATTTATATCTCATCGAGAACTGTTCATAAATTTTGTTTAATTCTCCCTCGAACTTATACGGCGTCAGACTGTACAGAAGGACTACCTTTTAACTTATCTAAGAAAAATGGCAATTTTTGAGATACGTCAATTTATGATCACAATTTGACATAATTATTTTTTACGGGGGTTAATGGCTTAAATTGCAATAGGTGAATTTAAATAAGCATATTGGCGATGAGTATGCACAATATGAGAAACCTGGTGTGTATAAATGTTGTCGAGGCGATAAAACATCGTAACGTCAACCTTGGCACTATTTAGAGAGTAAACATATCCAGCAGGATAATGTCCACTGTACGTATGTATAAGTATTAGTACAGTAGCGATGTCCGTGCAGCAGCAACGTGTTGTCTTGGACCGAGAACGGTGAAATACCACTCATATTATAAATGTATGCGTCGCAAAGTCTTCCCACCAACTACAGACTACAGTATGGATACACGCTGTAAGATCACCGCGTGGCTGCGGTCGTGTTACGCAATCTCGGTGGCAACGAACGCGTTCACTCATGTGTGCATACCTCACCCGCGTTCCTAAGACTCAGCAAGAGGAGCATTTTATTTTTATTCAGTCAGCAATTGGTCGCCTATTGTAATTTAAAAAAATTAGGCGCTGTTCTAAATTTGTTGAAACTGTATCTTAATTAAATTTGATAATTAACTTGTTGAATTTGCAGTTTCTAAGACTCGGCAAGAGGAGCATTTTATTTTTATTCAGTCAGCAATTGGTCGCTTATTGTGATTTAAAAAAATTAGGCGCTGTTCTAAATTTGTTGAAACTTTATCTTAATTGAATTTGATAATTAACTTGTTGAATTTACAGTTCCTAAGACGCGGCAAGAGGAGCATTTTATTTTTATTCAGTCAGCAATTGGTCGACTATTGTGATTTAAACAAAATTAGGCGCTGTTCTAAATTTGTTGAAACTTTATCTTAATTAAATTTGATAATTAACTTGTTGAATTTACAGTTTCTAAGACGCGGCAAAAGGAGCATTTTATTTTTATTCAGTCAGCAATTGGTCGCCTATTGTGATTTAAAAAAATTAGGCGCTGTTCTAAATTTGTTGAAACTTTATCTTAATTAAATCTGATAATTAACTTGTTGAATTTACAGTTACTAAGACTCAGCAAGAGGAGCATTTTATTTTTATTCAGTCAGCAATTGGTCGCCTATTGTGATTAAAAAAAATTAGGCGCTGTTCTAAATTTGTTGAAACTTTATCTTAATTGAATTTGATAATTAACTTGTTGAATTTACATTTCCTAAGACGCGGCAAGAGAAGCATTTTATTTTTATTCAGTCAGCAATTCGTCGCCTATTGTGATTTAAAAAAAATTAGGCGCTGTTCTAAATTTGTTGAAACTTTATCTTAATTAAATTTGATAATTAACTTGTTGAATTTACAGTTTCTAAGACTCAGCGAGAGAAGCATTTTATTTTTATTCAGTCAGCAATTGGTCGACTATTGTGATTTTGAAAAAATTAGGCGCTGTTCTAAATTTGTTGAAAGTTTATCTTAATTGAATTTGATAATTAACTTGTTGAATTTACAGTTTCTAAGACTCGGCAAGAGGAGCATTTTATTTTTATTCAGTCAGCAATTCGTCGCCTATTGTGATTTAAAAAAAATTAGGCGCTGTTCTAAATTTGTTGAAACTTTATCTTAATTGAATTTGATAATTAACTTGTTGAATTTGCAGTTTCTAAGACTCGGCAAGAGGAGCATTTTATTTTTATTCAGTCAGCAATTGGTCGCCTATTGTGATTTAAAAAAAATTAGGCGCTGTTCTAAATTTATTGAAACTTTATCTTAATTAAAATTGATAATTAACTTGTTGAATTTACATTTCCTAAGACGCGGCAAGAGGAGCATTTTATTTTTATTCAGTCAGCAATTGGTCGCCTATTGTGATTTAAAAAAATTAGGCGCTGTTCTAAATTTGTTGAAACTTTATCTTAATTAAATCTGATAATTAACTTGTTGAATTTACAATTCCTAAGACGCGGCAAGAGGAGCATTTTATTTTTATTCAGATTTTTATTTCACATCCTTCAGCACTGTACGTCTCTGCAAAATTGCAAAATTACAATACTTTTTATGTTGTCAATAAAGTTCAAATTTAACATAAAAAAAAGGGTATCATTTAAAGAAATCTTTTTCCTAGAACTTTTTACGGTGACTGGCTCTCTTAACAGAACTATTTTATTTCAAATACTTTATGTGTATTTCGGTTAATTCCAAGTTTTGGTAAACAAAAAAATATATAAAAATAACAAATCACTGTTATATTATATAATTATCAATAATCTTTATCCGAATTTTTAATAAATAAACCATCAAATTTGATATACAGCTATGATGTAAAATTAATAAAGTACATTCAACGCTTTGAAAAAATCATGTTCATCATAAATATATTCTAATATATATTACTATAGAATTGCATATTAAATTAAACGTATCGATTTATTTATGAATAATTCCGATGAATGATTATGATTTATCAGAAATATTTTGGCAGTACATGATTAATAAAAAAATCTTACTGCAGAATACAAGGACCGATAGACTATACCTATATTAATAAATGGCACATACATCGCGCGAGTGACGGTGTTATAATTAACATACGTGACACAGAGCATGTATGCGATCGTCAGGGACACGCCCGACGATGTAGCCGACAACACGCGACTATTTGTACTACGACGCTACGGAGAATAGGAGAAAATCTGATCATGCAATTGCGCGAGGGAAATTCGATCCATGATCACGTACAGTGCAATCCAATTTCCCTCGCCGCATATGTAGCCATGCTTAGAATAAGCGAAGTCTCTTACTTCGCCGACGAACGGTATACGAATATTAATGACACGAAAAATAAAGGGAAAGCGATCTGATGTCATATTACGCTTTTCAACGAAAAAAAAAAAAATCAATGATATTTTAAATAAATTCTCGTGCAGTATTTCTCCACGACGAAACTAATTTTTATGTAATCTTATCATTTGAACCAAAGCAGATAACAGTATGTTAAATAAGTGGAACTTTACAAATTGCTTCCTCATTTTTTTCGCTTCTTACAGAGTCGCCGCATATGAGGAAGTACGTCATTTACTCTGACTTCCTGATAAAGGGAGCTTTGTAAAAAATTAATGATAACGGGGAAGTTTTTGTGAAGTTGTACTTTGCAGCTTTATTTGGTTAAACCGTAACATTGTAGTGTGTTTATTATAATTCAATATCGAATATTGTTATGATATTTATCTATATGTGTTCGTTTTTTTAGTCAACACTTTTTATTGTATTTTACAATATAATAAAATAAATTGGTAATCTTAGTATTCGATACTGCACAATTTTGTCACGTGTTTTGATAAATTGTTAATAAGAATATTAATGATAAGAGTAATTCAATATGTTATTTTATTTATATTAGGGATCTGTATGGGTGAATAATTTTCATTATGTACAAGGTATAAAGTTTTGGATTACTTTCTTAGTTATTTAGAATGCCCTCGATTTTTGGAAAAATTCATATTCACGTAAAATCCAAACTGCTTTTCGGATCCATTTGACAGTGCATAGAGAGCGACTCTGAAAGTATCTTCAGTAATGGAGAACTATTCAACTAGTTCGGTAAACTTTTATAAATTTTTAGAAAATGGATTCGAAAAAAAATTAATCATAATTTAGCGAAATATTGCCAAATTCATGAAAGCTAGAGCGCGAAAAAAAAACAAATAAAAAATCTACCAAAACGAAATTTCTTCATACATTTCATTAAAAAATAAACAGTACAAGACGGCCAATTTTTATTTCATTAACAGTCGGAATTTTAATCTCAGATCGTAATGACAAAACTATGATTTTCAATATGTAAATAAATCTTCCTTCGTTAAAAGTTCACTAAAAAATTGGTTACATCGAAAACTAAAATTCGTTGGCCGATTTGGTCAGAACCAAATGACAAGTTGAAGATTTTACTTATTATCTGACACTCTTTTGGTGCACTGAATACCTTCATAAAATTGCAGAATTATGGTGTTTGATATGTACTTGATGAGGTTCAAATGTAATATTTTTTTAAAGAAGGGTAAATACATTTTTTTTCATTATTCTTTTTAGGTGACTGGGTCTCCTTGATATCCCACCTTTAATTAACAATTCGGTCGTTTTCCGTAGAGCGAGCAAAGAAATAAAGTCGATGCAAAACACGCAGATGTTATTTATGTATGGTTGACTTCTTTTTATCTCAGATCGTAATGACAAAACTATGATTTTAAATATGTAAATAAATATTCCTTCGTTAAAAGTTCACTAAACAATTGGTTACATCGAAAACTAAAATTCGTTGGCCGATTTGGTCAGAACCAAATGACAAGTTGAAGATTTTACTTATTATCTGACACTCTTTTGGTGCACTGAATACCTTCATAAGTTTGCAAAATTATAGGGCTTGATATGTACTTGATGAGGTTCAAATGTAATATTTATATACAATTTTTTTTTCATTATTCCTTTTAGGTGACTGGGTCTCCTTGATATCCCACCTTTAATTAACAATTCGGTCGTTTCCCGTAGAGTGAGCAAAGAAATAAAGTCGATGCAAAACACGCAGATGTTATTTATGTATGTTTGACTTCTTTTTTATCTCAGATCGTAATGACAAAACTATGATTTTAAATATGTAAATAAATCTCCCTTCATTCAAAGTTCACTAAATAATTGGTTACATCGAAAACTAAAATTCGTTGGCCGATTTGGTCAAAACCAAATGACAAATTTAAGATTGTACTTATTATCTGACACTCTTTTGGTGCACTGAATACCTTCATAAAATTGCAGAATTATGGTGCTTGATATGTACTTGATGAGGTTCAAATGTAATATTTATATACAATTTTTTTTTCATTATTCCTTTTAGGTGACTGGGTCTCCTTGATATCCCACCTTTAATTAACAATTCGGTCGTTTTCCGTAGAGCGAGCAAAGAAATAAAGTCGATGCAAAACACGCAGATGTTATTTATGTATGTTTGACTTCCTTATCCCGGGTGTGGCATTTGCGATTTCGTAATTCGCCGACTCGTCATAAGTTTTTCGATCCTACTCGCCGCTTCAGCCAGCGTCGAACAACGTTACTGTTTATGTTACCTGACGTCATTGCAACCCGGCGAAGCATGTATGCTATGCGTGCGAGGAGAGCTCTCGTCGTCACTTTCGGCGCTCTCTCAGTTCTTCCGGCGACGAGAGCATTCGTTTCCGAATTTATACGAGGTTGTTTTGGTCCGCGAGCATCTAAATATCGTTCTGCCTGATAAATTCCGTTCTAAACTGTCTGCACTGATAGAAATATATAATTGGATACACTAAGTTTTCGATTTGAACGAATTATATATTTAATTGCTTGTTTTGACGAGTGAAATGAAAATTTTATTGACTAAAAAAAATATGTAATCTTCTTGACTAGATATTGTGTTAACTATATGAAATCATCTTATGAAAACGTCAGACAAAAAACTTGCTTATATTATATCATCGATCCTAGCAATTAAATATTTCGTTAAATAAAAGTAGTTTATTTTGATATTTATTGTAGCGGACAATATTTATTAAAACTTGTTTAGTATTCAATTCCTTTAATTAAATGGATTTTCACATGAACATATGTCCGATTTATTTTTTTAATTATGTGGTTCTATTAGTTTAAATATGTATTGAATACATACAATTATTTATTAATTCGACCCGATGAAATACGTAATTCCTTCTTCGTCCTAAAAATCGATGTTTATAATTACACGACTTTCATGAATTAATGCATACAATTTTTTATTCTGCATTTTGTACGTGACGGCAAAAAAAAACAAAAATCCAAGCCTTTTATTAATTTTTACGGAAGTTATTAATAAATTAACTTGAACATTGTTCGGTAAATACTGGAAGAAATTTTTATTGGTTCAAAATAAATGCGTTTGTTTCTGAGGAATACATATAATTCTTTAAACTACGGTTTTCACATACCGATTTTCGAAATTTTTTTGCGACTAATTTGATAAAATTGGTCGTGCAATAATTCTGACATTTCTTATTCGTAATATGCAAGCTTTTTACGAAAATATATTCAAAATTCACGACGTTTCGTTGGTTTCTTAAAAAAGAAACAGAAGAAAACGCAAATCGTTGAAAAATTGCTTATAAAAATAATGTTTATGAAGATAAATCGTTTCGTTAATTATTGCTAACATAGCTGTTTAAAACCTTATTTGTTCGTAACATATTAGCATTAATGCCTTCCAAAATAAATTTTTCACGATTAAATATTACTTTTTTCCATTGAAATTCAAACTCGTCTAATCCCTGTAGAATAATAACTAATTCAAAGACACTTTCTATCAAAATCCTACGTAATGTACGCGACAGAATGTTGTCGATATCAAAATACTCCGTCTACAGTCCGAAATCCCTGTATGATTATATGATATCTAGTTTATTTTAATTTATCCGCTTTCGATAAGCCACTGAATACAAATTGAATAACAAGAAAAATAATGATAATATCTCACCCGGCCTGAAAACGAGAAGACTCTTGGTACCTACTTTACTATGATTGGTTCCACTTAATTGATTCTTAACATACACGTTGTAATTCAGTTATTCTTCCAAATCGTCAGTAATAATATTTTCAAAACTCTCTTAACCCTTAACGCGAACAATTATTATTCCTTGACATATGCTTGTCAAAGAATGCGTTTTTATCTTAATCTCCCCAAATAAAAACCCTCAATAATAATAATTCCCAATTGTTAAAACGAAAACTCATTAACAAAGCGACTACTACAACGAATTACCTTTAATTAGACGAAGCCCTCAATTGGTTCTCGGATTGCCTGTTGCTCTTCATACCCTCGACGATAATAACAATACTGTATGCCGCACGTATACCTAATGCTCTCGATACTCAGCTGATATATATCTCCACAAAATATCGAGCCGCAAGTAGTATAAATCAACGCATGTACGCGACGCACACAAGGTCAAGGGCATTAAATGGTAAGGATTCGCAACGACGGAAATTTACGAAGCACGTGATGAGATTTGAAACCGTCTGGTTATATAAAAAAAAAAAAAATATATGTATCTATTCACCAGGATATCGTTTATAGATGTTATATTTTATTTTATACCTCTTTCTTTTTTTTTGTTTTTACACTTGATTACATTGAATAAATATAACTGTTACAATCACATTTCACTGTTCACTGGATTTTTGGGATTGAAAATTCTTGTGCGCCGTTATTACGACAAGTATTACGATTGTAGGACGCGTGGATGAGAGGGCGCCGGTTAATCACGGGTGCGGGCATAGACTAAAGCCATCAGACGGTTCGTGCGGCTCGAAGCTCGTGCGGCGGCTTCTACAGAGCGTTTCCCACCGTCGTAGTTGTCGCCGACTTGCTCTACGTCGCCATAGAGAAGTCGTGGTTAGTATTTAGCGTTGTGCGTTGAGGTTATGGCGTATAAGTACCTTCGCAGTGTCTAATACGACAATGTATAGTGTATATAATAATAAACGCATGTTTATAAATACTGTATGTTTGAGAAGGTAGAAGAAACGAACGCCAACTCGAGGAAAACTCGTGGACTCTTCATATCATTCGGCGCTGCGCGTTCTTTTGAAATGTGCGGTCTCTCCGCGGCTGCGCAGTTTGCAGTTTCTACCGGCGTCGAAACGCCGACGCCCCCGAAGCCGAGAACGAGATATATTGTTGTCGTCATCGCCTAGCTCTTCAACAGTTGAACGGTCGAAGCAGTCAAGCTATGAGACCTCACGTTTTATCTCATATTCTTTCACTTTTTCTCTAGCATACTTCGCGGAGGACGTGAGCGGAAGGTTTGTATATAGGAATGTGCAATGTTGCTTCACCTGCGGAGAAGCGGTTCTTAAGAAAATTACGACTTATGTTTATTGTGGTTGGAGATAAATAAAAGACAGCTTGTTGCTTGGCCAAGTGCATACGAGTTATGTGATGTATACTATGAATGACGAATACAATCGTACAGTAGAAGCTCGCTTATCGCAGGTAATGTGCGGGGAGAACTATAGTTGAATGAGTTAAAGGGCGATTCTCTCTTCGGGATCCTCTATTAAGGAGTTTTAGAGACAATTTTGATCACTTCCCGATGGGATTAAAATCGGAAAAAAATTATGCATGTAAAACGTGATGAAAAGATTGATTTCGAATAATAATCCCAAAATGTTATTGACGAATTGGTGGAAAAAAACAATTGTTCAACACATAAACAGTCAACCTAACTTTTTTTTTGTGAAAATGATGTTAATTTTTTTGAATGCGTATGAATTTTTTCAAATTTTTTTCTTTACTTTGATTTCGATTTTTTTTTTTTTTTTTTTTTTTAAATGCGCAGAATATAACAAATTTTGGATATTTGTTTTGCAAAAAAATCTTGAGTGTAGTAGATATTTTGTGGCCGAAAATATATCCAAAATTCGTTATTTCGCGCACATTATTGAAAATAAAAAAAGTCAAAATCAAAATATAGAAAAAAATCTGAAAAAATTCATACGCATTCAAATAAATTAACTTATCGATTTTATTAGAAAAAAAGTAAAGTCGACTGATTGTTTGTTGAACAATTGTTTCTTTCAGAAATTTGTTAGTAACATTTTGGAATTATTACTAAGCAAAATTTATCTTTTCAGCACGTTTAATATAGATTATTGTTTTCCGATTTTTCTCTCATCGGGAAGTAATCGTAATTTTGCCTGAAACTCACGATTGGCGGGACTGTACGTATCATACATCCTCAAAGAAGACATGGCACGATGAAAGTCAAAATATCGAAAACTGAAGCGAGCTGACGTAGAGCCAACTTCAGACTGTTATGATCGCTGAGTGTCGCGCGTTCCGAATTACTGTATTTTTCGCAGCTGTGGAAAGGAACACATTTTTCTTCTTAAATAACAGGCATGGCACATTGAACGTTGATTATATTTAAAAATTGATTTAAAAATAGTATCACGAATCGAATAACCGTGCAAATATTATGTTTAGTCATACAAGAAAAGACAATTAAAAGAATAAGGAGTGCGAGCGTAGCCAGCACGTTGTTGCTAGTACAGTTAAAAAAGTACATTGAAAACTGTACTAGCAACAACGTGTTTCGAAGACGTTAATTATTTTCATATTTTGTAAATACTTTTATGCGTCAGAAACTTTTCTTGACTAAATTCGTGGTAAAACTGACCTTTTGAAAAATTCGCTTTTAATCAAGGCAAACTTATGCCAGCAAATGTGCCGTTACCGTGAAGATACCGTGCTAGCGCCGTTAACATATTGAGGCACGGTATTCAAGCAAAAATGGTTTTTTTTTCTTCTTGGTAAAAATTAACGTCAAGGAGCATGACCTTCAGTCGTTAGATCTCTCAAAAGTGCAGTCGAATTCCAAATATCTTCGCAGTTTTAAAAATACTCTGGCTTAAAGTCACTTGCGGGAAATGCTTTGGTCACTTGCTATCTGGCGGTATCACTTGCATCACTTTGGCGGTCGGCGGAAAATTTATTAGAATCAATTCGTTGAAATTAATCGGTCGAAATTAATCGGTCGAAATCAATTCGTCGAAATTAATCGGTTGAAATAAATTCGTCGAAATTAATCGGTCGAAATCAATTCTCCGGATAAAAATTCTTTGAGCATCAATTGTTCGAAAAACAATTCTTGCAACACGAATTCTTCGAAAAAACAATTCTTCGAATGATAACTCTTCGAATGATAATTCTTCGAATGATAATTCTTCGAATGACAATTCTTCGAATGACAATTCCTCGAATGACAATTCCTCGAATGACAATTCCTCGAATGACAATTCCTCGAATGACAATTCCTCGAATGACAATTCCTCGAATGACAATTCCTCGAATGACAATTCCTCGAATGACAATTCCTCGAATGACAATTCCTCGAATGACAATTCCTCGAATGACAATTCCTCGAATGACAATTTCTCGAATGACAATTCCTCGAATGACAATTTCTCGAATGACAATTCCTCGAATGACAATTCGATTCAGGGCGCTATCAGATTGCCATAAAAGCGCCTTATTAGGGCAGTCACACAGCCTGATAACGCCATGACAAGAGCCCGACCATAATTTCTACCCAAAACGATGTATGCGATGTAAAATGAATTTCTATAACTTTTTACACCTACTACGGCATGAAATGTCATTAGTCTGCTGTGCTTTATCCCACAGTTTGCGGTTCGAAAGTGGCTAGTTTCATATAGCAATGCTGTAACGATAGGTTGGCAAGCTCAGTTGGCCATTTCGTTACTTTTACCGCTGCTGTTTCACTTTCAACCCTAGGGTCGAAAATTTATAACCTCACTTTTCACTGTTCGTCCCACAAATTACCATTCAAAGCACCACTTTTTATGCACTTGTTGCAAATAAGTTCTACATTTTATTTCTTCGTCGTATTTATTTAACAACTTGCCTTCACTTTTTTGGTCTATCGGTTACGTCTGCATCGCAGATATTTTTAACTGACAATACCTGTTTTACATGCGTGAATAGTATTCAAATTCATATTTATGATTCCTACAATTTATTTCACCGTCGCATTTATTTTATAACCTACCTTCACTTTTTTGGTCTCTCGTTACGTCTGCACCGCTGATATTCATAACCCGCAATACCTGTCTTACTTACAATTATTCATTCAGGGCAGCATTCTATGACAGGAATTCCCATCTGTGGGTTATGCATAATCAATGCAGCTAGCGCATTTGCTATTACATGATTTAATAAGGCGTTGAATTGCTACCAACAAGAGTGGTGTTAGCTGATACGGTTATTTTGTTTTTACAGGTTGTACTCGTATTTACATAATGCATACAATTTTCTAAAAATGAAATAGAACCCAAAATATAGGAAGTGCGGGGCAAAGTGGGCCACTCCCATATTTAAAAAAATTAAAAACGCGTTTTTACAACATAATTCAGTTGAATCATCCAATAGACGACGTTTTTAAATATATTTTGAGTGTTTAAATCGACAAAATGAAAACAATAAAGACTTTTTTTATAGTCTTTGCAATTATTCGAATTATTCTGCATATAAATCATTTTCCGAGACAGTTTTCCCAAACGAAAACCGGGCTAAGTTGCATAGTTGAATAATTTAACGAATCAACGAACAACCGAACTCGAAGTGCTCAGCGAAAATTTTTACACGTTGCATTTTTGGGACTTATTGGGAGCAGGGCATAAACGTAGGATAAAAAAGGTCGACTTTTAGTATATTTTTTAAATAAAAGTATTGGTATGATCGATCAGGTCAGGAGATTACACGTAATTAAAAAGGCCCAGTAAAAATTTTCTCCTAAAAATATTCATAAGGAAAAAGATGCTGTAGATGAAACCCTTCTTTTAAAAAAATTTACATGTAAACCTGCTTAAGTAAACCGAAACGTACTGATCGCGTTGAGTAAAAAAAAAAAAAAAAAAAAACAATATCAGTGAAGTTTTCCATGATCACACTTCGAAGCAGACACAACATAGCGCCTTTGAAAATACACTTACATACGCATGTAATTTTATCTTCAATGTTTTTAGAATTCGATAAGCTGTAACGCACACTTTCAACTTAGGATCTTTTTTATTTAATATATAAATGAAGAAAAAAAAAAACACACATACGGTGGGATGGAAACTGCTGCGGTTTACTCGTATTTTTTACGTGTAAAGCTTCACGTAAAACTGTTCTCAGAGATAACAACTGCAAACGGCGTCTTGTAAGGTGGGATTCGGCAAAACGCAAAGGAGGGCAAAATGGGCATCTCGACAAAAATCGAGAATCGAGAGCCAAATGGATCTTCAATTTGTTCTTAATCTCGAAATAATTAAATTTGTTGATGAAAAACCGATAATTCAAAGTGAATCAGAATTCTTAAGAACATTAGTTCAGATATTTTTTCTTAATTTGTCGAGCAAATAACTTCAGTCAGACATTTTTTTATCGAACATTTTTTTTATTAATCCGATATTTCTCTTTCTGTCTTTTTTGCTTCCTCATAGATGAAGTAAGATAAAAATTTGTACTTAATCAAAATGCAATGTATAAAATTCCAATACTGGTATATTTCACCTATTTCGAATCAACGAACGCTATTTGTAGGGTGTAAATTTTATCTCGGGTGATTATGCTATCACATGCGAGAGCAATCGAGAGTCAGCGAGACGAGTTAATCCGAACGCCATTATTCCACGAAAATCACACATTTGAAAGTACCTAAATATTGCGTAATTATAAGAGGTCGCTCAATTTTTCCGACATTTATAACAGCAATAATAAAAATTATTATTACTGTCAATGGTGTTTCAATAATTCAATTCAAATTGTGTTTTAATAATATTCATAATAATAATGATTTTTGTTGCCTTCATTTTTTAAGGCAACTAATTTCTCACGTGAAAGCGAATGTGAAGGTCACTGACAGAGCTTTTTAATGGACATTACGAATTATTGTTAGGAAATAATAATCATAAAAACAATCATACGATTTGTCATTATTGTACGAAGAAATAGAGTTTATAATTAAGGTAGTGGATCGGTCAGCTTCATTGTGTGTACACGGATAGCATCGTAGTTGTAGGATACATCAGTATCGCGAGTTGAATACTAAAGATAATCTTTCGCTGTCGACAGGGAAGTGAGGATATATACTAGGATGTATGTTACTCGTTCAGGCCTTTCTATCAACGATATAGACCTTCACGTTATCAGGTTATGGCCGATCTGTAGAACATATTTTTTTAATAATATTCGTGGGGTGAGCAATGTGATGACTAAAAGGAGATTACGGTGAATCGATATACGACTCACTAAATTACCAGAATTCCTACTCGTACTATCTCTACTACAGTGAGTTCAGGAAAACTGTAATTATAGTTCGTTTTTTCGACTATATTTAATAATAAATTTTACTTACTTTTGTAACTGGAAATTTTATCTATGGATTGTTGCGTCATATACTGAATAATATGTAGCTACTTTTGCAAGATCTAGACTTTTTTTTGCTTCTCGCACGCTCCGCTTCGATTCGCGTGCGAGAAATCGCATTTCTCGCACTGGTGAGATAAGCTGGTATACTCAACTCGTGCGAGAAACTTTTTCTCAACTCGTTTGATTGCAACACTTGCTTTCGGCTCGTGCTGCAAACTCACCCTCGTCAAGAAAAGTTTTATCGCACTTGTATCGTAATATACTGACGAGATACGTAAATTTGCAAACGCTTCAAACTTTATTTAATTTTCGCAAATTCAAAAAATAAACTTTATTTGGATTTCGGAAATATTACATACATTTTTATTAGTGTACACATGAATGAAAAAAAAAAATTTCTCGTGAATGAAATGGCAATGAGAAAATAATGTTAAATATTAGGCTAAGAATTTAAAAAATTGCGCCATAATATTTGCAGTTGATAATTGAGTATGAGCAAGAAAATTATAACCGGTATCTTATGTAACACCGCTTGCAAAGTCGCATGTTTTGTAACGCATGAGTAATCTCTGGCCTACTAGTCAAGATCTGCGTCAGTGGGCGATGGATCTTGGGCATCAAGTACCTAGTTACAGAAATTCTAGGAAGCACAGAGTGCGACACTTCGAGGTGACGGATGTTAGTAACGAGATATTTCTTGGATGAAAAAATTGCCTATTGTTAGCTCATGGAGCACATTTTTTTACAGAGTATCTTGCAATTCTGACTTAACATTTTGTTAGCACGCAAGAGCGTTTGAAAAGTAGTCATTATGTCCCAAGATAAGTCAAGCTGTGATCATGAATTGGTGGAAATAGGAAGCACGTTAAATTTTTTGAAAACAAATAATTACGACCGATTGAAATAAAGCACGAAATGAAACAATCGTATTTTTTGCAATTGCGATAGGTAAGAATTATTTCCTTACCATTCGATGGCAATATTTCATAGGTGTAATAATCTGATAATTGGTTAGTCATAAAAGTATGAAAGATTTTTTTTTTTTAATAACTAGTGTTCTTCTGATAATATATATATTTTTAAAAGCAGTTGATAAATATATATTTTTGGACTACACACAATAAAGTTGAAAAATTTACTTTATATATATAAGTAAAAAAAAAACAAGAAAGCAAAGTCGATGTAGCGTGAGAAAAAAAATTATTATTGTAACTTTTCTTTACCGCCTGATGATAATATAATTGAAGAATTCTAGCTTACCAGCAACAGACTTTATGCTGGCGGTTGTGTACCGACGTAATAGGTGGCAGCACCTTAGAATTGATTCTTTACAGCACCAAAAAATATTTTTTGTACGTCTATCTGCGATACTCATATCCGCTGTAGTAACAGCTGGAATTAGACATATCGACAGCTTTAACATAAAAAACTTTTCAGGCTTACAATCAGAATTACTGTGTTAAGAATTAAGCTAAAGGGTTACGTGGTTCAGTGGTCGGCCGGTAACGAGTCGCCTTCCCTATTTTCTCCACAACGGTTTATCTGACTAGCAAAAGCAAATTAGGTTTTCATTCTTCTATGTATTCAGTACGAAAACCTAATTTGCTTTTGGTTTAAGTGTCGACCATCTCGGAGAAAATAGGGAAAGCGATGTGTTACCATCGGAGCAATTAACACGTCTGTAACACATCCTCTTAAGGCAAGATGAAACATCCTCCCCTTAAGTGAGGTGGGTTTATGTGGAAGGGGAAAGAGAGTAAAAAATGATGAAATCTGTGTTGATGACATTTGTGAACGGCCCCAAATTACAATAATCATAATATGCACATGCAAGAAATGTCGAACGCTAATGAATATGAATTCAAACCAGTCACACAGGTTGCAATTTCAATTCCACTTAAGACTTCGATCTGAAATTGAACTCTTAAGTTAAATCATAACATCAAGCTTGAAATACATCTTACGATTGTAAATTCGGTACTTAAACAATAAACCAGACAAAGATAACATATATTCGCGAATCTACCTAAAATAAACTAAGAATAAAAAATTAACAGCTTCTTGAATAATCGATATAAGCTTTGGTTGAAATTAGTGCGGGTTCAGTAAACTCGGAAATTAGACCTTGGTTTTAAAAAAAGAGTTAAAACAAAAGCGACCAATTAAAACAGCGTATCGATCGGTATAAATTCAAGTTATTGGAATCTGTTATCAATGCGTCGTTGAAAACGTAAGTAAATGAATATAAGTCGGGATGTTGCACATGCGTGAAATCGCTATTAGTGACAGGAATGCAGATGAAGAATTAGTCTCACTACCTGATTTAGCAAGCAGTTCAAAGGGCAGTTAAAAAAGTCTTTTCTATTATACAAACACCTCTCCTTGTCAGCGAAGAAAAAAATTGGGAATATTTCTCTTCTTTCATGATGACACCTGAGGATTTATTTGTAAGTGGACAAACCGATTGAGTTAACCACCTTTTTTTTTAAACGAGGTTCATGAGCTTTAAACTTTACGTGACATCCAGAGAACGTTACTCCAAGAATTGATGTTTGTTAGATGTCATTCTATTCGCAGTTACACTGGACACCAATTAAGTCGAGCTATTATATTTAAGGGGAGCCATTTTTATTTTATCACTGTAGCGGTAGATTCGAAACCTAACTTTGAGGATTTATTTTGGGGGTATCAAGAAAAGAATTAAATTTTTTTTTCTGACAGTTTATTTAACACATATCAAAGTATGTAATACAAATTTTTTATTATTGTTTTTGTAGAAAGTGGTGGCGACAGAGGCCAACTTGAAATTAGTATTTTTTTTTGCTACTTCTTAACGGAAGAAGGGTTTTCTTGTAAAGTATAAGACCAGGCACCAAAACCAAAGAAATTTGCACCCAGAGAAATGGATCTGACGGGTTTATTTAAATCGATTATAGGGTGTATTTGGAATGAATAAAATTTAATTGAGATCAGATAGAATTTATGTCAATCAGATGAAATTTTATTTAGATAGTATTTTATTTAACCGAAGCAGACTCTATTTGATTGAAATAAAATTTCATCTAATAGCAATAGACTGTATTTGATTAAAATTAGATTTCATTCATTCCAAATACACCACATAATTGATTCAAATAAACTTATCAGACCCATTTGTCTGGGTGTGTAATCTGCATGCAATTGGGTATAGAAATACGTAGGAGCTTTATTGTTCATTAAGTTTTGTAGCAATGGTTCATTTTTGAAAAAAAAAAAAAAAAATTCTTTGCCATAAAAATAGTCAGTAAATTGTTTAATGATAAAAGTCCACACTAATTTTGAAAAAGTCCCGTGATTCTATAGAGAATGAAATTGTGAAGCTAGTGTCAAAATTTTGAATCATTCCATGTAATAGTGTTCCACCAATCCATCCTGCCAGTTTGAAAAAAGTGGTTACACGAGAAAAAGGCGTTTAAATTACTACGGTTACATTAGCGCGCGCTGCGCAATGTGAAGGAGAATCGATAAATTTTTTTTTCACTGTAGGACCAACTGCATATTGTTTTCATAAACCTAAAGTATTGATGAAACGAAAAAAAAATCGATCCCTTCTAAAATTCTAGAACCTTTGAACGTCACACTTTGAAAGATCCATGCCAGTATTATTATGACATCTTATATATTTGTCTATAACTCCGCTCCAAGGACGTTAAAAAAAAATTGCTCCACTTACTTGGTGTGAAATGTAACTGCGAAGAAAATAAGACTTAGAGAAGACAAATCCTCGGAGCAGTGATCTCTGAATCCCACGCAGAGTGCACAACTCATGAATCCGCTTTCGCAGTAACCAGTTGACCCAATTGGTTGGTCCATTTGCAAAAAAATCCTTCGGTATCATCCTGAAGATAAGAAATTATTTCAAGGTTTTTCTCCGTTTAGGCGAACAGGTGTCTTTACATATCAAAAATCATTTTCAAATGACTCGTCCTCAGTAAAGAGATTAAGCAATATTCGACAATAAATATATATTATGTGAACCGAATATATACGAACGAAACGAAAATTCCATTTCCTTGTTACCCACATAAATAATACATATACGATACCATGCGTAACCAGTTTTTCGGAATATGGACCTTTTTATTATATCCCTTTTCGTTCCAAATCGTCATTCGTTTTGTCGTTAATTAACAAATTCTCCCAGTGTCAATTTTTAAACCTTCTTCATTTAATTAAGAATTCCCACCTACTTTCGAAAGTAATGCCTACCTACTGACCGATTATTTTTTATTCTCTCTCTTTCTCCTTCTCTCTCGCTCGCACTTTCACGCTTTCGCCTAGATGAATGCCATGTACCGATGTCTTGGTCGGCGTGGGCCTCTTCAGCGTCCATGGCAAAGGCACAGGTATGGCTCACCTAGATTCCAATAGCAGGTACCGTTCAAGCATCGTCCACTTGTTCCCGAAGAGCGTTTTATGCCTCCAAGGAATTTACATCCAACATCGGACCGGTTATCAAGCTCTCTTCGTTTACGATTGTTCTCTCCGCATAATAATTGGACAAAAGCTGGGTTCCGTCTGCTGTTTTTCCTGTTAGAGGAGCTTCATGGTTCGTAGCCCACAATTTGTTGCGTTTTATTTTACTAGGGACGGTAATGAGTCTTAATAATACAGATGATCGGCAGGCATCAGCAACTAGGCTAACTTGTGAGGTCCAGGTGGCAAGTGCGCGTAAATATGTAGTGGAGATGGGGCAAAATGAGCTCCTTGAGTAGAAATAATAATTTGGGGCGGAAAGGACACCAGAAAATAAGTGAAAATGTTAATGAGGAAAAAAGACAATCTGCATTGGAATATTCATTAAGAATATTTTTTTGAGAATTTGTTAAGTAAATAACATGGTTAGACATTGTAAAAATCCAAACAATGCTTTTGCTTTGCCATAAGGAAATTTTTTTTTTTGTGAAACCATTTTTTTCCAGGTTTTTATCTTAGGATGCTGAAAATGCTTTGAGACGTTGAGAAACTCTGGCAATCTTGACAACCACGGTTTTACCGTAAAAACCACCAGGTGTTTTTTTGCAAAAAAAAAAAACCCCGTAAAAACAACAAAACAACCGAATAAAATTTTTAGGGTGGTTGTTTTCGCGGTCATTACGAACGGTTTCCGATTAATTTTTTACAAAAAACTACGGGGTTTTATGAAGATCGTTTTTACGGTGAATCAGCTGGAAACGACGGTTGTCAATATTGGCAGTGAAGTGATTTGTATGAATTGTCTGTAGATGAGACGCAGGGGGCAAAATGGGAATGTTGAAATTAATTACAGACACGGGCCAAAATGGGGGTGGGGTCAAAATAGCGAATGGCTAAAATGGCGTGTAAAAAATCGCACGTGCATACCCGTTGCTCTGCATCGGCTCCAGGACATGGAAGATGAGACCAAATTTCGCATAATTGGCACTGTATCCAATCCTCTCTGGACCCAAAAAAAATACCTCTACATAACTTGGTTTCTTTATGAAGAGTCCGTTGGGCGGCAGTTTTTTGTCACGCGCACGTTTCCTTCGCGGTTCATCTGCTGCCGTGACAGTAAAGGCTTTAAGTAGTTCATACTCACTGTATTGGAACACTGAGAAAAAAAATTGTTAGAACCAACAAAACTTCGATCAATTGAATATTTCTTTGATCGAAAGAAATATTCAATTGATCGAAGCGGCTGGTGATGCTATTAATAGATGTTTCGATCAAAATTGCCAATATTTTGTCCAATCTTAAATAATTTTGTACCTTATTAAGAAAATTAAGAAGGTGCTCATTTTGCCCCATTTTCTATATATAACACGCGGCTGCCCTTTGGGCAAAAAGAAGGGAATTATGCGTTTCACAGCGATGTTCAATTTGCTTGTCCAGTACTTCTCGATAACGGTCAGAAATTATTTGGACAAATTTTTTTAAAACGATTCCCTGAATAGCGTTTAATGTCTTTTTTATAAATTAAAAAAATTCCCGACTGAAAAGGAAACGAATTGAGTAAGCAAAAAACGGTGAAATAATAAGCTAAACATCCGCAGTTTATATTCGGAAGATTTTCACCACTAATGATGAACGAATCTCCCGAATATGATATGCGAATGTTTTTTCTATTGTTCCACTTTTTTTCAGCGAATTTATCAATCAACCTTTTTTTCAATCGAGCGTTCTTTCAATTTTTGTAAAGTTATTTGTCAAAATGTCCATTTTACCACTCTGCTAGTTTTGCTCCTATCTTTTTCACAGGAAACAGTAATACGGAAAGAGAAACTCGCAAGCCACGCTCGTTTATATAGTCACATTAGAGAAATGAAACGCTATACTACGACATGAGATAACCTGATGTCATAGTACAGTTGGGCTCAATTTCTGATACTTAACCTATTAAGCATCAGAAGTTTGACTATCCAATGTTTCCAACATCATATCTGGTTAAATACTCTTTATTATTATTATTATTATTATTATTATCTTGTTATATATTATTTTTATATATTATTAGTTTGTTTTTGAAGACTAGTATTTTGAAAGAATGTTCAATAATTTCATTGAAAATATTTAAATCTCATTGTGTACGTGTTTTTTTTCCACTTAATCCATTTTTCAAACATCATTTTCATGCTATTTTATTTGTTTTCAAAATCAATTTGAGCACCAAAGTGTGTTCTTAATATATAAATAAATCCACAGCCACGGTTGGAAAATGGAATACACTGATATATGCAAGTGTTCCATGATATGTTTCTGTCATCCACTTATATATTAGAAAAAACCATATTTGACTCATAATGTCAAGCAACAATTCATTCTGCTTATTGAAAGATGCTTTAACGATTTGACAAAGAGTTCTAGTAGTATTATTTGTTTAAAAGTTACAGCTATTTGTATATCCAATGTAATGCCAAGTTGAATAAACAGACGGTTATAATTTTTGTGCAAATAATACTACTGAAACATCTTTGAATCAATAAACTGGGCTATTGCTTGTCATAATCGGACTAATATTAGGATTTTTTCTAATATATAATTGGACGACAGAAACATCACACAAACATTTGCATATATTAGTCTATTTTTTTTCTAATCGTCCTTGTTGATTTATTTATACATTGCGACTACATCCCCGCTAAACCCTCTAATTAAGGGAGAATCGTTAATTAAACCTCAAAAATGTATAGGAGCGTTTCTTAAAATTTAGCATTGATTTGACTAGCACGTATCGCGATGGCTACTATAAACATGCAAGATATCCTATAATAATATCTAATATTAACAAAAAACGATGATAGGTTATGACGACTGGGTTACACTAGTCAAAACTATTCCACCAGATGGCACGGTGACTATTCAACAACACCAACGGTAAGATTTGTTGCTTAGACAGACACGCGTGCGAAAATCCACAAGCGACTCAGCACTTATCACACGGCACAAGAAATACTGAGGATAAAAAATAATTCGCACGTATATGCATTGCAAATTTACTAATGTCAAACGTTTGCTCAGCTAGATATTTCGATTATGCAGTGTGAATAACCTTAATACGTAGAGAACACCTCACGCGACCAGGTCGAGCCATTTACGCGTTGATCAATGCATTCAATGAATTCTATAGTTCGAATTATCAATCCCAAAGCTCGATGACTCACATATAAAATGCCAGTAGTAATAATAAGCCGAATGGTTAGCCGAGTAATAGACATCAATAGTCGGTTTTCAATTCTGAGCAAATTCTGAACCAGTACTGATTCGCAGTAGTGGCCGATTAATGGCTAAGAACTATTGGCTGCCAGTAGTGATTCAACTCCGGATTTGTGCTTGCACCCAGCATTGATCAAGTAATGGCTACGAACCATGATCACTGGCCAACTAAAGACTTCCAGCATTTGCCGAGTAATGGGTACAAATCATTGGCTGCCAGTATTGATTTAAACCCGTGTGAAGCTCCGAGCATTAGTCTCTGTTTACTGGCCATGATGCCGATTTACATAACCTCAATAACGTGCACTTTTGGCACAGAGACATAACCTCAAACCTAAAGGAAATCTGAGTACTTGGATTTATGAGGATGTATTCAGTTCTTGTATGGTGTTTACTGGCCCAATTGGCGTATTACTGGCACAATATCGGCGAGATACTTTGGCTCCACGCTTGTTTTGAGCCTCCGCCCAATGCTGACATGACATACTGGCTAGCTAAGGTCTAAGGTCACGAACGCAGCATCGGCAGCCAGTACTATGCCAGTACTGGGCCGTATTCCCAGTGTCCTTGTGTATTTGAGCACTTTCCTGGAAGCTATCAAAGGAATTGCACCCGTGGACGATTTCCTTGCGTATTTTTTTATGATAATAGAATATTAGTAAAATTATTGAAGACACTTCGCTAGAAGAAAGTCTTTTGAATTGATGGTAAATTACTAAAGTAATCATACCAGATATTCCACGTCACTACTTACCACACTGAGAGAAAAATATAATTGGATACACAAAATTTTCAAATAAACCATTTATTTGAAAATATTCAAGTGCAAGGTTTATTTGTACCAATTATATATTCAATTTCTTGAATTGTTAAATGAAATAAAAACTTCACTGAATCCACAATTTTTTTTTTCTACTAAATATTCTCTTGATTTATTAACACTAAGTTATGAATACGTCAGACAATTTATTTTGATTTATTCCTTTGAATGTGATGGCCATATTGGTCCTAAGATGGCCAAAAACGGCACGTCTACCATAAATACATTATGTTATACTCGATTTTATCTATGAAAACAGTTCTGCACGTATACAAGTTTAACTAAATGATTTCATTGATTCAAATATATATAAAATCCATACAATAATTTATTTATTTGACCGAACAAAATATATAGCTACTTCTATTGAACTGATTCTTTTCATTCTACTAATGCGACTCTTTTATATATTTCATTCAACCCAATATATTGGTATTTGGACGACACATAAAGTGGTTTCAAATACAAGATAATTGAATGAATTATATATATTTTAAATAAATGATTTGGTGTATCCAATTATATTTTTCTCTCAGTGCAGATACTGGCCGTGTTTGTTACCATCCCTGAAAAGCATTGGCCGCACAGAACTGGGCCGATACACAACTACCAGTGCTAATGGGTTATCATCATGAGTTATAACCGAGTTATCATCCAGTAGTTAGCCAGCAATGGGCCAGAGCTAGTTTCCGTTGAGATGCCATTACTGAGGGACGGACTACTGACACATGCCCAGTACTGGGCCAATTGGATACTCCTGTATGAGGACGTTTCCGTTGAGCCAAGTTTTCACAATTACAAATTCTGCAGTATATAAATAAAATAAGAAGGTGATTTGACACAAAAGCTCTATTGGTGTGTATAGTATGTTCTAGATTTTCTATACAATAGTCTCATCCGGGACTATACGCAATTCGATTGCGTCCGTCTATAATACGTTCTATTTCCTTCGACTGCAAGGGTCATCAGGTTGTGTCAACACCTATCGTAAAAAAAATCCATGCAAAAAACCATTCACTTTGGTCACGTTAGATAATATATATCACGTTCCGTTTGCTAAAACAAAACAGTGATGTAAAATTGCCCCAGTCTGTAAAATTCAATTAACCGCGTCATCCGACCGAGTCACGAATTTCATTAAGGAATAAAATCAAGTAAATCGCTCTATAAAAGCCGCACTACCTCACTAATCATTCTTGTTAAGTTCAATCTATCGCAAACGAAGAAAGTAGAGCAGAAGTATTTTTTTATGCTGATTTTTTTTTTAAACTAGTGGAGTGAGACCCAAATACGAAAAGTGGCGGTCTGTTCATATGAACCATCATAGGATTTTCCTAAAAAAATTGTTAATAATTTCAATTTTCAATCTACGTAACACACGTAATTCGCACAACCTTAAAAATATCTGAACTTTGTAACGTAACTTATTAAAATTCTGATTAGATTGGTACAATTTTGTGAAAATAGTATATTAGAAATAATTCGATCGGCTTGTCACCCGGTTGAATTATTGTGCTCGTTTCAACAGTTTGTATTGTAAAATTCATCGCCTTGATTATTCTACAAAATCTGTTAAGTAAACAATTTTGGATTATGGTGACAACCATTCCTGGTGTATTCCTGATGTCAGGAACCGATAAACTGACTACGCCGATGATGAGCCCAGTAATCGAAGAAAAACCGCGTGATGAAATATTTTACAATGCTGAGAAGCCACAAGATGAAACTTATAAGAGGGAGATTGTCTGGAAAAACATCTTCTCTTTCGCAGTATTGCACGGAATGGCACTTTATGGCGTGTACCTTTACTGCACTGCTGCAAAATTCACGACGATGATTGTTTGTAAGTACTTTGTAATTTATAAATAAGCTATTGTTGTATGCTTATACAGAAAAGCAATAATTAACATTA
The DNA here is from genome assembly GCA_949699805.1 of Tromatobia lineatoria. Lineage (NCBI taxonomy): Eukaryota > Metazoa > Arthropoda > Insecta > Hymenoptera > Ichneumonidae > Tromatobia > Tromatobia lineatoria. The sequence goes on from OX453036.1 coordinate 22,465,352, forward strand.
AATAAGAAAATACTGACTGTAAAAAAAAGCTTGATCAATAAACGAATTGGGTAAAGAAAAAATAAGTTAAATAATGATATTTCGTGAATTGTTATTAAAGAAAATGGATGTAAGGTTAGGTATGCGAAAGACTATACGGAGAGAATTGATTTCACTGATTCACAGCAATCTTCGCCAATAAAAAAAATATACACAGAAAAATATAATTGGATGCACCAAATTATTTATTTAAAAGTATATATAAATCATTTAATTATTTTGTATTTGAAGGAACTATATGTGTTGTCCAAATATCAATATCTTGCGTTGAATGAACTATATAAAAGAGCCGTATTAGTTGAATGGAAAAAACCAGTTCAATAAAAGTAGCTATATATTTTGTTCGGTCGAATAAGATAATTATTGATAGATTTTCTATATGTTTGAATCAATGAAATCATTTAGTTAAATTTGTATACGTGCGGAAATGTTTTCATGGATAAAATCGAGTATAACATAATGTATTTAGGGTAGACGTACCGTTTTTGGCCATCTTAGGACCATCACATTCAGAGGAATAAATCATAACATATAATCGATTTTAAAAAAAACGTCGGGTAAGTCAATCAGCGAATTCACATGAATTTGTTAAAAAAATCATCGTGCAATTGTGTGAAAAAAATAATTTAAAGAAAAAAATGATACAAATGGTCACAATAGCTACAATGGCCACTAATAAACATCTACCCTGTTGATTTGTATCCTGTAAACTACGTAATTGTATTTGCTCGTGTCCACTACTAATTGATTCAAATAGTTGCTTAAAAAATAAATCGGGTATGTTTCATTCGAAAACCCATTTAATTGAAGCAATTAAATTAAAAATGATTTAAATAAATATTTCTTACATAGCAATAAATATTGTTTTGATTTAACGATACATTTACTTGATAGAATTGACGATATAATTTGAATACGTAAATTGTCTGACGTATTCATAACATAGTTTTATTGAATCAACAGAATATTTAGTAGAAAAAAATAAATATTTTGTGGATTCGAAGAAGTTTTTATTTCATTTAACAATTCAAGAAATTAGATATATAATTGGTACAAATAAACCTTGCACTTGAATATTTTCAAATAAATGGTTTATTTGAAAATTTAATGTATCCAATTATATTTTTCTCTGAGTGTACTTGAGTTTCATAACTATTTTTTCATTGAATGATTTCGAACTCAATAAGAAGTAGTGACATTCAATCAAAGAAATTGTGTCTGTTCGTTTAATTAATTTCACTAAAGAGATAGCGGCACTTTTCCAACCGCACCTCGGAATTTTGAGACCGATTTTTTTGTAAACTGCTTGGTAGATAAAGCTCGAATTTGGAGAGAGCATGTTCGAGTATGGAAGAAATGAGCTCAATTACGGGCTTCTTGGAATTCAAAGCCGTTTGTTCGGGAGAACCGGAAAACAAAAAGTGAGGTTAGGTGCCAGAGAAAGATAGCCCCATAGGTGTTTAACATTGGACGATGAAATTTCCAGCACTTGCTGCCGACAAATATGTTTTATCAATGGATCAATCCGTTTCTTTGAATCAATAAAAACTTTGCCTTAAAACAATATAACTGTTTTTTTATAATATTCTCACTAAGTAAATTAATAAAACCTTTTCCTTAAAACAATATAACTGTTTTTTTATAATATTCTCACTAAGTGAATCAATAAAAACTTTTCCTTAAAACAATATAACTGTTTTCTTATAATATTCTCACTGAGTGAATATTTGTAAACAGGCGGTAAAACGTTCTCTTTGAAATTTAAGTGCACTATTTTATTGGAATCGAAGAAATATTGCGTTGGAATCAATAAAATCAACCCACGTATTTCGTTGGCGCCAATGAAATCTTTTCTCCAAGTGTGAGAAAATATGTTCAGAAAATTAACCGTTCACTTATCGACACTAAAACTATTCAAAAATTCATATGCTATACATGAGTTTGATGGAGTGTTAATTTACTGACACCGTGCAGGAAATTCATTTGAATATACGAATATGTTATTGAAAAAAAATTAACATTCAATATACATGCTGTGAAATAAAAATTTATTTATTATGAAAACACGACTTGTAACAAACTGTGTTGTAACAAATTCCGCAAAAATGTACATCGATATACTTATGAATAAGCTTCCTGGACATGTGAGTAATTTAACCTTAAATATTTCCAATAGTAAACAGGTGTGTTGCTGAATTAAAGTTAACTCATAAAAAACACGTGAGTCGATTTAGTATACTGTCCATTATATAACACGACTTTCGTCACGAATTCCACCGGAACTGCGCATTAATTTCACATTGTACTCGCATAGTAAATTTACATACCTGATTCTGCAAAAAAGCTTTCTGCACATATGTAGTAATTTTGACTCGAACATTTTTAAAACTGTTATCATTCGCTTACCATATTCACGAGATTATCAGACCTAATGACAGGAAAACCTCCCAACCAAAAAAAAACCCCCCCAAAGCTACGTTTATTTTTATGGCGCTACAGTGATGTTACCCTTTGAGTCTAGTAAACTTGAGCTAAACCTGGATACTATAGTAATTTTTTTAATTGGCTCGAGCTAAACCTGGATACTATAGTAATTTTTTAAATTGGCTTGAGCTAAACCTGGATACTATAGTAATTTTTTAAATTGGCTTGAGCTAAACCTGGATACTATAGTAATTTTTTTAATTGGCTTGAGCTAAACCTGGATACTATAGTAATTTTTTTAATTGGCTTGAGCTAAACCTGGATACTATAGTAATTTTTTTAATTGGCTTGAGCTAAACCTGGATACTATAGTAATTTTTTTAATTGGCTTGAGCTAAACCTGGATACTATAGTAATTTTTTTAATTGGCTTGAGCTAAACCTGGATACTATAGTAATTTTTTTAATTGGCAGTTTGGGTCTTCGGAGCTGCTGGCGGTATAGGAATAACTGGAGGAGCGCACAGACTTTGGGCGCACAGAGCATACAAAGCCCGACTTCCAATGAGAATAATACTTATGCTGATGCAAAGCATGGCGCATCAGGTCCGTCCAAATTTATTATATTCAGTAAAGCGTGAGTTGAATATAATTTCGCCAAAAAACATACTTATGTTTCATTATCATTATATAGAATACCATTTACGAATGGGCGAGAGATCATCGCGCACATCACAAGTTTACAGATACAAACGCTGATCCTCATAATGCGACGAGAGGATTTTTTTTCTCACACATGGGTTGGCTTGTCGTAAAAAAACACCCGGACATACTGAAACGTGGAAAGGGCATCGATATGAGCGATATCATCAGTGATCCCGTCGTCGCTTTTCAGAAAAAGTGAGTATCAGTTTATTATGAAACGAAGATGCAAAATCGAACTTTGTGTATCGCATCGTCATTTTTTTAAGGATGTATGATACGTACAGTCCCGCTAAAAGTGAGTTTCAGAGACAATTTTGATCCGATGGGATAAAAATCGGAAAAAAATAAAATGGATATAAAACATGCTGAAAAGATTGATTTCGGTTAATAATCATCCCAAAATGTTATTAACAAATTGGTGAAAAAAAAACAATTTTTTTCTGATGAAAATGATATATTAATTTATTTGAATGCATACGAATTTTTTCAGATTTTTTCCTTGATGTTAATTTTTATTTTTTTTATTTTCAAAAATGTCCGCGGAATAACGAATTTTGGATATGTGTTCGGTATAAAATCATCTACTACACTCAAGATTTTTTTGCAAAACGCACATCCAAAATTTGTTATATTCTGCGCATTTTTTAAAATAAAAATATCATCTTACAATCATTCAAATAGACAACAAAATTGCATATTCATATGATTTGAATGGCCGAAAAAGCTAAGGCGCTGCGCAATTAAACCATTTGGAGGATTCTGGGTTCGATTTCCGTCAATGTAGGAAAAAAAAGTAATATCTTTTTTCAGCGATTAATATGAACAATCGTGTAGAGAAAAACGAAATATCTCATTAAAAGTGCAACATTACTCAACTAAATAATGACAAATATATATTTTTCAATTAAATTTCTTTATCATTTTAGTAAGGACTCTATTTATTATTTTAGTAGCGCAGCCTTTAAAGGCCCCGAAAAAAATCGAGACCGTCCTTTAGGAAACCCTATAAGGTTTCCACATAGGGCCCCTAATATAATTAGGGAAAACTAATCAGGGCCTTGTCGAAACCCTGATAAGATTTCTTCTCGGGATCCTGACCTGATTCGAAATGTCATTACAGACCTGATCACAGCCTCACATAATGCATATTTCAGGCAATATTATGTAGATAAAAAAGTCTGATATGACCCGAATGCCAGATGAAACAAAATTTTACTGGGGTTATAATTATTCCAGTCGGAGGGTCAAACAGTGATCCATCCTTTTGCACGGTTGGTGAAAGTTTCCCGTCCAAAAATAACAGGGTTCGACTGCCTAACTAATAGAAATAGTTAGATGGTATTTGCTTGTCCTAGAAAGGTTCAAACGCCAAAAAAAAGTTTATTACAGTCTAGGTACACATTTGAACGGACGGAAATATGATTAATTTGCAACTTGTCTCGAAACGAGTCTCCACCCTTTTAATAGAAAATAAATAAATAGAAATTTGTCACTGCATGTAATTTTGTTTTCACTGATAGTAACAATGTAAATTGCTTTCAGATACTTCTATATCCTCATGCCGATAATGTGCTTCATTTTTCCTACGTGGGTGAAGTTCTATTTCTTGGGCGAAAATCTTAAGGTGGCGTTCTTCACTACAATGTTTAGGTACTCACTATCTCTGCATTACACGTGGCTCGTTAATTCCGCTGCTCATTTGTGGGGCAACAAACCTTACGATCAGTAAGTCAAAAACTATTTTTTATTTAGCATTTCAATAACGTAATTGTAAGGTCCCTACTCGATATAATTGCAAATGTCCCTATACTCGGACCTATAAGACAGTTCTATAATGATTTAACATTTGGCACATAATAAAATTTATTTAGGCAATAATATTCATGAGCCCAATATGTTTAATTTAATTCTTTTTCGAAATATATTTAATTTCATTTTTTTATTGAAGTATTTAGGCAGGTAAAAAAAATTAAGGAATTTTGTGTCTCTTATGTCGATCAGCTGTATCCAATTGCGACCAGTTTAAGGTCCACAGTATGAACCCCCTTTTAAATTGTCTATTAGGGTGTTGAAACTTATCAGTAACCCAAACGGTAACCATTAATCGTGAGAGAATACATCCGATTTCTATTCCGAATAAATATATGTTAATAAATCGATTTAAAAAAAAAATGATCTTGCAATAATATGGACTGGTAAAATGAAGCCTCTCCACATTTTGTGCAGATGAGCTGCATCTATAAATTTTCACGTTTATTAAAGCAAAGAATTGCTAATTCATTCAGATCTTGGCATATCTCAACAAAAGATGACGAATTTATTCGATAATAATATATGAGATTTTTTCATAGTAGACAGTCACCTGAATTTTACGTGGTCCATTAAATTAACGTGGACCATAAAATCAAAAGCATAGAAATCGTGAAGGTACCGATTTTTTTCGGCATATTTGACCTCAACCTTCATTTCAAGGATAGGCTCTGGTCATAAAGTGTTATAGACAATATTGAAAAACTGTTGTTGTATCAATCTATTAACACTTCGCGTTAAAATTTTTGTGTACAGTATGAAATCTCGAAATTTTCCATTACACTGACAATCATGCTGTTTGATTTCCACATTTGTAAATGTACTTTCAAGACGCTGATCAAATGTACTTTCAAGACGCGGTGGTCGAGAATCAGGTCCATTTACTATTACGAGAATCATATTTTTCGTTCTACTGTTTTAGATTCATAAGTCCAGCAGAAAATCTGGCAGTATCATTGGTAACATATGGCGAAGGATGGCACAATTACCATCACGTTTATCCTTGGGATTACAAAGCAGCGGAGCTTGGAAATTACAGGGCGAACTTGACGACGCTATTCATTGATTGTTTCGCCGCGTTTGGTCTCGCTTATGACTTGAAAACGGTACCGATGGATGTAGTGAGAAAACGTGTCGGTAAAACAGGTGACGGCAGTTGGACATCTTTAGGCAAAAATCACTCGCACCAAAACGAAGTTTGGGGCTGGAATGACAAGGATATGAAATTAGAGGACAAAGAGGCCACTCGGATCTTGGGAAAAAAAAAATAATGCCATTCTGCAATAGCTTCGTAACTGACTAACTGTAATTCGCGAAAGAATTTTAGCTTTCATATAAAACAATAAACACATCCTCATGGAGGAGCATGTAAATAGACAAAGAGAGAAAGAGACAGAGAGAAAAAGAGAGAGAGAGAAAAGTATATGTCCTGCTTGTAGCCTAGGACGAAATGATTTTCGTGCGTTTGTACACTACTCATGTAAATATTCTAGACTTATTTGGAACGATAAGAAACCTTGGCTACACATTTTTTTATAAATAATTAAGCGAATCGAGGATAAAGTTTACGCATGTATTTTGTTAATTTCACGAATGAACGTCGTGTGCACGTTATGTCATACATTTTTAGTCACTAACGAGTCGTAACTAGACATTAGTATGGCGGACCGTCCGAATGTGCCGAATGACCGTGAAACGTACCGAATGTACACGTTGCGGCCTTCAGCAGTTCTCAAATATCCGTATTTCTGTAATGTTGTGAAAGGAAACAACATTTATTAGTTTTATAAGTCAGTTTCTATGTGACTATTGTACGAGTTTGCCAATATGTATGTGTTAGTGACGGAAAAAGATTCAATAAATTTGGGTAAGGCTTTTTTTACAAAATACTAATTGTGGTTTATCATTTTAGTCCAAACGTTGATACCTTTTCAGATACATTCGCATCCAGGACAGACTTCATCGCATTATATAAATCTTAAAAATGTAATAATTCATATGCTTTTAAGCGGAGTATTCAATTGGTGCCAATTCCTGAAGAGGAATAAAGAGGAATTCTGAAGAGTCGAATTCATGCGACTTTTTCAAAAGAATAGATGGGATTTAATTTAATTTATAGAATCCGAATTTTGACTTGATTCGAAAAAAAGTGTTATCAGTGCATCTATGAGCTTTGTTTTTTTTTAATGCTCGAATAACGAATAATTTGATTCATCAAATCGTTCAAATCGTTGTCGTAAACGAATAATTTGATTCATCAAATAAAATCATTCCATTACGACGGTGATTGAACCGGCGAGATTCGCGGATCGTTCAGGCTGGAGTCTGAAACGGAATCTGAGAAAGGCTGGAGTTCAAAATTGAATCCAGAATAAAGTCTGCGATCGATTTGCCGAGATTCGCTGAACTTGCAGGGCAGAGTTAAGAACGTTAGGTATTATTGAATGCGACGATTGGCGGTAGAGTTTTATATTTTGATACGGTAACGTAATCGGTAATGCACCAGGCTAGAATTCTGAGGTTTCCGGTTCGTGGCGGAATTTTTTTCACAATTTGTTCGAGATAAAAATTTGTCTATTGTGGCTGATTGAAGAATTTGATTAATTTATTAAAGAAATTTATTAAGCAGCTATAATTAACACTTGTAAGGATGCGTATTAGTAAAATTTGAATTAGGCTTCAGTTTCGCGGCCTTTGAATCTAGCGATCATTATCTCACACCCGAGATGTGCTTCTCAATAATTCCATCAAAATAAAACTTGGCTGCGAATTGTCAAAACAATAAAACCTATCGTAAATAGTCGGTCACAGCCTATAGAGCTACTATGGAGCTACTATGGATGTTGAGGGTCAACATAGCGAATGACCAAAATGACTACAACAGCGAATTTCGTAATAATGGTCATTCTACATTCAGACTTCATTATTCTGGAATTTGCTGCTTCAGCTATTCGCTATTAAAATCCTATACACAATCCGGAACTATATTTGGGACTCCATCTCGGTTTATTTATTCTGTGCGGTGACCCAAGCTTGAGATTGAAATGCACGGAAACTGGATTTCGACATGGCTCTCGAATTAGGAGTAATTTTTGGGTGAGGCTGATTAGAATCGTTTTAAATGTGCAATTTGTTTTAAATAATATGTTTGGAATTACATTTCTTATTCTAAGTTGGAATAATAACAAAAACGGTAATACAATCTGCTATCAAAACTGCGTAATCAAAAGATGACTTTCACTGTTACTCTGTCGGACATTCATTTTAAGCCTTAGGCCAATTTTGATTCGAATCGAGTTTTTGGCTGGAACTTGTAGGCAAATAGACTGTCCGAGTTTTGTTGCACGACAAAACATTGAAGTAGTTAGCTATTTACTCAGTTCGATAGTAAAGTCAACTATTCAGTTGGATAGTAGAGTCGACTATTCAGTTGGATAGTAGAGTCAACTATTCAGTTGGATAGTAGAGTCAACTACTCAATGGGATAAGCGTGCCAACAACTCAGTTGGACATGCAAGCCAATAACTCAGTTGGACATTCAAGCCAACAACTCAGTTGGACATGCAAGCCAATAACTCAGTTGGACATGCAAGCCAACAATTCAGTTGGACACGCAAGTCAACGACTCAGCTGGATATTAGCTCGTAGCGAAATGTGGGGTCGATTCGACACCGATATGGCAAAGTAACCCAAATTATGAACACAGGTTTTTACAAAAAAAAGTACTAAGGTTCTTATAAGTGGTAAATATTCAACAAATGGAAGAGATTCAATAGAAAGTCAGTCATTCTTAACTCCAGGAAATGAAAAACAGTTGCTTGCACTGCTTATGTTCATGAGCCCAAGTCACGTGCGATAATCCTTTAGTTACGTATCTTTATAAATTATTAATCATATTGTATACGAGGCATTCCATCCCGGTTCGACCTGGGCCTGACACTCGACTTCCTCAATTTAGCTTGTCATTTGTTGTAGGATTGTTTAGAACCAAAATATTGGCGACTGGCCAAACGTTTATTGATATAAAACCGGATTTTTGCAATTTCAGCAGATTTTCAAGAATTGTTCATTCGTTATCGGACAAATATTTTCTTCCAACATCATACAAGCCACATTCTAGCACCAAATGCTTGACAAGTCACCCACAGTAGATTGATTTTTTTTGTTAATTAATAATTTTGAAATAGAAAAAGCTTAAAAATTAGCTGAAGAAAAACTTTGCCCATTTGGCGATACGCTAGAGAATTATTTTTTAATTAGGGCATTCTATATGTCAGTTTAAAAAAATATATAAAATTAATTCTCATGGAAAAAACGAAATTAAAACATCCATTGCACTTGAGGGTCTAAGGAATCCTACAAAAAATTATAAATGAAGTTTTCGTCCTCTACTATGATTATGCGTTCACTCGTATTTTAATATTTCGGAAACTGTTTGACCTGCTTTCCGAATTTCCATCGAAATACACATTCGGCAACAACGTGAGTATTTTTGTCGTACTCCATTGATTGTAGATTCCACTTCCTGTAACGAAGAAATGATGCAGTTCACTTAGGGTCCGTGCGTCATGTATACATTTTAATAGCTGCTTTAAGAAGTGTGAAAAGATTTTGTAATTAAACGTATACAAAATTAAGTATACAAACACATCGATATCGTGAGTGACGTAGTTATAGTTGTAGGTACTCAATTATGTCAATAAAAGTGATTTCTCCTATAATTTTGATATCCCCAGAAGAACTCCGTTTTTATTAAATTTGTAAATTAATGATTAAAATTTAGGTATAATAATATTAATTAAGTATAATTATACATCGACATCGTGAGTGACATAGTTATAGTTGTAGGTACTCAATTATGTCAATAGAAGTAATTCTTACTATAATTTTTATATCCCTAGAGGAATTCAGTTCTCATTAATTTTGTAAATAAATTATTAAAACGTGGATATAATAATTTGAATTAAGTATGAAAATACATCGACATCGTGAGTGATTAGTTATAGTTGTACGTACTCAATTATGTCAATAGAAGTAATTCTTACTATAATTTTCATATCCCCAGAGGAATTCAGTTCTCATTAATTTTGTAAATAAATTATTAAAATGTGGATATAATAATTTGAATTAAGTATGAAAATACATCGACATCATGAGTGACATAGTTATAGTTGTAGGTACTCAATTATGTCAATAGAAGTAATTCTTACTATAATTTCTATATCCCCACAAAAACTCTGTTCCCATGACTTATATAAATAAATTAATAAAATATGGGAACAACATTTAAAACAATTCTGTGAAAAATTCCGAGAACAGTTGAAACGTAAAGTGATTTTATTTCAAGCGACAAAATTTGTTGCTGTAAATATTGCAACAATTATTGCGCAATTATAATTCTATGATACCTTGATGCAATGGTCAACGAGAAAAAAAGGATTCCTTCATTTTCACGGTTTTCGGAAAATCTCATGAAGAAAGATAACGTTCTCTTTCATAGATAATTTCTGAGGCAATTGAGTATAATAAATTGTTTACGAAGCGTCTAGGCTTAAGCTATACGCATTGCTAAACAAGTAGAATGATTTATGGGGACAATTTCGGTAACGGTTTATACATCAGACAATAAGAAGTACTTTGGACTGTTTGACTGTCTCGTTTTGCACGCTTGGCTGCGACTGAGTGCGTTCGCTATCCATTTATTATCGTCGGTTTGGTATACGCATCATTGTTATTTGTTCACACGCTACTTAGTCGAATTACGTTATGTCAATCTGTGTTTGCCTGCGTAAGCCGACTAGACGATATCGAAGTATAAATATTAATTCTTGTCAATTACGCATCCCATTACTAATTATGTTACCTGTAGGGTAGACCGGGGCAAAATGAGGACGCTAAGCTTTTTATGTGACTAGAACGTTTCAGCATTTGCACATTGACCGTTTTGTACACAAAAATATTCGCGACAGAATAAAGAAAAAAAAAAAATTATTTTATTGATTTTATAAATTTTCGTGTGGTTAACATAGATGCAGGTCGCATAAAATTGAGTCTGATACAAATGCACTTTATCTACTGCGCCACATTCATCGATCTGAAGTAGCCTTTTCTAAGGCCCCAATCTTTAAATGCGAAATGATTTTTTTTGTTTTGAAAGTAGCAGTGATATAAAATTATACTCTTGTGTAAAAACAAAAAAAAATCGATAGGCAAAATGGGGACGCTAAGCTTTTTATGTGACTAGAACGTTTCAGCATTTGCACATTGAACGTTTTCTACACAAAAATATTCGTGACAGGATACAGAAAAAAAAAAAAATTATTTTATTAATTTTATAAATTTTCGTGTGGTCAACATAGATGCAGGTCGCATAAAATTGAGTCTGATACAAACGCGCTTTACCTACTGCGCCAAATTCATCGATCTGAAGTAGCCTTTTCTAAGGCCCCAATCTTTAAATGCGAAATGATTTTTGTTTGTTTTGAAAGTGGCAGTGATATAAAATTATACTCCTGTGTAACTACGAAAAAAAATCGATAGGCACGTGACCAGAAATTTTCTCAGTAAAATCAACAAGGTTGCAGTTTGATTAGAATTATTCCGGCACGAAAATGTGCGGCCTTATTAATTGATGAAACATTGCTTGTATGTCTGACGCCTCTGAATTGTCGTATATCTATTATTTTTTCATTTTCGATTTAAAAAAAAAAATTCCCAGTAAAATCAATAAAATCGTGGTAATTCTGCGACGAAAATGTGCTGCCTTATCAACTGATAAAACATTGCTTGTACTCATTTAAAAAATGTATGAAAAATTACATACGAAAACAATTTTTTTTATTTCATACATTCCCGTGTGGGTAACATAGATGGAGAGCGCATAAGGTTGAGTCTGATGTAAGCGAGTCTTATCTACTGCGCCAAGCTCATCGATCCAAATTTGCATTCTCTACAACCGCACCCCTCGCCGACCGCGGAACGTGTAACGATATTTTTTATTTTTTTTCAAGGCCGAAGTAACATGAAATTATAGTTCTGTCTATTTGAAAATATGCGTATCCTATACAGAGAGTACACAAAATTTTTCCAGTAAAATCAATAAAATCGCGGTAACTCTGCGACGAAAATGTGTTGCTTTATCAACTGATAAAACATAGCTTGTATGCCTGACGCTTATGAATTGTCCTCTATAAGTATATCAATTATATTTTATGAGTAGATAATTTTTCAAAAACGTTTAGAATCAAATTCAAACAAAATTTAAAAAGCGATTTAAATTCTATGGAGTGTCGATTTTTTCAAGAATCTTCGTTACTCTCGTAATTCACTAAAAATTCACCACTAAATTATTCCACAAAATTCAACTAATAATCCCGATATGCAAAATATGTATAACATTTTTTTATTGCGAATAAAAGATTTCTAGATATTCAAGAAATGCTTGAAAATGTAATCGGATCACATCATATTCAACAGGAATAACAATATTCACCACAACAATATTACTCATGGGCGGAAGGACCCCGGTCGATGGTTGTAAATAGTAACCACCTATATTTGTAAAATCTCTGTATACAAACTAATAAATTTCTATTACTACTGCTACTAAGAAATGCATGAAAAATCATATACAAAAACAATTTTTTTTATTTTATTAATTCCCGTTTGGGTAACATAGATGGAGAGCGCATAAGGTTGAGTCTGATGTAAGCGAGTCTTATCTACTGCGCCAAGCTCATCGATCCGAATTTGCATTCTCTACAACCGCACCCCTCGCCGACCGCTGAACGTGTAACGATATATTTTTTTTTTCAAGGCCGAAGTAACATGAAATTATAGTTTTGTCTATTTAAAAATATACGTATCCTATACCAAGAGTACAAAAAATTTTTCCAGTGAAATCAATAAAATCGTGGTAATTCTGCGACGAAAATGTGCTGCCTTATCAACTGATAAAACATAACTTGAATGCCTGACGCTTCTGAATTGTCCTCTATAAGTATATCAATTATATTTTATAAGTAGATAATTTTTCAAAAACGTTCAGAATCAAATTCAAACAAAATTTACAAAGCGATTTAGATTTTATGGAATGTCGATTTTTTCAAGAATCTTCGTTACTCTCGTAACTCACTAAAAATTCAACACTAAATTACTCCACAAAATTCAGCTAATAATCCCGATATGCGAAATATGTCTCAAAAATGTCTATTGCAAAAACAAGATTTCTACTCATTAAAAAAATGTATGAAAAATTACATCCGGAAACAATTTTTCGAATTTCATAAATTCCCGTGTGGGTAACATAGATGGAGAGCGCATAAGGTTGAGTCTGATGTAAGCGAGTCTTATCTACTGCGCCAAGCTCATCGATCCGAATTTGCATTCTCTACAACCGCACCCCTCGCCGACCGCTGAACGTGTAACGATATATATGTATATATATTTTTTCAAGGCCGAAGTAACATGAAATTATAGTTTTGTCTATTTAAAAATATACGTATCCTATACCAAGAGTACAAAAAATGTTTCCAGTGAAATCAATAAAATCGCGGTAACTCTGCGACGAAAATGTGTTGCCTTATCAACTTATCAACTGATAAAACATAGCTTGTATGACTGTCGCTTCTGAATTGTCCTCTATAAGTATATCAAATTCAGCTAATAATCCCGATATGCGAAATATGTCTCAAAAATGTCTATTGCAAAAACAAGATTTCTACTCATTAAAAAAATGTATGAAAAATTACATCCGCAAACAATTTTTTGAATTTCATAAATTCCCGTGTGGGTAACATAGATGGAGAGCGCATAAGGTTGAGTCTGATGTAAGCGAGTCTTATCTACTGCGCCAAGCTCATCGATCCGAATTTCCATTCTCTACAACCGCACCCCTCGTCGACCGCTGAACGTGTAACGATATATATATATATATTTTTTTTCAAGGCCGAAGTAACATGAAATTATAATTTTGTCTATTTAAAAATATACGTATCCTACACCAAGAGTACAAAAAATTTTTCCAGTGAAATCAATAAAATCGCGGTAACTCTGCGACGAAAATGTGCTGCCTTATCAACTGATAAAACATAGCTTGTATGCCTGACGCCGCGTTTCAACGTCCTGAGGGCAGTAGTAGCGCTGCGGAACGATCGAGCCGGCTGACCGGGTACGCACTGTCTCCACTATCCGATAAAAAGTATTACTTGTTATCGTAGACAACGCGCAATTTTTATTGTTAGATGTATAATTTATCGTAAGTTGCACCGCTTTGACGCATGCACCACTGTCGCGATAACGGTGAGCCTCGTATCCGTGTGCAATTGTTAAGCTGGACCCACGAGCCCGTTCGTGTCGCAGTCTGACAGAGAAAGAGCTATTTCGCTGACAACACGAATATTGCCCCAAAAATAGTGGACTATATGTGTAAGGGTGTTCGATCGTGTCCTATGAAATTTTCGGAGTTTCCTCAAAACTCTATGCGCTCTCATTTTACACAAGCTTCGAGATTGCTCACATAGCAAAATCCACGGAAATCACCGAGAAATAATCACGTTATATCATTTTTCGTCGCTCAAAAAACTCTGGTGACATCTGCACGTTTGAAAATATTTGTATAAATATTCACGGTGGAATAAAAAATAAAACAAAAAGGTTCTTCCTTTTTTGTATTATTGAAAAGTTTAAAAATAGGTCAGCGCTTGGGGCTACTTTTTTCGGTGTGTCTGGAAAAAATTACAAATCGTTTACAATATTTTAGTACGTGGTTCTTTATTTATCAATGAATTTGACATGTTTCTCGCGAGTGATTATATGTGATAGCAGTTGATAATTGTCATATTTAACGTTTATCACCAATTGTGTGTAATCAAGAATGAAAGTAACTTCGATATCGTGCAAAATCAATAAAACGTGCGAAATTATTAAAGTAAATTCTTTACGGATATTTGAAAAATCGCTACGTTTGTGAACATGAAACTATTTTCAGTAATTTGTAGTCGTAGCAATTCTACACAAAATTTAATCATCAGTAGGTCATTGTTGGCTTTTTTTGTTTGTTATAATTATAACGATACATCAAAGTAGATTGTAGGTAGTTAGTAGTGGAAATAAATATATATTTATACATGATATGATTGTTATTGTTTTATTTATACGCATCCTTGCTTATCATGTATGAGTTCTCGCACAGCAAAAAAAATATATCTATATATATATATAAATTTACTAAACCGCACTCAATTAATTTCTCAAAGTCATCCAATTTGTCGTTTTTCGACTATTTGCAGATTATGACATATCAATAAAAATTTGAACCGAAATTGAAAAAAAAGTGAATACTCGTTAATTTTTTTGCTGTATGGACTCAGTGACTTCGCTGACGATTGGTCGTAGGTACATTAGACACTGCAGTATGTAGATTATATGCCAATAGTGTATTATCTGCGTGAAAACAAAGTACTGCGTAAGTAAAGTATGTCGAATAATGACGATAGTCGACCAGCACGAAAAAAATAATACACAGCTTACTCTAAATTATTTACACACATATACATTCAAAGAAATCGTGATAATTCTGGCAACGGTACGTAACAATTATTTAATTTTTTTGCATGCAAATAATTTTACAGTTACATTTATTTTTTTTAAATACTATATAGTTACCGTAAATATGGAAGGGTGTTCAAGTTTTTGGCCTACCGTCTTTTTTCGAATGAAAGTGATTCGTTGAATTTTCCGAAAAATAGTCAGTTCTTCTTATACCTCAATGAGCTCCGAATAAAAATAGTCTGATCTCTCTTTCGGGGCTCGCTCTTCACCTCTCGCTCAATTTTTCAGTTCGAGTTGATATGGAATGTCCCATATACCTCAAATACATTATGTTTCAATATTTTTCTCTAAGTGTAATGCTCGTCAGTTCTTCTTATACCTCAATGAGCTCCGAATAAAAATAGTCTGATCTCTCTTTCGGGGCTCACTCTTCACCTCTCGCTCAATTTTTCTGGTCGAGTTGATATGGAATGTCCCATATATCTCAAATACATTGTGTTTCAATAGTTTTCTCTGAGTGTAGTGCTCGTCAGTTCTTCTTATACCTCAATGAGCTCCGTATAAAAATAGTCTGATCACTCTTTCGAGGGTCACTCTTCACCTCTCGCTCAATCTTTCTGGTCGAGTTGATATGGAATGCCCCATATATCTCAAATACATTATGTTTCAATATTTTTCTCTAAGTGTAATGCTCGTCAGTTCTTCTTATACCTCAATGAGCTCCGAATAAAAATAGTCTGATCTCTCGCTCACTTTTCACCTCTCGCTCAATCTTTCTGGTCGAGTTGACATGGAATGTCCCATATATCTCAAATACATTATGTTTCAATATTTTTCTCTAAATGTAATGCTCGTCAGTTCTTCTTATACCTCAATGAGCTCTGAATAAAAATAGTCTGATCTCTCGCTCACTCTTCACCTCTCGCTCAATTTTTCTCGTCGAGTTGATATGGAATGTCCCATATATCTCAAATACATCATGTTTCAATATTTTTCTCTAAGTGTAATGCTCGTCAGTTCTTCTTATACCTCAATGAGCTCCGAATAAAAATAGTCTGATCTCTCTTTCGGGGCTCACTCTTCACCTCTCGCTCAATTTTTCTCGTCGAGTTGATATGGAATGTCCCATATATCTCAAATACATTATGTTTGAATATTTTCCTCTAAGTGTAATGCTCGTCAGTTCTTCTTATACCTCAATGAGCTCCGAATTTAAATAGTCTGATCTCTCGCTCAATCTTTCTGGTCGAGTTGATATGGAATGTCCCATATATCTCAAATACATTATGTTTCAATATTTTTCTCTAACCGTAATGCTCGTCAGTTCTTCTTATACCTCAATGAGCTCCGTATAAAAATAGTCTGATCTCTCTTTCGGGGCTCACTCTTCACCTCTCGCTCAATCTTTCTCGTCGAGTTGATATGGAATGTCCCATATATCTCAAATACATTATGTTTCAATATTTTTCTCTAACCGTAATGCTCGTCAGTTCTTCTTATACCTCAATGAGCTCCGAATAAAAATAGTCTGATCTCTCTTTCGAGGCTCACTCTTCACCTCTCGCTCAATCTTTCTCTAATAGTCTCGCGACGAGCGCATTCACCTCGATTTCTGCCTCGGAGATTCCCCGTCGCCGTAAACTCTTTCACGCTTGCTCACGCTCGGAATCTGCTTTTGTACTTACGCTCATACGGCTCTGCGTGGCTGAGACACTGTGTACCATAATCTGTAAAATACAGGTACCGTTCATCAGCCGTCTTCGTTTCGGCGACTCAACTAGCTTGACCGTAACGCTGTCGATTTCTCAAGCGTCCTGTTTTCTTTCCTGAGTATACACGTATGTATTACTTAGCTCGAGGCGGCGAGACGTTGGCGCGTCTTCTGACAATATATACAAAAACCAGTTGAATATCTTGGCGCAGGCCACATATACATTGCACATCTCTTAACGTCCACGTAGCTCATGAAAATCGTGATCTTTGGAACCGTGAACTTGAAGTTTTAAAAAATGCATTGGTTATTGGAACATGTGTTCAGATTATGAATCTACCGTGCGAATTTCCATAGTCTTGGTTTCAGCAAATAGGTTCACTTAATCTTTCTAAACAGCTCAATATTTGCTCATCTGTATGGTAATCAAAGCGTTAAATCAGTCAACCGATAAACGGAAAACTTTAACTTGTAACATAAGTTAGTTTGAGAAGAATAACACTGAAAATACCTAGAAACAGGGTTTATTGGTATTGAAAGATTTTACACTATTCATTGGTGCATTCCATGGAGCATAAATGTAAAATGTAAAATAGAATAGTATTTTTTTTTTATTGGACGTTAGCTTCTTGACGGTTTCAATATTCTGGTCTCTTCAAAATGGCTCGATATACAATTATTTAGAGCCTCTGATAAAAGGCTAGTAATTTATACGGGGGTTAGTATTTGCAGAATTTTAAAAAATGTATAACATGTATAACACCAATTTCATTTCTAATACATGAGACTATTTTTTTAATAGTTTTATTCTCACACATTCCATAGTTCTATTTTTGTAACGATTTCATTTTTACTTTAATTACAAAGTACCAGTTTTTTCTATGCGTCTCACGCTACAAATATGAATAAATCCATTCCCCAGAAAATGACAGAAATATGTTTGGGAAAAGTATCGCGGGGAGAAATTAAATCATCAATGATCCTTGAGTCCGTTTACGAAAGTCTACCGTCAACAATTTAATTCTCGCCATAATCAATCATTCGTATTATCCCAAAAGACAATTCGACGCAATTTGCACATTGTTTATGTTTACTCCACCTAAAACACACATGAACTACACGAGTAGTCGATCTGTTTCAGGGTCTTTGTCTCCGACCAATGAATCGTGACAGTTAGTACAGATGGAACATTTTCTCGGTGAAACGATATGAAACATATTCTCAGTATTTCTCTCTTACCCCGTCATGAGCGCATTTAGCTCTGTTTCTCTCGCACTCATGCATATTTCAACAGCGCCTTAAAGGTCATGCCATACGCGAACTTCCAACATCATAAGTATAGAGTTCCACGATCTTCGGTCGTTCGTCCTCCATCGAGCTCCACTTTTCATGGTCAAGGTGCGGTATCACGGAATTCCCTTTGATTCTACAAACATTATACCCAGAAGCTTTGCTTTACGTCAGTAAACGGTATTTTGAGTTCTTATCATTTTTCACAATCAACATTTATGAAAATACTGACTTATTAATTTTTAGATTGCAATAAATGACTGCATTTTTTTTAAGACGTCTAGAAAATATTGAAATTTGAAACAAAATTCTATAATATAATATCGAATGTATGTTTAAATAATAACTATACATTTCAATAATATTTTGTTAATTATGAAATAGTTTCTTGCATTTATTGTAAGGCTGAACCATACTTGTATTAGGCGAGTAAGTTGTACTATGTGATAATAATTGTTCTGACCACTTTTATTTAAAAAAAAATTGGGTCATCGAATTCTGTAATTCAGAATCAACGAAATTAAATAAAATACTAATATAAAGGAACTGCGACAATAGGCGCCATTATGGATAAAAATTATTGCTGTGGACTTTTTCTTGGTTTTTAGTCAAATTTATTGAATCGTTGGTTGACGCGAAATAGGAACTGGCAGATCTTTCGTTTTACTCAAGATTCTTTCTTGTCTATCCAGAGAAATGGCTCTGATGAGTTTATTTGAATCAATTATAATAGTGTATTTGGAATAACGAAACTTTAATTTTAATCAAATGGTGTCTATTTCGATCAGATGAAATTTTATTCAGATCAAATAAAGGCTATTTTGGTTGAATAAAATTCTACTGGATTACTCATAAAGTAAATTATTTATTTATTCATTTATTTAACTCTCTTGCGATGAACAGAACACAAAACGAAAAAACTTTTTCAAAATTCCAAACTTGAAAAATTTTCTCAAATGTAAATTTTGTTTTGCCCGTCGAAGAAGCGCATCCGGTGATTACATCAGGTTCACCTGATGTAATCTGGAGTCTCGCAGGGACAGCGCCTCTCTTCAGAAGAACACCTATCCTATTGCTTGCTCTTGTTCAATATTTATTTTTCAAAAATATTGTAAGCTGCTATAACGCATGAATTTTTTAGAGTTCCTTAAAAAAAAAATTCTGAAAATTGGGCATTCACTTACAAAATTCGCAACAATTATTCCGATGCCAATATCCGACGTCCTTTCCACAAAAAAAAGAAAGTATTTTCGTTGATTTCGCCGTGAAATAATGGCTGAATTTCACTAAAAAAAATTGCAAGATAATCAAAATTTGGTGTATCTATTGTAATCACTGATCCTGATTTTAAGATTTCTTAAAATGTTTTGTCTTGGATCGTTGAATTCATACAGAATTCCTCATACAGGAAAAAGTGTTATTGCTCTACCAGTGTATAAAATTTCAACCCAATTATCAAAACTATTTTTATAATACAGTGATTGAAATTTCGCAAATTGCCATACACACATATTCATCCGGAGATTTCGTTAAAACTACTTTTGTAAATGATTCAGACCATCTGACAAGAAATTTCAGGAATTTGTTTTTCTGTTTGTTTACAAAATCAAACTTTTCTCTATGTGGAAGCAAAAATGATGAATTGTCACTTATCTGATTAAATTGGTGCAACTCATCGTAGGATTTTTAAATAAAATAAATGAATTTCCTTGAAAGTGAATTCGTGACAACTTAGAGGGAGGATGACGTGTCTCGTCTAACAGAGAAAGTTGGCCGGAAGTGATGACCTTGAGTAGCTCGTCTCAACTAAGGGGTTAATCAAATATTACTGCAAAGTTGATGCATGGCAAATGTTTGATCGAGATATTAAACAATAAGTATATGAGGTAGGAAACGACAGTTTATGGCTTTGTGGTAGTGTTTCCGTAGGTGTGGTCACCGTGAATCTCTTGCTAAATTCTGGTTACGACTAGACACGTTCGCAAGATACTTCGAAGTCGTCATAAGATTAGAGAACAGCAGTTTCGTGTCTTCTTTGAAACAAAAAGCCGAGCACCATTTTCTTACGAAAATACAAGAAGTAAAAATAAAAATCAAGCATTTATTAACATCTATACGTATCGTACACCTGATGTGCATTAGACCTTCAAATAAAGGTCTATTTTATAGCAAAGTAGTGAAAAAATAGTTTTCACAAAAAATAATAATCACGATACAACTACTAAAATACTTTGAGGTTCATACAAAATATGTATTGCTTATTCCTTTTTTTGTAATACATCATTTTTTGACTTCCATACATATTTTGGTCCACGCACTATAAGAATTTAAAAAAAAATGAATACACCGGTAATAAAACTTCGGTGCGTATGAGACATTACAAGCCAACTTGACCTTGGTCTGAACCTCGACCTCTTGGATTTCATCCCCGAATTTTTATGTTATTGTCCTATCTCAAGCAGGAACCAACATTTTCATCAGTTTTTTATTTAAACTATTTATATACTCATCCTTATTAAAAGGAACGTTTTAAAGAGCATCAATTGAAAATCCGACGACATTTTTAGAAATCTCGAATCAGATATCAATATTTTTAAGGTTAGATCCGATATGATGATATTTTTTTTGTGTATCGTTTTGTTCATTCAATTTACTTGTATTTCAACAGTGCCGAATTCCACAGAAATTCTGTATTCATTTTCACAGAAATTATTTTATAATTGAACATATTATTTTTCGAATTTTTTCATGAAACTAGAAGCCGACGTAAATTTGTTGTTTTTGCATAATTAACACAAAGTTCCTATGAACATTCGTCGACGAAACTGATTAATAAAATTACAAAACTATTATTCAAGTTTTATGTTTTTCTGTGAATACATGAGCAATTGGTTATAAGAAATGGAGTCCCCAAAAGTTTCCAGAAAACGGGAAAAAAAATACACACACACTCGCGGTTAGTATTGAAATCTGGATGATCATGGAAAAAATGTGATCGGGTCCTCAATAGTGGTTGAATTGACAGGGAATGTCTCATATGTATATATATATATATACGAGCTCTGGAGTTCCACGAACCCTTCGAGTGCGGACGTGCATTTTGCCACGATATGAAAATACTGTTGGCGTAGTCAACAAGGACGTTTCAGGGCTGTAATGGCAGTCAATGGCCGGGACTTTCCTACACTTATTTTGCTTTTTTTCGTCGCATCGGTCTGACTGATCCTTACGACTGGTAATTTCCCTTTGAGTCAACGGCACAAGAACCTCAGAAATTGTACAATGTTGTTATTCTTTCTATTTACCAATAATAAGCAAAGCAGCTGCACATATTATTCGTTATAAATGTTGCGACGTTAAACAATTTAACAGCCTTAAGCGGATCTATCCAACTATAACAAGTCATGAGAAAAAAAATCTTTTATAAAAAACACAAAAGCATATCGTTTATTTAATGATTTTATATGGTTGAACGAATATAGGAAGGCTTGCAATGTTTTATGGTTGAAGAGATGATAATATGGTTCAATAAACGATAATTGCAAGGTTATTGGAAACAAACGTTGAAATCGTATATGCAACAAAACGGCATATTTGAAACTATTAGAATAGTTTTTGAAACTATCATTTTTTTATAATTGCTACTATAGTTATATTTGCTATAACCATAAAAAACACAAGAAAAATAATGAGGCACAAAAGGAATGATAATAAAAGATTACATGTCTGAATATAACGACGTGAAAATAACACGTCGAAATTGTGTATTTACGCCGATGCGAGTTTTTAGAGTCATTATTTGTTCTTACATCAACTTTAAGCACGCTCGTTACAAATTCATTCGATTCGCTATTTTTTATGTTATCGGGCCTCAGCGATTAACGATAGAGAGTCCGAAGAATTTTGAAAAGCTTGACAGGCACTTACAATGATAGGAGTGAACTAACGACTACTAATCTACATCACAAACAGAAAGTATTCCATTACATCGGTACGTGGCCTTCCATTTATCAATGTAAACACCACTGTAAAAACTTCTGTAATCCAAAAATTATGCGAGTCGTCAAGGTGCCTATTATTTATATTTTAATTTTTACTTCATTATTGTTATTATTTTTAAGTAAGTTTGTATATTTTTCCATCCATTATGAATATTGGTCGAATTTTTTTCATTCCTGCTCACATTTTCTTCCTTAGCAAGCATCTTCATTTTCATAAAATTATATTTGTTTCGAGATATTCACGTCGGGATGGACTCAGAATGGTCCAAGAGGTCGAGGAAAGTGGTTTAGAAAATAATGTATGTATGTATGTGAGGCATTTTCCATTAATTCAGTCACTCTTTTTTCGAAGCTCTCTGATAAGTCCTATAATTGGATTGGACACATTTTAGTACCATTTGAAAATACTCTCTTCTATTGTATTCAGATTTTTTATTTCGATATTACGGAAAATAGGATATTTCTTTGAAGACAATGTACTTTGAAAAATTAAGATTGTGGAAAAAAATTATTTCGTGTTGAAAGTTTGAGTTTCATGTGAACTTTTCAATTAAATTTGTTCGGATAATTTTGTCGACCTGATAACATTGATGTTATCCTAAGAAGTATGAAGATTATTTTTTTAGCAAGAAGAGGCCACTTTTTTGCTGAAAATAATTACGGAATCTTTGCGCCTATGTTTCGATAACATTAAAAAATTGTCCGAAACTATTTTCGTAGTAAGACAGTAATTTGTTCTGAGTAAAAAAATATAATGTCTGGATAACATTCTTAAAAAGTCTGTCGTGGACCAAATATTTTATTTATTTATCATCGAATAAACTACAATTTTCAAACGAAAGCATGGTTAACATTTTATAAATTTTTTCTCGACAAATATTTTTATTACTTTGAATAAATGATTTTTTTACTTCAAAACTTTTATCAGTCCCACTCTGGCAATTTTTTATGTTATCAGTACATAGGCGCAAAGATTCTGTAATTTGTAGCGAAAAAGTAATATTATCGGGTGGCAAGATTATTTGAAAAATTTTATCGAAAAGTTTACATGAAACTATAACTTTTTTGACGATATAATTTCTTTCTATGACTTTAATTTTTCAAACTATGTTGACTTCAACGAAATCCGCCATTTTTCATTGGATTCAAAAAAAATTAAGAGAGACTATATGTGATTGTGGCTGGTATGCAAAATTCAAACTTCGATACTAAATCGTTTTTTGAAAGAATCAAATATTTAGTAAAGGAACCAAATATCTCATTAAATAAACTAATTACGTATTTGATTCGAAAATTTGTTCATTGAACTGATTACGTATTTGATTTGAAAATTTGTTCATACAATGAAATATTTCATTCCTTCTACTAAATATTCTATTCCTTCAAAAAATGATTTAGTTAAACTAAGTGTACAGAATTCAACTAAGTAGTATATTTTTACCAATTATTGTTTTCTTAGTTCATCCATAATCAATACACAAGAATAAAGCGGTCATTTTTTTTTATTGTGCTCAACTGCTGGAAATTTTCTATGGGTGCGGACGTGACCAGAATCACGTTAGACACTTGTACCGCAGGGTTGATGTATCCATAGCCCTTTTTTCTTATCATTCCTTTTGTACCTTATTTCTTCCCCGCAAACGAGTTCATGTACGTCGATGCGAAGTTCTAGCGTCATTCTTTGTTCTTGTCTTGAGGGGCCTGAGTTACATGTAAAAATTCGTATAATAAAAAATTCTGTAAATTATATCCCTTCTTTAAAAATAGTTACCTTCAAACCACATGAAGCACATACGCACAGCATTATAATTCATTTTTAACCTGCCGTAGGCTTCGGATCAAATCGTTAAACAAATTTCAGCATTCAATGTCTTATTCTATCTGTCACCAAGTGATTTACTGTTGGGAATTATTTATTAACACTGAGAAAACAAATTGAGACCAACCGAATATAAGGTTGCGAACGGCAAAAAAAAATTTTGTTGATTGGAAAGAATAATAGTTATTGTGAATTTTTAAAAATTGAGAAACTATATACATATGTTTATATAAAACAAGGATGCAAAATAGAGCTTTGTACATTGCTTCCTGAATACATTTGAATGTTTATATAGTGTTTCTCTATGGAAAAGCTTAAAATTATGAGCATTTCCTTATAGAACTTCGGGAACATTTAAATGTAATGGAAAAGCAGCGTGCAAAGCTCTTCTCTGTATTTTTTGTTTATCATAACAGTCGATAAACGTCATACAATATAGCATGAGACATTTTAAAAAAATATATAATTTCTGACAATAAAAATCTTAATGTTAGAGGGATTCGTACTGTAAAACAAATCTTAAGTGATTCGTGAATTCCAAAATATCATGAATTCGTATCAAACATAATCTTAAATAGGCTAATGTTGATATAATTGTCACGGAGAAAAGAACTAAGCTCTGATTCATCTAAATCAGCGACTAGTTCAGTGACATCAAGTATGTTAACCTAAGCAAAACGTATAACCTCCGGATATTATTATCATTATTATTAAAATGTTGGAGGGATTCCTACTATGAAAGATATCTTAAGCTATTCGTGAATTCCGAATTTATTCAAGTCTAAGATTTGATGAATTTGTATCAAACATAATCTTAAATAGGCAAATGTCAATATAATTGTCACGTAGCAAAGGACTAAGCTCTGATTCATCTAAATCAGCGACTAGTTCAGTGGCATCAGGTACGTTAACCTATGCATAACGTATAACCTTCGGATATTATTATCATTATTATTAAAATACACTTCTACCGCGATGTTAATTTCCCCGCATATACTAGATGCCTAATCGTAGACGAATTTGGTGACGCGGGTAAAACTAAGAAGATGCGAAAAGACGTCAGCTAGGAAGTGATGCTACGTGCCGTTTCAAACTTGCCAAAAAATTTCGCGATACCGTAAACAAAAGTTGTAACTGCGCACAAAGAATCGTCTACGAAAAAAATTTTCATGCACTATCCTTAAAATCTGATTATTCAAGTCGATGACAAAATATTTTTATTTACTTATATTAATAATTATTTGGATTGTCAATTTTTATGCTCCAAAAATGGTAATGTATAAAATTGTTTATTAAAACAACATCGCCTGTACATTTCAAACATCGAAGTAAATTTTTTTATTTTATTTTTTTATTATTGAATCTTAACGTCAAATAGTGCACGCAGAAATTGGTTTCTTTGGTTCAATAAATTCGGCGGTTATGCAGAATTGTAAATAAATGTATAGTGGGCAAAAAACTTTATTTTCTCATCCTAAAAATGGGTTGATGTGTAAAAAAGAATGACATTAGAGAATAGAAAAGCTAATTTGCTTTTACTAAGTTGTTAGTCGGTTTTAGTTAAACCAATGATAATTTTTTTTCGGTGTGATACTACGAATTTACAGTCAAATGACGGAATTTGTTTTAGATGCTGATTTCTCCAAAAAAATTCGATTCAATTTTTTTTCAACTGAAAGATAGTCGAACGGCGATTTAAGGATCCGTGAATGATTTATTCATTTGCTACGTCAACGACTTGGTGCGTCAGGAACGCAAATTTTCGATTAATCTCCAAACTTGGGAGACTATTTTCGATCCCGAAAGAATTGCTTACGTGACGTCGATCACGGGTACGAAATTCCGATGAATAGTATAATAGTAAAATCAGAAGACTGAATGACGGTAATATTGACGGTGGTCAGTCGATAATATTATGGGTTTCGTCTCGATCGTTTTCTCAATCGTCATTCGTTCGTAAAAGTCGATGGTTATTTCGAAGGAATTGACTACGAGTTTTTGATAAGGAAATTTCGATATTACACTGTTAAAAAGTAAACGCATTCGTTAGAATTGATTTGTACTACTAATTTTCATTAAATTTTGCACACTTCTCGAAATTAAAAAAGGATTAAACCACATTGTGAATTTTTACCTGTTGATAGGGAATTTTTTTTTCAGAAAAATATAAAAATCACACTTAATAACATTTGGAGTGTAATGAAATTACACCAGATATATTAAATTTACGACTCATACATTTTCGGAGTCGATGAGATAATACCAAATATTACCGCACATGACCCATTTATTTAAAATTTGCACATTCTGAATAATCTTCATATTTTGCAGGAATTATTCCATGATTCCGAATCTTTTTACTACAGAAATAAACTGCTGAATAATTAATTAACTGTTTGACATTTTTTCCTTCAATTATTCGGTACTAATGATATTTTTTTCTGGCACTGTTAACGGCTAAGGAAGTGAGAATAGATTAGCTTCATAGAATTAACGGTGCTGAGACACTATCCAAAATTTTAAGTAAACACAAATTCATGTCGCACACAAATTTGAGAAACTAATGGGGTGCAATTTTTTTTCGTTTTTACTTATATTCGCACCTTTCTGAGTACGTCTAGTACAAGATTCTCATTCCGACGACGGTATTTCACATAACGTTAATTGAAAAACCACTGGACGTATAGCAGTAAGTGTGATTTTCGGTGCAGAGCTGCGAAGATAAACGTTTTTATATTCGGTTAGCAAGATGATGGAACTTTGTCTAATCACACCCAGAGAAAAGAGTCATTAGATTTTATTTAAAAAAAATTTGTTTGAGTCAATAGATTTCCTTATCTGTCCGGGAGCCTATTAATATCTTATTTGCAATAAGTCTATATCTTTATTTGAATTTCTTTTTCACAAATGGCATCTTTGATTAAAGTATCATAAATATTTTATTTGAAGGAATATTTAACGCAAGATTTGAAGTTTAATATTATCAATCTGGTATCCAAATAAATTGGCTTGACTTATTACGTTTAAAATTATTTAGCTTAGTAATTAGTAAAGGTAATAACTAGAATCTAAACAATATTTTTTTTAAATCAGACAAAAATGATTTCCATTGAAATAAACAGAAATCTGAATTTATTTTAATTCTACTTCGCACACCATAAAACCGTCGTTTATATCTATTGAAAAATATATATATATTGCAGAAAAAAAATCTGCCGCTTGTTTTAAAATATAATTAGAGCTTTTAATTGCATGTTGAGGTATTTACAGGCGCATACGTCAAATTTCATTATTTTCTTTCAATATATGAAGGCCCTATAAAATTGAGATGCTTATTATAATTAGATCATAATTAGGAACATAGAGATCAAAGAAATAATATGTCGATGACCTGCTGGTATGCGGAGGTAATATTACACAGTATTTGGAGCCGATATTTATTACAGAATCGATGAAGTATCTCTGTAATAATTTATTATTTAAAATCCTATTATAAAGCTTATTGTGAAATCAGTTATTAATTAATCAAATGAGCTGTAAACATAAATATTAACACTCCGAAAAAAGGCTCCGGAAAAGTAGTCTTTAAAAAAGTTTCCCCACCGACAATATAATCAATAATACAACATTTCGTCGACACAAATGAACAAAATGTTATGCATCGATTTCTGTAAAAACAATGAAAACTTTTCACGGTGCAGGAATGTAAATTATTCCGATTCTTAAAGCCTTGACCCGAAACAATTCTTCGTGACTATAGAAAACGTCTAAACTGGAAAACAAAACATGTCTGTATCATTTACATGATAGTCTTGTGCGTACCTTAAGCTGGTTGATTACTTATTCGTTAACACGAGGCAAACTCGCTCACATACTTATACAATGCGGTGAGAACTTATTAGACGGTTACGCAAAGATTGTCAGCCAATATGCGATTTAGGATTTTACGGATGCGCGCAATAAATTGTGCAAACTTCCTGTGGTCTTAATATGAAAATTTAACAATCGCATTTGTCAATGCTTCCACTTTGGTAATTTCTGGCGGGGAAACATTGTCGAAAGCTCAGTTTTCATTGCAATACAATTCAAACAATAGCGAACATATTAGATATTCTGTTGACAGACATTACATCGGTAATGAAATGCATTTGCAACCGAATCCGGTCGATGAGTGTCTTATGAAATTCGGATAATCGGTTCGATGACACGTATTCCTCACTCGCGACATTGACATAGTTAACAATCGAATTTGATTTCCTTTTTACATTTTCTATTTTACGGACTAGACCAACAGGTCATTTAAATTAACGACCCAGTTTCGGTCACTGTCCGATTACGAAATGCGATTTTTTAAATGTAATTTTTCATTATAAGATGTTATAATGTTTCAAATTATTTAATGTGATGAATGTTAAAATGTTTTAAATTATAAAAGAAACAAAAGGGTTCTAAAAACATCGAATTTGATCATTTGTAATCATCCGAAGGTTTAAATATTATATTGAAAGCTTCGTAAGGAATCGATAGAAATTACGTAACCGATTAGTCTAGACAGAAATGTTTTACAAAAAAATTTTTCATAAAAATTGAAGTGTCCGATACTGGTTACACAAATTAGGTTAGGCAGCAGTTTCGGTCACTCGTTGCATGAATCACATCTGCAGTCGTGTTCATCTTCAATAAAAGTTTTTTTAAATGATCAACTATCGATCAAATCTAAGAAGAAACTGAACAGTTCTACTAGTAAATGGTAATAAATCATAATTTACTACATATCCATTCCAGTCACGAATTATAATCGTAACAAATTTTCGGTGAAATAAAAAAAATAGAGGAAAATGTGTAGTGAAATACACAAAGTGATTATTAAATATGGACAGTGTTTTGTTTTACAACACTTATAACGAAGATCTTGTGCCGAAGCAATATGTAATTTCTTAGGGTTAATTTACTTTATTGTTTACTTATTAGGCTGATTGAAATTGAGGTAATGATTAAGGTAATTAATTGAAGGTTATTGCTTCAATTACACGTTTATTTCTGCCCCTTTTGCATGTGACATTGTAAAATAAAAGGAAGTGACCGAAATTAAATCCCCAGCTTGACCGAAACTAGTACTTACGAGGTGTCCAAAACTGCGACATCGGGGTTGGAAAGTGACTGAAAGTCCGGCAGCCGAGCGTCGTTAGTGAATCGATAATTTAATTGATATAACCTAATAATTCAACGTAAACAATCGTTTGACTATATTAAAATAAATTACATATTCACACGTTTTGCTCCGGAGATGCAAAAAAAAGCGGACAGACGAATCTTTTGTATCTCTTATTTTGAAAAACCACTTTTAAATCACTGGTAAAAAAATTCTGTCAAGACCGAAGTGTCACTTAAATTTGATTCGTAGTGACAATCGATACGCACATTTCTTCCAAATACGTTTGTGCGAAAATGTTTATCCCGAAATTCGAATTGACTACGCACAATTTTTGACAACGACGAATGATATGATTTCTGAAATGAGAACGATTATTAGCTTTATTTTTTTCAAAGAGACATTATTAACTTAAAGACTGGCTATACTCAGATTTTTTTTAACCAAATAGTACATTACGTTACAAGGGAGAGAAGTGCCAGATTAAATAGAAAAACAAAAAAACAAAAAACAAAAAAGAATACACGAAGAGAGACATCAATAGCTCAAACACTCTCGCTATACTCGGATTTTTTTTAACTAAATAGTACATTACGTTACAAGGGAGAAAAGTGCCAGATTAAATAAATAAAAATTAAAGAACACAAAAGAATACACCAACATAAAAAAAAAAACATTGAATACAATAGGAATAGCAAAAAAAAAACGTAAACGTGATAGACTGTAGTCGCAATGATTTTAACTGACGGTTTGGATCCCGCTCCTCCGTAAGTTTTACGGATTTCCCCCAAACAGCGCCATTTTTTAGCGGGAAAAATTCGTCGTGGCGCCCGTAGCGACCAAAATTTCATTACTTCCTCTGTTTACGCCCCAAGGGAAGTAATGACACGTTTCTGCGAAAAAAAGTATTTAAATGCCCGTGAGAATTAAATTCAGTTTTGAATGTCTAATGCATTTTTTTCTGTATTTTTACAGTCGGGTTGATTTTGTTGTAAGCTTCCGCAGTTTATGTAGATTTATAACAATTTACGGATGAATTTTATCTTATAAACCATCATATTCATCATCCAGTTTTTTTGTCAACAATACTTTTAAAGATTTTGTACTGATATTTTGACCCCTTATTAAATATCGGTAATAATTATTTCAAAATTTGGACTAAAGGAGTTTAATGGTCCACTGTCAATACGGACACTAAAAAACAACATGGAAACTATTATCATTATCGTTTTTGTAAGCACCTGTAACTCAAATGTAATATCTCTGAACACACGCACTACTATTATTATTTGAAAAATAATTTACTGTACCATATAAACAACGTATTGTTATTTTCATGAGAATAAAAAATAAAATTTTACAAATATTAAGCCGATCGAATACGTAGAGGAATATCTTATAATTCTCAGGCAACTTTATTAGGCAATTATCAAAAGCAAATAAAAAACAAAATAAGCGCTATTATCATTATTATTATTATTTTTGTAAATGCCCGTAATTCAAATGTATTGTTGATAAGTCTACTATTACTATTTCAAAATCAGTTGTAACATCGAAATAACGTGTCTTTATTTTTATGAGAATCAAAAGTCAAATTCTATAGAGTTTCAACGATGAAATACGTAGAAGAATATCGTACACCATTTGAGTAACAAATTATTCAGGTTCGTTAGCACTTACCGATTTCATTAGCCGATTGACAAAATAAATGTCGATGGCCGATGACGCCTGAAGCAAAGCAGGTAAATTTTTAGAGAAATACAAAGTAGTGGGGGGTCAAGTGGTTTTGTTGTTGCCGCTTTATGGGGCGTCGCGGCGTCTATAAGTGGGACATACGCTGCTGCATCCTGAGTATTTCCTTGTGAACACACCGTCAGTAAAGATCGTCATCTGCGTGACGGCAGGTCTTTCATATTCTCAACATTCGTCGATTGAAACAACTGTGCTATTGGACTTTTTTTCGTTCGTGTATGGTTGTACAGAATCGTAAGTCTCATTATCTAAACTACGTTCTATAATTTTTAATTCATCACTCAATACAGTTTTTCCCCATGTACACATTTTTTTGAATAATTCTGTGGTTCCCGTGAGGTGTTTGTGCTATTTATTAAAAAAACAACGATTTGTGCAGTTAAAGCAATTATTATTTTGAATAAATTGTGCCAAAAAACACCGCGATTCAATAACATCATTGCATTTTTTCAAATACATACAATTTGTGTAAGTTGACCACAGCTTAATAATCCGGTTTCTGATCAGGAAGTGAATATTATAAATTTTTTATTAAATCGTCGGATTTTTATAAAATTTGCTCATAATACGGAAACAGCGATGGATCGATAATTGATTATTGGAAACACAAGGTGGTGCACCATGAAAATACTTACGGTGTGAACGTTTTGTTAATGCATGAAATTTATCTAAATCAACCGTGGGCAAGTGTTTCTTTATTAGTAAAAAAACGTTTTTATTAATTTTATATTAGATCATAAATTTTTTTTTTTTTCTAATTATCCGGTGATTTTACAGTGGTTCGATAGTTGATTATTTGAAACACGAAGTGGTACACCATAAAAATACTTACCGTGCGAGAGCTGTTTTTTTTATTAGCAAGCGATAAACTCACGAGTATCGCTTCAAATTGCGCTTCGCGGGAGATGAACATTGAGACTCATGAAACGCCACGTTCTTCCGTTTGACATACTTTTCTGTGCAAAGCCGCGAGTTATGGGCAATTCTTACTTCCATAAAAATTAGATTAATGTGAAATTTAATTGACCAGATACATATATATATACTTTTTTTTTCAATTTAGAGGCAACACTATTTTTTCCATCCTGATAATAATCGATTTAAATATTAAGATATAAGCACCTTTCACTACTTTCAGAAACGCAGGTTCCGTTTAATTATCCTAGAATTTATTTGCTATCGAAGATCTCATAATAATGATCTTAACGCTTCTTAACTCCTTGTTTTTACTTTAGATAAAGGTGATACCGTTAATTCCTTTTTACAGTACTTTTGGCATATTTGAATAAATATTTCTGTCATGCAGTACTTTTTTTTTACAAAAAATCAAAGTGTTTTATAATAACTGTAGAAATTTGTTGGGTACAGTTTTTGATAAATGCAAAGCAAATCAGTGAAAAATATAATTCATCGATCGTGTACTTAAAAAAAAATATATATATATATATATATATATCAACGTTGCAGTAAATCTTATTATTACTCATCCTAAAATTAATAAATTGACTATAAATGTTACATAACTGCAATAAATAATCCTGAGTAAGCGAGAATCATAACTAAAGGATGTTTAACTAAGATTTCATCCTCTAGAAAAGAATAGGTCAATATGTGAAAAATAGATTGCTTATGTGCTATGTGCCACGTAAACGAGTATAACCTAAATTCGATAATCGTAATAGTGATTACTATTCACGTACTCTACATTAATGTCACGGACTCGGAGTAATATAGAGTGTTGACGATGAGTGAGGTGGTTTAAGTGTGTATTTCTTAACTGTATTGGAACGATAGTTACCAATTAGGGTGTAAACCCGTTTTTGTATCACGTGTGTGAACAACAGTGTTTTTTATGGCAGTTTTGCAAGACAAAAGTGGTTAGTTTCATTACAGTTTCAAAATGATAAGTTGGCGCATGAACGATGCTTCACTTTCGTCCCTTGGGTACTTCACTTTCGTCCCTAGAGACGAAAATTCATAACCTTACTTTTCACTGTTCCTTCTCCGAAACTACTAATCAAAGCGTTTAGTAAAAAAAAGCTTGGGATCGAATCGATTTCTAAATTGTTTTAAACTACTTTAAATTTTTTCGTCATAAGACGTCTCACGAAAGGCATTTTCGATATGTCGATTTATAATCACAATTTGACTCAATGATTTATTTTTACTTGCTTTTGGTCGTTGTTGCACAATAGTTGACATAGATTTTTTACGATATTGTCATTGTCCCTGTGCGAATTTATCAGCCCATTTAAATCTTTCGTTCTTCTAAATAAGGAAAAAAAAATTCGTTCAAGTAAAATGCGGAAATTTTGTTTTGTTTTAACCCTATCGGAACTACTGTCATTACTGGGAAGCGTTTTGACCTTATCGTCAGTAAGGAATGCAACAATTTCATCGTGTCGTCGTATCGCAAGTTAATTATCTTAACTGCTATTTACACCAGCTGAAGTCATAGCGACAGGGACAAACTTTAGTTCTCCTTAGTTGGAGTTTTAAAGTCGTACGTAAAACATCCAAGAAAACAGTCGCAAACATAGCGATTCAAGAAAAGTGGTTTAAAAATTAAAAAATAAATGAAAAACTTTCGGATTATGAAAAAAATTATCTCTGATAATATTTCATCGGAAATCGAGTGGGTATTTTTTCAACCTACACTTAAGGGCTAATTAAGTAACAAGCAAGTATTGTAAAAATATTTTGGTATATATTTCATAAATGAACTTCGAATTCCATCGTGTTTTCTTGAAAATAAATTCTACTTATTAATTCATTTTCAGAAATTGACGAGAAGAATAGAGACGAATATTAGTTAATAAATAAATTAAAAAACAATGTCACATCACTTTCTCCATTACTTTGATATTTTGGCATTTATGAACGTTTTTCTATAGTAAATTTTTCGTTTATTGAATTTTCCTCCTTATGTCATAAAGTATTCTGGCAAAATAATTAATAGTAAATTGCCTATGAAGTAAATAAACAAATTGTGTGACTTTGAATATTAATGGGATCATTACATTCATATTTGTGGTTCCTGCGTTTCAGCAAAAAAAAATGTGACCCGAATGTTATCGATGACCTACTTCTGAATTTTCAATTTGGAATAAGGAAATTATTTCCTCTTTCATTGACTCTCTCTTCTTCTCACTTTCTGCCGTCGCCTTTTGCGAATTGATTTTTTCCTCCGTACTGAAATTCTGGAATTTGCCTCTGGGCACACGAATAAATTAATTCGAACGGCACTAGTTATCGGTAATGTTTCGCCCGAAAATCTGGCGGCTACTCAGACGTAAACCTAAATTAATTTCTGCATTCGACTTCACACAATAAATTATCAAAATTTAACATCTGGATTAGAAGAATAATAAAAATTGGTAGTTCCTGCCTTTCAGCAAAAAAATTGTGCCTCCAAAATTATCGATGACCTACTTCTCGATTTTTCATTTGACATAAAAAAATCATTCAAATATAAATTTCTAATCAACTTCCTCTTTCATCTTTATTGACTCTCCCTTATTCTCGCTTTCTGTCATCGCCTTCTGCAAATTGGTTTTTTTTTTCGTACCAAAATTCTTGATCTTGACATTGGCTATACTAATAAATGAATTCAAACAGCACAAGTTACCGGTAACGTTTCGTCCGGAAATCTGGTGGCTACTCGGACGTTAACATCATGAACTTGAGCATTGGACTTTACGTCCAATAATACATACAATTACGTACAATAATTTACAGTAGAATAAATTATTGAAAGTAAACATGTCTATCACAAGCATAATTAAAATTGGTAGTTCCTGCCCTTCAGCAAAAAAATGGTGACTCCAAAATTATCGGTGACCTACTTCTCGATTTTTTTTTGACATAAAAAAATCATTCAAATATCAATTTCTAATCAACTTCCTCTTTCATCTTTATCGACTCTCCCTTATTCTCGCTTTCTGTCATCATCTTCTGCAAATTGGTTTTTTTTTTTCGTGCCAAAATTCTTGATCTTGACTCTGGCTATACTAATAAATTAATTCAAACGGCACCAGTTACCAGTGACGTTTCGTCTGACGATCTCGTAGCTACTCGAACGTGAACCCAAATGAGTTTGAGCATCGGACTTTACGTCCAATAATACATACAATTACGTACAATAAGTTACAGTAGAATAAATTATTAAAAGTAAACATGCCTATCACAAGCATAATTAAAATTGGCAGTTCCTGCCTTTCAGCAAAAAAAATGGTGACACCAAAATTATCGATGACCTACTTCTCGATTTTTTATTTGACATAAAAAAATCATTCAAACATCAATTTCTAATCAACTTCCTCTTTCATCTTTATTGACTCTCCCTTATTCTCGCTTTCTGTCATCACCTTCTGCAAATTGGTTTTTTTTTCGTACCAAAATTCTTGATCTTGACTCTGGCTATGCTAATAAATGAATTCGAACGGCACCAGTTACCAGTGACGTTTCGTCTGACGATCTCGTAGCTACTCGAACGTGAACCCAAATGAGTTTGAGCATCGGACTTTGCAGTCACGGGCTTCTGTACACCGTGACCTGGAAAGCGTCAATGGTCTCAATCCTACGGAACCTGTTTAAGCCTCCGCGGTGTATCTTTCTCGTTTCCATCCGCGTGAGTTTGCGGTCTCTCACAAGCATCTCTCAATGAGCTGGCTCTTTTCTCTCGATGTTGCTGGCTGAGTTTATACTCGATTGAAGCAACAGGTCCCGTTCTTTCGGCATGTCATCCAAAAGTATCCGGATACTTTTACTATGGCACACTTAAGGCAAACACGTGGTTCCTCTGACGGTGCAACAGAGAGTCGACATAATGATAACAATACTAACCAAAACGTGTGATAAAAAGTTGACCGGTATTTTATTCAATTTTCGGCGAAGTTTTGAATCATCAACCGGTATTTTAAACTCGTTGAAAACGCACTGCAATATTACGGTACAATTTTATAATACATTTAATCGGTCCTCAGATGAAAACTCCCGATAAATGTATGGGGCGTTCCATTATAATTTGACCTGGTTCTGACCTCCGACCTCTCGACTCTGGTCCGTGCTTTTTATATTGTCATTCCGACTCTGGATAGAAAGCAGATTATTTTTAGTTTTATTTTTTTTTTCCGGCTCATCACTCTTAAAAAAAATGTGATGTCATTTTTTAAAAAATTGTTTAGGTATAACAGATTTTAAAAAAAGTCATTCTTCGACGCGAAGTAATTGAACCATTATTTATAAACTTTTATCAAAAAAATTATTGCCTCGTGCGGCAATGCGAGTTAGGTTTCCAAAATTTAACAAGTAATGTTTGTGTCATATGGAAAAAGTCTATTGTTGAATTTGGGTGGCGGAGGATAAATGATATGATGCAGTTAATCTTGTATGTTATTCATGGTATCGTTGATAATGAATCTGTAACTTTGTCTACGCTTGACAAATTCGAAATGTGGCAGAGAATTTTTGAGAATGAAAAAAAAACTGCAATTCTGGCCAACATTGTTTTTTTTTATCAGAGTAATAAATAAAGAAATCTCAAATTGAACTTGACAGAATCTGCTCTCTTTTCCAAATGAAACAGCAAAATGAAAAATTATCAACTAGATTCGCGAGGTCGAGGGTAATACACAGGCCGAATTGGTGTAGAATGCCCCATATATTGATACCTTGACTATTTTTTAAGATAAAAATATCCGTTACTTTTGCTGCTTCCTTGTGGCCAAAGTTTTACATCTGAAGAAATGCAAGTTTAATAAATTAACTGGAGTAAAATAATTTAAACAGGAAATATAATTTTCAAAAATAACAGAAGTAAATATAATAAAATAACTCCAAGATTTTTTTTCATCATAATCAACTCATTAAACCAATCACAATAACCATCTTAAGGTTTTTATGAAAACATATCAGATTTTGTGTGTATATAATGGTCGAAATTATTTTGTCGTTACAATTTGGTTCAGAATTTTTAGTGTTTGAATTTCGTTAACCGACTTAATTGGAGTTTCGTTATCTTTGCAATTAAATTTCATAATAGCTGTTTTTTTAGCGCACACTGTTAATGAAGATTGGAAGTTTTTATGCATAAACACGTCATCGGAATTTAATAAACAATTTTGGTATAGAATTCATGTACTTTTCCAGTAAAATTAAAGCAAATTATTAAAAGCCAAGTACTTTTACTGTGAAATTGAAGTGAATTATTGAATATCCTGTACCATACATTAAATTGACATTACACTTGTATACTAAATTTTATATACTAGCTTATGAATAAAAACTTCTATTAGAAGTACACGAAATTTCAAGTAGATTTTTTTTACAGTGCACTTTGTTTAGCTGGATGTATTAAATATAAATTTCTTCGATTGGTTATAACTTTTAAGGAGATGACAGGGAAAGTTTGGTTTAACGGTACAACTTGCGTGTCCCTAATTTAATCCAAGTGGTGTCCGCGTTTACTCACTGATCTCACGACGTGAAAGGATGGCGCTTGTGTTGTGTTTACCGTGAAGATCCAGGGAAGTGCATGTACCGTTGCGGACCTTTCTCCTCCCGCTGGTTCGGTGTGCGTTTTTTTTTTCCTCATCAACGAGATATCCCCGTTAGAACGACACAAGTCTCGTGTAGCATATCGTTTCACTCCTACGATTGTATCGCTTTGTTATTATCTTCTCTATAATTTCTTAACGTCAGAGGTTATAGTTGTTATTCTACAGAGAATTTCACTTGATTTTTTCACCTCTGATAAAAAAAAGTAAAACATGTTATTTCTCATGAGGATTAATGACATTAATCGAATCACCACGGGTAAATAAACAAGTTTTTAAATCATCTCAAATCGAACATTCGATTTTTTATTTTTATTTTTTTAGCTATCTACGGTGATTATTTTATCGCGATTGGCTTGTTCATTTACCGATGTTTTTAAATTTTTCGTATCCAGTATTTATTTCGAGCGACTACAAATGTCTAATTGTCGGTCACCTATTATCATTTTTTTTCGTTCCAAGTCCAAGCGATATTGTGTTGCGAAATGCATTTGCGAAATTCTTTTTAATGGTATTAATTGTTTTCGGGCATTCTGGTAATTTTATTATCTTCAGAGAAATTAAGATCCATTGATATTTAAGAAAGTTATCCTGATTTAGAAAAATAAAAATCAAATTGTGACGTGAAAAAAAATTAGAAAAAATTCGGAAAAAATAGTAACTATTGAGATCGCATTATTGCGTGGCGCTCAAAAATCATATTTGAAATCATGGAATCAGTGTGAATTTTTTCAGATTTAAAAAAACGGCGTTTTTGAAATTGGTTTTTTTTCGAGGATTTAAAAATGTTAAAGGTGGAAAAAAATCTGAAAAAAATTTCAAGCCGTTTATGGGTCAGTGATAACGACATATTAAAAAATGAACAAAATCGATGAGGGTGAGGGTCATGGCCTGCTGATTTGACGTGGAATGCCCCTTATGTATTTGTGTAGGTTGAGGCTTCGAAACTTCAGTTTCCTGTAATTCAAAACCGTTCAACTGATTAAGCTAAAATTTGGTATACAATCGGAGCAGCAGTCACTTACTCTTAATTGTTGCAATTTTAGACAAAATATTGGCATACATTCTGTTTTCACAGCGTTTTTAATTTTTTTTTCAACGATCCTGAATTCGTGTATTTCTGAAAAATTAACGATGTTTTGCAAAATTGTTTTTTTGTCTAATCGCAGGTACATTTAATTTTGTTCAGCATTAAATTTGGCTGAAATTGGACAAGCATTTCATATTTCATAAGGTTTTTTAATTTTTGAAAAATTTACTTTATTGAAAGAACTTTTGCAAATTATGCGTTTTTTTCCTCATCAACGAGATATTCCGATTAAAATGACACAAGGCTCGCATAGCACATCGTTTCACTCCTACGATTGTATCGCCTTGTTATTATCTTCTCTATAATTTCTCAACGTCAGAGGTTATGGTTGTTAATCTGCATAGCGATTCACTCGATTTTTTCACCTGCAATAAAGAAAAAGGAAATTTTTTATTTTTCATAAGGGTGAATGCATTATTCATTCAACATTTTGACAGTAAATGAACAAGTTTTTTTTTCATAATTCACAATTTTTTCACAATTTTTGCTCAAGTAATAAATCATATTTACAAAAACAATTCCTATAATGTAGCAAATTGGGATCACAAATAAAGCATTCGGTATATCATCTTTTTTATTTTTTCAAACAAATAACATTGCAGAAACATATAAAAATAAAAATTCGGCTGCCGCCGTAAAAATAAATTTATTACTTCTTCGCACAATCACATCCCAATTTAAAAAATGATATATATCCAGGAGTCTAAATAGTTATGTAATAGAATGGTCTTTATGCCAATATTGCATCCCTTTAATTGTGTCCAAATTCTTTCACGACAAATCGTAGAATCTTCTAGATTCCATAAACATCCATAAATATATAAAATATCACTCGTCAGTATTAACGTAATAAACGTAACGTAAAGAGAGAAATAATTCTGGCATCTTGAAGTTATGTAGGGCACCTACATAGATAGACCGAGTTCTGCCCGTAAGAGTTGAGAGAGAACTCATCTCTTGTTGCTTCGGTCACGATTTTGATCGTAGGTAACGTGGAACAACCAGCAACGCTCCACGGATTTTCCTATGTTGGCATTGAAGGCCAGGCAACAAGGAAAGTCAATTCGCTGCACCAAACAATACAGAATTGCAACGAAAAGAATTTGACACGTGGAACTTTTTAATTCTATAGATTGGTACGAATGGGCGTAAACAAATGGATGAACCTGATCGGGCAACAAAACGAAATAAAAAAATTAGTGACGAAAGGAAAATAGAAAAGAATTTGACACGTGGAACTTTTTAATTCTACAGATTGGTACGAATGGGCATAAACAAATGGATGAACCTAATCGGGCAACAAAACAAAATAAAAAAATTAGTGGCGAAAGAAAAATAGCCCAACTAAATGTTCAGAGCATAAAAAAAAATAACCTTATAAGGATGTCATAAATAATGTTTAGTGTACTTAAGAATTGAAGATATATCCTCTCTTTAAAAAAATATGGCAGATCGAAAGTCAAAGTATCGAACACTGAAGCCACTTTTCTAGCGTTCTGATTGGTCGTCGATGGCTTTGACATAAAACCAACTTCAGACTGTTATAATCGCTTCAGGATCACGAAGTAGAATACATTTTCCTTCAGGAAATAGATTTTCTTTTGTTTCTTTTATTTCTCCTCGTGAAGAAAGACATGGCACATCGAAGGTCGATTATATCGAGACACTGAAGCAAGAATGAAGTCACGTAAAATGACGGATGATATAAGCATGTAATTTTGATGTTTAGATGGAAGAAGAGACAAATAAAAGAAAAATAGTACGAGCGAAAGGAACACGTTGTTGCTAGTGTAAAGTAAAAGTCATGATTAATGAATGATGGAAATCCAGGACT
Organism: Tromatobia lineatoria; assembly: GCA_949699805.1. NCBI lineage: Eukaryota > Metazoa > Arthropoda > Insecta > Hymenoptera > Ichneumonidae > Tromatobia > Tromatobia lineatoria. The sequence goes on from OX453036.1 coordinate 22,506,084, forward strand.
GATTGGAAAATGTTCCAAAAAATTTGGCAGGAATACCAATCAGAGACTAATTAATCTTTAAAAATTCGGGTTATACAATTGTGCAATATTCTCTAATTGAACATCATATTTTGTTGATCTGTTGTAATGAGTCAAATCAATCGGACAACTTTTTGATACCGTCACCTATTAAAAATTGAAGATAATTGGCATATTTACTGTTTGTAATTCCTCCAATTTCGTGCGACGTTAAAGATTGAAAAAATTTTTTAAGAAATATATTACTATGAATTGAATTCAAATAACAATATATACTTTTATATATGTCTACAATAGTCAATGATCGAATTATTATTAAACACATAATATATTTAAAAAAATCATATTCAAATATAATATTTGTGAGCAATGATAAATTACACGCTGAATTAATGATTCGTCCATGGCATCGAAAGGATTTTATATGACTGTCGTCATTAATTGATTGAGAAGGAAATTAATTTACTGATCAACGTTGCATTTGACGCGTTTCTTAATTACGTTCTCAGTTGCAAATTTTTTTTTCTTCGATAAGTAAAATCCAATTGTTTATATATTGAGCGGCATGTCGACAAATTAGGAGTCGAACAAATGACTATGAGGTTTTAATTGGCCAATGAATTTTCTTGGTATTGTGACGGATGAGGTCCATAACTACGAGAGAAATCTACTATACTGCATGCGGTTATTATCAATACACTCGGCACTGAAGTTAGTACCGAGTCATCAAACAACGGATACACGAGTGTCGCGATTAATGGAAGACAGACTGTGTACGACTTTCGAGAGACTACGAATTTCTAATTGTCTGTCTCGTATCCTCTTGAGCCTTTCGATAAGATCTTTGTAGCTCCAGGATTTTTTTTTCTCAATTTTCTGCTGGATCATAGAGAAAGCCCTTTGCAATTCTTCTTATTACGGTTTTCAATTCAGGTCACGCAGAATGTGCCAAAATATCAGAAAAAGTGACTTAGCAAAAAAATGTCCGTGTGTATGTGTTTGTGTGGATCAAAGCTTTGAAACTTTTATCACCTGTAACTCGAAAACCGTTCAGCCGATTAAAATAAAATTTGACACACACGTGAAACAGCTGCTCACTTTTGATTGTTGCAATTTTAGACCAAATGCGTGCATGAATTTTAATTTTAGAGTGCTTAACATATTTTCTTTGTGGGCATGTAAGCGCTGGTTTCTGCAATATTTACGATATTTTGCAAAATAATTTAATTATAACAGCGGGCACGTCTAATGGTTTTTGGTATTAAATTTCGCCGATATCGGATGAACGGTTCATATTTCAGGAACTTTCGATATTTTTTGAGAAATTGACGTTATTCGAATTTCATAGGTGAATAAAAGAATTTTGACGACCAAAATTTCGATTATCTACAGATTTTCAAATTTATGTGGAGCAAGGATGCAAAATAGAACCTTCCATATTGCTTCCTCATTATTTTTCATTTTTTACAAAGCTATGAGTAAGCCAAAATTGATAAACATATTTCCTCGTAGAGGTAGATTTCCAAAAATCGTAAAATAATGAAGAAGCAATATGGAAAGTACTATTTTGCATTCTACCGTTTATAAATGCACTTATGAATCTCCTTCCGAAGATATTTTACTCCGAATACCAGAAACGTAAAAAGGAGTAATTATTGTTTTTAAAAATATATAATACTTCATATTTATTGCATAAATATACTTTCTTCCAAATATATATCTAATGTATATATATATGTAGATTTCCGTGATTCCAGATTGAAAATAAAAATGCCTTACCTCAAAAATAGCTGCATTTTATAAAACATTGTAGACGCATAAATTTCGATTCCCTGGAAAACGGATGTGCATATAACACTGTTCTCATACTGAAGATCAATTAATATTTATGTATCGAATACAGTTGAACTATGATTACAAAAAAAACACCGAAGCGTTAACTGCAAATGGAAATTATTGCCTGCTAATAAAAAGAACAAGCTAATCCAGTTAAGCATGATGAAAGGAAGCATTTTGTATGCTTTTATTAGTATGACGTATTTCTTTTTTTTTCTCCTTCTACCAGTGAAAAAAAAAATTAGAACATTGCCTTTATTGATGACAATGGTATTAGCATTCATTACACGTGGATTAACGAATTACATTATTTCTGTTTCAGTACATACACGAACATGAGTCCGAATATATTTGGGAATTCGGCGACCCTCTTTCTCGAGGCTTCGCAACAAAACGTAGCGCAAGACAAGGCACTTATCGAAGCCACGAAGAGTCCAAAGGCTCCAGTCGAGAAAACTAAAAATCCATCCAAATATGAGTGGCAAATCGTCTGGAGAAATGTCATAGCCTTTGTTTATCTGCATGTCGGTTCCTTGTACGCACTGTACCTCGCATATTTTGAAATGAAGGCTCTCACGTGTGTCTGGAGTGAGTTACTCGTCAATTGTTAGAAAATTTATTGCCTCTCACGCGTCCATCACATTTTTATCTAACCGATATTTTTTTTTACAGCTATCACGGTCGCCATATTTGCAGCTTTAGGAATCACAGCGGGAGCGCACAGATTATGGTGCCATAGGGCGTACAAAGCGAAATGGCCCTTGCGCTTAATATTGATGGTTTTTCAAACCGTAGCATTCCAGGTAATTTAAATCAACAGTTCCAGCGTTTTCATAGAAAAGAAAAAATCCCCTGCAATATTTTTAGAATTTCATTCAACATTGTCATGTTAGGATGTTGGAACACTTAATTATTAAGCTTGTTCTTCATAGAAATAAATTTTTGTTGAAAACGTTACGGTATCAAAATAGTCGGAAAATTAAACCCTTGAAATAATTCACCTTTTAAGATTTTGACATAGAAATGTGTCTTTTTTTTCGAAATAAAGATGCAGAATTTGTTGGAATTAGAATTCCATCATTGGTAATAATTTTCCGGATTTTTTTGGCATTACAAAAATGTTTTTAAACGTTATAAAAAGTTTTTAGGATTCCCTGAATCAAGTGAATTCAAATCCAATTTAGATAGGCAATAATAATTATGGTATGGATAAATTAATTGTCCTAGTAAGATTTCCTTATTGGTATCTGGAAGTTAAGTAATTTATCTATTATTATTTAATTCCTAGTAAGATTTCCTTATTGGTATCTGGAAGTTAAGTAATTTATCTATTATTATTTAATTGAACAGCATGGAAATAATATTTCACGTGAATGTAACAATATTTACCTTTTTTTCGAATATCACTCATTGCATTGACTTTTGTTGAGATGCAGTGTAGAATCAAAGTAGAATAGGGAGTAAATGTGAAAAGGCTGAACATAGTCTGAGTTGTATTGTAATGATGGTAAATAATTGGAATTTGCATTTCTTTTTTCTTTGGCAGAATCATATTTACGAGTGGGTGAGGGATCACAGAGTACATCACAAATTCACTGATACCGATGCCGATCCACACAATGCCAAGAGAGGATTCTTCTTTTCTCACATGGGTTGGCTTATGCTACGCAAGCATCCGGACGTTATAAACAAGGGCAAGCTCGTGGACATGAGTGATCTGGAAAAAGACATCATCGTTGTTTGGCAGCGAAGGTACGAAATCCATTCATCCCCTCAAAACTGCAAATTTTATTAAATAATTAAAATCAGTCCACCAAAATATTAATAAACGTTCTAAAAAATATCTGCCTATTGATAATCGTACTTCATTGCTTTCTGGTTTGAGTTATCTTCTTTTGTTTGTTTAATAACGATTTCTTTGAGCGTTTAAGCATTTATGTGATTATAAAAAATCATTTTATGGCAATTATAATTTTTCTCTAAAGTCGGATCATTATAAATGGAAGCTTATAATAAATTATTATGTATTCATAATCGTATTATTATCCACTATTTTGAATATGTTGTATTTCGTCGTCAATACCGATTCATTTGAGAGTCGAAGCATTCATGTGATTTTTTTCTGATGATTTTTGAGTTATTATAATTTTGATCTTAATTTAGATTTTCATAAATTAAATATCCACGAAATCTGATTTCGAAAGGATCAAATGAATGATTAAATTGTATAAAAATGAAGAATCGAAGGACCAAGAAAATAATATATCGTCATCCGATTTCAGGCTTTACGTTCTCCTGATGCCGATCTTCTGCTTCCTTCTGCCAACCTGGATACCTTGCTACTATTGGGGAGAGAGCGCAATGTTGTCGTGGTACGCCACTGTATTCCGATACACGTTCTCTCTTAATTTGACGTGGCTCGTTAATTCTGCTGCTCACATATACGGAACGAAACCCTACGACGAGTAAGTTACTGCTAATAAACAATTATTCGTTATAATCAAAGGAATTGAATTCCTTGGCAATTGTATTTTTACAAAAACGAAAAAGCTTAATGAGAAAAACAAAAAATATTGTCATGGATTCATTGCTCTTTAAAAATTATATTTTCAAACACGTTACAAGCTGTTTCGAATTATAATTTTCAAAAATTTGGCGATTCAAAAAATGTCATTTGCATTTTTGCTTGCGAATGCGTTTCTCTTTTATGGAATAAGAATCAACGTTGCATTCCTATTTAACTTAAGAGCGTACAAGTGGTTCTACCAAAATTTACGAATTATGATTAAGACCCAATCACATAAAAAGAGTCATGAGAATAAAAATTCTGTAAATTATACCCTTTATCTAAAAATTTTACGTTTGAACCTAATTATGAACATAAGCTTTATATTCCTGCAAATTGTAAAGAAATACAGTGGACGCGAGTTGTGTGAGGTCAAAAGCTAAATTTTTTACTTGTCGTCACTTTCAGACCGAACCGGTGAACCGAAATAAACTAAAATAGTGTTCAATGTCTTATTTTATCCGTCGAAGAGTGCATTCTGGATTAAATATAGCGATTCTGGGTACAGTGAAAATTACATTTACGAGTAACTAATTGCTTCGCGAGTTTTTTATGTAAAAATTTACATTTAAAATCATAGCTTTTTCATAACGACCTGAAATAAAAATACCAATATTCAATCGAGAATGCACTCTCCAACAGAAAAAATAAGGCAGCGAACACTAAAATTTGTTGACTGGTTTCGTCTGGAAGCTACAAGTAAAAAATTTTACTTTTTACCTCACATAATTCTGGTGGAGGTCAAAATAGCGAATCACCAAAATAGCGAATGGCTAAAATAGCGAATTTCATAATGATAAACATTCTAGATTCAGACCTAATTTCCCAGATTCCTAATTTCGAAATTCGCTATTTCAACCATTAACTATTTTGGTCATTTGCTATTTTTACGCCCGTCCACTTTTTAAAAAATTACAGAATTATAATGCTCGTTATATATTCAATGAGATCTTGATGTAACATTAAAAAAAAATTCTATATCATTGGCAGAATTTTTTTTCCTGACTTTATTTAGGTAACTGGTTCCCTTAAGCAGACTGTCTCCAAAAACTCACGATTTCAATATAGCAAATGCGTTTGCCGGTTAATTGGTTAAAAACGCGTGTTCAATAATTTTTAATTACCAACTATTCCATGGTTGATTCTACAAAAAAAAATTCTCCTTTGTTTCAACCGCAAATTTTTCCGTACGAAGACAACAAATTTATAGAATAATTTTTTTTTAATAGTTCCATCAGCCCAACCGATAATTTCGCAGTGGCTCTGGGCGCAATGGGTGAAGGATGGCACAACTATCATCACGTCTTTCCCTGGGATTACAAGGCGGCGGAGCTCGGTAATTACCGAGCAAATTTGTCGACCGCATTCATCGATATGTTCGCTGCCATCGGTTGGGCCTACGATCTGAAGACTGTGCCGTTATCGATGGTTGAAAAACGTGCCGCGAGGACGGGTGACGGCACAAGAGCCCCAAAAACGGGTGGTCATCATCATGAACACTCGCACGAAGGAGCGATTTGGGGTTGGGGTGACAGTGACATGTCACCAGACGACATTAAAGACGCTCATATTATAAACAAGGGTGATTAGAGTTATTCCAGGTGGAAAATCCACTCGTAAAATTGCCTACTTTTTCTTGAAAAAGAAAAATAACGTCAACATCAACAAAAAGAACCAAAATAAATAAAAAAAAACGAATCGAAGAGGCTCCGAAATAACGCGACGATGGAATGACTAGTGAAGCAGAGGATCATAAATGGACTGAGTGGAGAGTGAAATATGTGCTAGAGAATGAGAGAAAAAAACGTATAACGACAAGAAACTCTCAAAACGCTGTTTGATCCGTGCACCATTGTGCAACTTCTCGGGAAACTCTTTTTTACCAGAAGAGTCACTCGAATGAACTCGTTTCGTCTTCCGCAAGTGTAAAAAATCGTAAAAAAATGTTTACACCGCACAAATCTAGTTTTAGTGATGGCTCGATGATGTGGATGATATGGAGTTGGGGTCAAAATAGCGAATGAACAAAATAGCGAATGGCTAAAATAGCGAATTTAAAAATAAGGAATGTCTAAATGTAGAATGACCATAATTATGGAATTCGTTTTTTCACCCATTCGCTATTTTTATTGCATTTTAATCAGACGGAGGTCAGAATAGCGAAACGTCAAAATAGCGAATGGCTAAAATAGCGAATTCCATAATCATGATTATTCTGGATTCAGACGTTGAAAAACCCTTAATTTCGAAATTCGCTATTTTAACCATTCACTGCTTTGGTCATTCACTATTTTGACCTCCACCCATGATAAGTATACTATATTGATACTTACGAAGATATTTCCGGCGTTTTCCGAAACGTGAGCCTAGGAAAGCCAAACGATAATGGCAGGATAAAAAATTACAAACGGAAAAACCGGGCTCGTTGACGGAGCGTAGCTCAAGCGCACGAATGCGCGTCTCGCACGTAATCACGTTTTTTATAAACGTACTACAAGGTATTGAACTGTAGAATATTTCGTAGCGGGTCGAGCGAACAAGTTGCTGTGTGAAATAAAAAATTATTAAAATTATATAAAGTAGTTAAGGAGTCGTTATACTCACGTACTAAAATTATGACCGCGTCGAAAAGGTCTTCCTTCTGTTAAGCCTATTAGCTGTAATCTTGTTCGGTCGACACGCCTTTCGTCTCGATGATATATATAGATATATATATATATACCATGAAATTTACATTGTATTTATGAATAAATTATTGTTATCGTGATATATACGAAGCTGCTGGTGTTTTTTTTATTGCTTTTCTCCAAAAATGCATGGTCAATATTCTTTCCATCATATCAGAGATGCTCATATTATGACCAAGGGCTATTGTAATTAGAATGAGAGCTATTTTAAGGGGAAAATTCCCTAGTACGATTGCCTACTTTTTCTTGATAAAAAAGAAAATCAGACGAAAAGGAAAAATGACAATAATATAAACAAAAGGAATCAAAATGAAAATAATAATCGAAGAGACTTTGAAGTAGTGTACGTTTCAAAATTATAGCCTTTTGTTTACCTATCGATAAAAATTTATCGTAAACAAACAGCTGCAATTTTTAAATGGAGAATAATATCACATATCTATTCGGCGAATGCATGGAGCATTTTTTAATGGCAAGAATGAACCGTAACACATCATAATCAAGCAAAAAATACAGATTATTCTTCGAAAAAGCTGAACGAATATGAGCCTTTTTGAAATTTAGCATAAATCAGTTGATATTTGATGAAAACCGAGCGCAATTAAATTTTTTTTTAAGGAACAGATATATGAAGCTATGAGAATCATCATCCATTATAATCAATAGATGCATAAAGGTTTATTAAATTAAATAATAAAAATTTAGCACTGTATTTACTGGTGTGGAGCGCTCCATTCTCCTTGAACCTACTAACTGTAATGTTGTTTCCTCGACACGCCTTTCGTCTCGATGATATCGTGATATATTCGAAGCTGTTGGTATTTTTATTCTTTTTCTTTGAAAACGCATGAAAAATGATCTGTCCATAATCATCATTTGCTTCTTTACAAATAATGGCTTGGGATATTTTTAAGAATATAACGATGAAGTATTTGAGATACACACGGTATGGCATAAAAAACGAACAAATGACAGTGTGAAGATGAAGTCAGTCTCAGTAGGACTTCGGAAAAAGAAGGTTGACATACCTACAAAAATTGGTTTCACGGGTTTGTTTAAATCGAATACGAGGTCTTTTTGAAGTAAATAAAATTCAATCCGATCAAGTGAAGTTTTTTTTTTTAATAAATGGAATTTATTCAAGCAAAGAAAATTCAATCCGATTAAGTGAAGTTTTTTTTAAATAAATGGAATTTATTCAAGCAAAGAAAATTCTCTTCGACCAAACAAAAATCCTATTATCCTAGCATTTGAAGATAAAATTTATTTATTATTATATTTTAAAGAAATACAATCGTATTGCAATCGAATGAATCGTATTAATTTTAAATAAAATTTATTGTATCTAAAAAACAATTTGTTTGTTTGAAATAAATCCTACATTTCATCCAAATAAATCATCAGATCGATTTCTCTGGGTACTGATCGCCATTGGATTAATTAGAATTATTTTAATCAATAGTATCCGCGCCACAACAAAATATCCATTGTATTTATTTACGCGAACGTAACAATATTATTTAGCTTGCGTTTTTATTTCAAATAACATAGAAAATACGTGAAAGTAAAAAATAATTGCTCACTAAATTTTTATTTTGAGAAATTAGCACGTAATAATTTGTCATTTGTGGAATTAGAGATTTCGCAAAATCGACGTGCAGAATATGCGGTATTGCATCGGTATTGAATCCCATTGTTTGGAAATCGACGCTCATTAAATTTCGCTCGTGTATGAGACGACGCAACAAAGTATCTACATACTATATAATTTGCTCCTTCAATTAGAAGTTTTTTTTTTCTCGTATTCTTTACCGAAGAAATAATTCATCTTTGCATTGGGTGACGTGACAAGTCGGACAACACTCAGTATCTGAATCTGTGAGAATTTGCGCAAGAGAACACATTCGCCGAGCCATTAAACCCGCAGGAACGTTTATCAGCGTCCTTCAACATTTGCTGTTGTCCGAGCCTATCTTCTAGCCTCTCTATGTGTACCAGACGCCAAGCTGTATTTACCATGAGACGCGAGAAGTCATAAAATTGTGTACATACGTCAAACACGACTGAGTCTTGCAAATGAAAAAATGAAAACGTTTCCCATGCGGGCGAGACCGAAAAAAATACATTCGATTGATTTCATGAAAAAAAAACGCACTAAAATTTAATTATTCAGGATGTATGATACGTACAGTTCCGCCAAAAGTGAGTTTTAGAGACAATTTCGATCACTTCCGGATGGGATAAAAATCGGAAAAAAATAATGCATATAAAACGTGCTGAAAAAATTGATTTCGCATAATAATAATCCCAAAATGTTATTGACAAATCGGTGAAAAAAACAATTTTCCAACAAATAAACAGTCAACCTAACTTTTTTTTTATTAAAATGATATGTTAATTTTTTTTAATGCGTATACATTTTTCCAGATTTTTTTCTTTATTTTAATTGCGATTTTTTTTTGTTTGAAAAATGCGCAGAATATAACAAATTTTGGATATGCGTTTTGCAAAAAAATCTTGAGTGTAGTAGATGAACTTATCTACTACACTAGATAAGTTTATCTACTACACTCAAGATTTGCCGAAGATCACGCCGAACGCATATCCAAAATTCGTTATTTCGCGTACAGTTTGAAGCAAGTACCTGAAAAAAATTGCTATTCTGAACATTTTTCAATGAGTAAAAAATACTTTCCAAACATTTTTCTTCTCCGAATAAAATTTAATTAAAGTAACGGAAAAAATATATGAGCCAACAACAATTAAAATATTAGGGATATTAATATGTCTGAAGTAAAGAACCAAAGTATAGGGTTAAATTCCACGTCGTATATTGGCTAAGGTTAACTAATTCATCTTGACATAAATCAAGGATTCAGAAGTAGTAAATGAAAAAAAATTAATATTTGTAATTGCATTCATCAATTGAACAATAGTACACTTCAATAGCGTCCAGAAAAATTGGCATACTATTTTTTTTTTATAGTTGTGGTGAATGGTTGATCAAATTGGTTGAGAGAGAGGAGAAAATTATGACGTCAAGCTCGTATCTACAATCAACAGATATGGTACGTGCTTCACGATCTTTTCATCGGTACATGAGTATATTGGACTCCGATTAGATAGACAAGAGAGGATTATCCGCAGCATCAAGACTTTGTAATCTCAATCTCTGATGACATGCAAGATACTCTCACTAACGTTCGGACATTCTTTAGTCGGGGAACAAAGTTGGAATTGTTAGTAGAATGGAGGTTCGACTGTACTTCTAATATTGATGTATACATCAACACACTGCAAATAAAATGTAATTAAAAATTATTGGACCAATGCTACGGTTTATTTATTTTATCCAGCATGATCTTTCGTCGACTGAAATAAGTTTTGAACTTGACCTAGAATTAAATAAAGTAAATATTTCGTTGACTGAAAACGATTGCTTAGTTGAATATTCAATCAATTAATTAAACATTCATTAGGGCTTAGGATGTCTCAGCCAGCTGGTGCACAGCTAAGCGGTCACCCATCCAAGTTATGGCCGTAAACGATGCTGCTTAATCCGCGCAATCATCGGGGTCGATTATTCTATTAATCACATTATTTCTAATACAAGTATTATTCATAACTCTGTAATTTTATAATTTCCTATTAGATCTTATTGATCGAGTAGATCCAATTGATATGAAATTTTGCACGTTGATCAGACAGAATTATTAAATATTCGAAAAAAATTAATCACATTTAAAGCAATAAATTACTATAATTTTTAAGAATGATCCACTTTCTATGCTCGCATATATGAAACCTTTTACCTTCTGCAAAAATATTCCATTGAGCCAGCATGACACGCGAAACATTTTCATAAATGGAATTTTATCTTATAAACAATATCGTACAATCGTATGGGATAATTGATTGAGTATACTTTATCAATTCTCACTTTATCTATTGATAGATTGCAATCGATGAAGTATACTTAAATATCAATCGACATTTGTAGAGTTCAGTTTCCTGCGCCGGACACAATGAAATTCACCAAGGTACAATTCTAATTGTAAAATGACTGTCTGTTTCAAGTATATACATATTTAAATTGGAAAAGCTGTTGCAGACAATATATTAACATCATAGAAAATTTCTTTTATGAAGTAACTATTAATCCAAATAGTAGTCAGAGTAAAATTAATTTATTGACATTATATGAAGTGATTGGATTACATTACACGAGTTGTTGACAAATATACACTTGTTATTTGTATAAACAGTGGCAACAGTCGACCGAAGTTTTTCAGCTGGAGATTATCTGTGTTTAATTGTTATGTTTACATACGAAAGTGTATTTATATTGAGACTTTTTATTATATTTGCGGTTTTCATGAGCATGCGTAATAAAATGTGATTGCTATCTGTGGCTGTTGTCTACAGTTAGTCTTTCTAGAATTTGAAGAATTGTGTTTAAAGAATATTCCGGTTTGCGGTTTCTCTGAGTTAAGGATTTATGATACGTACAGTCCCGCCAAAAGTGAGTTTCAGAGACAAACGTGCTGAAAAGATTGATTTCGCATAATAATAATCCTAAAATGTTATTACCAAATTGGTGAAAAAACAATTGTTCATCAAACAATCAGTCAACCTCACCTTTTTTCTAATGAAAATGATATCCTAATTTCTTTGAATGCATAAACAAAATTTCAGATTTTTTTTCGTTATTTTGATTTCAGTTTTTTTTTATAGATAGAAATTTTAATTTTTTGAATTCTTCAATAAAAAGTTTTATCAAAATGAAAATATTCCTGATTGCAGAATTTTAATGAGTTCATTAATCAGAAATGAGTATGAGCCTAAATTTGAATTACGGAAATCTGTAATAGCAACTTGAAATTTTTTTTTGTTTTCCTATATATTTGTTCAACATTCGTGCATACGACAAAATATTAGTGATAATTTTTTTTCTAATCTCGAAACAAATTCTTCTTTGTTCTTGAACTTACCGCTGTAACACAGTATATGGCACGTTATCACATAGTGAGCCGTCGACAAATATTAATGACACCGCGTGACAATGATCGGTAGTTGAAACGCAACAAATCGGAAAATGAAGTCAGTGGTTACGTCGCCGCGGTGTAAATCAGAGGTGCGACGAAACAATCGTATAAACCAATAGCCCGAACGACATTTATTATTAATTATTCATTAACTCGTGGGAACAATTCAAATTCGATTACAGAATCTTTGAAGCAATCGATAAAGGCAGCGGTGATATCCGACCTTTTAATCATTCACTCACGAAAAATAATGCGACATTGCTATGAATTATTGAACATTGTTTTGTTAAGCTAGGGATTCTTGATTCTGCAACTTTGCGGCATATGTCACAATTCGTGAATTACTGTAAATCTTAAGTTTATTTTGACTTATCATCCCTGTAGAAAAGGTCTGATAGAAACTAATAGAAATGGGCAAAAAACAGATCCGAATAGAGTCTTATTCAAAATTCTGTCTGAATCTATGCAGTTTTTGCCCATTTCTATCAGTTTCTAGCAGACTTTTTTAACAGGGATTGAAATTTCTTGCAGTCTTAAATGAAAATATAGTTTCACGTCTTTCCGTACTTAAAATGTTCGTTTAATTAAGCGACAATATTATTTATAACCATGTTCGGTGCCAACAAGATACATATAATGGTTCCTGCTGTTGGTCATGGCGGCGAACCTGAAGAGGTATATATATCAGAGGGATGTTATAGATGAGTATTAAACAGATCGTCTTGTTGAAAATATCTTTTCAGTACTAATCTCAAGATTCTATACATTTTTGCGAATCAGTGGAATGTTATTAGGAATCTATCCTACTTTTCTCAATGTCATGGAAAAATAGATCATTTACACGTAAAAAATGTAAACAGTGTCTTCATTTTTTTTTTAGAAATGTATCTAACATTGAAGAAGATTTTTTTTTCAATTTTTAAGGGGGCTCGTTAACCCATAATAATATTTTACACTTTATCAGGCTCATTTTAGTTCCTCAATGAGGAAGCTATGTTTTCATGAAAAAAAAGTTTCTCGGTTTTTATGTCAAGTGACGCGAAATTATCTAAGAAATCGTGTGTATCGCAGGCTTGGAAAATTTGAACCACTGCATTTCAAAAATGGCTGTAACAATCGAGCTGAAATTTTTTACACCGCTGCAACACTTCTGACTATGTCTAAATTTGCGAACAAATTAAATCATCTTTTCTGATTTTATATTTTTTCTTTGGCTACCATTTTTGTGGCAGTGGTAGCATTTCGATTGGCCCCACAACAACCATATAAATATAATGAACAACAATGAAGATTTTCCGATTCTACATGAATTAGAATTTCTGATATTACAACTTTGCAGCTAAGACAACACAACGAGAAGTTGTTCGAACCTTGAAAATCACTTGTTTATTATTTTTTCTTTCTCCATAAAATTGCCTCTGTGACAAAGCTGAAATCAGCCAAAACTTAAACCCTCATAAAGACTTTGTAAAAAATAAAAAATTATGACAAAGCAATTTTCAAGGCTGTTTATCTCATAATAGTTATTCAAAATATCGAAATATATAAGTGAAATAAAAAAAATTGTGTCCCTAACAATTCTGTATATCCAGATGACGTAAAAATTCTTTATTTTCCAGCAAATACAAAAGCTTAAAACTCAAGTTATTAATTGAATTAATTTAACGAAACTTCAAAGGCCAAACATTTACCAGAGACAAGCGTAAAATTTGACTCCCTAACAACAGAAGGCAGTCCAGATTCATATATATATACATTCCCGGAAAATAAGTTACAATACAAATAACAAATTTTCAAGGGCATCACTTCCTCAAATACATTAAATCGATACGATCTAAAGCGGAAGCAATAAACAATAATCATAAGCACGACTAGGTCTATTATTTTGACAGTCACAAACTCAGCATCGATGGAACGTACGGACTTGTTGTCATAATTATCGTGTAACATGTAATCCATATAGTGTTGCTTGTGTATTACTTGTGTACACGGAACTGCTAACCCACGCATTTACAATTAGGTATTCAATTTGGCCCAATTACTCATGCGTCATTTGAATGCAAGTCTCGTACCGTTCACGTACACTTCTTAGTCAATTGACCACGAGGATCAGACACATGCGGTATTTCTGTGTATAGTCATCGCCGCGCGGATCTCGTGAGTAATTGAAAAATAGCGAACCCTCGGCCTCTGCATCAGTGGCAGGGACTTCTCTGCATCCAATCGCAAGATAAAATGAGCCAACTGGTGGAAGGAGATCTGTGTTGTTGTAGTACTCACGTATACTCAGAAATTGAGGGTGATAAAAAGAACGAGAAATGGAAACGAAAAGAGCGAAAGATGCCAGTAGTTAAGCCTGTGGTGATCAGACGTTTTGAACGCGTTCGTTGACGTTGATCGCCACCTCCGATTCAAACTCAGAGGCTAACAGGTGAAAGTGTTGGACTAAGCCACCATCGATTATATATCTACTTGCGACCTAATGCTTCGATCAGTTTACCTACAGTTTGATCGTTGACGTCGACACTTGCATAGCCGAATTTTGTCGGCGAGTGTTGTCATTTTGTTTTGTTATTATTAGTGCTCACGAGTATTTGCATCGAACTATTTGTGACGCCAGAATTTTTTGAATCGATTTACTGTTAATTGTGGATTGCTTGTGGACTGGCTTCGTTTGTGGGAAGATTGTAGTGATAATTAATAAACTTTTAGCTGAGCTTGGCAGTTACCGCCACTGGTAATCGTAAGGACTTACTCATTTGTTATTATTTTTTTATTATACTCACTGTCGATGGGCCGTTCCATACCGATTCGACCTGGGTCGGACCCTCGAACGGATTTGGTCGGAATTTTTTTATATGATTGGTTGAACTCCAAAAAGTGCTGGACATTTTTTTCAGTTTTTTTAACTTCAATTTTTTTTGCGACTTTTCAAAGCTAACATATCGTTGGCCCAAATTTGAAAATATGAAAAAATTGTCAAAAATTCTGCATGTAATAAGAAAATTTTTGAACCTAAAACTAAAGTGAGCCGGATTTTGCTTCTGTTTTTCTTCTATAAAAAACTATTTAAATATTTAGAAACAAAGGAGGAAAAGTTATTAAATTTTTCTAAAATATTACTTTCGCCTGCAAGTGCTTTCTTTTCGTCAAGAAAATATGTTCCGAAATCCGAAAAGTCGAGGGTCTGACCCAGGTCGAACCGATATGGAATGCCCCATATATTATTATAGTAGTCGAGGGCATTATTGAAATTAAATTCGAAATATTTGTTATTTAGGTATGTTAACAATTGGAAAATATGTGGGCCTACATTTTTCTGATATTTTACTCGATTTGAGAATTTTTATTTTTATATCGCTGATTCGTTTAAGTTTATAAAGGAAAGGAAAGCGTTGGCTCGTCAACCGCGTTTTCACTTTCGTCCATTGTCTCGTGACTGACTCTACCTCACTCGTGATGTGGCAATTGAATTATTACTGGCTGAGTGAACGATTGATCGGTAACCCTGATTACATCAGAGAATGTTTGTAAATTGTTGTCTATTGTCATATCGGAATATTACAAAAATTGTTACAATGACATTAAAATGTGCGGCTTAAAGAGGGATCTAAACAATCCGATTTTCAAAAATGTTTTTAAAATAATGCCATTGGTACACACGAAAATTTTCTGATTCTGAAGATTCCATCATAGATTCTGAACAATCCATCATAGATTCTGGACAATCCATCATAGATTCTGAACAATCCATCCTAGATTCTGAAGATTCCATCCTAGATTCTGAACAATCCATCCTAGATTCTGAAGATTCCATCATAGATTCTGAAGATTCCATCCTAGATTCTGAACAATCCATCTTAGATTCTGAAGATTCCATCATCGATTCTGATGAACCTATCCCAGATTCCAGTAAATCTATCCCAGATTCCAGTAAATCTATCTCTGATTCCAGTAAATCTATCCCAGATTGTAGTGAATCTATCCCAGATTTAAACAACATCTATCCTCGATTCTAAAGACTCTATCCCAGCTCCGTTCAATGTTTGCCAACAAATCGGTAAACTCAGATTGTATCGCAGAATGTAAGGATACATTATATGCATTAACGAATTTCCAGATGAATATTCGATAGAAGCTGAGTCACATTATCTCACATCTCCGAAAGAGTAGGGAGACTATATTCTGCGAAATCTATGTAAAATCGTAAAAGCAACATCTAAAAAAAATAATAATAATACCTTCGAAAATGTATCTATATAATGTTTGCGGTTTCTCTCGACAGATTGAAATTAAGCGGGAACCTGGTGTCGTGCTAGCGCATGCGTTTCACGGCTCAGATATGAAAGAGAAGGCGACTGCGCAGCAAATCCGCGGCGACGGGCTACGTAATGTCAGTGCTCTGACGCCCCCACGAGTCGAAACGACTCGACAGAAGCCGGCATCATTAGTTCTCGCTCTCATATGCGGCCTCTGTGTCTTTCTTACTATCGTCTGCTGCTGTCTCGTGGCGCTGGTCGTTTTCTTAGACAAGAAGGTCAAGGTTGGCTTGGATCAGCGCTGGGGTAAGATTTCACTCGACGACTTGTTTGATGGGAGCCGAGTTATCCTAAAATTTTTTTTTTTGCTGAGTTGCTCCAGTTCTCCAACACAATCTAGCACAGCGCATGCGCGTCAAGCTGAAATTCCGTGAAGCGCAAATGTTTGAAGAGTAATTTCCAACGTTAATATAATTATATTATTTTTATGTCTTCCTTTAAAATCAACATGAATGGAAATAATATTTTTATCACATACCAAACTTATGGAAATTCCCAAAACAAATATAAAAAAGAATTTGGACATTGATTTTTACCTAATTTCATGTTATTAACAAATACCAGCAAATCCATGAAAATGTCGACGGTTTTTTTCATGTAGTTATTAAAAATAATCGTAAAAAGTTAAAGTAATCAATCGCATTGGACTTATTCATCGTTGGGTATTGTTTCGGACGGAAAATCAAATCACTTAAAAGGGAAATGAATTTTGAGAAATAAAGTTTTCCTTCAATTCGATTGAAAAAAATATGTACTATTTTCGAGTAATACTCAATCATAATTTGCTAAAAAAATTGATAATCTGTGATTATTGGAATTTGGAAACCGGTAACGTTGTCTGATAAATAGTGATTAGCATTGGCACGAGATAAAGTGATCTAAATTTATCTGAAAATAACCACTGAATTGTTCAGTTTTCGGCCGCTGTGGCTCTGTAGCTATTTCCTCAGTGCCGTGATTTGCGTTGAGATCTTTCACGGTATTGCCATTCAATCGTTTTGTAAATCGCTTATAATTTCCGTGCTGGAGAGGAAAAATGTTCAGGTGTTTACAAATATTTCAAAAGCAAATAAATTTATTGAAATCGAACGGATTAATGCTGAGAAATGAACTGCCGGTCACCAACACAGCTGCAATGCCTTCCATTCGACATAAACTCCTAAGTACGCACGCGCAACGCAGCGTAATGTGATTAGATATACTGATAAAAACAAGAGGTTCAAATTTACTCGTTTGGTTTCAAGTGGAAAATAACTCTTAACGGATATTAAAATAATCAGTCGAGAAACAAAAAATGATTATTACATTTTTTATAAGCTTAAAACATGTGTTACACAATTTTATTTATTAAATCCATATAAATTTGGCATAATATATGGCGGAAATTTAAAAAAATGTATTCTAAATATCGATGGCTTTTAATGAAACGGAAGTAACTCAGGGAAATAATTTAAACTGAGGCATCTCACGATTCGGAAACAACTTGTCTCAAATATCATTGAACTGACGTAACCGGAAAGCCATTCTGAAAAGGCCAAACTCCATGACGCTGATTAACTACTGTCTAATTCCAATTAATTACAATCAGTTTAATCACCGTTATATGATCGAAACCATGTAAAAACGTAAATTAAGTTATAACGAACGGGCCAATAGTGATCCTCATTGTAAGCAAAAATAATTGAAGCTATTATTGAGCTGCAAAGAAAATGGAAAAATTATAGAAATAGCATTTTATTTTTTTAATAAATCGCTAAGAATATTCCCGCATTCTCTTGAAGAAAAGCGGGAAAAAAATATTGCATTGAAAAATTTAAAACAAATCACACAGAATGCTTTTGAATGGATCTGAGATATTCGAAAAAAAAAGTGACTTAATTGACAGAGAATGCTTCATCTAGTTTTACTGATATATATACCGTAAAAAAAATCTTAACAAATGTCACGAGCGAATTCTATGTGAAACGATGCACGGCGTGTTAAAGGGACACACTTTTGCATGTTTAGACAAAGAATGAGAAATTTTTTCAATGCACTGTAGTACTGATAACGTCGTGCTATAGATACTGATTAAACTGCACGAGAAAGAAATTTCTGTGTAGCGACATCAATAAGACGATAAGAATAAAAATCGTTTTGTTGCACTAACAAAAAGTCAGTCTAACGCAACGATTTTTATTATCACCGTTTTATGTTGTCACAGCAGAGGAATTTATTTCCACGTGTTTTCTTTCAGATTTTTGAACTTATGATGGGAATTAAAATTTGCATCATCTTATTTCAGACCCAAATCGACCTCAACTGTACACGAGAATGGCGGGTCGTGATCCTCCATCCGACTTGAGTTTTAGATTGGCGAAGGAGGTCGTACCCCTTCACTACGATCTGTTTCTTCATCCCGATCTCGATAAGGGCACCTTTCAGGGCAACGTCACGATTAAAATCGAGGTCAGCGATCAGAGAAGTTACATAGCTCTCCACCAGAAAGATCTTCACATAGTTTCAGCATCGCTGAAAACTGAAGAGCGAGATGACTTCGAGTGGCCGATTAAGGAATACTACACAGTCGATGATCTCGAAGAACTTCTCGTGAAGTTCGAGGATGATTTATACCCAGGAGTGTATAATTTGAGCTTTGCATTTACCGGAGCGTTGCAACCGGATAAAATCGTTGGATTTTACTCCAGCACGTACAAAGATGCTGACAATAAAACAAGGTACACAATCATGTTTATGGCACATAAAGGTAGAAAAACTCGGTTTTTTTACATTTCACACAAACAAAAAATTTCATTACATGACTGTATGAATACAACGATGACAATCACTGCGAGATTTTCGAGATATCTCGAGCCATTAATAATTTAGTAAAAGAAGATTTAGTAGAAAAAAAAATCAAATACTTTTGTTCGCTGCGAAGCCTGAACAAGCTACGAAATTTTACCGGTTGCTCGAAATTCCAAAATTCTATTCAGCATACACTCTAATTAGAGTGGCATAGATTTTTCAAAAATGTAACTGATGATTTCAGATACATTTTTGTATCTCAATGTTTCAAAGAAGGTAGAAAACACGTTTCCAACTGAGCGTTATCACAACATTTTTTTAAAGTGTGCTGCTTGTCATAAGCAAAATAATTCTGTGGACACAGTTTTAGAGGTATTTAAACTGACTAATTATGAATCTTATTTTGTGTGCTAATCTAAATCTGTAACCTTGATCGTCGAACCGATTTTTCGTCAACAGGACAAATATTTCACCTGTTCACAGGCTAATTAAATATTGAGTGAACATCGAAAAATCCGTTTAACTCAAAATAGTCTTCATTTCATTGAACTCACATTATTAACTCACATTAATTTCACTTTGGTACAGGAAGCGAAACTTTATTCCTTACATTTTTCTTGATGAAATTCGGAATTCCGTACGAACAATTTTTAAATACCCCAATTCAAGATATTGATTGTTCTTCCGATTTCATTTTTATTTCATTTTATTATCACAGGTACATCGCGACATCAAAGTTTGAACCAACCTACGCGAGACGAGCTTTTCCTTGCTTTGACGAACCTGCCTTCAAAGCAGAATATTCTGTCCGATTGGTTCATCCCACTGGAGACTGCTACGGAGCTTTATCTAGTATGAACGTTGAGGTAATTCACGATTAGGAATTCGCGTTATCCGAATGGAACGTATTTTTTTTTTAATTTCGTCCGAATAGCTGAATAAGTAATTGCAATTGAGTTGGATGTGGTGCATTACATCCCGACTTGACCCGACTCTAACCGTCGACCTCCTCAATTTATTGCGTTATTTTTTGTTGCATTGGTTAGACGCTTAAATGCACCGGTTTTTACTTTTTTGTTTACGCACATTTGTTTCTATATCTTTTCAAAGTGACATGGAATGACATAATTTCTGAATAAAAATAAAAGATAATAGATAAAAATAAATGAATCTGTAAAATACTTTAGTAAATTAAATGAAGGAATTATTAGAAATCGTATTATTGGTCTTAATTGAGAATTATGGACAGCTAACAAATCACAACATTTTTTAAAATACATTTTTGTTCGAATTTTGCTCACTTTTGCTCACCATCACTTGATCAATGATACATTTTGCTGTTGGGGAAATAATCGTTATTGCTATTTCCAAATAATTAGAGCACCGTCGTTGATAAACCCGGTCCAGGCCAGACGACAGTTACTTTTGCGAAAAGCGTGCCAATGTCAACATACCTAATAGCATTCATCGTGAGCGATTTCGTTGGCGTTACTGCACCTGCAACAAACCTCGCCGGTGAAACCTTCCCTATAACCGTTTATACAACTAGAGCTCAGAAGCAAAAAGCTGTTTTCGCCTTGGACATCGGGGTCAAGATCATCGAGTATTACATGAAATTGTTCACGGTTAATTATCCTTTACCAAAGCTCGGTAAGTACTTTACTGTCAATCAGGGTAAAATGTATTTAACCAAAAGAATTAATAAATGGTTTCTGAATTGAAGAATTAAAAATGCACACTTGAGAAATGCCAAAAACGAGTTGCGGATTTTCCTTTCTACATTTTATTCTTACAATTCTGTATGACATTGAAGTAACTTATTGTTTCGATCTCATATGAAATTGCATGAATGAGATATTAAGTCAAACTAACAAAACTTGTTGATGCTCAAGAGTATTTCAAGCAACATATTACACATTAAAAGCTTTACATCAAAATATATCCAATATAATTTTCATATGCCTAGCATATCTTTTCATACTTCCTGAAAAAATACTTTTCCGTGTCAATGAATATACTGCAAGGTGTGACTAATTGTGCTTATTTTAAAACAGACATGGCAGCCATTCCCGATTTCGTGTCCGGTGCCATGGAAAATTGGGGCCTGGTGACATACAGAGAAGCGCGAATTCTTTATGACAAGAAAATCAGCTCCACGTCCGACAAAGAATCAGTAGTTCTTGTGATTAGTCACGAGTTCGCCCACATGTGGTTTGGCAATTTGGGTAATGACGCTTGAAATCAACAGTCGCAACAGTAAACAACAAGTCACCGTGTTGGGTATAAGAATAGTAATTAAATATTTCCTGTTGTTCTAGTCACGATGGGATGGTGGAATGATCTTTGGCTCAACGAAGGTTTCGCAACATTCATGCAGTACAAAAGCGCGGACGCAATACTTCCGGATTGGAGTTTGGTAGGCAATCATATTTTTTTAAATTTAATTCCCATTTTTTCCTTGTGTTAATAATCGACATTTTTTTCGGTTCAGATGGACAAGTTTTTGACGAGTACTTTGCATTCTGTATTGATCGCGGACGCGAAACTCAGCTCGCATCCCATTGTTCAGACTGTCAGCAATCCGGACGAAATCACTGCCATATTTGATGTCATTACGTACAGCAAGGTGAGAATATTTATTGTGATGATAAATAGACGTTCGGTTCCTGTCGTTTTTCAGAGTCTCTCATGGAAAAATACTAATCAATGCATGACAATATTGATTTCAACACGGACAAACGAATCGTGCCAAAATGTTTTTTTTTTTTTTCATTCAATGAGGTTTGAATTTAAAATTTTGTAAAAGAACTGTATTATTTACCGAATTTTTTTTTCTCACGACTTTATTAAAGTGACCAGGTCCCCTTAAATACTTAAAGTTCTCAATTATATTTTTTCTTAGTATAGTATTCTCATGGTTCCGATTAGTATTTTTTCATGAGAACGGCATGGAACTTTATGTACTGTCAAATTAATTTAAACTCTCGCGATTCCCTGGAAAAAAAAAAAACAATTATCCCAATCATACAAACCAGAATTCTGCATTTACATCATGATCCTTGAGTTGATTTAAATAAGACGTCGATAATTAACTCTAAAAGTATAATAAAAAAATTTGCTATTGGTCACATTTTGTTGAAACATCACAAGGTTTAAATAATTGTTTCGATAGTATATCAATCGATTGATGGACTCATATTGGAGCTTCAAAAAATGACCGAAATCCTACTTAAAATTACGTTCGAAACCCACAAAGGCTTGCATATTACAATTGTATTTTTCAACTCATGACGACGTGTTAAATATTAACAGGGAGCAGCGGTACTTCGTATGTTGGAAAATTTCGTTAGTCCCGAGATTTTCTACGCGGGAATAACGGCTTATCTTAATAAGTTTGCCTTCAAAAACGCTGAGACAGCCGATCTCTTCGATATACTACAAAAGGCAATCACAAACAACATAAATGTCACTGCCATTATGGACACATGGACGAGGCAGATGGGATATCCGGTCGTTAATGTTGTAAGAAATGGATTGACTTACACGTTAACTCAGAAAAGATTCTTAGCCGATCCTGAAGCCGAATATGATCCTACTGAGTCTAACTACGGGTTTGTGATTGGAAATCAAAAATATAATATTAATGGACCTTTTTGGGTTGATCTTAAAATTTTTTTTTTGCTTTTCTCTTACAGATACAAGTGGACTATACCAATCACGTACATTACGGACAAGAATCAATTCCCCACTTTGATCTGGTTCGACAAAGATGCGAGCAAACGTAATTTATAAACTGCAAAATACATCTTGAATATAGTAAGTTGAATGATTATTGACAACTATTTTTTTTTACATATTGCAGTGGAAGTTAAACTCGACGAACCTGTTGAATGGATAAAGTTTAATCATAAGCAGGTTGGCTTCTATCGAGTCAATTATGCCACTGCAGAATGGGAAAATTTGTCTCAGATTTTACGCTTCCATCATAAGGTAAATTTTCTGTGAAACAACTTTTTACACTACAAAATTATCCGAGTGCATATTTGTAACGTTACGTTAAACGTGAATCTGACGATTCTATATGGATTCCCTCACCGTTCATATTAGAATTATTTCAAGCAATTCGATTCATGGTGTTTGAATAAATTTTGTGAAAGAATGCGTCCGAAGAATTGTATCGATTTTTTATGAACAATTTGAGCGCCAATTTGACTATACGATTACATGACAATCGTTTGGCGAAAAATTATATAAATTATAACGAATGTACGTTTATAATTACGTTAATTGTTTATACCGATATATATTTTTGAAAATTAAAATACATGATTATAATCGTTAGATAAAAATTTTGTGCAGAAAAATTATATTAAATTACTGAAAATCATTTTCAAATCTAACTTGATAGGAAAATGTGCTAAGTGCACGCACAAGAACTTCTTACTTTATTAGAAAAAGCTAGAAACCGTTTTAAAGTGTCAAAATGTCTATCGGTCTTTTTTTCATTAATTTTTTTCAATCTCAAATTTTTAAATGAGAAATATCGATTTTCAAACTAGGTTTGAAGAACAATATGAATATCTTTCGAAAACTCATTTGATATTTAATTCGAATGGTCGTATAATTCGAGTATGATTTTCGCCTGGTCAAATTTCTTTAAACTGGCGTTCGTAACCATTCGAACGTCAGACGAACCGTTTGATCCTTGTTTGAATGAAATTATTACAAACAGTGTTATCACGATAGCGCCAAGTTGGAGCCCGATGTAACGCTTTAAATCTCTACTTAGGTAAATGTGCTTCTTGATTTCGGATGGTGATTTTATGTACTTGCAGAGATTTTCCGTTTCGGACAGAACTCATCTATTAGAAGAAGCTTTCAGTCTGGCCCAAGCTTCGGAAATAGAATATAGTGTCGCATTAAACTTGGCTGCTTATATCCGTTCCGAAAAGAGCGCTGTACCGTGGAGCGTTGCAGCATCGAAATATGCGTTCCTCGACAAATTCTTGTCGTCCACAGATGTGACGTCAAAATACAGGGTATGACAATAAAGCACTTTTTTATAAGACTTTTAAACTTGGAAGTTCATTGTATTTTTGTTAATATGAATAAATAACAAACACAATCTTCATAAATCGTCTCAGGAATATGTAAGGAACCTGGTGAGCGATACGTATGACGATGTTACATGGAAAGTTGATGAATTTGAGGATCACGATATGTTGTAAGTTTTCGGAACACACGATTTTACGCAATTTAATTTTCGATATATTTTTTTTTTAACATTTTGTCAAACATTTCAGGAGCTTGCGTCGCTCAGTACTAAAGTTAGCCTGTCTCATTGGTCACCAAAAATGCTTGGATGAAGCTGGTGCATTATTTAAGGCTTGGATCAATGATACAAATGATGTCAGACCAGCTCCTGATATCAGAGGACTAGTTTATTACTATGGTAAGTGATTCTCAAGTATAGTGTAAAATACACCTTAGATAGTAGAGATATCATCATTTCCCGAACAAATTTTCACAATGAGTTATCTTAATAAATTATAATGCTATCGAAATTATCATTGTAAATTAGACTTTGCTGTAGGACGCATGGAAAAAAAAGTTTGAGATTCTTATAATATGGAGAATATATTTCTAACTGAAACAAAAACAGAATTTTTTTATAAAACTAACTGACGCCACTTTTTCCAAATCTCGTTACTAATTTATCATTTTTTACATAATTTGTTACGTATTTAGGTATGAACCATGTGGGTGAAGAGGCCGAGTGGAATATAATGCTCAAGAGATTCGTCGAAGAATCGAATGCGGCGGAAAAGCTCAAATTAATGACTGGATTGGCCGGTGTACGATCGAGCTGGATACTCAAAAAGTGAGATATTTCAAATAGTATCAATGTTTGGCACCTTTAAAGGAGCTTTGGAAAGTACTTTCTGTACTTGAGATTTTTTTTCCTGAAAACGCAAAAACATAAAGTTTATGTATTTTGATTCCTTATTCTAATCAAGAACAAATTAGTAGAGAAAATAGATATATTCTATTTGCAAACGCCATTTTCTCGACAAGTGTGAAATGTTATAACTTTGAGTAAACGATATATGAAAAGCCATTAACAATGACTTCTTAATATGACAATGACAATGAAAATAATTAAACATCACACTTGCAATTTCTAACAGTTTCCATTACAGGAATAAATAAACATTTCGTAACTATCCTTATATTTATGTGAACCTTCAAATGGTTTTGTCTTATTTACAGATTCATAGCCATGGCTGTGGACGAGAAATACGTGAGAAATCAAGACACATTCAGCTGTCTCACAGCAATTTCAAGCAATCCCGTGGGGACGCCATTGGTTTGGGATTGGGTGCGCGAAAACTGGGAGTTTTTGGTAAACCGATACACCCTGAATGACCGATACCTCGGTCGTCTTATCCCAGATATAACGAACAGCTTTTCTACGGAAGTTAAGCTGAAAGAAATGCAGGCGTTCTTCGCAAAGTATCCAGACGCAGGTGCAGGAAAATCAGCTAGAGCGAGTGCCCTCGAGACAGTCGCCAGTAATATTAAGTGGGTTCAAAATAACAGCAAAAAGATTGAAAGCTGGTTGGATTCCGTGCCGAAATAAAATTTCTACAATTCAAATTTGAATTAAAATCGAGACAGTCGCCAGTAATATTAAGTGCGTGCAAAATAACAGCAAAAAGATTGAGAGCTGGTTGGATTCCGTGCCTAAATGAAATTTCTACAATTGAAATTTGAATAAAAATCGAGACAGTCGCCAGTAATATTAAGTAGGTGCAAAATACCAGCAAAAAGATTGAGAGCTGGTTGGATTCCGTGCCTAAATGAAATTTCTACAATCACAATTTGAATTAAAATCGAGACGGTCGCCAGTAATATTAAGTGGGTGCAAAATAACAGCAAAAAGATTGAGAGCTGGTTGGATTCCGTGCCTAAATGAAATTTCTACAATTACAATTTGAATAAAAATCGAGACAGTCGCCAGTAATATTAAGTGGGTGCAAAATAACAGCAAAAAGATTGAAAGCTGGTTGGATTCCGTGCCTAAATGAAATTTTCACGATTAAAATTTGAATAAAAATACTTTAAAAAAGGGCCACGATGATTTGCAAGTGATGAGCTGCGAGGACATGAATCACAAACCGCAAATATGCTCAAACTGTATGAGGAAAAAATTAAGAGAGTCTTAAGCACCGATAATAATGATAATGTTCGGGTGTAATGATAATACACCAAAGTGCTGTGCGCTGGGAGCGAATGTAATTTTTTAATAAATTTCTATACTCAAATAGTCAATGTACAAATATCGAGATATTGCGCAATAAATTTTGCTGTCATACAGAATGAAAATGATAATTTTCGATCGTCTTTTGCTTCCTCACAGAGAAAGCTCCATTTTTGTAAACATTGTTGTTGTTTTTTTTTTAAGATTTTCATATCTGGACACTCAAAATGGTCCAGAAATCAAATAAAGTGATTTTAAAAAATCCGTATGTCTGTAAGTTATTGAGCTAAGATTTTGCTCTCACGTAAAGCAGCAGTTGACTGTTGCATTATTTTCTAAAATGTATGCAAACATTTTTATTCTATAGCTTTTCGAATTTTGTAAAAAAGGATGTGTTCGCCTGGAGATAGACGATAAGAAAGCCAAGATCGATTGACGTACGTCCTCATAAAAGTAGTATTGTAAAAAAAAAAATAGAGGAAAAGCAATTTGCAAATCTCCACTTTGCAGCTTTTCATCTTATTTATATACGAATATTCTGGTAAGATTATTTACGGTTCGAATATTGCGACAGGCAATTTTCGAACCAAATTGTATATAAAATAGATTTGTGTCTGAAAAACTATGAGTAATAGAAGGAGAACGTTTGATTATTATATTATTCTTGAGTACCGAGAAGTAAATGAAATTGATTGATGATGAAAAATCGTATTATCGGTCTTAATGAAGAAATATTGATAATAATTCAAATGGGAATGTATCTTGAATACATTTCCATTCGAATATTGCCCACCCTGATCAAATGTTTGAAAAGACACTTGAAGGTTTATCGAAAATGAGAAAGCCACAGAGTTTAATATGTTTCTTATCTACTTTCCTGACGACACGCAACAAGATAACAAATCGTCGCAGCTCAGGTGCTTTATCTGCTGGCAGTCGACCCATCGAGCGTGTGTGGAACAAATCGAGTTATGGAAAAAGTGAAATATACATTGCTACAAAAGCCAACTGTGTCGAATTGGCCGACGGTGCCACGACAGTTTAAAGGCGCTTTAGCATTGACTGTCGTGTTCATTGTCGTAGGTATTTTCATCTTCAGATCACCGGTAAGTTCAAATGTAAAGTTTGTACCCGCGACTGAAGCCTTAATGCTTATCTCTAATGAAACAACAGAGGATGCAGTTGACACACGTTTGCGTGCGTTGACTTCTACTTATTTATTATTTCCTTTAATTACTATGTGTATATTTGTGGATGTCAATTTTCGATTTCCCGGAAATGACTTATCGGTTACAGCTGATTGTTTATAGTTTATTTAATTTGGAGTCACGTTAGGGATCCAAATGGCTTGTTATTTTTTTTTATAGTCGGAAAAATAAAAATATCGCGTGACCAATAATAAATAATGCGATTTAGTCATGATACAACGTCACATCGATTTGTTGACAACGAGGCCACTCTTGCTCTTCACGGGTGGCACTTTCTTCATTGCTTTCCAATTGATACCCGAATTTAAAAATTCATTTCGTTATTAAATTATTGATCCACGATACATTATGAAGCATTTTTGGAAATATTTGACATATTAGTGTAATTTGAGAAATTCCTCTTCTGCAGGTACATATAAGATACAATTTAATGTACAAATATAATGTAAAAATTAATTAGTAATTGTAGGGAATCCCACGGCGTTTTAATTCACTTATTGAAAACTGGATTTTTGAATTTTGAAATTTTTTTTTTTATCTTATGTATCTCCGCATTGATATCAGGAAAAATAAGAGTGTCATCAAATTTGTCTTGAATCGGACTTCAACATGAAAATACTCTGTTATTGTTAGAACAATTTAATATGACAAAACCGAATTTAAAATCAAATGGAACGTTTTATTCTCTGAACATTCAATGAAATGTCGCGTTTTTCAATCCCTGATATATTTACAACATTCTTGAGACCTGATATTTTTTGGAACATATTCAACGACCTGAAAAAATTGAATCATTAAGGTCATATTTTTGCTGCATCTTTTTTCTATGCATAATAATCAGATAGAGATCGACGTCTAGAATATTATATATAACGAAATTGGGATAGAAATTATTTATAATTGTTTTTGAAACTGGAATATACCAAATAGCATGTGAAATGCGGAGAACATGCGGTCTCCGTTAACTCTGTCTGTCAGCTTTAGTTTCATTTAATAATATCAGATATACTGACAGCGATGGATACGCGGACAGTCATACAGCTTCGCTAGTCCCTCGAGTTCAGTATCATATTTATTGCGGTCATAACTTCGATGGTTGGCCATTGAACCGGTCACACTCAGTTCAGGAGCCAGGAAAATGCTAAATAAAAAAATTGTCCCAAAAAAATGAACTTTAATAAATCAGATAAAAATATAAAAACGAAAAAATTAATGAGCGCCAATTCATGAGGACCTAATTTCGGTAGGGATAATTTTTCTAAGCCTATTGACGACAGATAACATGTAAACTGCTAAGCAGAAAACGATTTTTCTGACTTTTTGCACAGCACCAGTAATAGAAGTTTCGTAGGAAAATATGTTTTTCAAAGAAGTTCAGAAAAATACCTATTTATCTCCAACTAGAAAATATGCTATGTACAATTAACTGGCCAGATGTTATTTCCTGCTCGGGAACTAATTTTCTACTAAGGGCTACAATTATATTGTTTTAGAGAAGCGCGAGGCTGGAGAAGATTCTCTATGTCCAGGAAACTCTGAGCGAAATCCTCGATTTGGAAATCGAGTTCATAAACACAAATTTGACTTCAGTCGAGGACCAATGGCTACCAGTCGAGGATCTCGATGGTCACGTGTATTCAGCGTATTTTGATCCTAGACCGGAAGTGGTAGATCAGTATGAACATTTGCATGCGGATGACGAAATTACTTGGGCTGTAATCCGAATAATAGCCATACTGCCGATGAACATTAATGAAGAACAAGTCGATTGTATCTACAAATTTGCTGGCGTAAATGACACTAACATTCTGAAAAGACGCAGAGCTACATCTGTCAAAGCGATGGAAGATAACTGGAATCTAAAGTACTCAGCGTTCTTCGTCATATGCGATCTCAATGTGCCTGAATATTTCAACACCGATGAAATCTACACGGAAAGTCATCTTCCCAGCTCCGTCACAATTGCTCGTTACGAACCAGAAAAAATAGAACTGATGAAAGAGATGAAATTCGTTAATGTTCGTTATCCGAAATGGGGAATGGGCAGATCTTACAGTCTGGAGGAACATTTCATGGCTTTCTGTCCGCCAGGTATGGATAGTAGAGTTATAGAGTCGAATAGACCGAGTAGAATAATGAAAGCCAAATGCAATCTTCAGGGTTTCATCCATTTTCTTATAATTTGTCATACGGAAAGTGGATGATTTATGTCCTGTACCATGCGTAACGGAATTTGCAATGAAAGTTGTTTGCAGTTGGTTCAGTCAATTGTGCAAGGTTCCCACTTTTTTGTTTCAACCAGCCAATTTATGCTCCAATCAGACAGTTTATGAAACAATCATCGATATTGTTGAGGATGGAAAGAAATGTTTAGTCGGCACTTTGACAAAAGAATGTTCAATTCATTTGCGGTAAAGATCACTCCTATACATGTTACGGAAAAATGAATCTTAACCTTCAAACTCAAGGTCAAATTATTTTATCACTTAAAAAAATTCCGCGCCAAGACGGCCAAGATTTTCAGAGGGACTTTAGGATGATGATGAAGCAATCCATCAAGATGACGACCAAGACGATGACGTCTAAAACGTCAAAGATGAAGAGAATCAGGGAACCATAGACAATAACGAAGACGGCGACGACGGCTATACCGGCGAAGCCCTAAAAAACCATGGAACCATGGAAACGACCGTAAAATAACTATAAAAAGATCTTAAAACTGACCGGTCGTTTCTAGCAAACCATGGAACCATAGAAACGACCGTAAAATAACTAAAAAGATCCCAAAACTGACCGGTCGCTTTGTGCCGGAAAAGAACCATGCAAACGACGTCAAAACGATCAGAATAGTCATTTTCTTAATTAGAGACCGCAAAACTACCTCAAAAACAATTATCCAGAAAATCGTGAGTATGGTTGTTTTGTCAATTACCGACTGCAAAAAGATGTCAAAAGTAACCATTCAGGAAAATCGCGGTAGTATAGTCATTTTAAGGTCGTTTTGCGGTCGCTGATTGAGAGAACGACCATACTTACAATTGTCTGGTCCGTAATAAAGAAAACGTCTATATAGGTCGTTTTGAGGTCGTTCGCATGGTTATTTTCCGGCACAAAACGAATATGCAGGCAAGAAAGGCACAGACGACAAAGACGAAGGCGAACGAAAGAGTTGACAGCAGAGACTACGAAATCGACGGTGATGCGATGATGAGGAAAATGATGAAGAGGACTTGATAACGAGTACTCAAAGTTTGTTATGACAAAAATGGCGATAACGACAAAGCGAATGACAAGTAATATCACAATGATGGAGCAATGACAAAAATAGCGTCGAAAGCGATAATGGACGAAAAAGCCGATACACACAACACATACAAACGCAGACATACGCACATACATATATACATATATGCACACAAACAAAAAACTCTGCAAGATGGTTGATAAACCTCCCAACAATCGATCCCAACCATCAAGCCTCTATCAATCATGGTCGGAATTAGGCAACGCTGGTTTTGTTTGGTTCTTGTCAATAAAAGTGTCCAGCTGAGTTACGGATGTTTTATTTTATGTTGGAATTTGGAATACGATTGTTCTCAAATATTCTTGAAAAAAAACTACGATTACGGGTTTTTTTAAAACGACAAGTCGATATTCGGATTGAAAGCTTCGTTCCCGAAACATGCTGACTTTGAGATTTTTGATTGACTTGACGTGGAAAATTTGTAGACCCGATAGGAATGCTTGATCTTGAGTTTCAAGATGAAGATGAATGTTTGCGACACCATGAATGGGGTGATCTTTGACAGACATGAACTGGGGATTATTTTGCCGAAGTGTCAACCAAAGATTTCGTTTCAAACTTTACATTGAGAGTCTTTGATTTGGTTGATTTATAACATGTCACTGATTTTGAAACTCAACTTTGAGCTAACCATCGCTTTTATGGTGTAGAACACGGATTCAGAGTATTATTGTATTCTCAACAAAACATAGTTGAAAAAACTTGAAATAATAAGTGTCAAAATAGCGAATGACTAGAATAGCAAATTTTAGTATGAAGGCCATTCTACATTGACACGTTCATTATTTTGGAATTTGCAATTTTAGTCATTCGCTTTTTTGACCTCCACCCATTACAACTTGGCTAAAATCGAAGCAAACGTTGAAGATTCATATTGCACAGTTGGTTTCGCAAGTCGACAAGTTTGTGGGATTGAAATTGGTTGAAACACGAGAATAAAAGCTTTTCTGATCTATCAATAAAACACCAAACGTCGATATCATGAAATGTAATCTGTCCTTTACTGTCTATGATTCACAGTTCTTCATCACAACTTCAATCGGCCTCTCGATTTAGTGGAATACGTTGAATACTATCTCCTAATAGGAGCAAGCCACATCACATTTTACAACTCTTCAGTTTCTCCGGAGGTGAATGTTGTACTTGAATACTACGTGAATCGTCATATCGCGACGGTACTTCAGTGGAAGCTTCCGTCGCAATATGTATTTGAGAGGACCCTCAGATATGAAGGTCTATTCGCAGGAATGAACGACTGCCTCTACAGAAATGCATTCCACAACAACTACGACTACGTTGCGAATTTCGGTATTGACGAATACCTCGTACCGAGAATCCACGACAATTTACCGGAGCTCATAGAGTATCTCGATCCAATCGTGGATGAGGGCAATAAGCATGCTTCGTTTTTATTCAGAAATGCGTTTTTTTACACCATGTACCAAGACGATTACGATGACAGAGAAACCGGTGAGTTGGTTAAAAATGGACAACGATCTCAATTAACACATTTTGAAAAAGTGTGATTGAAGGCATTTTAATACATTTAGTTTTGGTTAGGGTTTCGTCAGCTGAATGGAATTCTTCACCAACGGTGAAGACCACCAACTAGCTAATTGGTCCACCCAAACGATTATTCTATTTAACTGTTTCATTTGGCTAACTGATTATTTCCTCAACTAATTAGGTCACCCGATTGTTTGGGTCACCCTATTGTTTGGGTCACATTATTGTTTGGGTCACCTTATTCCTTGGTCCACACAATTGCTTATTTAACCTAACTGATAAGTTCACTCAACTGATAACTCCACATAACCCATTTATCCACACATCTGAATAATGTACACCACTGATTTATCCACCTAAGAGATAAATCTACACCACTGATTAGTCCACCTAAGAGATAAATTTACACCACTGATTAATCTTCCTAAGAAATAAATTTACACCACTGATTAGTTCACCTTAGTGATAAATCTACACCACTGATCAATCAATCTATATGATAAGTTTACACAACTGATTAATTCACCCGACTGTGATCCAGTCTAAAGTGCAAATCTGCTGTACAACTACTTGTTCATCATATAATCGTACATTGAGTAACAATTTTATAATATTACAGGTGTTCCATACCTGTATACTCAAGCAAAGACTTGGAGGGTAAAAGAGCCTCAAGAGCCTGGGGTATTCAGTAGGTACATTGTTCGAGGCCGCGACGTCGTTGAACTCGGAAACTACAAAGTCTCAGAGTTCCGACAAGGATCCTTAAAATATCCTAAACGTAAGTGAATAAGAATTTTATGAATATAAAAAAAAACAAAAAAATTATTATGCCGCATGAATAATGATACACGATGGTCGATGGCCACGACCCATGTTCGTATTCTTTAAAATTTATTATTCCATTTTCGAAAAACAAGAATAGAACCTGTCTTTAATGATTCCGCTTCAGATGACATTTTTATTTAAGTCATAATTAGAACTAGAACTCAGAACAAGTCATGAAATATCATATTTGCATTTCAACTTCATGAGATATCGACAATACATCCAAATCCGTAGAACAAATTTATAGATTATCTCATAAGATCTACTGCTGAACAAATCGTAACTTATATTAAATTATGATGATCATTTTCTAGAATTCGACGAAGTCACCGTAAATCCAAACGTGGCACTTTCGCACCACTATTCACCATGCGATGCAGAAGAAACCGGATGCTACCTGAAGAATATTGTGGTTGACCAAACCGCCCACAAATTTACGAACAAACTGGGATCCAAGGTCGCAGCGACCTGCAAGGATGTCTTTGGTAGTTCTGGATGTCCATTTATTGAAAAAGAGCGATTAGCATAACGAGCTGTTGATCTGTTCGACTACCAAGATCTGCAATGTGGAACCGGATGACATTATACTCTTCTTGGTCATCTTACGACCGTTGAAGGTCTTCAAAGCTGAGGATCATAAGCTGGGAAAGAGGTTGGTTAGTTCAACTACATCCAGTGGTCAAAATCTTTTCAATAAATGTTTAGTTGGACAATTTATTTTTATTTATTTTCGGATTAGCTGTAGAAATAAATTCGATGGCCCGATGAGTTAAACTAACCAATTTCATTGATTCACGAAGTTTGAATTTCCTAGTAAATGGACACTGACAAACAACACAAAATGATGCATCAAGAAGTCTTACCAAAGAAACAATATTTCACTACGAACTCATCGAACGAACTAATTTTGTATCTATATAAAAGTATTACAAGCTTTTCCATGCGTTGTAGATTGTCGTTTACAAAAAACTCAATGAAGGTAGTGAACTTAACGACATCTGTGAGTGATAAGAATGTTCATTACCTGGATTAACTGACTTTTGTATAATAAAAACGTGTATATATTTTATATTTAAATGTTCAATGCAACGTTCAATCGCTAATAATGACAAATAATAAAATAACTTTCTTTCGTAAAAAGGTTAAGAAATTATGTCATTAATGTTTAGTCAATATTGTACTAATTGACAAAATTTCTGTGTCGATCATTTTATTTATCTAAACATTGAGGATTACCTATGAGTAGGTTATATTTCTGATATCTGACAAACCAAAGCAACTTTCTGAATGGCAATAAATCCGGTATAGCGTGTACGATGGGGTGGAATTTAAATGATGCAGTGAATCGAGGCTGCAGTTATCGGTCACTGGAACTATTGCCAGTAGTATATAATATCGGGCACATACCTCTTCAGCTACTAACCAAAATAGCAGTAAGTGTTCTGTGAATAGATATTACCTCGAAAAGGGTCAGTCTAGTCGTGAAGACCAGCTTCGGAACTCTACTGATGCCACTGACATGCAAACCGTAACGAAGAGAGTATATTAGTTGGCGAACGTAGGTTTATCGTATAAGGGACGAAGAAAGATTTAGTAGGGACGATCAGGGGTCAAATGAATATATTCATGTGGTGGATACATAGTTATAGATTGGAGACTGTTAATGCCAGGCGCACGAAAGGACTGCTGAACAAGATCTACTGTAGAGGAAACCGGGGCTAACCGGGTCAACGGTCAGTTGGGTTAAGCCTGCTTAAGGCGCCCCCGCCAGATCAAGGCATAGTTTTTTTCTACCACGGTGGCACCACGACGATTTTCCCCAGTGGTTAACTCTTTATTTGAAAAAGCTTAAAAAAGTGAAAATTTTCGTTTTGAACTTGAAAATGTTGATGTAAAAATGTATTTTTTAGTGGACGAAAATGCAAAGGCATATTATATATGTATATTTTTGATATTATTCTAAGCACGTTCAGAAATTATTGAAGAAGAAAATATTGCTACTTGCGTATTTTGTTCTTTACACGATAACTGTCGTAATTTTCTACGGATTTTGTTCTAATTTGGCACGCAAGTAGGTTATCATAGAACAACGTTTGGAATTGTATTTGAGGAAGCTATTTGCAAAGTTCTACTTTGCAGCCTTGTCTTGTCAAATTTGTTTAAGTTTTTTTGTGAGAAACAATAAATGTTAGTGATTTTGGTAGTGTCTACATTTTTTGGCATGAGACCCTCTTGTCTACATCGTAGTAGGAACTTGAGTTCTTGTCAATATAAACTTTGAGACATTCCATTCAGTTAAGTATTAGAGAACCAATTAAGCGAAGAATGACCCCATCTGCCTTGGCCTCCGACTCTCGTACTACACAACCTCTAAGTATAGTAGTGTACATATAGTTGTTTGGAATCAGACGTAAGCTCAGCTAGTTCGGAACAAAATGCAAAGTCGATTAAGGCTTCTGTATCCATTGATAAAACAAAATCGCCGAGGGCAAAAGTTATATACGACGCTAGGGTTACTGTCTCGTGCTCTGCCGGCATCATTCAATTATGCTAATTCATCGTGAGCCTGGAAAATCTCTATGAGTTTCTCACAAAGTTCGATTGATGTCTTTGGATTTTCCGACATCAGCGAAATGAGTTTCCTCCGTGGTTATTTCCTCTGGACATCGAGAAGCTTTGGATTCAATAATGCGTGGGCGTAGTAGAGAATAAAAATACAATGAGAATAATCGCATTGTATGTCATGCCTGAAAACGCATAAGACTCCGATTTGCGATCAGCTAGAATCATTAAATAAATCAACCGAAGATAATGCATCGAGTAGAGATCATTTTTTTTGTACATTTTAACTGTAACTGTCTTATTTTTCATATTACGGAACAGGAAATAGTTGATGAAATAAAACATCATCTTTCTAATATAAGCTACATTCTAAGCAAAGTGGAAACAAATCCTGCCAATTCGTAAAATTTTTCAACTTTTTCTCTGAAATAAAAAAAAAATAGCTTAGCCAAAACTTATGGGGAAAAAATGTATCACATCTAAGTATGAGTAATTACTTATTATTTGGTTGACGCGGTAATCTAACTAGTTGAGATAAATGACATACTTTACTAGATTCGAATAAATTGTTTTTGTATTCATTACATTATATTTAATTCAAATCATGTAAATTAAAAGATAAGATTGAGTCAAATATTTTCTAATCCTGCATCAGAGAAACTTTGCATAGCGGGAGATTTAAATTCGATTTAATTAAGCCAATAAAAAAATTCTGTTAGAAATACAGGGAGAAAGGGATAAACTTTCGACATGGCAGCGCAATTTTGATGCAACTATAAGTATTAATCGCTCACGTCTGGTGAGCCGTGTGCGGGCTAAAGTTATAATTACGGTTTTACGAACCCTGCACTTCCAGTTTAGCGGAGGAAGCGAAGTAGCGTCGAGTACAGCAGCTGGAAAATGCGGAAGCAGAATGTATAGGAATCCAACTTTGCCAAGTATCTTGGTCGGTAAATTGCCGTCTTTTCGCATCATTCTGCTCGTACAGTAATCGAGATTTGTCGAGAACTGTAACACTATTAAGGGAAACAAATAAAATAATTGGCAAAGTTATTCCCACCATGAATATTAACTGCTGACGTTGACTTATCTCATTACACTCCTATAGTATGACTATCGGAGGGTGGGCAGAAATCCACCTAATTTCTTATCTAAGATCAGCTTTCGTCAGCAATATCACACGGCCATTCCCAAGTTTTGAATATAAGAACTTTTCGGCGCTGGAAAGTGGTAAGGTAGAAATCTTAATCATAGCTTAAGGGTAAGTACAGAGACTGTTTTATCTTTTGTCGCAATCAATTTCACATTTAACCCTAGAACTCAGCCGTTGTTTTCGGCACCCGTAAATCCTGAATAGGGCTCATCTGTATCCGTTGCTTATTTAACTATGTTCATTGTGTACGGGAAAATCTGGAAAAAATCTTAGACCATCCTCGGATTCTTAACTAAATATACCATAATATTGTTGCTCTCCCTGAAAATTCCGGTTTCAATAAACACTTTTAGTGACATTCGAAGCTATGTAGGCTGTTTACGTTTAAACGTTTAGATATTCATATATTCCGTTGTTTATTGAATAATAATGAACGGATATAATATGCGAAATTTCGGCCGCGGGATGAATAAGATATTTATTTTGTAAATTTAAAAAAATAAATTTCAAAACCGGCATATGTTCATTAAATAGGTGGAGAACGATAGGAAAATATCAATACGTCTCCTAAGTGAAATTATTTCTATTTATTTTTCACCAAAAAATTTCAAGAATGAGAATAGAAACATTGGTATTCGAGCATGTGTTAGTGGTGCTGCGGCCGAACTTCGTGAATGATGAGGATGGATAATCGGCTATTGGCGGCCATTTAATAGTTACCGATCCTGCAGTTATTTCTATGACTGCACTCTCTCCATCCACCCAGTTTTTACATGAATAGAGGGACTTAGCGATTAATAATAACCTTCATTTTATCGACATTCATTTATCTTGTCACGCCATCGACATGAACTTGCGCGTGTCTACAGCGACTTCGATTAAAGACTCCCCACTGTGCGAATAGTTGCAGCATTTTATAAATATTGGTTAACAGTCTTTACAATTTTTGGGTCTTTGCGGCAAATTAGTCACCTTAAAAAAGGCACAACAAAAAAAATTTTGTGGATCGTTCTCTTAAAAAATTCTCCTTGTAAAATTTCAGGACTAACGGAAAGCATTGTCATCGTTTTATTTGTCCTGTTATTAGGTACCAGGAAAACAATTGTGTCCGGGGTAAACAAGTTCAATTCAGTGTCGAATTTTTCATAAACGGATGAGCGCTTCAGCGACGGTTGGGGGTCGAAATAGCGAATAGCGATAGAATTCAATAACTTTTCTTTTTTACTCGTGCGAAAATTCTGCATTGATAGTTATTGATTTCTTGATTTCCATCTACGCATCCTGAACGAAAATGCGTTCAAATTATCTGTGATCATGTAAAATGATAAAATCGATCGGACGTTCGATTGAGGAATGAAAATTGAATCTGTGAAACTTACTTCAATTTATTTCAGTGTAACCAACAAAAATAGTCTCATGATGGAAAATAGTAAAAGTAGCGAATGTGTCCAGATAAAAAGTAAAGGGATAGGAGACACGCAATGTAATAGTTATTTCTTTATTATGTCCCAAGTGTTCTTACATATTTTTTTCAAGCCCTGTGCGACACATTTCTTCGGGTTATGAGGCATAAATCGTGTAAATCGCTTAGGGCTCGAAGCGTTACTAAAATTCTTCTCTCTTAGATTAGTACAGACATTTATAAATGAAACAGACGCCGGTGTGATCATCAATGCGACGACTAAATTGGTC
The DNA here is from genome assembly GCA_949699805.1 of Tromatobia lineatoria. Lineage (NCBI taxonomy): Eukaryota > Metazoa > Arthropoda > Insecta > Hymenoptera > Ichneumonidae > Tromatobia > Tromatobia lineatoria. Next base: position 22,544,853 of record OX453036.1, read on the forward strand.
GACTGGTATGTACATTGGCCAAAAGTGCGACCGTCGCCCTTGAACGAATGAACTACTCTTTCGGTCTTTCTCTGACTGTGCGAGCACAGTTGGTGCCTCATTGATCGGCAATTGATATCGGCAATTATTCTCACGGTCACACGGAGGCGGCTGAAATTCTGTCGCCGCACCTTTGTCCTTGTTCAACTCGTAACTGACTTTTTTTCGAAACATGCTCGTATAAATGTTGATATATAAGTCTGTATCATCTTCATCGCAATTAACTGCATATTTTTACCGTAATTGATATGGCACTTTTTTTTATCTATTTCGGTCGTTGGCTATTTTGAATCCCACCCTAGATTCTGATATTAATTTTTTTGGAATCCACTATTTTAGCCATTCGTTTTTTTAGTCATCCGCCATTTCGACCCCTACAGACTAAATGTCACTGCGCTTTACAGCTTGTCTCTGAAGTCATTGTGTTTTCGGACATACGGACGCCAGACAGACAGACGGAAATGGGTAATATGTTTTTTTCGGAATCTAGGATACTCAAAACATGTATTTCGATCAAAATCCAGGGGTCGATTTTTTTCAGATCGCGGTACGTTCTCTTTTCACATACTTTGTATGTGATGAGCAAGTAAAAAACCGGAACGGACTGGACAATTCCTTGATATTCCAGAAAACCTCAAAAACTCAATATTACACCATCCATAGTATTTGGTGGACGACCTCCACATCCCGTACGAATAATATTATTACAAATCGGGAGGAACGAAATCGTCTCGGTCCGAGTAAAGTCCAGCATGAAAACTCGTAAAGTTCGTGAAGACGAGCGTCTGCAGCAAAGCGCAATTTCGTCATTGTTGGTTGAGCGGTGCGGCGTCTTTGACTGCGGAACAAACTGCCAAAGTGAGAACACTTCGTTTCTATCAAGACAGACTTCGCAGTATGGCAATCCTCCGCACAGTAGCCAAAGTAGTAGCAGTGTGAATTTCGAACATCTTCGCTGACTTTTGCCGTTCCCTCGAGTCACCATCCTTCCCAGGGTCGATCGAGGACGACGATATTCTCGTTGCAATATGCTGCATGGTCAGCGAGCACAAGTGAGATAGTCCATCCGGAATTCGTAAATTCGAGACATGGTCGTCGAATCTTCGCTTTTTGCGTAGTCCATTGTCCAGTCTTATCGACAGAAACGAGGATTGAAAACATTTACGAGTCTCGCATTACAATTTATTGCAATTCCGGTACAGTTACCGCTATTGACAAGGACGAAAATGACTTTGTCATTTTCGTCTGACTTTCTACTCTGTTAAATGTAAGTTAATTTAACATACAAAACGATATGAGATTTACGAATCGGGTATATGAATTCTTAATAAATTTTTATTGTAAATTTGGGGATAGTATTAGAGATACACGGAGAATTTTCTGGTGATCACTATTCAAAAAGTTTGACGATGGTTCTTATGCAGCATAGTAAATTCGGTTTATTCGACCAGTCTGACGATGACTGCCCTGCAGTTCATTAACGCGAATATTTCGTATCAAATATACAGTACGGCAAACGATGCCAGTTGTGTTCACGAGTCACTAACCAACGTTATATATTGCTGATTAAACGCAACATAGTGAAGATTGCTAGGCCGGTTACGTGCCTACTTCTGCATCGTATACCAGTCACTGTCGGAAATACGTGCAGTTAAAATGATACATAGATCAATAGAAAGCGAAGTAAGGTTAAGAGGGATAGGTTACATAATGCATTAAGAAATATATATTATTTCACTCATTAAATGTTTACTAATTTTTCTTATAACATCAACCTCATTGTTTACGCCAATCTCTCCTATGTCCGCCGAAATCGCGTTGGAATTCGTCGAACTCATTGCTTACCGTCTACCTCACCTCGTACTGCTTCAGAAACTGGCTGAAATAATATTATTTTTACCAATTTAGGATCCTATTAAAACGACTTTTATCATGACTTTTCATCCTGATCTTGGATGTTACTAAAGAGAAGGTTATGTTTATGGCACGTTGCAAAAAGTGCAGGTTACGCAACAATTTACAACGACAATGACATTCGACGATTTTCTTGTTGTCTGGACGAACAATACATAGATAATATTGCGTATATAATATATCTTTTAAAAAGATGTGTACTTACATGCTTTCGTTTTACCAATTCTTTCTTAGGCGCACTTTACACTGTCGACAACAATGGGCAACTAACGCCGTTGACGATGTAAACACACTGAGCCGGCGCCGAACGTATAGCGGTCACGGCGCGTCTTTCGTGTATAGCTAATGCACTGTTTAGAACTATAGCCTGCAGATGGAGAATGATTCCCAGACACAGAGTCTTATTAGCTACAACGTTGAGGATATCAGAATTTGATACTTTGTATATGTGAAATGTTCGGTTTAAAGTTACAGACTCATTGAATCTTATTTCGATGGTTTTTACGCCTATCTGATAAAAAATTTCACGGCTCTATAATAAATCAAATGTTGAAGATAAAAATTCGACTCAACAAGATTTTTTGTTCGAAACTTAATGATTCATAATGTGTAGTAATTAATTTTATGAAAAAAAAATTCTTCTTAGTTTGCAGGGAGAAAGAATGGAAAAAAATCACTTTTCTGTGTTATTTAAATCAGAAAACTTCAAACGCGATAATGGCCCTCTAATAATTAAGATTATGAGCTCCGCTTCTGACAGGATCTTTACCAAGACGTATTCTACGATATTTTGGGCGGAGAGCAAAGAAAAAAAAATGGCCTTTTTTTGGCACACCCTAATATTCAATCGGTTATTATAAAATTGTTAAAATAGCAAAGACTCACTTTAATTCGTAGTTATCAAGGACAACAATAACGGGATACATCGCAGGCCGAATGCAGACATTAAAATGCCCTGAGGCAAACGGCACAGTGGATTGGCTGTTCAGCGTGCCTACTCCCTAAACATTTATTAATGGCATGCGGCGACGACTGTCCATCTCGTCTAGTGTCTGATGCCGACAGTAATGTACCGTACATCAGCAGGTTTCGGGTAATACGCTGTAGTGTTGATTTGAATAACTCGGCTTCGCGCCCAGTAAGCAAAACAATAGTTTATATTCACATCACTTCCTTTCAGCATTAAACACTGTTATGGCAGAGAAAAAAATAACAAAAGATTCGCCGGCACGGCGCTAATCCTCGAGAATGTTGTACCTCTCAATCGCGGTCGTCGTGGAAAACGGTACTGATATCACTACAGTTATAAAAGCGTAGTGTGTTTATTGTCGTAAACAAGAGGAAAAAAAAAGTTACTTCTCAACGTATAGAACTGGGCTCAAAAAGTCGTAAAAAGTGTAGGACACAAATGGGATTTTTTTGCTGCTTATCTTCTTGACTTTTTCTCGGAGAAAAGGTAAAATAAAGCTTCATCCATGAGGACACAAAAGGGGTTCAATTTTGACATAGGTAACATCGTGAATATATAAAATCAAAATGAAAAAAAAAATCTGAAAAAACTCGTATGCATTCAAAGAAATTAACATATCATTTTCATTAGAAAAAAAATTAGGTTTATTAATAAAAATTAGGCTAGAACAGTAAAAAAATTACAATTATAAAATCAAAACATGTTTTCCTGCCCAAGAATCGAAGGTGCCACTTTGGAATTTTGTGCTCAGAATCATTATACAATACTTTGTAAAATTGAGACCGCAGGTGAGAAATACCAGAAACAAAAATGTGGTTTAAGTGGAAAAAAAAAAATTCTGGCGAAAAATTCACTTTCGTCTGTTGCACAAATTTTAACTTAATTCAAATATATATAAAAAAATTGAAAACTCAATTTTATTCAAAATTTTTGAACGGTCAATAGTTCCTGAGATGAAATGATATTAGAAATATCAGGAATTTTTCATGAACAGGCTCTTCAGCACTTTTAGGGAGTTTTATAAAAAATTATATAGAATTACGTAACTGCAAAAATATGTCGACTCGCGAGCCGGTTCTGTGTATCACATAAAAGTAGAATCTCCGTCTGTTATAAAAACGGTCGAAATTTTAAGAGTAGGAATAGGCCTAGAAGCTTCTTAATTATGGAGGGAATACACCCACCGTATATTATTAAAGAAATTCCTCTCAAGGTCATAAGCTACACCCGTTCTCCGATTGTATAAGAGTCTGGCGCCACCGTTGACTCGTTTTGCTGGATAGCTGTGACACTCTTCCAGCTTTGCCTAATTAATGAAAACATACAATCGTTGCTCTAAAGCAATTTAAAGATTCCTGAATCCAGGGCCGCGTTCCTTTTTTTTTTCAGCGGTTTCTGAACTCAAACCGACCTTAACGGAACTTAAAAATAAAACTTGAAGGCCGTCCACAGCTAGTATTCAGTTGGTTCTTCTCGATTGGCATTAAAACTCCTGAGTCATGCGCTTCTTCGATAGGATACCCATTGAATGTTGATCGCATTTTTTCGGCTCCCTCTGCATTTAGAAAAAGGTCAGCGCTTCCCAGTTGAAAGTAAAATTCTGTACCGATTATAAATCTGATTTTTCAATTTTCACGAAAATCTCAATATAATATATCAGTCAGAAAAGACAATATTCAACTGACACGTTTCATAAATATGTATGTGTCTAAAACAATCTTTTACAAATTGTTTACTTGTCACATAATAAAACTGTAGTCGAGATCTTAATATTGGCCCTTGTTGAAGGAAAGCTTTGTACGAATTTTTTCAGAATCTGCTTAATGGCCCTTTAAACTTTCCATTTGATTAACACGTAGAAAATCGACTTCCTTCGTTTGAACGAATATCATATTTTTTTTATTCGCGTGGGTCCGTTAATTTTCATGGGATATTTCGAAAACCGGGACCAATTATCCGAACTTTAATTGGCAATTAGTGATTGGTTATCCGAGCAGAAACTTCTTGCGATATACGCCATCTTTAACAGATGTTCATTTGCGGATTAGTTTCTAGTATTTTTTAAAATTAAAAAAAAGGGCCCTTTCAGGCTTTCATGTGGACACCCCAAAAGGGTTTTCCATGTCACTCCCAATTGAGGCCCTGATAAGGTATTTCTAGGTTTCCATGGCTAAAGATTTGATAAGGTAATCACTTAAGGGCCTAGTCAGGCTTAAACATGGTACAAAGTGAGCAAATCAATAATAATTTTGCCATATAAGGTTCTCATAAGGCAATTTAAGGTTTCCATGTCGAAGTTTATTAAGGACTTGATAGGGTAACCACTTAAGGGCCCAGTCAGGTGTAATCTTGGCGCCAAGTTAACATTTCAAGGCTCTGTAATAAATCAAATATTGAAGATAGAAATTCGACTCAACAAGATTTTTTGTTCGAAATTTAATGATTCATAATGTGTACTCATTGATTCTATGAAAAAAAATGTCTTCTTAGGTTGCAGAGAAAAAAAATGAAAAAAAAAATCACTTTCCTGTGTTATTTAGATGGGAAAACTTGAAACGCGATGATGAAATTTCGAACGGTACATACAGACGCTAGACAAATACACATAAATGTATTATTCTGTTCTTTTTTGTATCTAGATCACTCGGAATATGTATTTCCATCGAAATTAAGGAGTCGATTATTTTTTGGATTTCTGTTTTAACATACTTCGTATGTGATGAGCAAGTAGAAATAATTTATTTCCATTTATCAATGCAATCTTGAAATTCCGGTGCAGTGAAATTTCAGTGCTCGACTAACGATAACGATGGGTATTATGCAACACCGAAAATACATGAAATGCAAAACTATCGAGGCTTTTTGTCAAAAACGAAATATCGTGACTGCCAGAATCTTTATGATACATATCAGCAAAAGTCAGCCGTAAACACTGGTTAAAAACTCTGTTGGTACCGCCAGTTGAGAAGGTTGAGTGGGAAAAAGGGTTGTAAATGAAGTGGCGCGTGGAATCGGCACGATAAAGTCCATACAATTCCGATATCCATAATTCACAGGTTCATAAATATAGTTGTGCGTCGAGTTGGTGCGTATAGTGGATTTTCCACTTTTGTCACCCTCTCACTTGCTGGTATCGATCCCGTTTATCGGTTTATCTCGGCTGAGATTCTCGCGGCTGGCGAGTTAGAATAATTCACGAGAACCACAGCAGTCTGTAATAGCATCGTCGAACACACCGGGCAAAGTGAGAGGCCCGGAAGTGAGTGAGAGGGAAGGAGCTTTCCGGAGCAACGATCGGAACCAGAATCGCAAATATGTGGTCGCCTCGTCGGCGAAGCCCATAATCCACAGGTGCTGGTGGTGCTTTACTCGAGCGGGTTGCTTGCTGCATGAATGGCTAGTTGGCGCAATGCAGTCACCCGCCAATCTTCACCAACGAGTTTACATTTCGCTCTCTGCATTTCGCCGATCGTGCAGATCATGTTGATGCATCGATAGTCGTCGATACTTTCACGAAACGTTCACCACTTACTGAAACGTACAAATGAATTTAGAACATCAGCCCTTTATTAAGGGTTTCCATTACCTAGTCAGTCGGCACAATAGGTATAAACAAGGATGCGAAATACGACCTATTGCGTCTTTATTATTTTTCGCTTTTTGAAAAGCTACCTTTATGAGAAAGCTTTCTGGGAAGGAAAAATAATAATTACGTCACGGAAATTGGTACGTAGGAGCAGAGTATTGTTACACTCTAGAAAATTTCAATTGATTTGGTGACTATTTTACGTGAGTTTGCGCAAAATGGGAGTTTTTCAAAAATTTTGGAAACCCATGAGAACGAAGCCTATTTATAGATTCATCCCAAATTCTATATAGATCTTTCTTCTGGATGGTTTTATATGTAAAAATTCTTCAGCTGGATAGCTACGAATCTGCGGAAGCTAGAAAAACGACAGAGATTTTTATGAAATTTTAAATCTTAAAAAACTTAGATTAAAAAAAATCTAAACATATAAAATAATCTTATGTTTGACTCCGGATCACTGCCATCGTCATTGACAGGTTCTACATAATTTCTACTAATCAGTCACTATTTAGTCAATACGTGAAATGTTCGAGTTAATATCTTTGCATATAATCATGAATATTCAGTTTTTAATAATATCCTGAATATCGATTTTTAAACTGAGAAAATTTTTTGGTATTAACAACCATAAAGTGAGAATCATTTATTTTTATATCACACTACTATTTTTTTAATTATTTGCCACAACTATTGGATAGCAACTGTAACTACCAAATAGTAATCATAACTATGGAAATAGTTACACAAAAATAAATAGGTGCCCTTCAATAGTTGACTGTACTATTGCGATTTCTCTCTATTTATCCCATTTAGATATCTCATAATTTGTCGAATGTTTGTCCGGCTTATTTTCAAATTCCATTGCTAATAGATAAATGAAACTTGTAACAGTTGACAGCATGAAATTAATTTCGCCAATAATTAATTACGTCTGGAAGAACCCATTATAGAGACGTTTTTTTTGTTAGAACGGTTACAAGACATTTCTTTTCTGTCGACGCTCATGAGTAGGCGTATCAAATATAGATTATACCTGAGGCAAAAAAAAAGATTGGTCATTATATTATTTATAGCACCTTAATCGAATGTTCCAAAGCGGCGGTAACAAAAGAACGAAAATAAAGAATGGGAAATAGTAACTAGTGAGCACACATGGAAAAAGTATAACGGAAGGTCTCCTCAAGGGCCCGGCCTCATCGAACCTACTGATAAGATATCGTTGACATTTTTTCCTCCACAGATGATTACGTATGCCGGTCGCACGATAGGCAAGGGCACTTGGAGAATTATTTCGAGCTCCATTCAGAGCTATGCCGTGATGTGGAAGGGCGAACAGGACTAACGATCGTAACGCCAAGGGTGGAACGTTGACAGGGAAAGGTTGGGGAGAGGGAAAGATAGCTAAATGAGAAAAGGTATCGCTAAAAGGTCTGGGTCGGATTGCTCTGGCCTCTACTGTCCTCGATGTCGCGGCTGTGCCCAAGAATTCACAAATCTTCTCACGAACCTTCCACTTTTATTATTCTCACGAAACTTAATTTCACGTGGTTTCCACAAAAAGTTGGTTAATACCCGCAAAATCTTAAAGGAAGCAGAAAATTCGGGAGATGCTTTTTTTTTAATTCCCTGAATTTATGGTTTGAAACCTGTAGGATACGATGCAGTCCAAAGTTTATATCTTGATGACAGTGAATGTCGCTGCATAGATATTGTTTTTTTGTCTCAACTCAATTAAGGTAGTCCTCATGTTTTCTCTGACATCGCATAAGTTCGAGCGAAATCGACACAGAATTACGAACTGTTCTCGAAGAAATAAAAATCTGAAAATAATCAACTATATGAAAGATGCTGGAGAGATTAATTTGGCATAATAATTATTGAAAAATGTTATTAACAAATTACGGAAATAAATAATTGTGCAACAAATTGCACGGCAAACTAACTTTTTTTTGTTATGAACATGATTTGTTTATTTTTCTGAATACGTGTGGATTTTTTTAGAATTTTATCTGGTGTTTGAAAATGGCCGTTTTTTTTAAGTGTATAATTGAAAATCAGAAAAAATCGGAAAAAATACATATGTATTTAGAAACGTGAACAAATGTTTCACATAACAAAAAAAAGGTAGGTTGCCGGGTAATTTGTTGCACTATTATTTATTTAAGTAATTTGTCAATAACATTTTTTAATTATTATTATGCCAAAATAACCTTTTCACCATTGTCTATACGCTCGATTTTTTTCAGATTTATATCGTGGGAACAAAAAAAAAAAATTTCTTAGCGCCAGTACCTGAGTGACCCAGTTAAAGTCTTGTTTGTCGACCCGACTTCCGGTACCAATGACACTCCCGCTCCACGCGTCGAACCACCGATAATCGTTATTTGCGATAACATCTCGTGAATGGAAGAAAAAAATAAAAATAAATCTCGATTCACGAGCTGTCATGATGGATTCAAATATTCATAAATACGTTTGCATGGGTCACACAACGGCCTATTTTGAGAATCGTCACAGGAGCTTCTGAAAAAAAAAGTGGATATATATATATATATATATATATATATATACATATTATGTATCGCTCTTTGTAGCCAGATGTTACCATAAGATTTTTTGGTACGCTTGCTTTTGGCGTATTCAGATATGTATTAAGGAGTCTGGCTGTACGAGAGTTCAAGGTCCCCGAAAAAATAGACTTGCATCACACGATTCATATGCGTCGTTCTCAGATCCATTAGTATTTGCGGATTTATGTTCATGGCTGTATGTATGTATACAGGCAATCTACTACGACATACGATGGCTGAATGTATATAAATGTATATATATATATATATATGTATATGTATATATATCGGTAATCGACGAAGTTTTACTGTGAAAAAGGTGGCTTCAAGGGATATAATAGCAGCTCGAATATAGGTCGTTTTATTGATATCTTTTTCCAGTAACGATGACATCCGGATATTCGGAAGCCTTGCTTGGTTTGCACAAATCCCTCCGTGATAATTTCATTCTTTTATATACTTTGTCCAGGGTAAATATCTCTTTTGGCTTGGAAAAATATGCAGGAGAGAAATAAAGTGTAAAAGAATGACTATGTAGATTTTAACATGATGGATTACGCGGCTAATGTGACAGTAAAAATTAGCACCCGAAAGATTAGTCTTTCAGAAAATAGACGCCGACAAAATAAATAACATTGAATAAACGATACCTCGATTAAATGAAACATCCAAAAGATCCAGGGGCGTCAGTTTTTCTGATACACAATTTTTGAGAAGCTACTTTTCCGGAAGTCAAATTTCCAACGACACCACTGAGAAAAAAAATCGAAAGATGTGAATATTATTTTGTTTTGTTGCCTATACGATTCCAACGTTTGTTTCCAATAACCTTGATCGTTTATTGAACCATATTATTATCGCTTCAACCATAAAACATTGCAAGCCTTCTTATATTCGTTTGACCATGTGAAATCGTTAAATGAATATGCTTTTCTCTCAGTGCAATGTTCAGAAATGGGACCCGCATTGGACTTGCAAATCGGACAGCCATTTTAGGGTGACAACCCTTAGAATTCTCAAGGGTTATCAACCGAAGCAAATTCTGATACATGACAAATTGTCAACCAGTGCGGGACTGGAAATCTATTCAGGATCTATTCTGATTCCCAGTTGGATAACCCATTTAGGGAAACCTGGGCCAAGCCTGACCAGGACCGAGTTTCAATCTGGGACACCTGGACTGATTCCTACATGAGTCACGCCCAATCGAACAAGAACTTATAAAACTATAATAATCACTCACAGCTTTTCGTTGGGCCAGGATTCGACACCGCTTATGTAGTAGCAAAGTGTCTGGGCAATTGAAGGGTTAATCGTTGATCCCGAGGTTTCATCCTCCGGGAATTTCCCGTCAATCTGCCATCGACTCGTCAAGTTATAATTCAATATCGTCGCCAGCACATCCGTGATAATCAATCATTGAACGAGAAACACCAAAGTCGCCGTGACCACGAAATTAAGCGCGATGACAAGATGTCAAATGAATTTATTGACCCAGCAGATGTTCCCACGTTCCATCGAGGTATGGTTTAGACTCTTTCACAGGTCGCATATGAAATATTTGTTTTGATTATTGAAATAATCCGGCTGTCGATGAGACAAAAGTGCAGAGTATACGCATAAGTAACATATGGGGCATTCCATACCAACTTGACCAATGGTGAAACCTCACTTAAACCAATATGACTCGCGATTTTTTATGTCATAGTTTCACATAAAATGCAAGTGAATTTTTTTAGATTGCTTCATTGGAGTTTTTTATTTATGAATTCTTAAACTTAAATAAAAGTATTTACTGCAAAACATCATAAAATACTAACGAAGAAATGAAAAAATTATTTCTTCGCTTTAGGTTGTTGACCAAAAATTAAAACAACGTAAAATAAAAACGTTTTTGGCTTACCTTTGAATATTTATGATTAAAAAACGACATTTAAAAAAATCCAAAAAAATTCTCCATGTTTGTCTTTATGTGGTAGAAGAATATAAAAAATGGCAAACCATGTTTCGGAATTTGAGGGTGGCCCGTTGGTGAAGTTGGTATGAAATGCCTGATATGCATATAGGAAATGTACGTCCTTACGACATCTGACGACGCGCGATATAACGCGTGCCATACGAAATGTAAATTATCCAAATGGTAAATTAGACACGTGCGCTCGGCTGGCAATGCGGTTCGAGTAATTAAGAGCAGCGCGAGTGGATTAGTTACTGTTAATTAATAACGCTCGCGTTATTAGTGACCAGACAGAGTCACGCTGTATGTATGTATGTATGTATATACAGTTATAACAGAACGCAGTGATGCAGACAGGAAAAGCGGGCGAGAGAAACGATCGAGAGGAGTAATAAATAGACGCCGGTCAGCCTGTCGCTCTCGGACGGCACATGGAAGTACACTCTGTATACATATACATTCGTCCTGCATATCTGCCCGTCGAAAATAGGGTAGCAGTGAGAGGGTTTAGTGGTAAACCACTTAAGCAGCCCGAAAATACATTACCCGGAAAAAAATGTCACCCCAAATTTTTACGCCATTTTTTTTGTTTTGTTATATGAAATATCATCTTTTGAAATGAAGGAACCGAGGCCGAAAAAAAAAATATTCCAAGTCTGCATTTTTTTCAACCTGACTCGGTACTCTCGATAAAAAAATATTTCCGTAAAAAAAAAAAAAATTACTAAAGAAAAGAAGTACCCCAAAATATTTACGGCATTTTTTTTTGTTTCTTTATATGAAAAATCATTTTTTGAAATGAAGGAACCGAGGCCGAAAAAAAACAATATTCCAGGTCTGCATTTTTTTCAACCTGACTCGGTACTCTCAATAAAAATATATTTTCCGTATAAAAAAAATATAACACTAAGGAAAAGAAGTACCCCAAAATATTTACGCCATTCTTTTTTGTTTCTTTATATTAAAAATCATTCTTTGAAATGAACGAACCGAGGCCGAAAAAAAAATAATCCAGGTCTGAATTTTTTTCAACCTGACTCGGTACTCTCAATAAAAAAAGATTTTCCTTAATTAGAAAAAATAAAAAATTATGGATTTCTTGGCATGTGGTGTCAATTTTATTGAATGTCGGTTAGTCTCGATCTCGACGATGTACTTTTCAATTCTTGTTTGACACTACATTTTCTTAAATTAGCCAAGAAACGTGGCGAGCTAAATACTCTCGCCAGGTAAAAAAATATATAGCTGACGTACTTTTCGTCATTTTCTACATGGGAAATGATTTATTCATTAAAGATGTATGATACGTACAGTCCCGTCAAAAGTGAGTTTCGGAAACAATTTCGATCACTTCACGATGGAAAAAAATTTGGAAATGAATAATGCATATAAAACGTGCTAAAAAGATTGATTTCACATAATAATAACCCCAAAATGTTATTAACAAATTGGTGAAAAAAACAATTCTTCAACAAACAATCAGTCAACCTAACTTTTTTTCTAATTTAACGATATGTTAATTTATTTGAATGCATACGAATTTTTTCAAATTTTTTTCTTTATTTTAATTTTGATTCTTTTTATTGTAAAAAATGCGCAGAATATAACAAATTTTGGATATGCGTTTTGCAAAAAAAAATCTTAAGAGTAATAGATTATTTTGTGCCGAACACATATCAAAAATTCGTTATTTCGCGCACATTTTTTGAAAATGAAAAAAAATAAAATTCCCGAAATTAATGAAAAGTTTATGGTGGACGTGAAATTTGTGGACGTTAACTAAAAAAAAATTTGTCTGGACTGCAAAAAATTCAATTTCGTTTTTATTATCTGGAGGGTCTGTGAATATTTACATTTCATTTGGAACTAAATGTTGGAAGAATGTAAATTTCACAATACCAAAGAACTCTTCTGAGCGCACAGTCGTTTTACTTTATTGTTTTATTTTTCTAAGAGTCTTACAAATGCGATATATCAGTGTAAATGTCGTGTAAAGCCTGGTTGGCAAGGAATTAATTTACTTAATAGGCCTCTACGTCTTGAGAAACCTATCATTCTATATAAAAGAAGTATTTTCGACGCTGCTTGATGAAAGTGGCTTCGCCGACCCAGTAAGTTTCAGTCTGCCCGAAATGTGACACACGAGTTCGGTGTCCGACTCTTCTTTCCCGCATGACTACAACCCTTTCATTCGCACTTACGGTAGCTACCACACGATTATGATCTGTCCTCATCGTAAATAAACCAGTACTATGTTTTATTTCCACAGAAAATACCAGCTTCAGAAGCCCTCGAATTTCGAAAGAGCCGCTGTTCCCTTTGATGTAAACACAATCAGTGGGCAACGGAAGTGATAAAATCTTTAACAAGATCGCATTTTCCCTTTCAGAAACGTTTGTGTCGACTATCATTACTCTGCGCATATCTGTGCAGGTTAAACGGGGTGAATATGACCCAGTGTATAACAACTCACATATGAGAAATTCCACATGACTTCAGCCACCTGAAAAAAATTCTAAAAAATGCCAAAAATCAGGTTCAGTGGTTAAAACAGATGAACCAAATTTTAATTTTTTGAAATTTTTTTCTGGTAAAATATGCCTTATTTTTTATTTTTCATTGAACCTATGATATCTCAGGAACGATCAACCGTATCGGCAACTAAAAAAACGAAAATGTGCGTTTTTTTATGACCCACAAGAAAATAATTAGTTCAGAATTAATTGTGTAATTTCAAACTATATTTTACTAGAAAATTAATGTAATTTTTTTTTTTTTGCGAAAAGGACTTCGGAAATTAGCATCGAAAAAATTGTTGCCAATTGTGCATGAAAATCTTCAATTTTCAGTATTTTTTTTTTTTTTTGGCCATGCAAAGTTCATAAGTTATCACAGTTTGAAATCCCCTCGAAAAAAAGCTAAATTTTCTCACTGGCATTACAAAAAATAGTCTGCAGCTTGGCGACTCGTTCTAGCAATTACATTTCGTGCTGAAATTACCTTCTTTACGCACTAGATACACAATATACTATTTCTTAAATTCCAAACAAATTATAGTTTCATTTTCTCGATAATAAAGTTATAAAGATATGTACAAAATTTTATTGCAAATGGTCGATTATTTTCTCAGCTATATATATCACGCCAGTTATAAAAATGCATTTTTGAGAAAAACACTCAACACAACTCAAGCACAAGCTCTAATTTTAATGATTTAGCGGCTAAAAGCTGCGATTACTGCACCAAAAGTGGATTCTCTTGTATTTGCTGCTCTCTTCGGTCTTGTCGAGCTTCTTGCAACCGATAAAAGCGCCGATAATTTCTCCCCCCTTAATGATGGTCTATATTACGAAGCTTTGAGAAAAGCACGAGTGCAACGAACCACTACGTGGCGATCGTAGAAAAGAATCTTATTTATATTTCTGCCACCAGACTTAGATTCGTTTCTAAAAGTAGAATATACAGCCCAATGCTTTTCAGTGACCCATATTTATCATTTTTACCCACAGACACCACAATGTACATTCACAGAGGCTCAGTTTAGCCAATAAAGTTTTATTTAAATCCGACTACTTTTACTTTTCTGTTTTTCTTCCCGTTTATTGCCTCGTTCTTGGGAGGATTTTTTTTTTCTTCCTTTGGTTGTAGTATCGTCGAGGAAAAAATAATAGCCCGGAATTGAAATGTTGTGGCAAGTGGGGATACATTATAGTGGTCTTGAGTAGTATACATAAAATGTTTATATAGACATAATGAAGCTTGCTTCGGTGTGCAACAACGGCGTCGTTTATATCCGCTCGGCTTTTTATTTCGGCTCCCTAACGACGTGACTGAGAAAGGTACTCATTGGTTTATCGGTGGATAATGGACTGTGACATACAGAAATCTGAGAAAGAAAATACACATATGAAGCATTCGCTGTCAATTCAAACACTTTTCTCGTGCGGCTCAGATCCGCCCAATATTTGGTTATATTAAATTACCACTGAAAGGAAACTGTAGCTTTTTCAGGTTTTTAAATTCGATATTTAAAGAATGGTCTCGGAAACTTCAAGTTATGGGAAAAAGTGTCGGCATATAAAAGTAGTCGTTTTGTTTGATATTTTTTATTATTTTCACGTTCGGGTAACACGGATTTATTACTAAAAAAAAACGGGGAAATAATGTTTTTTTATTCAAAAACGGAGATTTTTTTTTTCTGCGAAAATTACAGTTTTTCGGCATGACTGTCGATATCGCGAAATATCGGAGATGCATGAATCGAGGTTCTACAGTAAAATAATAAAATAGCACTAAAATAAGGTCGATTATTGTTAACCATCCTTATTTTTAAATATCAATAATAAAATAAGAATTAAATTGAATTAAATTATTTTAAATGTCCCATTTAAAAATAAACAGAAATCTATAACTTTTACGTGGTGACATCTTTTTCGGTAACTCTTCCAGTTTCCGAGATATTTACTTGAAAATAAGTCATCGTTTTTTTCGTTTAATATTAAATTTGAAAATCTGAAAAAATTCTCACGAGTGGCATTTTGACAGAAGTATTGAGCAGGTCGGCGATGGTAGAAAAAAAAATGGCGGAATTGACAGAGAATTCTTAACATATATATACACGGCAATAAATATAAATTACATCCTTTAGGCTGAGTAACTGATACAATACTATTTTTTGCATTCACCAAACGATGGCATTGTCATTTATACTAAAATTTAGTTGACTAATAGTTATCTGACATCTTTCATCAAATCACGTTATGACTCGGCATAATAAATAGGAATGTCTTATTAATTGAGACAAAATTAATTTAGAATCTCCCAGAAATGATAGACAAAAAGTTCTTTTAATCATCGCTGCGTTTTATGACGTTTTGCATTATTTATTTTCGCTACCTACAAACATTTAAAAAAATCCACGTCTATTGTATTTTCAAAAATATCATTATCGATGTTACCGGAAAAATATTTAGCCAGCTCAACGATCGCGGAATTAGACGATGAAACGACGGAGTCGGGAAATTTCGCTAGATGTCGCTGAGCGAGTGAAATATATATATATATTAAGTGGAAACCCGTCGAGAGAGTTAAACTGCCACCGACCCTTTTAATACAAGGTCACCGAAAACCGTCAGGCTTTCGCTATAATCCCCATATCAGCGTGGGTGTGAAAAAAATATTCTCGCGTACACTTCTGTTACTGACAAATATTCGTCCCGCGGTCCCTTAAGGTATACGTATATTGAAATCAAAGAGAAAAAAAAGTTACCGTTGCCTGACTTACTCAACTCTAACAACTCCATCGCATGAAGAATGTCACAACATTATTGCTGCCTCGCCAACTTTATCTTAATCCAGAAAAGCAATGTCAAAGCCAGCAGTGAAATGTCTGAATAATCAAAATGTTCAATAACCCAATGTTACAAAAACTAATAATTCACATCAGATGTGAAAAAATCTGCAATTATGATTGGCATCATCAGAAGAAATTTAAGTCATTTGCAATGATACGTATCACCCAAGATATTACAATCTTTGAAATCAATTGAGATTGGACGTTGAAGGGGTGACACCAATTTAGCGGAAGAAAGAACAATTAACTCTGACGATTTATTTTGGGAGTATTAAAAAAGGAATAGGATTTCTCTTCGGAGGGCTTATTTAACAAATGTTGAAGTATGAAAGATACATTTTTTATCATCATTCTAAATAAAAATGGCGGTGGCTATGGTCATTTTTGAAGTCGTATTTTTTTGCAACACAACTTAACGGGTGGACGGTTTTTCCTCATGAAGTATAAGAACTGGCAGAAGAAAACCGAACAACTTCATGATCTATGTACGATTGGCTATACAAGCTCATAGGATTTTTTTAACTTGAATTTTGAAGAAATCGTGAACTTTAAAATAAATTGATTTTTGCAATAAAAAATAAGCAGTAAGTTGTTCTTTAAAAAAAAGCTTACACTAGGTTTTAAAAAAAAGCTACGTCGACCTATAGAATTTGGATTTGTGGATGTACTGTTAAAGTTTCGAACCGATCCATGCAACAGTGTTCAAGTGATTCGTCCACCTAATTAGGAAAAAAGTGATTGAAAAAAAAACCCCTTTGAAGTTTCACAATGTAGAGCAAAATCGATAATTAAACGTTTAAACATTTTTGTGTTCACTGTTCGACCAACTGCATATTATTTTGATAAACTCAAGATATTGGTTAAGCCGAAAAAAAAATTTGACCAAAATTCCAGAGTAGTGTTACGGGACTTGAGTCATATAAGAAAAGTGATAAGACAAAAATTCTAAAAATGATACCCTTCTTAAAAAACAATATTCCATTCAAACCTCATTAAATACGTACCAAGCATGACAATCCTGCAATTTTTTAAAGATATACAATGCACTAAAATAGCTTGAGAAACAAAGTGAAATTTTCCACCTATCTTTCCAGCTTTCAGATTAAATCAGTCAGAAAATTTTAGTGCTAGATTTCTTATTTCATTCGTCGAAGAGCAAAATGTAGGATGAGTATAGCAATCCTGAAGTGGAAATCAAACATAAAGTGCGACCGTCGGCACTTATAATTGAAAATCAGTGAGGAAATATTTAAAAAATGATGTCGGCCATAGAATGACAACTCAAAGCATCGGATCGTTGCATACCATAAGATGGAAAATTGGGCAAACAAGACGGAGCACAGATTATCGGGTGCTAGCATCGGTTAATAACAGCGATCTATCAGAATGGACAGCTTCATCGACATCGAAGTTCTCATTATTTACGACGGTCATTACGAACAGGTTACTCGCTCGTTCGGCTCGCTGTAAATGGTTTAGGGGAGAGCAACGACACCGCACACATTCATACGTATACGGTTTCGGCGCAGCAGGTTTGTGGTGCGGTCACTTTGGCCAACAAACCCTCCGCATTCGAGCACAGAACCGAGGAACAGTGTAACGAACTCGATACATTTAGAGATTCGGAATATACTATTTTTTATATGAGATGTTTCACATACTGAGAAAAATAGATATTACGCGATAGTAAAAATATACTATCGAATAGTATATTGGATGCTTCGTATAGGAATCACTCTCTGGAGTGCAACAGTTAGTATAATTATAGTAATGGTTAATATCTAATTGTACCAAGTACATTCCGTATAATAAACCCTTACAATACACACAATACACGGTACTATCCAAATACTACCCGATAGTATATCATATTTAGTCTATCGGATATTAAAAATCTTAGTATCTATTTCTCTCAGTGCATGAATTCGCCCGAGTCTCTCCGATATTTCTTGAAATTCGCTATCATTTAATGTTAGATGAAAGCCAAATATGAATTAAAAATAAAATTCTCATCTATAATCATGCTTGTGATACGATTGCATTTGAATTGAGATTTTTTTGCCTAAAAATCGTATCGTGGAAAATATTAAATTCTTTAAAAAATGTATGCTAACTTAAATTGTTGTTTTTGATGAATATTAGAGATATTTGTTTCTAATTTTTGAAAGTATATTCATCCATTTTGGCTTCTTTATAGAGGATGCTTTGTAAAAAAGCGAAAAATAATAAGGAATCCATGTGCAAGGTTCTACTTTGCATGCTTATTTTTATTAGATAAATAAATATGTTGTGAACTCGGTTTTTCTATTTCGTTATTACGTTATTTCATTATTAGAGCGATTCCGGTAGTAAATGTGATAGCGTACATTTTTTAAAAATGATTCAACATTCCACAAACAAATAAATTTCATACGGTTCGTCACTAAATTATACATACATAATAACTAAATATTGTTTCATTTACATAAAAAATTTGAAGTCGCTATCTCAATTTTTGCGGGAAGCAGTTTTTTAGTTTCTTAGGCACACCGAGAAATATTGCTTTTAAAGATATATTTTTTTATTTTTTGTATCAATGTTTACATGTCTGTCGACCCGAATAGATATTTTATAGATTTGAATATATTTAATATTTAAAAAGAATTATACTTACAGATAAAAGAATTATCTCAGTTGAGTAAAAGTCTAGTAGTATTGAATGAATTCATTCAAATAAATAAGTTAATGCAACTCCGTGCGAGAAATCGCACTTCTCGCACTGGTGAAGTGAAATTACATAGGAAACTCGTGCGAGAAATTTTGCCTGACTTGCAAACTCACCCATGTCAGAAAATGTTTCATTGCACTTGTATCATAATGTACTATTAATTCCGATGAGTAGATTTTAGTACCGTTAATTACATTTCGTTTCTGGGTCCACGATACTCGCAATTTGTACTAAAAATAATAACTTTATCATGTTACACAGCCATCCATAATCCTGCAGTTGGAGAACGCTCTGTTTTTTACTATCAGCACTCGTTTCGTGATAGAGCTGTAATCTAGTAGTCATATACGTACTGAGAGTTGCCATGTGATACAGATTTTTTCGAAATAAATTGTGATGGAGTTTATAACGAATCACTTCGTCATCCTCGAGTCCTGAACGATAAGAGTACCTACCTCTATAAAGTACACGATTTGTATACATTCGCGCTCATCCGCCTATCATGAATATATCCATATTTCCCAGAATAATATTATCTCTCCACTGCAGTTTTTTAAAGAACCTAAAACATTTTCCCGTAATAAAATACGTTTTTTGTTTCTACGATTGGCTATACAATCTCATAGGATTTTTTAACTTGAATATTGAAGAAATGGTGCACTTCAAAATAAACTGATTTTTGCAATAAAAAATAAGCAGTAAGTTGTTCTTTAAAAAAAAATCTGCTATCTGCTGACTTAAGGTTGAACACCTTACGGTTCCCGCCGAACCAGAATCGGCTACACCGTAGGGGCGACAAAATGCCATTCTTCACTCGCCACGAAGGAACCGGTATTCGATGGGTACACGCGATGGCAACTGGCATCTTCCATATAAAGTGCAGCGCACACTACTTATGTGCAATGCTGTGTAATACACCTTTGGTTGATGGCCGAACGGTCGTAGCCTCAATGTTGTAAATCAACACGTGAGAATGACTCTCCCAGTCTCGCCAACGATTATTCAAGTTCCCCGAATTTCTTTTACCGGTTACGATCAACAGACCGCGTGTACCTTAAGGTGCAAAAGAAAAAGCGGATTGCAGCATCGCTGGACAACGACTGAATGCAGTAACGACCCCCACGTTGCATAGGTACAGGAAATACTTAAGAAAAAATCCAGCGCGAAAGTCCGACGTGCCTCATTCTACTGACTCTTTTATCAGGGCGCTTAATTACTGAATTCTCTGCAATTGCCACACGCAAATTGCAATTGCGTTTCGCCTCAGTCCTTAAGACCTGACAACGAACAACTTTTTCGTTTTCATTAACGATCACGATAGCAAAAAGAGTTCCTTTTCGATTTTACCGGTATTTACCTTGTCCAAAGCAATTTCGGGCGAGATGGCCACCGTGGTTAACTGCGCAGTCGCTGTAGCTTGTTAAACGAAATCCGATAAACCGAGTCGTTTAGTAACATTTTCTTAATTTTAGCAAATACCGGAGAGCCGAGTAATTAGTTGCTTGATTTGTAAACGATTAATTATCGATATTGAGTGCACTTACATCGGATTTTTTAGGATGTTTCTGCATAATACTTTTGAGATTTTAAGACAATTTGTTTTATTTTTGGAAAGCATTAAATTGCCGATGAGATAGGACCTTATTTTAAATGCCTGAGAATTATTTTATTTTTTAAATCTGGGCATTTCAATATTAAAAGCCCCAGCTTTTAATATTGAAATGCCAAATTAGTCGTTAACATGATACAATTATGGTGGTATTTTGATTGGCCTAGTACTGTTGATTAACGAACAAAGTCATGACGTGGGTTTAATCATAGTCTAGGAAAAAATGTATCCGAAAAAATGTCCTTAAAAATTTAGCTCCTGGAAAATTGGTTGTGAGGAAGAACTCCGGAAAATTGGACACCATGAATTTTCTGGTTTTTTAGTTTAGCATTTTCGTTCATTTTCTTAGGGTACTTATTATCTCAGGGTTTGTTTTCCGGGGGTCATTTTTTGGGTTACCCTTAATCATGGTTCAGACCTTCAATGAAAGAGCTAACCTCACCAACTGTATTACTTACTGTATTAGTACAATTATTGTATTTGTTATACTTTGCCAGATAATATTACATGATGGACCCACAAATATACAATTAATCGTTAGGTCATAAGTTACTCGAAAACTTTGCTGCATATATTTGTACCAAAGCCGGCAACTAAATGCCATTAAATACAAACGCAAGTAATTTACAAGTAAAGTAACGCCATAAAGTTATGTGGGAAGAAGAAAAACAAGGAACGGTACCTTTGATACATGCAAGTGTACAGTATTTGAAAGATGGCCACTACCTTCATGAGCTTCCCGTGTAAGGTTATGCATTTTGCAATGTCTTTGTGACTCACGTGAGACCTTGCAGGGAAGACCTCGGCCTCATCGACAATTCTACTGACTTCACAACACTGCATTCCAACTAAATCTCGACTTTGCGTATCCAATACCACCAAATAAATAAGTGTTAAGCAAATAAATACTAGTTAATACCGGAAAAAGCAAACTTTTTCTGATCTCGTGTGATTACAACACTCGCCTTCAGCTCGTGCTGCAAATTCACACTCGTCGCGAAAAAGTTTCATCGCACTAGTATCGTAATGTACTATTATGCTATCATTGCATGTCTGATTTTCTGACGCAACAGAAAATCAAACGGCATTCTGAATTCTTGACCATGAAAAATCGTCTAAAGGTTTTCAGATTTTCTTGTAAAACTGGTCGAAACGCTACGTTTTGATTAACATTTTTGGCAAAAATTTGCTCGGCAATAAAAAAACGTTTACACGGAGTAAGCAAACAACGGGTTGGGATAGACAAAAGTGCGCGCTTTTTCTCGATTTCTTTCTCTCTTATTCCCTTATTTTATCTCTGCCTCTTCAACGCACGATGCCCTTAGGAATTTTCGCCCCAGGAAATAAAAGTTATATTCTCTGCGACGCCCCATCTTTCTCCATCTATCTCTCGCTACCCTCTGTTTCCTTTACTATTACTGACAACAACGTGCTCGCTTTTCTGGCACTCGCTTCCTTTCATTTGTCTCTTCTTATAGTTCAACATGATATTTGCATGTTTATACGATTTGTGACTTTACGTGACTCCATTTCTGTTTCATGTGTTTCGATATAATCGATTTTCGATATGCCATTCCTTTTTTTACGATGAAAAATGAAAGCAAATCCATTTTCACAAGAAAAATGTATTCAGATGTTATTCATGCTGTAGCTGCAATTTATGCATGATCAAGTGAAAAATCTTTTATTTTTCAGACGTCTCGGCCCTGATCAGGGTCCTCTTCAGTACGTTTATTATATATAAAAGCATGGAATCAGATTTTGTTTGGATTTTTTCTCCGGACTCTCTGGGCTTGTGGGGTTTTATTTATAGGTTATGTAGGCAATCTGAGATGTGATGTTTTTCTGTTTCGTTTTCTTTCATAATTTATTCAACTACATGTTCAATCTGTTGGCCAGGGAACCCGACGAGCATAATACTCAAATATTAATATTATAAAAGAAAACGAAACAAAACAAAAACATCACATCTCAGATTGCCTACATAACCTATAAATAAAAAACCACAAGGCCAGAAAATTCGGAGAAAAAATCAAAACAAAATATTATCCCTTGCTTTTATATATAATGTATATATCAACGTACTGAATTTATATATAATATCTATATAATAAACATACTGAAAAGAACTCTGAGCAGGGCGAAAACGTCTTAAAAATTAAAGATTTTTTATTCAAAAACCGGTCACCAACAGCCGAATACCACACTTGATCATGAAAAATGTATCCTATTTCATAGCTGCGAAAAAACAGCTATTCAAAAAACGCGCCACGCGTGAACCTGCAGCGATTGTAACAGTCTGAAGTTGGCTTCATATGAAAACCATCGACGACCAATCAAAATGCTAGGAAGGTAACTTCAGTCTTTGACATTGTTTTTTTTCCCTGTGTGAGGCAGCCTGTAATTCACAAGTCATAAAATAAATAATATTTCCAAAAATTACACCCCTAAAAATGTGGCCTTATTGAGGAATACATTGATTATCATTAGGCAATGCAAGTTATTTCGCTTTAACAACGCAACAACGTTTCATAATGCCGTGGCTTTTTATTTTCATTTATTTTTCAGACTCGGGCTCCGTAATTGCATACCTGTACCAATTATTACATAACGGGAGCGTCGAAAAGTTAACGCAAGAGTTTTTCATGGGCCGCACGTTCAGCAGAAGCTAATTGATACGTATGTATGTATGTATGTATGAACGATGATGATTGACCTCTCTATCTATGGTTTGAATTTCGGCTCGATTTGTCGAGGTGTTCTCAAGTTATATTTTTATATTTTTCGAGCATATAACACATATACACACACAAACATACGGACATTTTTTCTAAGCCACTTTCCTCGACGTATTAAACGATTCTGAGCACATTCGAAAATTGAAAAAAAAAAAATTTCACGAAAACTAAGCTTTCTCTATGATGAAGCCAAAAATTAGTTCTACAAACTATAATTAAATAGTCGTCACTTAATTATTATTGATGCCATAATTTTATCTCAATGCAGTTCCACATTTGGCAGCATCGGTTACTTTTGTACTTTTTTTAGTCAGCTAATAAATTAAAAGAATATAATCTGTCCGTGTGTTAAAATGTAGCGATTGAAACGTGCATTGAGTATAGTTTGATTTTATAGGGAATTCACGTACTTGTGAGTTACGTGAACCTTATTTATCGGCGGCCGGTTAAGACAGAACAACTCGAGATATCTTGCTGGTTAGATATATATATATATATGCGGGCTCCAGCGAAGCGAAAGAAAGCCACTGGAGACGAGACATTCTTACAAGAGGCACGACTTCTTTTTATCACAAGTTGACGTTTAATGACCCGGCTACAGTTCCAAGCAGTCGTAAGACCACCTTCTGGTGTTCTTCTGTATCTGCTTCACGTACCTACCAACGTACTCACACTTTTATCTCCACCATTGCTAGTTTAAGTCCTGAAAACTTTGTAGATCCTGACATCCGGTCATTTTTGGCAAACGTGGCGAGACTCGTGCACTATGCTCGTTAGCATGAAACTTCAGGAGAGGAAAAGTAATCCGGAATTATTTAGAGTGGGTTAAGCTTCGCCACAAAAAAAAATATGAAATACGCTTTACTCAAGTAGTTCCCGATTTTTCTACGTACTTTATCTCGGTTCTTAAGATAAACATTTCTGGGAATTTTATTTCCGTGCAATTACTTGAAAAATGAAACGTGTCGTGTATATCGTTTTTTATCCTTTACTTTATTTTTACTTTTTAACCACATTCCCTTTCCATTTGGCCAAGAATGTAATGTAAAAGTACGCTTGTAAGTATATTTTTGACAAAAGTATTTTTGGATTATCCGTTACATTACGGTGTCAGCATAATTCCGCTTTTCGCCCAATTGTGGTTTTTTTTAAGAATGTTCATCTAGGTGTATTATATATATCAATTCACAGTTGGATTTTCAGGTTCTAATCTATTATCAACTATTATGCATTATTTTTATTCGTGGGTTTTTTCAAAATCAACTTTAAGTTAACAGTAAAAAGACAATTATTTTGGAGGTCAAATGACAGCTTAATTGATGATCAATTTTCAGATGAATTGCAATTAAGCAATGATTAGTTCCGAGTTCCAGTTTCAATAAATATGTATTTAGGTTCCAACTGCAAACCGACTAAAACTGATACATCTTCGGATAGGAAACTACGTTTTTTTATTTTTTCCTTGTAAAAAGCTTTTTTTATTCACAGGTCAATAATAGTTTCAAGTTTCGCAAAGTCCTAATCGATTAGGACAAGTTTTGCAAAGTCCTGATCGATTATTTCGATCGAAATAAATGAGGTTAAAAAATCTGAACAAATATAAAGTCATTTTAAAATTGCATACACTACGATATCCGGAAATTAAAAACGTGCTTTGGTGTTTTAAATAATCACTCGTATTGTATGAAGTCCTCGACGTACAAAAAAATCCATAATATTGTTAATACACCTTTTTACTACAATTACTACGAAAGATATTTTGAGTGTGCGTTTAAACAAAAATATGCAATAGCCTACAATGATAAATAGCCTTTAATTGAGCTGAACAATGGAATTTCATATGCAATACACACCCATCGAAAATTCAACAGCAACTACTATGAAAAATGGAATTGAATAATCAATCTGACGATTATTCAAAAATTCTGCTTAAAATTCGTTCAACAGAACAAAAAAAAAATCAGGGAAACGTCACTCTGATTTCGAATGTTCACCCAGAATAATTTTATGAGCGCACGTGCGTTATTATCAAGGCTTCGGCTTTTTGGTGTGCGAAAGAATTGCGACGAGGGCTCTGGTACGGTATAAAGCGGAAATAAAGGCTGATCGTTGAAGCGACACGGTGCGGAAAGTGGACGACGAGCATCATTCAACGTTTCCCGCCGTTAAATTTATACACTGCGGTCGGATAAATAAAAAAGTTATTTTTTCCAGGCGTGTCACGTGTAGGCCAACGAGATTGAACCAAAGTACGCCGACATTTAATCGAGGATGACGAAGAACCACGACATTCACAAAGGTCTTTTCCTCTTAGTTCTGAGATCTGAACCGAGAATAAAATTGGAGACAAAAGGCTTTAACCCCAGTTGAATTCTTGAATGCATCTGTTACGTCCGGGCTTATTTCTAATTGCTGAAAATTTAATTTACGAGAATAAATGTGAAATAAATATTCCAGAATTATTATTATCATTCTCTTGAATAAAAGTGAACAATAATAATGACAATAAATTTATGGTTTTTACTTTCTGACGCTTCTCTCTATTGGATGCAAAATTTTATGGTGTCAGCGGTCTCACAGTGATGAGCAAGGCATCGTATACCTCTAAGATGCGCGGTTTCCTGCTTCTCAAATTTTTGTATTGATGCGTATCTTCAACACCACTTTTCAATTTCCTAAAGTTACCTGACGGTCTGTCCTCGAAATAAATACTCGCAATATTCTTCATTTTGGCCCGTTTAATCGAATAAGTTGTTTTGTAACCAGTAAATTTAAAAAATGATTTTTATTGTGTGTTAAAATGCATTGTTCCAAATTTATCAATTCATTGAATTTAAAAAAAACATTACCCATCACCAAATCATTCCTCCAATCGGCACATTTCGCTCAAAAATGGACAAAAATCAAATTAACATAGTTGCGTTTATGGGGAAACAACTAAATCCATGACGTAACACACCATTTTTTATAAATATCAAATACCAAATCTGTGAACTCAAAAGTATCTGAGTATTCAATTTCCCTGAAATTAAGACCAACGACGTCTCATAGAATTACACTCTGCATCAAGTGGCTAGTGTGTGAACGGCAAGAATATCGAAGAAATAATGCAGCAATTAAAAAATGCTGCCTACCACATTAACATATTGCTTTCTATTTTCTTTTTGTCGCAATGTGTCCGGTTCCGATTATAAGAAAGTAAGTTTATCAGTTCTGACTTCCTTAAGAATCTTTGTTTTGTGATTCGTTACTCCATCTTTTGCTGGCTCAACTCAATCCACCGAAGCTCAATCAATCAATAACAACGAGTGCGTTAAATGGGATTTTACGCACGAGTAGCGATCGGCCGCACATGTGGCCGGAAACGAGTGCTTCCGGATCGCTACGAGTACGTAAAACGTGCGCACGCGGAGCATACGCTATTTTTCGACGTAGTATCCGTGAAATTCGCGACCCCACAAAGGAACCAATGATAAACAAAAAGCAAAGAACATTTGCTACTGACGTATTCGGTACACGCGAGTTTCTCTACACATTTGTTACTGGCGATAAGTTTTTATCTTAATTCACTAGAGCACAATGATGAAGTAGATGAATCGAATTTGGGGTTTCATCAATTATTCATGATTTATTTTTCTTGATATAATTTTTTTTAAACGAGTCTTTCAATTCGCAGTCAAGCTACAAGCCGCGCTCGCAAGATGGCGCGCGCGATGTTCACACCTTCTGTTCACATCTCTCTTTTGGTTTGTCGGGACTGCGATAGTTTGACAAGTTAGATTAACATTTTGATTACTCGTTCAACGAATGTTTCGAATTTTACGCTGCATACGAGGCCTCATACAATTAATTCACTGTCCAAAAACGGATTAAAATTTTTATTTTATTTTTTAAAATATTATAGGGAACATACTAGAAGAAGTGGAGATTTTGGATTAGATTTCAATGCCAAAACTAGAATTTGAATGCACACACTAAATTCCATTGAGGTCCACAGATTTTTTCATAATTTATTGTGGTTTCAAACGGTACATAGTGATGACAGACAGACAGACAGAAATGAGTTAATGTGTATTGGAATCTAAGACTCTCATAACCAATGAAAAAACCCTAGTTTTTAATTTTTTTTTATTGTAATACTTTCGATTTTTACGTACTTCGTATGTAATTAGGAAGTGAAAACAAACCTACATTATGTGGAAATGTAGTGGAGGTTGTTGGACCAGAGAAGCGAGTCCAAAACTGTAAACCCTGGGAGGTAGTAGGAGGGGAGGTGGCAAAGCCCACCCCTTATTAAAAAAAAATATTAAAAATTTTTTCCACTGCACTTAATACTACACTTAATACTTCAATTTCTTTAAGACATTTTTTATTTCCAAAAAGCCACGTGAGTGATTTGCGACACGTTTTGTAGAGGATAAGTTAATAAAGTGATGTATGTTTATTTATAAAAAATTATATATACGATGAAAAAGATCAGAGCTACAGCAAGAAAAATAATTATAATAATACTTATAACCAACACGACTCGCCATTGTTACTTCTCTCTTTTGTTCTTTACTACACTCAATATGTTTGCGATAGCATGACCTTCAACGATATATTATGGACTTCACTAAGCACATTTATGATAAATGTTTTTTCGAACATATAGAATAGTATAAATAAATATGAAGCGAATAAGTCAGGGTTAAACGCTTATTGAGTTGGTCAGGAAAACCTTATTTGTCAATATAGTTGATTGAATTTCACTGATGTCCATTATATATATTATAATTTATTCAAATTCCGTGGAAAATGATTCTAATAATCAAGCAGTTGATGGGGGCATGATAACAACGCTTATTTTAACGTTCTAATGGTAAACTTTTACAGTTAGTTAAATAAATCAACGAAAGTAAAATAGAGTCATTAGTCTTCCAGCGTTGTCATGTTAGGCTTAATTTTTTTTGCCATTTCTCTTGTCGACTTTTTGCATCTAATGATTCTCCACACATTTTGAACACCCGCCCAATGTATTTGGTGAGACTACATTTAAACGTAGGTCACCAATCACAAAGTCACAAAAAAGACCTCCGAAAAAACCTTTTATTGATGTTCGGTGGCAGTCGAATCCTGAACGCCTTCGTAACAGTCCAGAATCCGGTCTATTGTGCCAGTTCCCGCTTTTTATGTCGTTTTTCCACGTTAAAGGAGATCGAACCACCGAACATGAAGAATGGAAAAATATTTTTTATGGACCTACATAATATATATTTTTTTTTAATATTAGTAAATCTCATAAGATGTTAAGCATCGAAAACCCAAAATTTATTTTTAGTACAATTATAGCTTCTTAAAATTAAAATTTAACGAGAGACAAATGCGGAATTCATTGTTGCCCTTTTATTCGCAATCTGATTAGTCGCCTGTGTCGTCAGATACGTTGAGTCTAAATTCATGCATAGAAATTTTTTTGTTTATGTCAAATACCAAAACTGATATAAAAGGTAGGCTAAACCTAGTACATTTTAATATTTTATGAAGAATATATATATTTGTAGCCTATAACAACTTCCAGATCAAAATTATTTTTAAATTCTTATTTTGTATTACTTTCAATTTGAGGTCATGATAATTGATGGTGTTTCGATTCGTAAATCGATATAGCAATCTGAACGAAAATATTATCAGCAATTGAACTGTTAGAGGATTTAGGATATAAAAATATTTTTAGGCGATTTTTCGGTAAAAAGAGTTCACAAAAAAACATAACGGCTCGTCTGAAATTTGTTGTTAAGTCTAGGATGACATTTTAATGTCATTTCGTCTTCTATTAAAGCTGTTGAGAATCTGTCGAATAAAATGAAGAAAGTCGTTGAAATAATTTCAACAACAACTTTAATAGTTGAAGATTAAAGAAAAGTCTATTCTATTTCGTAAATGCGGAAATGTTTCAGAATTTAGTGAACTTGAAAATATGTTTTAAACACATTATGGTGACCATAACCACAACAAAACAAACTACAAATTGGTGACAAGATAATTGACCGTAAGTGATGAAATAATTAAGAGTTAATTTCATTAAGATTACCTCATCTATTTAATCAAATATTTAGAGTCATTACATTCCTTACCAGATTTTAGATGTAACACTCGAGACTAAATAAAATTATCGTAACCCTGCCAAACTTTTTAATTCCTTAGTACTAACCAAGGTCATAAAAATTCATGATTACAAGGTTCCTGTTCCTTTTTCGCGGTGGCTATAAAAAGCATCATGAATTTTTCATTCCGTAAGCGGTTGGTTGCTTCAACGATCCGAAAGAGAGGTTGGCGAAAGTTATTGTTTGTCTCGTGACCCTTTATCGAGAAGATCGTTCGAAAAAGACAGTCTTACAACAAGAAGGGTAACGATAGAATGTACACAGTACGTGCATCATGCCCCACTTACCATATAGGGCTTGTGGGGGCAAAATGGGCACGAGCAAAGTGGCGACCCCGTGTCAAAATAAGAATTGAAGGTCAATCGAGAAGCGTCGTAACTTTCTTTAAGACGAGATGTGTCCGTTGTTTGCGTTGCTTACACTGTTAAAAAAATTCATCAGAAAAATATAAGAGTCAATATAACAATACGGAAAAAGGTTTGAGGACTTTGGTAATTTGTTGTCTTGAAATTACTAGAAATTGTCATTCTATAATTGTTCTTTTGTGTGGCGCTGGAAAATTTCGTGCTTTTAATACGAGTAGTATAATATGCAATTGCTATTTTCGCAATCCCTCTTATAAATGTCACTATTGAAGTAACTTCCATTATTTAATTACAAGCATGTTAATGTCGTAGAATCCTTGAATGACAAAATAACGATGAAATTGTCATTTTTATATAAATATCAAAGTGCTGTATGTGAATTGACAAATCTATCAACTAATATTAAGAATCTGATTTCAGTTTTAGAATTTTTAGTCATGTAATAACTGGATTACTACAGACGTTGTGTAAATTTAACAAAAACATTTCAAAATTCTGATGTTAATTTTAAAGGAAATGTGATACTTATCATCATTTTATCCGCCAGTGTTTCAAACTTCATATCACTCGTTACAGTAATTTTATTATCTTTTTCAACAGTGAACAGAAGTAGCATAAAAATTAATTTGACCACAAATTTCGCGGAAAAATGAATTTAATTACACATTTATAAAATTCCCTACAGGCGTATTAACAACACGAAACTTTTCCATTAGAATTCGAGCATTTATTTCATTTTACATTTCTCGCTACGAGCGAGCGAAAAACGTTCTTTTCACCAGCGTGAAATAAAATTGTATACGAAGCTCGTGGAGAAATTTTTTCTCGCACAAAAAAAAGTCCATGGCACTCTCATTTGACAGAGTACGAAAATGGGGCTTGACGTAAGCAAAATGTGCATTAAACCGCATTTCTCGCACGGAGTGCAAAAAAGTACAATGATATCTACTACTTTTCTGATCTGCTTTTCATTTAATTACTTCTTGTCACCTAAAATTCTATTTCCTGTCCGGTAAACAGTCCGATCGAAGCTCAAAGCTCGTCTCTTATGCATCACACTCCAACACAATCCTCTCTACCGGGTTTAACGATGTTTCTTAACCCTAGAGTCGGGAAACCAGACCGTTTGTGCTCGTGCCAAATGATTCAAGGGTTGGCAACACTAGATTCCCGCAGGTACAGGCCTGCGGCTCGTAAACAAGATTTAGGGTGTGGTGAATATAAACCTCGAGCGTTAGGTCCTCTTTTCTCTCCTAGTTTGTCGACGCACGGTGGAGTGAGCAACTTCAGAGCGAACACGTACGACCCATATTCGGGGATTAGATAGCTCAAAATCCAGTTCCTGAAGAATCGTTTTTTTCCATGAAAAATACACGGGGAGAAAAACTTGTGTTGCCTCCACTCTAAGAATCAAGTGTGTTATTTTCTATCTTTTACATTATGACGACTTTTTAGAGACTAAGCGTGTATATTGTTTTTTGTACATAAATGGACTACCCGTTAAACATTATGTGTACCAAATTTTGCCAGAATCTACTCTACTCAAGAACACATTTTTTTTCCATTCCTTTATTCTCTCAATTCGAACAAACTTACTAGAGAACGAAATTCGTAAATTCGCACTCGAAGCTTTTTTCGGTGTATCTGGAAGTCGCAATTGAAAATAAGTTTTGTTTTGTCGATAATATTCTCTAATTCGTGCTTATAGTTCACTGAAAGTCCGAAACTCCGTAGATTACTTTGTGTGCCATTATTAACACCGATTGCATGATTTTCATTGCATGATTTCAGTTTCACGACCGTAGTGACTCAAGTTAAACTTGAAACTGTCAAAAAAGCCAACCAAGACCGAGACAAGATAAAAATCTCGACTGTCCAATTCAAGAACAAGAGTGAATCTTGACTATGTTCATAATATTGTACTCGAAAGACAGCTTCGCTATGAAATCCGAGAAGTCAGGCACGTTATCGACATTTTCTTGTCTTGTCTCGCTCGTCCGCATCACTAAATACTACCATGCCCTATGCTACTGCAGCAAATTCGGCTTGATTCAGTTCAAATAGCATAATAGTAAAGGAAGCAGAAAATAGGGAAAGATACATAGAGAAAGTTGGGGGAGCCGCAGAGAATATATCTTCTACAAATTTCCTGGGGCGAAAATTCCTGCCCTAACGCATTGTCCATTGGTGAGTGAGTGAGAGTGAGAGTGAGAGTGAGAGAGAGAAAGAGAGAGAGAGAAAGACAAAGAGCGCGGACTATTGCCTGTCCAAACACGTTGTTTGTTTACGTCGCGCAAACACTTCTTCTTTGCCAAGCAAATTCTTGCCAAAAATGTTGATCCAAAATTATTTCGAGACGCGGCAGCATTCCGACAAGTAGTAAAAAAAAAACGTGCCGGCCTTTGGACGAATTTTCTTGGTTATATGAATTGGCGTTCGACAACGTTCGTGCAATTTGTCTGTTTTGTTCCGCCAGCAAATCGAGCTTGCAAAGATAGCATATAGTTTATTTTGTCAGCAATTCCGATGCTACATCAGCATAATGTTTGAAGTCTCACGTTTTTTGTCACCATAACGTACATGTTTTTGCTATTGGTACATAAGTTTTGCTACAATAGCATTTTGCGTTGCTATGGCAGCAATTTCATTCATCAATGGCATCCATTTTTTTTAGGTACACGGTATTTTGAATCGAGTGGACGTATCGGTGCTAATTTATCATTGTGATAAATTAGAAAACCCAAAAAGATTGTACTTTTGCCGCTTCAAATTTAATGAAAGCGTATTGCTATAATAATTGTAAAAATAGCCACCGCGAAAATTCGCGCAGCGTCATTTTACCCCAAATTTCTATTTTCGATTGAGGTGCAATCTCTTCCACGTCCTACAATCAACGTAATAATAATAATAATACCAACAGTAGTGGACGCGCGATCGATGTATAGCTTCAGCGGTCCCCAGAGTTAAGCAGCATTGTTTGCGGCCATAACTTAGGTAGGTCGCCGCTTAGCCGCGCACTGGTGTGCGCGTCAACTGCTGAGCGGGAGGAATTTTCTCTCAGTTTTCAATGTATTCTCATACAGTAGAAACTCAGTAAAATAAAGCCGCCTGTCTCGGCCAGGATTCCCGGAGTTTCCCTGATCCCTCGTGCAAATGCGATACAGCAGTGAATCAGGATGAGTGGCTGCGGACAACAGTGAAGAGGGGTCACTATGTCGAAATGGGAAAAGGGGAGAGAGGCTACGCGAAAGCCTGAATAAAGCATGCGGAAGAAATACGGATCGCAAACTAAAATAACATCATGATGGGATGGTAATTTAGCAAGTACCCCACCCCGAAAAAAGATTGAGTAATATTAACTGAAATTGTCTATTCAACATTTGTTCATTTAAATCAACGAAAATTTGCTTTCCCTGGAACAAATATGTATTTCATTCAATTTTGCAGTTTATTTATTTCGAACGTATTTATTTATTTAAAGCAGTTTATTACTGTGCATTGGACACTAAATAGATATTATATTCGTTCGTACTAAATACTGTCTTCATCCGGAAATAATATCTAGTTAAAACGACTGGACATGTCTTCGATATTTTTTTATTTAAAATCAATTAGAACTTTCTTTTAATCCAATACGTAATTATTTTCTTTAATCATTAGAAATTACTTCTCTGTAATTGAATTAGTTATTTAAATCAACGTTTCGTTGATGATCTAGTAATAAAACACCAAACTCAACTCTAATACGTATTTATGTTCATCCGTAGAAAACATTTGGTTCAATCGACTTGTCATATATTTATATAAAAAATATATATTGTTTAATTCAACTTTTATGTAAGTATCGAATTTTCATAATGGAAGACTATATAATGTGGAAGATTCTCGAAATATTCCCGCTTTCTGTTCGTCAGTAACGGATTCATGATCGGTTTTATTTTTTATTTTTGAAAAAATTCCACTTAATCGATATTGAGCTTTGATAAAATATATTAAAACAAAAACATACATCGTATTTGAAGCACCTTAACAAACGTAACAACAAACACAAACAAACATTGAAAGAAACGAATGTACTCGATCAATTTGAAATGAATGTACAAATTTATGTATTTTGCAAACAGAAAGAATAAATTATTCGACTTCGACACGAAGAAATGTATATTTCATTAAAACATATTTTTTTCTACGAAGTAATAAAGATATATTGCATTCGAATACATATTTCTTAGGTTTAAATATATTTATTAGTCGCCACATGTATTACTTACAAATAAAAAAATTATTCGAGTTGAATACAAGTCTATTAGGTCAGCATTCAAATAAGAAAATTTATTTTGGATGCGTAGGTTCCAGTCCAGTTAACTAGATATTTTTTCTGGGTGTATCATACGAAAGAAAAGCATCCCAATAATAACCATCATAATAATAAAAAGAACAATGATGATAATAATAATTGGTCGAGAAATAAATGACAGAATTTAAAAATGCGTTGGTAAATAAATAAAAATGACGAGTCCCAGAGTCAGGAGTCCGACAGATTTTAATGAAGGTTGGGCTTCTAGTAGCAACGCACAATTTAACGCGTCTGCCACAATCGCGCGCCTAGTCCTCTGCCGTTTGCGCGCTGGCGCAATCCACCCACCTACTCTCACCAACCGTTGGGTTTTCTCGCAACCGCCGTAGACGAAAGCGGTTAGTTCGAGGGTGAAACGAGCCGCCCTCGCCAAATCGCACCCGACGTCTATCCTAGACAGGCGCTAATGATTCCCGCGTGACTTATATTCACATTTCCAGCCATTGTACCACTAACAATATTATGTCATAACGTATTCCTGTCTCGCAGCCTCTCAATCGTGTGATTATTAATGCGTGTACCGAAGCCGTAAACCATAGTATTAGTGAGAAAAAAGCCACTTGATACTAATACTAATTCAATAATTAATAAAACAATCGATAAAAATTGTCCGGAGTGAATTTGAAAAATAAAACTACCATTGTTCAGATACGGTGAATAATCTGGTCGCTGATTTCAAAACAGTTTTGTGCAACGAGGATTTTTTTATTCAATCTATCGATTTTCGTTAATTTTGAAGATTCTGCAGGCGATTTTTCAGGTGAGACTTATATGAGAATCGAGGAAGTTTTTGATGTTATTTTAGGGGTAGTATGAGATTTTGTTTTAGTTTTTTCTCTTGTGCGTAATTTTTGTATTTTTTTCGGAAAAGTGGTTCATTTTACTGTTACTGTTTGCTAAGACATCCAATTTTTAGAAAACAGTGCAATGTGGGTGCAACAGGTGAGAAAATCGAGTTGAAGCTCACTTTACTTTTACTCGATCAATAATCAGTGATCAGTGGGAAAATTGGAATTTTGAGTGAGTTAGAGCTGTTGTGATTCGCTAAATCCTCTGTCAATTTTTCGCAGTGCGCGCGGGTCACGATTTATCGTCGTCTAGTCAAAAAATGATTCGTCTCTCGGTTCACGCAGTAAATCATACGAGCAACAGGTGCAACAGACTGCAATTTCAGATAAAATGAAGTTGTGAACTACTTTCCTGCCAATCGATGCAGAAGTTATAGTAAAGTTCCTGGATTTCCTAAATGCAGCTCGGGATCTATTGTTGGGGATCCAGTCAGAATCCTAAAATAAATGTAATGGCTGCAAATTTAATTCTGATCAGGATACGCGATCACATCCAAATTTCAGTTTCAGACCGGATCTCATCTAAATCCGAGGTTCTGAAATATTCGAATACTTGTTAAAAAGTCTGCAAAGTAAAACCTTGCAAAATGCTTCCCCATTCTTTTTTGATAATAATGGCGAATGAGATATGCCAAAAAATTCCAATTAACATAAAATTTGAACGACTGGAAAGATCAGTGCAAAATTTGTACTCAAATCTTTTTCGATGATAGTTGATATGTGCACAAAATTTAAGTTAAATCTGAAAAATTTTAACTTTTTTTTTCTATTCACCAAAATCGAAATTCATCGACATATCGACGTTCTTTTGACTAAATTCATCATTGATTATAATCAATAGTCATGAAATCATGTCGAATTTTGCAGCTGTATTCCTCAGAATTTTAAGAAGTTCAAGTATTTGCAGACATTTAATTAAAATCGATATTGCAATAAAATCAGAACCACTCTATTGATTCTCGTCAAAATTGGCACACATAATGGTTTGATGGTAGTCCATTTACCATCAAAATTTCAGCTTGCTATCTGTTAAATTGCGGAAGTTGCAGAAGTTGCAAAATTGCATGATACGATTTTTTAAAAAATTTCGGAATGTAAAATTCAAATTTCATAACTGATTCAAAATTTACACCTAAAATTAAGACAGTTATCGTGCTTATCAAAAAATTTGCACGTACACCTACAGACATACATACAGACATTTTTTCTCAACGTTTTGGAGCATTCTGAGTGTCTTGACATGAAAAACTCAATAAAAAAAAATATCACAAAAACAAAGTTGCCTCTATAGGCAAGCAAAATTTTATCGGACTTTACTTTTAGGGAAGTTTAATTAGATGTACGAACTTACTCGACTGATTAGCACAAAAGTATCCCTGAATAAACGCGGATGATTTTGTCACTCTTCGGGAATCGATTCACCGACCCTTCAGATTTTAAAGCACAACGACAGCTGTGCCGTAAGGGGCCATATCAATGGAATGGGACATTTATCCCTTCTATATCATCATATCAAGGTCAAATCTTGAATAGTTTGAGAATGGTAGCCTCTTAAAGATCAGTTGCTCGCAGGTCAATCAGAAACGCGGTATTTTTCTAATTTGCTGCATAAGCTCTGACTCAAAATTAAATTATCCAAATGAGTTGAAATTTATATGCCATGTTCCAAACATATTTTGTCATATAACGATCTAGGATTTTTTTGTTGGATAGAATATGTAAATTTGATATTGAAAAAAAAGCTATGCTTATAAGACGTAGTTTCAATTTTTATTTTCAAAACTTCACCGATTTTTCAGATTTAATATTTTCATAAAATCTTAGGTTATGATGAGAAGAAAATCTACGAGTTCAACCGCTTTTTATTCGCACTTTAGCGGCCGCAACCACTGCAACAGTGAAGCAACTTGTTTTTTTAAAGCCTCGGAAAACATCGCATAAGTCGCTTGAGCTTAATTATTTTTGTACTCCAAAATTATTTTATATAGTTAATTTACTGATGAATGCATGCCTCAAATTTGGAAGTATTCGAAGTAATAATGTCGTTTAAAAAAATTCTTAACTCAGTCGACTATCCAGATTCCAGAAAATCTTGATTCGAGTTTGGTACTTAAGCCATTGAAGATATGTAAGAAGTAAGATATGTAATGAATGTAAGATAATGAAGATATTGTAAGAACTTGTGGCTTGACACTTACATGCAAAGAGTTATTTACTCTCTCGATTCGAGGTAGCGAGAAAAAAAAAGGTTAATGGCATTCACGTTGGCATTCAATAAAATCGTGTTTCGTTGGTACGTACGATTGATCGACCCCGATAATGGACCCCGTAAAAAACGGGACAATTGATAATGTTGATAAAGTATAAATATTACTAAACGAATATCTGAATTTTTCAACAGTTTATCAATAGAGTGGTCAATAATTTTTTCCAATTAACTAAAACAATTAAGATTTTATCCAGAATTTGCTTATGGATAATGTATTTAGCGACTTTCGACAAAACCGTCAATTTCGTGAAAATTGCTACTTAAATATTAATTGGCAATCAATAGTCGGCAATTAGTTACGGATCTTTAATCAAAGAGAAATATGGGTTAAAAGTCCAAATCAGGATAAAGCTGGAATTTATAAAGAGGCGTAATTTTGACAATTACGGTAATAACTGATTTTCTTTGCAAATTGGTTTTCATCTGGATTATTATAATCACACCTCATTTCGGAATATCTTGTAATTTCCGCAGTTACGCCAATAATTGATTTTACTTTTTAAATTGGGTTTCATGTGGATTCTTCCAAGAAAACCGTATTTTGGGATTCCTTGTCATTTCCGCAATTGCAACAATGACCGATTTTACTTTCGAGACTTCGATCCATCTTAATTCTTATTAGGACATGTTACATCGGAATTCCTTGTAACTTTCACAGTTCTGCTAATGACCGAATTTACTTTCCGCAACATGAGATCAATATGAGTTGTTACGAAGAATCCCGTTGTGGGGTTTTCTTAATGAACCCCAATCGGGGTTTGTTGAGACATGCGGGCTCCCGGATAAATTCTGTTTCTGAGAACTTTATCGCCCATTTCAGGAAGTATGCTTCCGTCTCGTGATTGATGCAAAAACTTCCCAATAAATGACCCCTTGGGACTTACTGCATGGATAAAGATATGGCATTAGTATTTTCAGGAACGCCTCACGGGCGCACATTACTCGAATATTGATAGCGTGGAGATAAGGCACGTTTAGAACCTTACCATTGATTTCTCTCTCGGAAAACAAGGTGAGCCCGATTTATTTTCGAGATGCCAATCCAACCAGACATGTTTCAATTCATAACAAACTCACATGAATTTTTTGGGAATTTTCGTCTACATCGTTTACACAAAATTAATTTTTTTATGCATACATTTTAATATGGGCTCTTACGGCATATTTACAAATAAATAAAAATTAAAAAAAATTTTATATCGAAAAAAAGAATTAATTCCACCAAATACTTAAAAATTCAACGATGTAAAAAAAATGTTCAATTATAATTTTTCTTAATTCGTAAATATGCCATAAGATCCCATGTTAAAACGCACGCATAAAAAATTTAATTTTGTGTAAACGATGTGGACGAAAATTCCCAAAAAATTCATGTGAGTTTGTTATGAATTATTTAAAACTCGGTAATTATCTCAGATTTTTTTGTGCATTTTCAATGTTACTGACGAACATCCTTATTTCAATCCTGTATCAAGTTCCGCCGCCAAGTAAAAAAAAATTAATAATTATGTACGCAGATCGAAGCTCAGGTTCCAGTGTGATTGAAGTGTACAAAGCCTTCGCGAGAGTCACGCGAAAGCTGAGGAGTTGGTAGATGCGGTAAAACAGGTGCAATACAGAAGAACGACAAGTTCCACGAGTTTCAAGACCAGTTCGACTGTAAATGCCTTTTTTACGAATTCCTTTGCTAGTATAAGCTGTGCACTCGAGAACCGAGATCACAGCCGGAAAGAGAAGATCCGTCGAGCTCGCTTCTATCCTAAAGCAGATGATAAATGAAGGCAACGTTCCCGCGGTTATGTGTACATACTCGGATAAAAATAGGATATAATATGTGGACGTTGCCGCAAATTCATACACAGTGACACTCTGAAAAATTGCAACGTGTCGATGATCGACACGCGCGTTGAGAATGTAGGGTACACATTGAAGGGACGACACGTGATGAGTTATACGGTACATTATTTTCCGGTGGGCGTATAAAATCCGCGAAGAGCGATTACCTATATTAAACTGCATGTGAACGCCGACTGCGTACGTGTCCGAATCCAGGAGAAAGTAATATCAAGAGAAATGCTCCCCTTCTAGATAAGTTTGAATTGTCGGCCTTAAAAGAAAAATATATTACCGTCTATATCGAAAGATATATATGGGCCATTCTTCCGAAACCCGACACACTTGTGGACCTCGTCCTCTCCGATCGTCTTGTAACTGCGACATTCGTTCTGAAAGCAGAGGACTCAATTTTTACAAATTTTCGAATTCACTAGCGGATTTCTGTCCTACTTATTGATTTTTGTCAATTTTTCAAAATTTCGTTGATAAAATTTTTTTTTTTTTAGCGTGGAAGTGTTGAGAAAAGAATTCTAGACGAAAGGAATTTGTGAAAAAATCGCAGTTTTTCTACAAAATTCTTAAGGATTCTATTCGTCTTTAGGGAAGCACTGAAAAACTCGAAAATGGATTTAAAAGCCGGAACAATTTTTTAAATATTTTTTTTTTTTAGATTCCTTGCTGTTTTTTATGTACTGGCTTGAGGTTTTGGGATGGAGCGGACAATGGGTTTTGTAAAAAGCGAAATCAATACATTTTATGATTATTTTCACCTTTTACTTTGCCTATGATATGTATAACTCGTGTGGGAACGCAAACTCGCCACCGACTAGAAAACGACAAATTTTCCTATTTACTCTACAAGATGTAGGTCAGAAAATAGCTAGTTCGGTACGCTAGGTGTAATTTCTGGCTGTCCAGCAGTTATATAAAAAAACTGTCTAGAACCTGGAGAGGATTCCTCTAATACGCCTAGTAAACTTAACTTGTGTTTAGATTCCTTGCTGTTTGTTATGTACTGGCTTGAGGTTTATACGTTTTCTTAATTACTAAACGTTTTTCTTAACAAACGTGTATGAACTTTCCAAACTTGGCATAAAAAATCGAAATTAATACGTGTGCATATTAAATTTAATACAGATAAATAATTTTTGACAAACCAGTGATTGGAAATTACGACACAGGTTTATAAAATTATCCAATTTTTTTTTGCAAAACGCATATCCAAAATTTGTTATATTCTGCGCATTTTTCAAAATAAAAATAATTAAAATCAAAATAAAGAAATAAATCTGAAAAAATTCGTATGCATTCAAATAAATAGACATATCATTTTCATCAGAAAAAAAGTTAGATTGACTGATTGATTGTTGAACAAAAGTTTTTTTCACCAATTTGGTAATAAAATTTTGGAATTATTATTATGCAAAATTGAACTTTTCAGCACGTTTCATATGCATTATTTTTTTCCGATTTTAATCCCATCGGGAAGTGATCAAAATTGTCTCTGAAACTCACTTTCAGCGGAACTGTACGTATCATACGTCCTTAAGCACAATCTGCACGGATATTACAAACGACAGTCTGTGGCTAAGCCCGAGACAGTATCTGGAGAACTAACGTCTATATAGATTGGCCAATTATTTCGTTTTCATCAACAGCATAGGACAAAAACCCAGGCTTCCGAGTTTTCTTTCATTTATCAAGGTGTCTGTGGATACAAGTCCCAAAAATTTTTGTGCGTCGTTCCCAATTTTTTCCTGGTTGAAATCAAGCTTGTCTTCTGACCTATATCTTGTAGAGTAAATAGGAAATCTTGTTTTTCGGCTGGTGGCGTGTTTGAATTCCCACACGAGCAGTAGAAATTCAGTAGAAATAAAGTCATCTGTGTCAGCCAGGTTTTCCGCACTTTTCGTGTGTTTTCGGCCAAATGCGATACTGTAGTACATAATGGTGAGTAGCTGCAGACAACACACTAGGAAGGTCTCCACGAAAGTGCTGAAAACTAACTTTTACGTCGTCAAATGAAAGTCAGAACTGTAAGAAAAAAAATCATATGAAACAATTTTACCTACTTAACGTAAAAAAATGAGCTCGTTTCCTGTCAGCAAATTGCCTTACTGCCTTCTTTAATATTCCATTACTACCAAATCTATTCCTGAACGAGTAATCTACTAGACGTAGCACATTCATATATCCATATATCTATAACTTAATATCCTCGTTTTACTAGACCTTCGGCTTTCCGCACGACGCAATTCTCGCATTTACTCCCTCGAGAAATGACATTTTGATAGGTTCACTTCCATTTAATTCGCTATAATCTGAACGGTACGAAAGTTAATTGTAGATTCCGAGGAATAGTAGAACGGGAAATGAAAATTTAAAGAATAGTTATTAAACAAAACATGCATAAGTTGTTGAGTAATTTGCGGAAACAGAAATCAAATGAGTTCTGACAGCTTATGCAACAGTTAATTATTTGGAATAAAGAAGTTCTAGTATCGGTCAAATATCGATCAATACTGGACTGGAAGAAAATAAGCATGCAAAGTGGAACTTTGCAATTAGCTTCCTCATTATTTATTGGTTTTCACAAATTCACCTCTATGAGAAAGTACGTTCATTGAGGTTGGGTTCCTTTAAGAGGAAGTTTTGTGAAAACCAAAAAAAATTAGGAAGAAATTTGCAAAGTTCTACTTTGCAGGTTTGTTTATTCTTAAAAAGAATTTTTCTGAATATTCTAAGTGGTATAAAATTTCAAGCGCTTGACAGATCTGCATCAAATTTATTCTTAAATCCTTTTTGATAGTACTCTATATGTGTACAAAATTTCAAGGGAATCTGCCAATTTTTTTGTTTTTTTTACTGCATATTTTTCTTTTTTTAATCACCAAAATTAACATTTAACGACATATCGACAGTTCATTGGATTTAATTTATTATTGGTAATCAATTATCCTAAAATCATATCGGAACTTGCAACTTTATAGCACAGAATTTACCGGAAATCAAATATTTGCTGACATTTAAAAAAATTAATAATTTAAAACAAAATTAGGACCACTTTACCGATTCTTGTCAAATTTGATACAATTAATTGTTGAATGAGAGTCTATTAACGTAGAGAATCAGGCTGATATTCCTCGATTTGCAAGAGTTATAGCATGAAAATGAATTTTTTAACATTTTTAAAATGCTGTAAAATTTTTATTTTTTAATCGATTTGCCTTAATTAAAATCCCAAACGTTATTGTATGACAGCTTACTTGCGTGTTAAATTTGACGAATATACATCTAAAATTACGACAGTTATCGTGCACACCAGAAAATCCGCACATACAGACATTTTTATAAACCACTTTTTTTCAACGTTTTGGACAATTCTGAGCGTTCTGACATGGAAATGTTAAAGAAAATTCCACATAATGAGGAACCAAATTTATAAATTGAGACTAAAAAATACATAAACAATTGACAACTAATATTAAAGATGATAAGCAAGTCGTTCTTGGATTTTTTTCCAACGGTTTTACTCTGTTTAATCGTTGCAATCCATTAATAGATAATTAACGACCGTTTCTCGCATAACCCGGAACTTCTAAGAAGCTTTTAAGCTTTTGTATTCCAAACTTTTGTATTTATCAGATATTCCAAGAATCTGAATAAATGCTATTAGACCAATATACATATTCTTCATCGTTTCAGGATTATAACTGGTTTCCGATAACTGCAGTCAATCAGTAGATGTAACCTATACGGTCCATTCCATGAAGGAATTTAATACCCTTCCCATTTCTGGAGGCACATAATGTCGACAGATTCCTAGAAACCGTTATAATTTTTCAGGAAGTAAAAAATACTTGTA
Organism: Tromatobia lineatoria; assembly: GCA_949699805.1. Classification (NCBI taxonomy): domain Eukaryota; kingdom Metazoa; phylum Arthropoda; class Insecta; order Hymenoptera; family Ichneumonidae; genus Tromatobia; species Tromatobia lineatoria. The sequence goes on from OX453036.1 coordinate 22,587,985, forward strand.
AACCAACCCACGCATTGTTAGAATTCTTGAGATTGCTTCTCGTAATTTCCAATGATGCAGGAACACACTTCCTGGAAAGGCAATTTAATCTAAAGTTCAAAAGAGGTACGACAATCCATCTAATGGAACAACATCAGCTGAGGAAAGTATTGAAAATCAATTCCATTAAGTGCAAAAATCAATACATGATGTGAACGCTTTATCAACATATTATGTACGGATAATGAGCCTATAAAAGCTGTTGCTGAATGATATTTATTCCTTTTTTCTGCTCAACAATCTTTTTCTAATTTTCCATTATCTACCAAAAAAATATAAAATTTTGAATCAACTAGAACATTATCCCTTTCTTCAAAGATGAGTTGGTAAAATGTTGCGCATTTTCGATATGACTATTGCTGTGGGTGAATTCGTTCTCTAAAGAAACTAATATACAGGAACTTTTCAGCTGTTTCTCTTCTCTAAAATTCTAAAGGAACTCTTTTGAACTCTAGTATGAATAGCGAACATTTCTTCCTGTAAAAAGTGATTTCTCGCAGATTTGCGAAAATTTTTGTTGCTCAGGAGAGATTTTAATAGAAATTTATTTTAGCACTAGGAAATCAAATAGTATACTGATGATTTTTAGTATTAGTCGCGATGTACATTTCTCTACTTTCAGTGAGCTTTTGCTATCATTTGAATTTGTTTTACTCTCGAATATTTTTATCGATCAAATTACCGGCGACCAGACTTCGCCAAAGTTTTACCGCTGGAGAGCATTATGTGCTATAAACTTATACCGCAAGTCGTAAGTTCTCACATGTGATATAATTATATATACCATATAATGCTCCTTACTGGTAATATTGTAGATCGAGCACGAACGTACTTAAGGTATCCCTGTTTAAAATGACTGATAGAAACTAATAGAAATGGACAAAAGCACGGATAGGTCCAAATAAAATTTATTAGTATCTATAAAAAAATTATCTAATTATTCTATAAAATTCTATCTATAAAATTATCTAAAAAAAACTTTATTAGGATCTACAAAAGCACACAAGGTCCAAATAAAATTTATTAGGATCTATAAAAAAATTATCTAATTATTCTATAAAATTCTATCTATAAAATTATCTGAAATTTTTTTTATTAGGATCTACAAAAGCACACATAGGTCCAAATAAAATTTATTAGGATCTATGTGTGCTTTTGTCTATTTCTATTAGTTTCTATCAGTAATTTTAAACAGGAACATACGGAAAAAAATCGATGTGTAGTTGTAGCAAAACTTCGATTGCTACCCTTTTACCTGCTGTCATATAGTAATGAAAAATGCAATTGTAGCAAAACTTATGTACCGGAAGCAAAAACATGTATGTTATGCCGACAAAAAAATGTAAGATTTTTAATAGTTTGATGGGGTAGCATTGGAATCGCTGTCATAACAAATGCTATCTTTGCATGTTTGATTTGCTAGCGGAACAAAATAACAAATTGCACGAACGTTATCGAACGCCAATTCTTAAGGAACAAAAGTTGTCCAAAGACCGACAAATTTTCTTCTAATACTTGTCGGAACGCTGCCGCGATTCTCAATATATTTGGGTTGACATTCTTGGCAAAAATTTACTTGGCAAAAAAGAAGAGTTTGCACGACGTAAACAAACAACGTGTTTGGGCAGGCAACAGTGCGCGCTCTTTCTCTATCTCACTATATCACTCACTTTCTTCCTGTGTCCCCCACTAAAGCACGATGCGCTTAGGACTACTCGCTCCTGGAAATACGTAAAAGATACTCACTCTCTGCGACTCCCCATCTTTCTATGTTTATACTCTGTTTATACTCTGTTTCTCTTACTATTATTCCATTTAAATATTTCAAATCAGTAAGTAGTCGGTAGCAGTAGCGTTATTAGGAATTTAGGTAGGCCGGTCAATTAGGTATGGTCAATTGTCGGTATTAAAACGTATTAGACTATTGATAACGCAGGAATATAACCATTTGGAAACTTGACTTTTAATATGACGAGTGAATTCCGATCGCCACGCTACCTACGAAATATTCGTCTCGATTCAGCTATTACCGGAAACTGACTATGTGAGTCAACTGCAAAATTACAAAGGGGGTCGAAATAGCGAAAGACCAAAATAGTGAATGGCTAAAACAGCGAACTTAAAAATAAGGAAACGTCTAAATGTAAAATGTGTATAATTATGGAATTTGGTTTTTCAACCATTCGCCATTTTTATCATTCGCTATTTTTAATGTATTTTAATAAGATGGAGGTAAAAATAGCGAATGGTTGAAGTAGCGAATTTCATAATAATGACCATTATGGATTCAGAGGTTCCTAATTTCGAAATTCGCTAGTGTAACCATTCACCATTGTGGTCATTCGTTTTTTTGACCCTCGCCCGTTCATAGCAAGGATTTAGGTATTTCCAGAATGTTTATATATTGAAATTATCAAAGAAGCATCAAATAAGTGAGGTTAGAGTGTAAGATGCAAATTTGGAAGCGATCGCATGGCCGAGAAAAAAAGTAAACAATGATTCTAAATTTCCGTAGCAAGTAAGTTCGTGAAATAAATTAGAAATGGTTGTAAAGAAGTTCACGCGAAATAACTTCTGTAAATACGATGAGACAAAATTTATTTTCAAATTCTAAATACCCATTACCTTATTTCGAAAATGAATTTTTTTTCCGTGATTCAAGATTCTTATTAATTTTCTCCCTGCTCGATTTCCGAATCCTCTTAATTTTAATGTGATTAGCCAAATACCGTTACATTATGAATTGAAAAAAATTCCTATAAACAATCCTCGACACGGAAAATATTCATTTTTATTTTTGATCGTACAAATATAGTTATTAATTACCCTACTTTGGCTTACGTTATAAACAATATCGTACGGATTACAGGAGCTCCGTTATGCAAGCAAACAAAGAATTCATTGTAACGAACAATTTGCTGCTATCGGATACTGATTTGCTTGAATAGCAAATCAAACGGTGGCAAACTATATTTGTTACGGCAACGAGAACTTATATTGTCACTATTTTAGCTAAGTACATTTGCTGTAGTCTGATTTTCTATCTTCTTCTTTTTCTCCTTTTCTCTACGTGTGGTTATGTCAGGAAAGCAAACGAAACTGATAGTCATGAACTGTTGACCTATTGTGTTATTGAGGTATTCAGCTAATTTGTCCAATATTCGGATGGTCCTTACGGATAAGTTGAATGGATAATGCGTACTTCATAATTGATCTCTTAAAATGGTACTTACGGGAGTGCTAGCGAAATTAATCTTTCAACCGAGAATAAACACACTTAGATCAAAGATAGCGAAATTATGAAAAGTACCGCGAATTAGAAATTAATTTGCGACTTTTTTGCGTTTCATAACGAAACAAGGTCAGAGGGCAGATGTAAACGAATATTAAAGTGCGCGATTCCGGGCCAGATAACGTTATCTAACCTAGCTGTTATCCAATTTTTAAGATGCCGTCGTAAAAACGTCTGGAAAAATGGACGGTCAAGAATAGAGAGATAATTTTTCACAAATGGACTCTTACGTGTTGACTGGATTTGCTGTATCACTCGCACTTATCAGTAATAAGTTTGCCTCCGGAAATCCAGATTTCCGAAACGATATTTATTCAGTAGCGCTTTTAACGAGTGTCGGATGTAAACAAAGCAAACGCGAAAACGTCTCGTTAACCGATCGCTCGGTATTATAGGTGCGTTGCTATAACAACGCTCGACGAGACGCCCTCAGGCTTTTGCCTTTATACTGCCTTACCTACCGCCAGGGGGCGACGAGGCCAAAATGCGAGGAGAGGGGATACGATAGTCAATTCGTTTTCACGCGCGAACTTCACTGGCGCCAGTTTACGTATAACACCAAAAATAATCAAGAATTTGTAAAAATTGATGCAATCGGGTTGACACAATGTTTTCCAATTAAATTATTTTCTCAGTGCGAATTTGACTTCGTTTTTACCACATCTTGAAAATAGGAAAACTGACATACCTCAAAGGTAATTGACACTTGACAGATTAGAGCACTTTAGCTTTACTAGTATTTAACAATAGTATATTACACCTCTAGGGATAGTCTACTTTCACTCCCGAGGGTAGTATACTATTTTTCACCATATCTGCAGCGAGAAGTTCGAATTACGTGAAGCCCCTAGGGCGCGAAGTCGAACTTCTCGCGCAGGTATGGTAAAAATGCTCTTTTGGACATAATAAGCTTATAAATGGACGGTCAAGAATAGAGAGATAATTTTTCACAAATGGACTCTTACGTGTTGACTGGATTTGCTGTATCACTCGCACTTATCAGTGATTAGTTTGCCTCCGGAAATCCAGATTTCCGAAACGATATTTATTCAGTAGCTCTTTTAACGAGTGTCGGATGTAAACAAAGCAAACGCGAAAACGTCTCGTTAACCGATCGCTCGGCATTATAGGTGCGTCGCTATAACAACGCTCGACGAGACGCGCTCAGGCTTTTGCCGTTATATTGCCTTACCTACCGCCAGGGGGCGACGAGGCCAAAATGCGAGGAGAGGGGATACGATAGTCAATTCGTTTTCACGCGCGAACTTCACTGGCGCCAGTTTACGTATAACACCAAAAATAATCAAGAATTTGTAAAAATTGATGCAATCAGATTGACACAATGATTTCCAATAAAATTATTTTCTCAGTGCGAATTTGACTTCGTTTTTACCACATCTTGAAAATAGGAAAACTGACATATCTCAAAGGTGATTGACACTAGTATTTAACAGCAAATTTCTCTTTTGGACATCATAAGCTTATAAATGGACGGTCAAGAATAGAGAGATGATTTTTCACAAATGGACTTTTACGTGTTGACTGGATTTGCTGTATCACTCGCACTTATCAGTGATAAGTTTGCCGCCGAAAATCCCGATTTCCGAAACGATATTTATTCAGTAGCTCTTTTAACGAGTGTCGGATGTAAACAAAGCAAACGCGAAAACGTCTCGTTAACCGATCGCTCGGTATTATAGGTGCGTCGCTATAACAACGCTCGACGAGACGCCCTCAGGCTTTTGCCGTTATATTGCCTTACCTACCGCCAGGGGCGACGAGGCCAAAATGCGAGGAGAGGGGATACGATAGTCAATTCGTTTTCACGCGCGAACTTCACTGGCGCCAGTTTACATGCCGGAACTTGTGTACGATGTGCCCGTATCTATCTGCCTACGGGTCGACCGGTCTATCATGGGAATAAACAGAACGTTGGCAACGCAGAATTCGTACGATGTAACGCTAGCCTCAAAAAATATGTATATATATATATATAAATACATCTACATATTTCTACACGAAAAGAACTCATGCGATATTTTCATTTGCATATACGAGCGAACCGAAGAAATGCGTGAACATGTAGAGAGCAGGAGTGAAAAAAATCAAGGAATTCTGCCAATCAAGCGATTGGACAAAACCCGTTCCCATATGTACAGCTCTTACTATACAAAACTATTCTTCGATAATTCGGTAATGCACTATAGCTGCGAGAATATAGCATAGTGTCAAAGGAGATAATATCATGGGTATAAGAATTATCGTAAGATATTTGATATTCGATCGAATGGAATTCCTCTTTCCATTTCCCATACTCTTCTCCTTTCCTGCTTATTACCTACTGCTCGACGAATTTTTTAGTTCTCGCTTTTTTTTTCTTTTTTTCTCTCTTCGTAAAGATTATCCTTGCTGTCCCTCTTTGCAGATAACGTCTTGGGCCATCAGACGTTCTTTTGAGAGTAAGTTCCATTAGCTTCGATTGAATATTTATCGGAAACCTTCTCCCCAACTGTTTCACGTCCTTTTCAAAGGGCATCACTCTGCTGTCGCAACTCGATGTACCGGTTATCGGAGTCTCGATATCGGAAAATAAATTCGCGTGATCGGAATAGCAAATGTGGAGCTTTGATTGGTGGAAGGAGCGACGGAGGTTATATTGATTTTTTGGCCCATAAGTCTCCCAATTGCTGTTCATTTGGGAGAATGATGTTGATCGATCTGGAGGTTGTGAAGGAGATTGGATTTTTGGGGACTTTTAACTTTCTATCTGCTCATTTTTCGCTTACGGAATGCAGAATAAATGCTGTTTCCGGGAATCCAGATGAAAACCATTTGAGTCGAATACTCATGTAGTTAAGCGCGGGAATGTGAGTTGACTTTTTCGGTGAACAGAAAAAATTGGATGGTTTTTTTTTTTTTGGATCCAGTCGACTTTTTATTGAAAATAAATTTAGGTCCTTGATTAGCTGAACTGTGGATACATTCAGTAGAATGTAGAGTAACTCGAATTTCCGGAAATCCAGGAAATTATAATTTGTATTGAATTTATAGTTAACTGAGTGCGAAAATTTAAAATGGCTAGAGTGGAAATTCATTCAGCATCAGATATTCACCATAAATCCATTTTAGGTTCGTTATGATGAAAGTATATCTTGTATATTCTATGGATATTTATTTGCATACATGCGGGTACATGCATGAATGTCCAGAACACATTTTATGTACGTACTTGAATTATTTGACTGTTAACATCTGATATAGATGTTAATTATTTGCGACAAGAGGAGAATATAAAATAAATATTCAGACAGTAAATTTTGAGCGAGACTTTTGCCACAAATTTGTTTATGCATTGTACAAACATACAAACAAAAATTATTCATCGAATTTCTAAATTGCAGAATAAGTAGCACTATAAAAGTTTCTATGAAAAATGCTGCAAAGCATGACAAAACAAAAACTTAATATTTTCATTATTGTAACCACAACATAAATCAAAATTCACGTTTTCGTACTTGAATGACACCAAATATTTCACTTAAATAGTACAGTTTTCACCTGTCACATAAAAAAATATTTCTGTGCCCCCAAAAAATGGTCGATATTCCCGTACACAATATTATTTTTCAAAACATGCATTTTTCCATATCTGTGTTGTAAAATTAAAAATAATTGGGCTAATCTATTAAGCTTAACTCAGCAAAATAAATAATTTTAATGGTCCCGAAAATTGCGTTTTAAAACTTGTTTAATTTTCCAGATGAAAAACTGATTGGAGAGAGCAGAATAAATTCAACAGCGAGTCCGCCGATCTATTTGGTGCGTTCGCCTTGCAAATACATTCCCGCAAACGTACGATCTACCGATTTCAGACTACCGATTGCCGAAATCAGCATCGGTTGATCCGGCGGCGGAGGGAAGGAGGGGAAACGAAAGCAGCATCGATACACAGACGATAGCCGCTCACGAGGATAGCCTGCATCTCGTGGGAGAAAACGGCAAGACTATCCCCAAGCGACGGCTCGATTGGCTCACGCGCGCGTCGAGTCGCCCTAGTCGAACGAAGACGACCGCGAGGAAGAGCCCGCGAGGTAGGATGTTCGGCCAGCTGACGGCTTCCTTTCAGTGGGATTTCGCGCGCTATCCCACTGACAAATGAGCTTCGCGATTATTCGTGTTCCGAACCTTTACGACGCAATAATAAATAAAAAAAAGTAAAAAATAGCTCGTCATACCTCAAGTCATAAATCACAAGAATGAACAAGACGTCATCGTACAACGCAAAGTGAATAATTAAAAATTAACCAAGTGATAACGAGTTAAAGTGAGAAGAAAAAAAAAGTATTTCTCAAGGATCACGAGTGACGACAAGTTAAAAAGTTTAGTGACGGGATTTAAAATAATCGACACTTTAGGTAATCTCATCTTCCATCGAGAGTTGAGCGAAAGCCAAGACTCTTATTTGGTATCTCTTTTATTATTTTTCATTGGTGTTACTTTTCGTGATTGTGGAGGCTGTGAAAAGAGGGAGATAAATAGAGGATATTAAATCGTGGTTGTGATGAAAATTGATGTGCAAAAAATAACGTTAACTTGAAAGAGATTTTCGACAATATATTTAGCTCATGAAGCGAAAAACAGATTCTGGGATTTGCTTGAGTTTGTTTTGTTCAACGATTCAACGATTCAACGAACGAAACGAACGAAAATTTTAGTAAAATCATGTTAGAATTGTAAAAGTGTGCAACAGGGAAATGCGGGAACGGGAAAGAAAGAGGGGATTCGGTTTTGTGTAGCCACGAGTCAACGACGAAAACTCCGTTGACTTCTCAGTGACAAATTGAGACATTCGAGGATGACAGCCCGAGGGAATGATTCTTCCCGCGCAAAGCGGTGAAAATAGAAGGTCGACGTCCCGAACGTCGCTGAAGACGGAGGCGAGGAAGCCAGAGAACCAATAGAAATACCGTTTGGCTATCGTCGCTTCGGACAATTTAATAAAATATCGAATAAGCCAAAGTCTCGGGGAAGCGAAAGAATGTCACGAATAGAACGTAAACAAACGTAAACGTTACGACGAAAATTCTCGTGTCGTTTCTAAAAATAATTTTAAAAAAAACGACGACTCGAGCCTCCACTAGATTCGTGACAACGTGACCGGTTCGTAGCTATGGAATTTTTCATGGTTGCAGGGTGACACCCAATAATTCCGAGAATATCTTTCGATTGCGAGGACAGAAGCGTTTGTATCGCCAGTCGGATGAAAAATTAAGAATAGATATCGGGGAATGAATATGTGGGAAAACCGCAAACAGAAATGAGAGCCGAGATTTATTTTTAAATTGCTATCTAGAAACTCCATGTGCAACTTATGGGAACGCAAAACGCAATCTCATTGCATTTCCTGACTTTTTAACCCTTTGGCTGCTTACACAATCAGCAAATTTTTCAGGCACCGGTTGAAAGTTATTTCTTTATGAGGAAACGTTGCGATTAGTATTATCTTGGAAATAGAAGACTGTCATTGGAGAACGCTACGCTGTAATCATCGATCTTTGATCAACCGCAGTTGGGGCAATTTTAATGGTATTGCAATAAAATTGAAACCCAAGATATGCTTTTACATCAAATTCATATCTAGAAAATCTTCGAGGAAATCATAGAAACTGTGAAAAGATATTAAGACTCATTGCGTGGTCTTCATGACCTGTTGGTTTTACTTTCTCGATCGGCAAATGTGGCGAGCATAAAGATTACTTTTCGGCGCAATATTAAGATTGTAAGCCAAGAATGTCGTCTCAGAATCTTACCCATGTGTACAAGAATATTCGATCGATCGCAGTAGATGAGATTTTAATTGCAAGGTTTAAATACTGAGAGGCATTTTAAAATCGCTTTTGAAAGAATTGTGTCGACATTCTATCACTTTACATCACACTCAGAAAAATCTGTCTATTATTCGCGTTTTAATTTTTAAAAAAACTTGAAGACTTAAAATCGATACAGTGTTGTATTATATAAACCGAATATTGAATATTGGCTGTCTGAAAGTCATCACGTGCGATCAAGAATGTTCCATTGATAGCAGCCGGTGAAATTTAAATGCTACACATTTTAAAATCGGTATCAAAGGTTGTATTGACTGTCTGCCACTTCACTTCACAGTCAGAAACGCTATCAATCATTTATGTTTTATTTAAAAAAAAAAACACACATACTATAAAAACATTAAGTGCTGCATTGTATAAGCCCAAGATTGCCGATGTAAAAGGCATCGCTTGTAAACAACAATGTTCGATCGATTGCAGTCAGTGGAATTATAATGACATGGTAAATAGCATTGACGTCTTGGGCGAGACTCTCCGAGCGAGTAACTGTGCAACAAGAGCGACGATGGTGACAGATCGTTGCGTGACGTTGTCCACTAGGGCACATCAGCCAAGTGGCGGGAAATCGCTTCGGTCAGAGCCGCAAGGGAATATCGAGTAACGGAGTGTAAAACAAGGATCTCTGATTCATCGGTGATGCGTCTTGCGGTGGCGTCTGGACAAACTGTTGAAAATCGAGCGTGAGATAGACTGTAAAACGTATATTTACTCCTCTCGATGCTACGGGCTGTATCGTAATAAATCGTTACACGTATTACGAGCGGAGAATTCTCATGACTCGATCGGCGCTACAAGCTTGATTGAACTTTTTAGCGAGGTGGAGCCAAACCCGTCCCACGTTCGAATAACGACAAGGAGTTTATTACCTCCCGACTAGCAACGGCGACAATAATTAGTCAACGATCCAACAGAGCGCCCGGAGCATTTCGAGCCAACGAAAAGTCGACAGCATAACGAGAGAGCGTAGATCAAACATTTTACATCGTAAAATCGCGAGCGTGTCGACGAAACAAAAAAAGACTCAATCGGAATATTGATATTTATATTTTTTTCGATAAATCGCTAATCGCGTTAACTGGAAGGAATAATTTGCCCTTGGGATTTGACCGCTATGACGAATCGGTGAAAAGAACTCGGTTGTTGGATTCGGTTTGTCGATTGGACTTATTTGCCGTGGAAATAATAACGTTCTGTTTGGTTGAAATAAAAAATGGACACGATATTTCTCGGTGGGATCTTATCTTGTGACTAAATCGGGGTGAGACATTAACGGAAATGATAGTGATACTCAGTGAGTAGCGGGTATTTACGAAGTGATATTGTTGTTTTTATGGTGAGATATATTAGTGAAACGAACAGTCGAAAGTGACATTTTTAGAGGTCACGATGATCGAAAGTAGCGTAACTGTTCCGGAAGTTCTGCGAATCGGTGAAGCGGCCGTTGGACGCGGGGATCGATCGACGATCGATAATTTTCCTTTCGGTGTTACGAAGAGTCTGGATTTGGCGGCAAGATTGCAGGAAAATTATACAGCTATGAGTGAATTACTTACGAGCGAAGCATCGACGATGAGCAATCAACGAAGAGACACGCTTTATGTCGTTGTACCGATCACGGTCATCTACGTTCTCATATTTTTCACCGGTCTCGTTGGAAACGTTTCTACGTGCGTGGTCATCGCCAGAAACCGGTCTATGCACACAGCTACCAATTACTATCTCTTCAGCCTCGCCGTGTCGGATCTTCTTCTGCTAATATCCGGATTACCACAGGAAATGTACTACATATGGTCGCATTTTCCTTACGTATTTGGCGAAATCTTTTGCATAATACAGAGCTTCGCAGCTGAGACATCGGCCAACGCTACTGTACTCACCATTACAGCTTTTACTGTTGAAAGGTACACGTGAGTTTTTAACTTAATTTATTCAACTATTTATTAGGCACTAAGAAGAAAATGCAGCACAGGAAATAGTGAAGTGTGGGTAACACCGAAAACTGACAAAAAACGTTATCGTTATCAAATGACAAATGGCAATATTCGCATGTCCAATTATTTTTTGACCTTGGATAAAGTGAATAGGATTTACGTGAAATGGAGGACTTTCATTCAAATATATGTATGTTTGTAGGTAACTTATCAATCGGTAAACCAATAATTTAATTCCGGGAATCAAAATCATAGAGATCATTTTTTTTTTCTAGTAACTAAAATGTGATTTTAGTGATACATGTGATTTAGATAATACATGTTTCTGTATTATCTGATTGTACCAAATGGTATCTAATTCATGACAAAGTCATATATTTTGTTTCTCTTAATCAATTGTCATGTGATTTCTACAAAACGAGCATATGTTTCTTTCGAATGATGAATGTATTTATTGCGAACATATTTATTTATTTGGATCATTCTTTATAGCATAACGACTGCTGAAAATAAAATACATGGGTTCTCACTTTGAATTGACGTTTGGTAGTGTGATCTTTGAGTAGTCCAGTATTTAATCAGGTATTATCGAATTTTATTTTGAACTAATAGTGACTTTCTTCTTCCTTACGTCACCATAATTATAATGTTGATACTATTGCGTGCCGAAACGTCAGAATAATTTTGCACAGCATTAATAACTAATTTGAACATTGTTCTAATACTAAATGACCCAGTTGACAATACCAAAAAGCATCAATTAATTAACAGCTCATAAATATTCTACTACGGTAAGAAAATGTTTTCTTACCCATATTCGTTCAATGAATAAGGAATAAATAAGTAAATGTTTATTTAATAAATATGAGTGTGGAAGAGATAAAGAAGTTTTTGGTTGTTTCGCTTCTTCGAAAAAGAATATTCAATTTATAAATTATTGTTGTTTGTGCCTTCGAAATATTAATATTAACTTCGATAAAAGTATTTTCAGAGAAGCAAACAAAATTGATTAGTATTTCGAATAATATCAAACACTCAGATTAGAACAATCACGTATTGTTTTATTTCGTTTCATATCAATTATGCGTTATATTCATTAAAATAGTACGATTTATGAATAGACTATTTTATTTTTCCGATTTTTCCAAAGTTCTTGGTAATTACAGATTTTTGCTATCATTTCGGTAAACAGTATTAAATGGTAATCCACGCGAGTCTCAGGAAAGAAATGGTCGAGAAAAGAGGTCAAAGCGATAAATTACGTGAAGACGTAAAGTCAATTAGGGAATTAAACAAGTAATTAAAGTTGGTTCGGTATTTAGAACATCTATAAAAATCGTTTCGTAAATAAAAAATTAACAGCTCTCACTTATTGGTAACCGCTATTATTTTAGTGTACATATAAGATATAACATTCTAATGTTATATCTTATATATCTTATATATATCTTTGCGCATATGAGAGTAAAGAAAAATATAAACCGGCGAAATGATATAATCTATTCCACGGATATTGTGAAAGATAATATTGAAAACATCACTTTTCGAAGAACAGTAACACGCAGTGCGACGTTTAACCATCAATTAAATAATTAGAGCTGTAGGCAAAGTCAACTGTAATTTCAGTCAAATTGTCGCTTTATCAACTGCGAAGGGTGAAATCTATAATTCGGAATTATATCTTGTTTCGAACTAACTTTAACACGAAAATCGCTCTGACCTAATTTCGAAACTATAGGGCAGTTGTAGTGCTAGTGGACAGCGTACCATTTATGGCCATTTCCGTTATTATAGTCTTCATATTTCTTTTTCTCTCGTAATTGCATGTTGATTTTTTCGACATATATATTATTAATACACTAAATAGCCCATTCGTTCTTTTATTCGATTAAATGTTTTGGTATATACGTTCAAATGTACTCGGGATAATCGAACCTAAGGCGACCAAAAATGGTACGTCTACAGTTAGATAAAAGACCCACAAATTTAGAGGGAAAATTTTAATCTGTGTTTTATATACAGGGTGTCCTTCAAACCTCGGGTCAATTTACTATGTCAGCAAACAGGAAATTGGCTGGGGAGTTTAATTTAATCAAGAGACGCTGTAGCGTCACGACGCAAAGTATTATTTATTCATCATCAACATGAATATTGGCCCGGTAGAATAAACAGAATATTGAATGAAGCCTATCAATTGAAGAAGGTGCATAAAAAACGTTTATTCATTGGGTTTTGTTGTCTGCACAACCGTTCAATCATTGGCCGGTTCAACCTACATTTTTACCTTTTTTTTCTGTAGATATTTTTTGCCATATTATTTTCCCGACCTATAAAAATAACACATACATAAACGTAAATATTGATAAATAATTATCACTGTATTCATGCGATAATTCAAATTAAAATTAGACTTTCAAAAATACAAGTAAATTCAATACCCAATACGATATACGATTTACCAGTCGAATATATTAATTCCATGTTAATATACTTTTATTGTAAATTGAGAATGATATAAGGATTTTACGATACTGGTACGAATGCATCCAAAGATGCAAATAAAAATGTTTTGCATTGTTATTTCATTCATTTAATTGAAGTTAGATTTCGGTGCCGCGCGCTTTGAATTTAGCGATCACTGTCTCAAATATTGAATGTGCTTTACCAAAATTCCACTATTAAAAAATGACCAAGAATAGTCGTACGATGAAAAATTAATATTAAAAATACAAGTTAGTTGCCTATTATCACGAGTAAAAAAAATTATATGAAAATTGTACAAAAATTATATGGAAATTGTACAAAAATTATATGGAAATTGTACAAAAATTATATGAAAATTGTACAAAAATTATATGAGAATTGTACAAAAATTATACGAAATTTGTACAAAAATTTTATAAAAATTGTACAAAAATTATATAAATTGCAATATTGGATAAAAATTCAATAATTAAGAAACCGGAATTAAATTTGGATAACATGTGCATTCCTTCACGTCTCCCGTCTTTGTTTTTATAAGTAGTATTTCACCGATTTATTTAAAAAACGTCAACTTTTTTCAAAAATCAATTTTACTGTCAATTAACTGAGAATAAACGCTTTGAAAGAAGTGAAAAATTTTCCAAACATTCTTCCGTAACAATACACTCAAAAGTGAAGAACTTTCATCTACGTTTTTTCACGATGCAACTTATATCTTAGAAGATTTGCGGATTCGACATTGTGAAAAAGCCTTTTAGTTGCAGAGACAATTTGATAATTTACAAGTGAGCAGAAAATGCAGTGGAAATTATGAAAAATAAATAAAGCATGCTTCATTTGATGAGGTGAACAACTAAACAAAATCAAACATATTGAAGATGGTTATAGTAAAAGATGGTCCAAATGGTGTGTATATGGTGCCCCATTATATCTAGATAACATCTGATGATGAATGTGTCGTCAGGCCAGTAAATTAGGTGGGAACCATGAGATAAAGAAAGAAAGAGTAATTTCATATATCAATGTTATCAACGTCTCAGACGAATGAGTATCGATACAATGTATCCGGGTTTTACCAAACAAAGCTAATCGATATTAATTTTATTTATGGCTACATCATGAGCGAGTTCTCACGTTCCCTAAATCAATATGGCTTTGTTGTCAATTAATTGAGATACATATTCCCTCTCATAAAATCTTCGAGCCATAAAAATTTAAAAAAACGGCTTTAAATTCAAATAATGTTAACATCTATGATTAATTAGCTAGAATAACAAAATGTCAAGATTTATTCACTAAAAAAAAAAGAACAAATTCGCCGGAAAAATTACTAAAAAATGACCCATTGCGATATAATTGAGGTAAAGTGCCTGATGATTGATGGTCCATTAGGAGCATTTATCGTTACTTCCGGCCTTCCTTACTTCCGACAGCTTTAATTGGTATTCATTACCATTTTTATTACCTCTTTATTGAGCCCTTTTCGTCCTCACTTTCGTATCGAACTTTTGCCAACGTAGAGAACGTAGAGAAATCGTATTCATCAGATTAAGTTTTACTAGAAGCAATTCAATGACGGCATTTTTCCGACAATGACGTTATTGTGAATACAAATTTGATACAGTAGTGCATTATACAGAAAAAAAGCAACTTGGTTGTGGTAACGAAAAAATTAGTTGGACCCAACTCAGTAACTCAGGGCTCTGAGTGACAGATGATTACTTGGTTTGGTCAACTATTTTCAGTTGGTTGGCTCTGTATCGTTGCATCGAATTAAATAGTTAGTTAAGCCATCCACTATCGAAATTTCCAACTATCTTACTTAGTTAGAGCATGAATAAAATTCGTTGTATGGCCTATTCGAGTCAACTAAGTCTGTATAGTAAATGTGTCTAATCCCAGGTCGTTACATCGACAAACCTGATGATTGCGGCAACGAATTTCCACCCACCTAATAAATTGTCTGTTGGCCCAACGATACTGCTTTTTCCGTGTAGAATGAGTGGCTACAGAGTCTAAGGGGGTCACTATAGAAACGGGAAAAGGGGAGAGGGGCTGGGTAAAAGCCTTTATCAGGCATACACCAGAAAATATACCCATAACAAAAATAGAGTCGTCTTCAGTGGCCGTTATTCTATGAAAATTCAAATGAATATATATTAGGGTGGTCGTTAAAAATTGAATTTTTTTGCGACGCCCCCTGAAAAGCTCCTTTTTGATGAAAACACTGGGAAGATTTTCTAAGTTTTTTTAGTTCAAAACAACACGTGCCTCTAGACGATCTAAATTAATTTTTGGGTATAATAATTTTTTTTGAAATTTTTCAGGAAAAATGCAATTTTATTCGAAACATAAATAATTATAGAACTCAAATCAATATAATAAAATCAACAAATAAAATAATATGCACTGTCAGAAATTTACATACGAAAATTAATATAAAGTATTGGAAGTTTATTTGCAGATGCGCGTATATTAAATGTAATATACCAATAGTAAGTAATATACAAAAAAATGTTCATAAAATTAATATACAGTATACTAAAAACTTCATAATTGTAGTGTTTAAATGTGTTTTTTGAAATATTACAACATATCCGTATATTAAATCAAAATTAATACATTGTATCTGCGAAAAAACTTCCAATACATATATCAATTCTTAACAGTGTATACATGTGAATTTAGTCACTTTGATAAGATTTTAAATCTGTGTTGTTATGTCAAATTTTGAGATTTTCCAATACTGCGCCATATTTCACCGAATATTATCTTTTTTTTTTCACAGATACGTTGCGATATGCCATCCATTCATTTCGCACACGATGTCAAAGCTCTCGAGAGCCGTTAAGTACGTGATTCTCATATGGCTACTGGCCTTGTGTCTCGCGATCCCCCAGGCCATACAGTTCGGCGTTGTATTTTCGAGCGACGTGAACGGCACCCTGATACCGGACACAGCAACGTGTTCAAGGAAATGGGTTATTATCGATCACGCCTTCGAGATATCGACGATGTTATTTTTCGTTGCTCCCATGACGATAATAACAGTACTGTACGTACTCATCGGGGTGAAACTTCGAAGATCCCGATTGCTCACCGGTGCCAAAAGGAACCCGATAGCAAGTGGTATCAACCATTCGGATTGCGGCAGAGGACGAACTTCCTCCCAGCGAAACGTCATAAGGATGCTTGGTAAGTATTATCATTACCTCCAAAAAAAAAAAAAATTATCCTACTCACCTGCAGCTCATTTCGCGTGAAAATACATAATGATACATGAGGGACCATTTGTATTACCAGAAGCCAAAAGATATACATCAACTGAGGGCGCATGTAATAAGTCAAAATTCACGGACCACGGTTGCAGATGTTATTGATTACTGCATCGATCAATCAGTGCAGAAGGAGAAATAAAAAAATGTGGCACATGAGGATCCAAAGGAAGATATCACGTTGGCGTGTTCGAACGTTCAACTTGCAAACAACAGAAATAAAAACGGAAGATAATAGCCAGACTTTGGGAGAGCAGACATGAAATCTTAGCATGGGCTGTAATTAATTTTAGTGATCCTGATGGAATGCGATAATCGCCTTTCGTCTGACCATCTGTGTACATAGATCCACACAATTTGGGTTTTGCCGCCAAAAATATATATATATTTTTCTTAGATCCATACAAAAGTGCGTAGTCGAAAATACCGTTTGGTAAGTGGTGAATTGATAGTTGGTTTCGTCGCCCGGCGCTATATTCTGAACATCTTGCGAATACCATATCCAAAGGTCAGCCACGCCATTCGACGACGCCTCGTTACCCCAAGATTGCTAAGAATTCCCAACGGGTTTTTAAAATTTAATCCTCGTGCTTGTGGAAGTCGATAGTGACGATGAAAGAAAAAAAAAGGTAAGAAATATGACAAAGAGAAAGAAAAACATCGAAAGAGAGATGGAATTGGGGAGAAAAGGAGAGGTAATAGGAACGACTGTACATCACGAAGACGATAGCCAACGTCTGCTTCTTCCAGTCAAACAACCGCGACCTTCACTACCTTCGTGGTTAATTACGCAACTTTGCTCTGCTTTATTCTCTTGACTACATCGATAAATAATCCATTCTTTAGGGAATTCACGAGAGATACGTGGGTTTAATTGAGAATCAAATTAGGACGAGAAATGGAGCCTCCAGGCTATGGAATGTCTCTTATCACTCATACGGCAGACAGTACCGACGACTGAGGTGGCGCGAAAATGCGTTCGCGTCAACCACTGACTGACCTGATACCGTCAGGGAAATCGTTTCTTTAAATCAAAGACACCGTTTCCTTGAATCAATGAAAACGTCTCTTCGATTACGCTCCTCAAGCAAATATTTCTTTAAAGGCAACGAAATTCGAAGAGAATATCTCATTGAAACGAGTCAATATTTTTTTTTAAATCAAAGAAAAAAAAATGCAATCCATCTATTTCTTTGAATCAAGAAAACTTTTTCTCTCGGTGCAGTACCTGACAGCGCTACAGCGTTACATTACTGATCAGGGCCTGATAAAGTACCTTATCAGGACCTAGAGTGCACAAACGATAACGAGCTCAAATCTATTTTTAGTTTTACTTAATTACCGCGAGAACTAAAGTAACTCCGTTACACTCCGACCAATATTACAAGCTGACTGTGGAGCTCGTCTTTAGAAATTTTTTGTTTTTCAGTTCTTTTAAAATATATGGACCGCAGCTTCTGTTGCAACCGGTCTATGTCAAGGTAAATTAACGTTTCACACCAGTAGTCTCGAAAATACGACTTGACTGTGTTGTGAAGGGAGTTTCGAAATTCTTAAGCTGAAGTGAAGCGAGGGCCCCGAGGGTTTATTTGCATAGGCGTGCGGCGCCGGCCAATTAGATCAACAGAGCTGATCACATCGTTCAATATTAAGTTTCAAAAGCTCGTATTTATGACAATGATAGACACAAAAATAATTGTAGTACTAAAAACGTCGAACTTTACCCAAAGTATATATATATAGTTCGATAGATGTCGCCCGAATAATTCACTAGAACAAAAAATTAAAATATCTTTTTTTTATGGATACAACTACATCTATACTTGTATAATGTGTCGTTATATATAAAATTTCTTTCCATCATCAAAGAAAAAAAATTATATTTCCCCAAAACAATTTATACATTCACAGAATTTACAACAGGTTTCGCGGAAAAAAAGAAAGTATTTGAACACCTCAGAACTTTTGATTAATTTTTGAAAATAATTTCGGTCACTTTCAAGCTTAATGTTACATAATTTTTTATTATAAATTAGTCAACACCTTTGTGTAAAAGTAACAAAAAATATATATTTGCTAAATAATGATATATAACTTTTTTTTTTTCAAAATAATGTAGTTTCGGCCGCGAATTGATACCACACATTTTCATTGATATCATATCCTGGTGAAGAATAGACAGATTTATCGAAAAATCGGCAAAACGGTGTCAGTTAAGAGGCAGTGATACACCCCCGCAGAAATTTCGAAAGCTGTTTTCTCCCAAACGATACGACAGATAGGGTCCGGATTTTTAGAGGATACGCAGGAGTATCGTAGAATTGGGCTAAGCTTCTGGCTCCTCATTCGACATAGCCGTTTATTTTTAAGAATTAAAAGAAAAATAGTGCGAGAGAGACAAAGCTATGTTAGAGAGAGACAGACCTATAGGCGTTTAGCATTGCACGTCAAAATTTCCGGCGGTGTACCACTGCCTCTTAAACAGCCAAGCATAGTATCCTTCGTCGAAAGCCCCGTATGATTTATCAAAAAATCGGCAAAACGGTGTCAGTTAAGAGGCAGTGATACACCCCCGCAGAAATTTCGAAAGCTGTTTTCTCCCAAACGATACGACAGATAGGGTCCGGATTTTTAGAGGATACGCAGGAGTATCGTAGAATTGGGCTAAGCTTCTGGCTCCTCATTCGACATAGCCGTTTATTTTTAAGAATTAAAAGAAAAATAGTGCGAGAGAGACAAAGCTATGTTAGAGAGAGACAGACCTATAGGCGTTTAGCATTGCACGTCGAAATTTCTGGCGGTGTACCACTGCCTCTTAAACAGTCAAGCATAGTATCCTTCGTCGAAAACCCCGTATGACCTTGTCCGTAAGAACGTTTGGTATTAATTCGTGCCGCAACTTACGCGGGATGCAGCTTCGTCGGGAATCAGGTTCAGCTGGATGCCTGCACCGCGAGCACGGTCGAAAATCTCGCGACCGGTTTCTAGTTTCGGTTGCAGGCAAAACGTGCAACCGTGAATTTAATCCAATGCATTCGGGGTGCGACGAAACCGACGTGTGAATCACTATAACCGAGCGTACGATAGAAATAACAATTTCAACCTCATCACATTGGTTATTCGATTTAACGATATTCAAAACGAAAATATTTAATTAAGATAACAACTAATTTAATGTCAATTCGATTTTTTAAAGAAGCATAAGAAAGCAATTAGTTTGGACAACCGATTAATTGGTTAAATATGCACGCAATGATTAATTAGATGCTGATGACGAACAGCTTCGACTAATTGAATTTTTTTTTGTCGAAGACCGCACGAAAACGAAAAACGGTCTCATTAGGACAATCAATTAACCGGCTAATGCATATTTAACCAGTAATTCGGGTATTCGAATGAACCCTTTTGTTTTGGGGCAATGAAGCTAATGAATTTTGATAAAGTTTAAGCTTTCAGGCTCTTTTATTCAGTAATAGCACTAATTGTAACTAGGATGGAAGAGTAATATAAAAAATCGGTAACCACAGGTGAGGTTAGGTTAGTTTGCTTGTTGGTCGAGTTAGCATGGAATTACCCATATATGAATATTTTGCATAGTTGAGAAAAACAATGTTAGAGACATAGATGATTGTAATTCACTTAGATGTTAATACTGTAATGAGTTAATATATACATTTTTATTTCTATGTAAGGTAACCACATACAGCATCATCTTTTATGTACATACACAGTAACTTTTTATATCCCCACCGAAATCATGAGAAATTTTCATAATTATTCAATCTGACTTCGTCTGGTAACTGTTATTAGATAAAATCTCCCATTTGGTAAAGCTTTAGACTCATGCATAATAGATCACGTGCCAGACTCGTGCTGGACGTAATTTTCAATTGAGTCCCGTAGAAAAGTGCTTTCTAGCAAGCGGGCTATCACATTTTTTATGTCTATGAATTTTGCAGATCGTTTTACATTTAAACCTGCAATTACCATAATTGCCTTACCGTGAATTAAAATTCTAAGACAACAAGCATCTCGGATTCCTTTAGATTCGAGTTAAAAATTATAGATGATTAGCCGATGTTACAATAACACTTTTGGGATTTACCAAAATGACTCAAGTCGAAAAATTATATCATATTCAAAAAAATAAAAAATGTACATAACAGACTCATTATGAAAAATAATATCATATTCAAAAAAATAGAAAATGTACATGACATATTTATACCTTGCGTCTACTATATTTCTAATATTGGAGTTAAGCGTGAACGATCGAATTCACGGTCGATCGCACTACGTGACATCGACTAATTGCCTTACTGTGAATTAAAATTCTAAGACAACAAGCATCTCGGATTCTTTCAGATTCGAGTTAAAAACCGATGATTAGCCGATGTTACTATAAAACTTTTGAGATTGATCAAAATTGTTAAAATTCCCGCGTAATTACCAAAAGAACAAGGAGACAATGTGCAACGTTCTTTCTCGTTTTAATAATGACCACAATGACTGATTATGAAAGATAATATCATATTTAAAAAAAATAAAAAAACGCACATAACAGACTAATTATGAAAATTCATATCATATTTAAAGAAATAAAAAACCTACATAACATACTCATTGTGGAAAATAATATCATACTAAAGAAATAAAAAAACCTACATAACAGACTCATTATGAAAATTAATATCATATAAAAAAAATTAAAAAAATACATAACACACTTATTATAAAAAATAATTTCATATTCAATAAAATAAAAAACCTACATAACATATTTACACTCCGTGTCTACTATATTTCTAATATCGGAATTGCGCGTTAACGATCGAAATCACGGTCGCCGCACCACGCGACATTAATCCTTCGGTATAAATATTTTAATCCGGGTTAAAGACCGTGGGTTAAGGCACCGAGTACATAAAATGTGACAGGGACCAAATGGGCTAGAATTAAATTAATCATAGAGCAAGTTAATCGGGCCCTGGACGATTATGAGCCTAACGTATGGGGGCACGGTCGTTAAACGCCGTAAACTCGTTGAACGCGGAACTCGATCGCTTCTGGCGGACGGAGCGCAAACTTGTGGACGCGGCAACGAATCATCGAAGGACAGAGATGAAAAATAAGCATACGTAACCATTGAACGTGGATATAGACGAGGTACGCAACATGGTGGTCATCCGATGCGAGCTCATGGCGAGAAAAAAACGAAGATGGCGAGAAAGGAGGGGGAGGGGACGAGTAAGAGAGAAAAAGGAAAGAATCGACGATGGAATTTCGGGACAGGAGTTGTATGCCGTGATTTATCGCGGCGATCGGATATTCATTTGAGACTCGCTCTGGTACTTGCCTCTCAAGTATATACAGTTTTTTTTTTTACGCGGTGGCTATCTTTTTCCTCATCCGCTTTTTTTCTTTTTAACTAACCATTATTTTTTTATTCCCTTTTTCCTCCTGTCCCTTAGCTTTCGTACACCGATAAAGGCAG
Source organism: Tromatobia lineatoria (assembly GCA_949699805.1). Classification (NCBI taxonomy): domain Eukaryota; kingdom Metazoa; phylum Arthropoda; class Insecta; order Hymenoptera; family Ichneumonidae; genus Tromatobia; species Tromatobia lineatoria. Next base: position 22,610,388 of record OX453036.1, read on the forward strand.
CAGAAAAAAAAAGGATAAGAGTCACTCGAAGTCATGGGGCTTGATGGGGTGCGGTGAAAACTAATCGCCTACGGAGGGCGCTGTACGTCTTTTCTCAAAGTCCTTTCCGCGAGGCACTTCGCGTGACGACGCCTCTCGTGGCAACCAAGTTTGACCGCAGGGAGCGTTCACGATCGGCCACTTTCTGCTATATATGATTTTTTAACTGATATTGACGACTTAACCGACGAAAATGGTTCTGGTGGGATTTTTTTTAAATAAAATCAAATGGAGGCCATATTTTACTCGAAGCCAATGTATCTACAAGAAATGATATTTATTTTATTGAAATAATATATTTTTTTATTGAGGATGTATGATATGTACAGTCACGCCAAAAGTGAGTCTCGGAGACTATTTCGATCACTTCTCGATGGGATAAAAAGCGGATAAAAATCATGCATTTTGAAGGCGTTGGAAAGATTGATTTCGCATAATAATAATCCCAAAATGTTATTAGGAAATTGGGGAAAAAAAGAATTGTTCAACTAATAATCAGTCAACCTAACTTTTTTTCTAATGAAAATGATGTGTTCATTAATTTGAATGCGTATGGATTTTTTCAGATTTTTTAATTTTTTTTATTTTGGTCGTTTTTATTTTGAAAAATGCGCAGAATATAACAAATTTTGGATATGCGTTTTGCAAAAAAATCTTCAGTAGAGTAGATGGTTTTAAGCCGAACACATATCCAAAATTCGTTATTTCGCGCACATTTTTAAAAATAAAATCAATCCATCCACTTCTTCGGTCTCAATGAAATCTTTCCTCTCAGTGTTTTCATCATTGAAATTTTGCAAATAATCATTTCAAGTAAAAGAATATATACAATTTTGTCTACCGACATCTGATTTTTGGTGCAATCATCTTATTTCCTCGTCAGACACGCATTTCGTGAGCTAGGGTTATTTATTACATTCTATGTCAGCTTTTCTATTTTTGTATCCACATTGACGTGGTATCTCAGTCAATCATCTCATAAGTTCGACCGAAGAGTTCGATCCGATGTCGATATACTATTTATAGTGCATATAATAAATATAGTCATACTCACGCACAAAACGGTTAAATCATTTGGGTGGGTCGAAACATATGTATCGCAGAATGAATGGCGAGGGCCAAGCCCTTCGGTATCTCAATAGTGTCTCCACCGTCTTTGCAAAGTCATCTTTTTTCCACGGTTGAAAATAGATCGGTAAATTGTCGAGGACATTAGATAAAAGCGAGAAGATACGTGACATCTCAACACATCTTGGCATTCTGGTGCGTAAGGACCTTCGGTCCCTCCACATGTTGCATCGTTTGCCCAACGACCAATTTCTGCGATTGCGATATCTTCCACTTCTTTATGACTCAATAAATTTTGATTATTTTTGTAAAATTGTCAGATGCTTAGACATTACTGATCAAAACTCCTCTAAACCTTCAGGTTTATAGTAACCGTAGTTCTTTATTTTTTCCCACTACAGGATATTGTTTTTGCAAGCAACTTTTTTTTCAATTCTTGATACAAATAAAAAATTTATATCATAAATTATTCCAGTAGCCAAATTGCCGGGATCTTCAATATAACTCAATGGAATAGCAACGAACCTTTAAGTGTAAGGCATACATGCCAAAATTGCAAAGTGATACAAACATTTTGGAATAGAATGATTCGAAGTTTTTTTGTTCTATTATTTTTATTGAGCAAAGTGTCTTAATTTTTTTTACCAATATTTTTATTCAGCAAAATGTCTTAATTTTTTTTTAACATTATTTTTATCCAGCAGAGTGTTTTAATTTTTCAAAGATTATTTTTATTCAGCCAAGTGTCTTAATTTTTTTTAAGATTATTTTTATTCAGCCAAGTGTCTTAATTTTTTAAACATTATTCTTAATCAGCAAAATGTCTTAATTTTTTTTAACATTATTTTATTCAGCAAAGTGTCTTTTTTTTAAACATTATTCTTATTCAGCAAAGTGTCTTAATTTTTTTAACATTATTCTTATTCAGTAAAGTGTCTTAATTTGTTTTAACATTATTTCTATTCAGCAAAGTGTCTCAATTTTTTTTAACATCATTTTTGTTAAAAGAAGGAAATCCATGTGCTTATGAATTTCCGACTACAAAATGTTGTCCTTGTAATTGTTGTTTTTTTTTCACACTCTGATGAACTATTAAAAACATGTTACACTTGACCAAGCAAACCGGCCTTCAAATTAAGCATTTAAATTTAGGGAAGTTCCACGGCTAGAACCAGAGAAGATGGGATAACAGGCGAACGCGGTGCTGTTCGATATTGAGTTAGTGAGAGGTCTGCGATGAATATCTTCGTGCATGTCGAAGGAAAACTGGAAAGATCCGTTTCACTCGTGTCGTCTCAAAAGCTATTTGATAAATTGCTTCGATATTTTAATGCATGTTTTGTGATAGCGTCTTCTTCCTGTTAGCACGTTTTTCGAGCGCAAATCTTCTGACAATTTTTTGCAGCATATCAGTCTTCCAACAAACCATTTATAATAGCTTGAATTGCCTGAGCTTTGATGATTGATATTCGAGAAACCATATGGGTAAAAATGTTTATCAAGAATATTTACAGAATGTTCGTTTCTCTACAACACAGGTGAAAAATCTCCACAAGTATTGAACCCTTTGGAGCATTCATTTTGCCTTATACATGACTCACTTGGAATTTGGTACCCGGATGTTTTTGGAGTAGCTGATTACGAATCCGAATTCTAAATTAAGAAATTCAATATGTGACGGATCCAATATTACCTATCATATTATTTAAAAATTTCTTGATTAGAAATTTACATTACACTTGTATACTACATTTCATATACTAGTTTATGAACAAAAACTTCCAATCAAAGTACACTAAACTTCAAGCAGATTTTTTTACAGTGTAATCCTTGGTACATTTTTTCTGCGTTCAACTTCAATCATGACATCCAAAGTGCTCATTTTTTCACTACTTAGATTCAGAAAAGTTTCTCCAGTTTCCAAAAAAAAAAATCTTCTCTTAACAGAAGAAGGTCATACTTTTTAAAGCTTCAATACACACATAAGCAATTTCAGAACAATTACGTATTATCAATAAATTTGAAACTCCGCTGCAAACTTCAGCTTATACTGCAGTCGGTGATCGATAATGATCATTGAATCATTACGGATCAATGACCCGTCAAAACCTTCTTAGCTAGTAATTCAAGTGCGTTACCCCGACGATTATGTGGTTAAACTCGAATGGACGACCAACAGAAATGGAGGAGGCGAACGTGATTCGTTCGGTTCTAGGGGCTTTTCTTAAGTAATCAGATGAAACTTCCGTGCTAAGCTTGCTAATTAGGCTGACGTCCTTATTGGACGAGATTAGACCGGATTTGCAAGGTCAGCAAGCTCATCCGAGCATTTCGTGAACGGAATTCCATATACGCACTGATTCGTGTAGGAAAAGGACATGCAGAGATAACTGAAGAGGGGAATCAGAAATAGGAAAGCTTCGTCCAGGATCAGAGAAATAAAGAAGATTGAAATAAACATGGAGTTTCCCTCGGGACGGAAACGTAGGCGAATTTTTCGCCCTGGGCACAAAGCACGCGAATTGTGTAGCAATAAAATACAAAGCAACAAAAACCAACGAGCTCGGCACAAGGTGAAGAAGTTGGGTTTCCACTGGAAGAAAAATGTTAAGAGGCCAATCCCACCAACGAGACACTCATCCTTGTTAATGTCTCTGTTAAATTTAATAGTAACTCTGCGTACGTAACGTTTTTCGTCTGTGGTACATAAGTTCCTAGATTTTTTTTTACTTTCCTAGCTTAACCTTATTTACCACCGAAAATATTAACCACGAAATTTTTACGTTTTTCTTATATTTATGCCTCAAAATACTACTGAACGGCGAGCACAGTTTTGCCAGTTGGGTTTTTATTTCCTGACTTACAATATCTATCCAAGCAGGATAGAAAAAGCGGCGGTCGCGCCAGGCTCGTAAATTTTAAGCTTTATGAGGTCCAACTACGCGAAACTTTATTCTCACTATTACGAAGTAGATGTTTTTCTTTCGATTTTATTTAATTTATTTTTCAAGAACTTGCGAGAGGGAATCTCGACTACTTTTTAAGGGCATAGTAATAGCGAACTTTGAAATAAATAAATGGGAGAGAATATAAAAAGAGTACATAGTAAATATTATTATTCTCAATCTCAAAAGTTAGTTTTCATAGTATTCTTATCATAACAGTAATAGAATTATTATTTTGTCGATGCGAATTCTAGATGGAAAGAAGAGATTAGCTGCCATAATAAAAAAAAATTAGTTACAGCCAATCGATTATTATGATTCCCTTACAATTTAAATCGTAGTGGCAATGATTTAAGTTGTAGTGCCAAAAATTCGTCGACGATTCAAACGAAAAGCCTATTTATTGGATTGGTCAAGTTGACTAATCTTGCGAAAACTAATCGTGGATAATTTGAAATTGAAATTATAGTTATCATAACCAACCAATTCTTTGCGTGGATGATGTATCGAAATTCATTTCTTTTACTTTGAATAAATTATTTTTTTACTGCGAAACTTTTATCGGTCCGTCTGTAACTATTTTTTTATGTTATCAATACATAGCCGTGAAGAATTTGAAATTTTTTCATAAAAAAAAAGTAGCCTTTTTTGGTTTAAAATATTATCTTTATATTTTTTAGCGATAAAGTAATAACATCGGGTCGCAAAATTATCTGAAAAATTTCATTGAAAATTTCACATGAATCTACAACTTTAATGTTAGAACAATTTTTTTCTGTGCCTTTTATTTTTCAAGATACATTGACTTTGAAGAAATATCCCATTTTCCGTAACATTGCATTTAAAAATCTGAAATATTTTGAGAGAGTACTTTTAAGTGATACTAAAATGTGTCCTATTATAAATGGGACTCATCAAAGAGGTTTGACAAAAAAGTAGCTGAATTAACGGAGAATCATCATATATACGTTATATATCCGCACTGAGAGAAATTGTCATAGTACAGTTAACTATTAAGTGACAACTATTGATTTTTAGTCCTTTTATCGTTACGGTGACTATGAAAATAGTTGTGAAAACTAATTAAGTGGTAACAACTATGTTTGTACCAACTACAAATAAATAGTTGTCACTTTATGGTTACTAATACCATAATTTTCTCTCAGTGCGGACATATATAACAGATATTTAGAGGATATAGAACTTTTTGCCATACATCTCGGATGTATTTTATTTCCAGAAGGGGAAAGACGTGATCCACCCTCCTTAAGGCATTTTCTCGATGAGTTATTTCCGGGTTTTTTTCGCATTCCAATTTCCGAAGCTAACGCGTCTGCAAATTAATTCTCAATAGAATGTGCGGCGATAATCCATCTTTGGATGAAAGTATGCGACGGTAAAAGGAGCTTAAGCGTACAAATTCGGACAGTAAACGATTTTATCGATCGAAACGTGTAAAACATAAAAAAAGAAGTGTGGGAGAACTCGTGCCTTCTATTTATATACATGTATATAAATTGATGTATATATAGACATAATAATGACGCTGAAATATATGCGGGAAAAAGCTACAGGTCGAAATTCTTCTTATTCAACGGAACAAAACGCGACGATGAAAACAGTTAAAGTTAAAACAAAGTTAAACCAAAAAGTCAAAGAACTCTTTCGGTGGAAAACTCGTGCAATTAAACGAGATCGAGTTTCCCGATGGCGAGCTCATTTCCGGTCTCCGTGTTTTGTGCGGTAAGAAAAGGTTAATCGGCGAATAACCGGAGGATTTTCGAGACTCTAATTGTGACGCGATCCGAATTTCAAATAAATCGCTGCACCCGTTTAATTAAAGTTTGTATTTTTTTTTAGTAACTACAGCTAAATCAAGAATTATTGTCAAGAATTTTTTTTTTTAATTTGTGAAATCAATTTAAAAAAAATAAGTCACCTCTTTACTATTAATTCCCTTATTAAGAAATCCATTCGTAAGTGTATAAAAACAATAACGTGATAACACAAAAATGAACCGCAAAAAAATTTACTGTTCGCAAAATGACCTTTGAAAAATTCATCCCCAAGAAGATAAAAAAAAATAAAAGAATTGAATAGCAGGCGAAACAATAAATCAAGAAAATTCATGAAACAAATTTTTCTAAGACATTATTCGATGGGCTAAACTTCCGGGGTCTAATTTGCCTAAACCTGAATATTTACATGGGCAGTCTAATATTTAAACATTCTAAACGTGAAACGATTCGAGGTTCTGCTTAAATTTCGTAAATTTATACACAGGTTCAAATTATATAGCGATTCCGAATTCTCAAAAAATGACTGTAAATACTTGACTTCGCAAAATTCATACATGTTTGTTTGGTGTCGATATTTATGTGCTTCTAGAAATCCGAAAATAATCCGTGGAAGTCTAACCCGAGTTTGGAGTCGACTAAAGGGAATAAATATTAATGTTTAGGTGGGCGGTCGAGATCTTCGTATTCCAATCCAATTGAAATTTCAATATAGTTCGACGGAGTAAATATTCGAATATTGTAAACAACTTCTATCGGTAATTGGCTTCACAGAATTTCGTTCAAAACGCTACGATGATGAGATTTATGTTATAAATGAAATATCAAAAAAATCCAATGAAGAAAAAAGCATAAAATTTTTATGAATTTCTTGAATTCGAATTTTAACGATACGGAAACTCTGCTAACTAAAGAAATAAAAAAATGTCTTACTTTTTACGGTTCATTTTTGTTCAGATCATAAATTTCTTTATTGGAATAGACGGGAGAATGTGGGGAAAAATCTTTACCCCATTGTTTACCGGAAATAATCAGCGTGAGGGTCGTTTTATTTTCGTCGACTTTTATCTTCGTTGCCTAGAAAAAGTCCTGCGTTCACTCAAAAGGGAGATAATGTAAGATATAAAAGCATCTGTCGCCAAACATTCATTGAGTGTTCCGTCGAGCAGTTTTGACTTAAGTGGGAAGTTTTTCGAGCTCCAATCGACGAGAGATTTCGGCTTCGCGCCAAGAGTGACATAAATCCAAAAAGTTGAAAAGAAGCTGTATAATGGTCAGGTATTAGTCTCGACTCGACGTCACGAACAGGCCCTAAACGAGTTCTGCAAGGCATAAAAGCGGGAAAAGTCCAGCGAAGCTTAACGTCTTTTCCACTTTTCTCGAAACGTGCTATCGCATACGATGCTTGCACTAAAGTACATAACACTTAAACATCTTGCACGTACAATATTCAGACCAGATTTGGCTCGAACGAGGTAAAAATCTTAAATATTCGAATAAAAATATGTTCAACATACTTTTCAAATAAACCAAATTATAAATAATTATTTGAAAAAAAAAAAACAATTTCAACCAATTCCGCAAAATTTTACGTAAGTTATTGCAAAACGTAAATTTTTCAAAATTTCAAATTCCCATAAAAATAGAACCGATTTATAGATTTATCCCAAGTTCAATACCGATATTTCATTAGTATGGCTTTGTTACTAATCTACGAAAGCTAGAGAAACTACAGATATTTTTCTAAAAATTTAAAATTGAATGAAAAAAAATCTTATGTTTGAATTTGTTTTCATCATCACATACAAAAGGGTCTGCTTCACGTGTGTGCAAAATGACAGCTCGATTGATAAAGTAGTTCATTAGGTATCGAAGTTTGAACACACATACGCATACATACATACGTTTTTTTAAACCATTTTTGTCCACGTTTTAGGTGGTTCTAAGTATTTTGACAGTGAAATCTGGAAATTCAAAATTTCGCCCAAAAAACACCTTTTTTTAAATGCGGAAGCGGAATTTGTAACTTTCCTACCCTCGCGTATTTAATATTAGCTGTATATCAATATATCATAGATATACGGCCAATGCTGTTGCAATCTAAAGTTTCGAGAAAAGTGACGCTATTGTTTTTAACGCTTAAATCTAATAATACATCAGCTAATGAATCAAATTATGAGTAACGTAAAATAAAAATTTCGCCCAAAAAACACCTTTTTTTTATGCGGAAGCAGAATTTGTAACTTTCCTACCCTCGCGTATTTAATATTAGCTGTATATCAATATATCATAGATGTACGGTGAATGCTCTTGCAATCTAAAGTTTCGAGAAAAGTGACGCTATTGTTTTTAACGCTTAAATCTAATAATACATCAGCTAATGAATGAAATTATTAGTAACGTAAATTTAGAAACAGTTTTAACAGCGTAGTTAGTGTCACACTATATTAATAAGGTTCACTCAAATCATTATGACACATATATCACGGCTATAATAATTTTACGAGTCTCCTGGGTTGCAGCTTGATTATTTGATTTCTGCGTGAGTTCTATAGTTCGTATCTTCAGTGAGCAGCGTGCAACTGCCAATATTAGTGTGTGAGCATAATCGCGTCGTGCCATACCCGGATTTCCGGGGAATACCGCGGTATGGACCAACGCCAGGGCAGAAAACCTCTGTTTATTTATTTTTCCGCATTCCTGCGTGTTGGTACCAAACGGCAATGATTGCGTAATCAGAAAGGCTCTTGGAAGTTACCCCTTAAGGTTTCCTTTTTTAGAGTTCTGAAAATCTGCAAGATGCATATCTTGGTCGTTTACAAATTAAAGGTTGTATGCCCAGAAAAATAAATTTATCACACTACAATAAATCATCATAAGCCCAATAATGATGTTGTACTATAACTTAACTTTTGATTCAATCAACTAAATTCTAATTAACTCAACAAATAATCTATCTATTGTATATACATTTTTAAGAAAATTCAATAATTGCGGCGTTCATAATCCGAAGATTAGTTTTTGTTTCCAAAAAATCAAGCTATCACATTACAACTCCTGATATGCGATATTTGATAAATATTTCGGAGAAATTAATAGCGAAATTGTAAATTTGTCCAGCAATAATTAACTTTAAAACGCTGCAATCAAAAGCTTATGAGTTAATAAAAAAATTCCGCATTGCTTAATTAATTTCGAAAGCGTCATTCGATAACAAATTTCTACTATATGATTTGGCTGAAAGGCTTCACATTAAATGCTAAAATATAGAGCTACCTACATAATAAAGCAATTGCTAACTTGCAAACTACCGTAGTAATACCCGTTGGATGTCCTACAAATCCTGCAAATCCTTTTAAAACCGTCGGTCCAGTTTTCAAGGGATTTGGGTTCATAACTCGTAGCTGAACATGAAATTTGTCGAGAAACTTAAAGCCTCTGACAATGGATGGCTCGGTTCTGCCAACTTCTACGTATAATCGTTTTGTGGATACTTATTTTCTCTCAGAGTTCATGTTGTACGTTGTCGTTGTACAGTGACATGCCAATTTTTTTAACATCAAATCTGTCAGATTATTTCACCTGAAAACGGTGAAATTACTGCATTGTGCAACTTGTCCGTTTTTAAGTATTAAAAAAACGGGTCACATGTGAAGTACAATGTACTTCATAAAAAATGAGCTCGGTGTATACTCGAAGATCATGGTGTCATTGTTCCATTCAAAATCGTTTTGTAATATTATTATGCTTTTAATTAAAAAATCTGAGTTCGTTCAGTGACGTTCATAATCGTTATTGTGAAACGGATTGCACATTATACTAGGTGAATTAAAAGCACACAATTTACAAACGTCATGCAAAAACATAGAATGGATATTCCAAGCATTTTGTGACAACCAATCACCAAATTCCTTAAACATTTTTTCGGTATTGTAATTTTGAATATCTAATAGAGAGGGACAAGAAATTTATGGTGCACATTCAAAATGAAAGCTCACAGTCCGCTACTGTAATTTTCTGGTAAATTTTTCAAAAATTTGTGCAAATATTGGACTCCATAGTAGGACCAACTTTAGCTGCCAGCGTTTTTTCAAAGACTTTCAAAAATAAACAAAACGACCTCCAAAACAACCGAACCGAAAAATCTGATCGTTATTTTGCCGTCGGTGAAACCATCAAGTTACCGTCGTGTTGACCTTCACACAAAAAAGCTTTAAGATTCTTGTGCAAAATAAATATTAATAAAATAATAAAACGAACACGATTTCGCGTAATCAATTATGGAATATCAGATGATTCTGCAATTTTCTATTAAGAAAGACAAAATACCGTGATTTTACTACTATCGAGTTCAATTATTCCCAATATTTTTCACCATTCTTTAATTTTTGGAATACACTTCTAAAGACTCTCTTATTTCCTCACAACACCATTAAGAATACATACGATATTAATGAAGTAATATACATGCGTGATGTATATGTATATATAATTGGATACCAAATTTTTCAAGGTGAGGATAAACGAGTGGGTGAGAATCGTGGAATACTAATCCCAAGGTTGTAGGTTCGATCTCCATCAACGCCTAATAATTCATGCTGATATTTCCAAGAAGAAATGTTTAAAGAACCATAATTTCCAATTTCTGCAAAATTTTCGAGTAAAAAGACACTGATTACGGTATCATTAAAGTTGTTTTGCTTTTGGATATATCGTTTTTTTTTTTTTTTTTTCATATTTATATAGACTTCGCAAGGGAGACTACAATTTTATGAAATTTATTCTGATTGAATAAACCCGAAAGTGATCTTGTGGACAGTCTGAATCCTCTATCGGAGGGTTATGGGCTCAACGTGGAAAAAAAGAAATAAAAGACCGTTGAGACACGTCTCCGGCGCCTTGTCAAATTATTCCGTCGACGTACGTGGGCAGCTGGATCAGCTATACATATATAAAGGGATACGTGCAACCGACAGTGGCAATTCGGCTCGAAAGCATCGACAAAGTTACAATGTGAACGTGGTTAAGGGCGTTGGTGTTGATCCAAAAAACCTTTAAACGGCGTATATAAACGAAAATAGAAAAAAAAACAACATGGACCGTGAACCTTAGTCACTCTCGGCTTCACGAAGTGATAGGGCCGATATCCAAATGTCCAATTTGCTGGATCAGCTATACATATATAAAGGGATACGTGCAACCGACAGTGGCAATTCGGCTCGAAAGCATCGACAAAGTTACAATGTGAACGTGGTTAAGGGCGTTGGTGTTGATCCAAAAAACTTTTAAACGGCGTATATAAACGAAAATAGAAAAAAAAACAACATGGACCGTGAACCTTAGTCACCCTCGGCTTCACGAAGTGACAGGGCCGATATCCAAATGTCCAATTTGCTGGATCAGCTATACATATATAAAGGGATACGTGCAACCGACAGTGGCAATTCGGCTCGAAAGCATCGACAAAGTTACAATGTGAACGTGGTTAAGGGTGTTGGTGTTGATCCAAAAAGCCTTTAAACGGCGTATATAAACGAAAATAGAAAAAAAAAAACAACATGGTCCGTGAACCTTAGTCACCCTCGGTTTCACGAAGTGATAGGGCCGATATCCAAATGTCCAATTTGCTGGATCAGCTATACATATATAAAGGGATACGTACAACCGACAGTGGCAATTCGGCTCGAAAGCATCGACCAAGTTACAATGTGAACGTGGTTAAGGGCGTTGGTGTTGATCCAAAAAACCTTTAAACGGCGTATATAAACGAAAATAGAAAAAAAAACAACATGGTCCGTGAACCTTAGTCACCCTCGGCTTCACGAAGTGATAGGGCCGATATCCAAATGTCCAATTTGCTGGATCAGCTATACATATATAAAGGGATACGTGCAACCGACAGTGGCAATTCGGCTCGAAAGCATCGACAAAGTTACAATGTGAACGTGGTTAAGGGCGTTGGTGTTGATCCAAAAAACCTTTAAACGGCGTATATAAACGAAAATAGAAAAAAAAAACAACATGGTCCGTGAACCTTAGTCACCCTCGGCTTCACGAAGTGATAGGGCCGATATCCAAATGTCCAATTCGCTGGATCAGCTATACATATATAAAGGGATACGTGCAACCGACAGTGGCAATTCGGCTCGAAAGCATCGACAAAGTTACAATGTGAACGTGGTTAAGGGCGTTGGTGTTGATCCAAAAAACCTTTAAACGGCGTATATAAACGAAAATAGAAAAAAAAAACAACATGGACCGTGAACCTTAGTCACCCTCGGCTTCACGAAGTGATAGGGCCGATATCCAAATGTCCCATTTGCTTCGAGAGCATCACATGGCATCGTGTACCAAGTTCTCTAGCTGCTTTCTAAAAAAAGCCACAGGGACGTGAATACCAAAGAAGTTTCTTTCGATTGCCTCGATTACTTTGCCAAGCTGATGTCGGCAAAAGAAGGTAAGAAATATAAAGGGAGGAAATCTCGATCAGTGCGAGATACAAGGTTATTTCGAAAAATACCGCATCGAACTGTATAATCTATATTAGTCGTGTATATGCAGGTGATGTTATCGCACTTAGAGACCAGTTTGTTGTCAGACTGCGCAACTAAATGCCTGGACACTCGTCGAGGTTTCGATAAGATAATGAGATAATGCACAAAATGGTCGAATTCAAGTCTACATGCATTTCGGAAAATAGTGCAACGGTCAAAATCGGATTGGTGCTTCACTTGCCTGCGAAATATCAACTCAATCGCTTGAACAGTTATCCAGTTACGCTTAGATTTTTAAAACCCTGGGATATTTTTTCTAAGCCAGTTTTATGAATATTTTGAACCATTCTAAGTGTTCTGACATAAGAAATTGCGAAAAAAATTCAGGTAAGCGAAGCTTTCTGAATTTTTTTCTCCTCTTTCTCTATGAGGTAGCAAAAAAATATGTGGCGCTTAGTTTTTAGTCCGCTATAATATATTATAAAAGAAATAAAATGGAGAGATAGAGCATCTTTGTGAGCTTGACAATTCAGTCAGGAATTGGGCCACTTACCTTAATGTAACCATGTAAGCATGACGCATTTCTGCCAACACGCCATGCGACGAGTTTTTCTATCTGGGTCCCTTCAGAGTGGGCGGACCGGGCTACAACTAAGGGACTTTGGGATATCGATCAAAGTTGACTTGTATATGGGTCTCTTAAGGGAGACCCATATAAGCTTATTCGAGAGAAATTAGGGTATCTCTAATACTTGTGTCCGATGATCAGTCTCGACCGTTATCAAGCTTTGTCGGTTGACGTAACACCGGATGTAGCAATATTCTTTCTATCTATAAAAGAAAGAAAGTCGAAACTTATATGATATTTCATTTCCGCACAATTTGATATTATTCTGTAGGAGGATGAACCGTAAGCCATTATACTTTTCTCCGTTAACCAAAAGCATAACATTTTTGCCGTCTGATTCACGTATGTATCTGTAAGGGCTCGAAATAGCTTACGCTCTTTTACGATCTTTTCTTAGAACCAAGGGAGGGTGAATAAGAAGGAAGCAAGTCAACCTACATTTTTCAACATTTCAGCATTCTGTGTCTTTTATTATCCCGTAATGTACCTAATACTTATGTAGATTATTATCCTTGCTTCTCTGTATAGGGAATATTCCTATTTAAAGTGTTTATTCAAAGTATTGCCTAGAAAAATGGGTAGGCATCGCAATATCAAAGGTCGAAAATGAGAATTATTGGAATATCAACAAAAAAAATAATTTAAGAACGTTGTAATATAGAAAGTCAAATCCTACAATATATTGCAAGATAGTTAACGGATATGAAACATAATGAGTCGGTATGTGAACTTGATTTGAACCCGTCATCTAGTAATTTGCACTATCAAAATTTTTTTAAATTATCAAATTACATAAAATTTAAACGGCTGGACTGAGTTCCGTACGATTCGTTTTGGATTTACACCAAATTTAATATCTACTACAGCTAAATATTATTCCTCGTATACACATACATCCGTCCAGAAATTTTTTTTTAAACCACTTTTGGCAATTCTTGAGACCATTTCGAGTAATCTTACATAAAAATCAAGAAAAAAACTTTTTTTTCGACAGGAACAAAGCTTCTTCTAGAAAGAAGCAACTAAAAAAGACTGATGGAAAACTGGCAGATAAAAAGGGCCTTTTGATATGGTATTCGCTACTTAATATGATTTTTCAAATGATTTTTGGATATGTCAAGGTTTACACGAGCAATCGCATTGGTTTCAATCATTCTATTTCAGTGTCTGGAACAAAAATAATCTCTACAAATTGGAGACTAGCTTAAGATGTCTCACGATCACATCGCGCATGTACGCATACACTCTTGCAACGTCTCGAAATTATTTTCATTTCCATTGCATCCACCGTAGGTAAATTGTACACATTTATGAGCATGATTGCTCCAGGCGTAACGTGGAAAATAAGCGAAGCATTCGCCAGTACGCGGCGGTAGATCACAAATTGAATCTGCAAACAAATGAAAAAAATGCAAATATAGAGAAGACAGGACAAAGAGAGCCATAACTTTTTTTTTGTCAATACATAAGTATTTGCAATTTCTTTGAAATGAAAAACGTAAGATATTTATCGCTGAACATCACTGATATTGATCTGACACTCTTCCATTAATTTTGTTCTTCCAACCAACAGACATTTCAATAAATGGATTCCATTAATTTACTTCGTGTCCGATTTTGTCAAGGCAATTGAATTATCACTCGTTTGATCACTTGTTTACGGGAACCAAGTCACTTTAAAAAAGTCTTTAAAAAAATCATATAAATGATGAATTTCTTTTGAAAAATCCTACATTAAAATCTCATTATATACATAACTCGCATTACAATCCTGCAATTTCATAGACACGTAGAGCATTAGAATGGTGTGAGATAAAAATTAAGAATTTTCACTTGTCGTAGCTTTCAGTCAAAACCACTGAACAAATATGAATGTTCGATGTCTCATTTTATCCATATCGAAAAGTACATTCTTGATCAAATGTAGAAATTTTGATTACAGGTTTTCATGACAAAGCTTTGATTATAAATCCGCGAATAAATCTTTCCCGATTAGAAAATCACTAATCGATCCACTATATCCAAAATCGCTATGTAAAAGCAAAATGCACTTTTCGATAAATAAAATAAAAACATCGAACACTGGACTTGATTCACCTGTTTGATCTGAAAGATATGGCAAGTGAAAATATTCTTGGTTCAATATTGGTGCACTGTACATCTTTACAAAATTGCAAAATTACAATGATTTTTATGTAGTTAATGAGGTTGAAATGTGCCATTTTTTTGAGACAGATAATGTACAAAGATTTTTCTTTCTCGTGATTTTTTTTTTTTTTTTCAGTGGCTCAGTCCTCTTAATATATCTACTATTTAATTCACAATCATCACCTACCGTATGCCCTATATGATCTAGCATTTACCAAACTGATGACTATCCATATGGTCGTTAGTATTGTAAATACTAAAGTATAATGATTGTCGACTTTTTTCAACATCGTTTACAATGACGTTGAGACGTTCGCGGTTCTAGATCAACTTCTCTTCACCTACTGTTTCGTCTGAACGTCTAACGATGCCTTTATCACATCACAACGCCGTCGGCAATCGAGACGATATCTTGCAATCAATCTAGCAACTCATATGCTTTCGCTATATTGCCTATTGTTCGAATACTGCTGTGCCCATCGTTAATTGAATCTTGCAAACTTATGATAAAACTAAAAATTCAATTAAGCTGATAATAATTCTATTATAACTTCTTAGCCTTCGGAAACATAAAATCAGCTGACAAAGTGCGATTACGCGAATTTCTATGTATTTTGTTATTTTTTCGGTTTTGCTTCATGGCAAAGATGTGAAGAAAAGTTGTGAAGAAAAGATGTGAAGAAAAGATGTGAAAAACGCCACTTTATCATCACATTCTTTACGGGCGTGAAATTTTTATTGTCTATTGGCTTTAATTTTTATGTAATATTTCTCATTGATAACTGCTCAAGTTGAAATCTCATGCGTGTAACTGAAAAGAAAGTATTTACGATATTGAATTACTTGTTGTATCAGTTCGGAGCAAAATAACTTCTATATTAGCTTGCGGACCAAAAATAAATTACAATTTTTATTTTCTTTTCCTGATATTTTCGGTAAAATGTCAGAGAAGTGATGAATTTGAACCGGATTTCCATAAGATGAAAAGACATTCAAAAAGTAGAAAGCACACACCACACAGCTTTTCTCTGACGTTATTATGTTTTCGGACAGGCAAACAGACAGACGCACGGACAGAAATGGATTAATGTCTTTTTTGGAATGTAGGACGCGCAAAAGATGTATTGCCATCAAAACCTGAAAGGCGATTTTCTTTTGGGGATTGCAATACTTTCTCTTTTTACATACCACGTATGTGATGAGAAAGTAAGCAACGGTGCAAAGTAGACCTATAGTATGTTAGTCAATTTCGGCTTCCCCATAGAGAAAGCTTTTTCAAAAACCAAAGAATAACGTACAAGCAATGCGCAGGGTTTTACTTTGCATCCTTGTTTCATGACTTCATTTTTACGTGAATTATAGCAATGTGCTATAATCTTGCCAAAAGTGAGTTTCAGAGAAAATTTCGATTACTTCTGGATGGAATAAAAATCGGAAGAAAATAATCAATATTAAACGTATTGGAAAGATAAATTTTGCATAATAATAATTACAAACTGTTATTAGCAAATTTCTGAAAAAAAAATTGTGCAACAAACCATCAGTCAACCTAACTTTTTTTCTAATGAAAATGATATGTTAATTTCTTTGAATGCGTATGAATTTTTTGAGATTTTTTTCTCTATTTTGATTTTGATTTTTTTTTTCCCCAAAAATGTGCGCGAAATACCGAATTTTGGATGTGTGTCAGCATAAAACCATCTACTATACTCAAGAGTTTTTTGCAAAACGCATATCCAAAATTTGTTATATTCTGCGAATTTTTCAAAATAAAAAAAATCAAAATCAAAATAAATAAATAAATCTCAAAAAATTCATACGCATTCAAAAAAATTAACATATCATTTCCATTAGAAAAAAAAGTTAGGTTGACTGTTTATTTGTTGAACAATTGTTTTTTTTCCAATTTGTTAATAACATTTTGGGATTACTATTATGAGAAATCAATCTTTTCAGCCCGTTTTGTGTGCATTATTTATTTCGGACTTTTCATCCCATCGGGAAGTGATCGAAATTGTCTCTGAAACTGACTTTTGGCGGGACTGTACCTATCATACATCCTTAAATACCTATTCTTAACACGTTGTTAAGATCAAAGATTTTATTTAAAAAAATCGCCGTACATTATAAGCAGTACTATAAAAGAACATATAATTAAGTAATTGTATACAGTGACGGATCTGGCACGGGATGTCCTATATATCATGATACTACAGGATAAAAATAGCAGCGAGAAAAAAAACAGGGTGAATAGATAGTATGAGTGTCGCGAGGAGAGATCGGCTCATTCATCGTCGGTGTCCAGTGGTCGATGGTTTTTGGCTCAGTCCCAGAACGAAGAATTTTCACTAGTAGCACGTCCGATAAAGTGGAATGGAAGTGGTTTGAGTAAGTGAGGGTGGATAAGAAAGAATCGCGGTTCTCTGAATGCTCCGTTGACATTCACCCCGCGATTTTCTACGTGAAAGGGAACGACGTGGAAAGACGCGCCCGCGCTTTTCCCGCCCCCTCATGTTTTTCACCATTGTACCGACGGAGTCTCCCTCGCTACTCTCGGGCTATAACTACATTTCATTTCAATCCTCTTTTGAAGATACAGAAAAAGTTACGATTGTCGAAGTTTCTTCATATTCTGATGTTGTATTTAAGTATTGAAAAGAAGAATCGAAGCGATTCTTTACAAAACTTTTGATCTTTCTTTTCTCTAGAAATGTTGACAGCAGAAACCATTACAAACAGCGTAATATCGATAGGTGAGATTTGAAAAGAAAATGAGATTTTTATAGGTGGTTTTCAATAATGTTTTTAAAAAATATAGCCCTTATTTGCCAAGTCTGAAGCGCACTTTAAAGACTTGCCAGCATCTATCGATAAGTTTGATCGGTTTATTTTAATCGAATACAGGATCCATTTGAATCGAATGGAATATTATTCCATTTGAATGAAACTTTTTGAAAAATAAATACGATTTATTCGTATGAAATAAATTCCATCGAATCGCAACGAAATTCTATTTTGTCTCTCGCATTTTAATTAGAAATTTAATCACTGATGACCTAACAGAATTTTATTTTATTTCAATCAAGTATAATCAATTACATAAGAACGAATCCCATTAATTTCAATTAAAATTCTTTTACTTCAAACAATAATGGATTTATTTAATTTCAAGGCTGCGACCGCAATTAAATGAACCTATCTTAAAAATTGATTTATTTCTAATGGATCTTATATTTAATTGAAATAAAGCTATCAGACCGATATCTCTGATTAAATGCCACTGTTCTCCCTTCGGTATTTACAATCCACGTTAAATGCCTCCGCAAGTCTCGCTGAATTGTCGCAGTAGACAGAGCCCTTCAGATGCTTAGTGCAAAGACCTTCATCATTCCGAGGGTTTTGGAATAATCCAAGCGCTTCGACATTGACAAACGCGATACAGGTTTGTGAATTCGGGTACAATGAATTACCAGGTTTCAGCATGTCTGCGTTGAACTTGCTAGCTCATGAGAAACTACCAGCTGAGTTTCCCTAATAAATAGCAGGTACCTGTGATCGCGTAAAGCTGTACGCTTTCGATAGATCTTCCATCGCAAGCTCCGGCTCGAAACAGCTGTTGAATTTACGTGAAGTACCCTCCGCTTTACTCCGATCGATGCTTCCACCACTTCTCTTTATTTCGACCCCCGTAGCAATTTATTTTCAAATTCTTCTCCTCCAAATCGTTTTCTTCTGGCGCAATCAAATTACAGACCACCGCGCACTTATTTATTCATCTTATTCGCCCGCCTCAATTCGGCTAATGATAGTTTAAACGACGTCATCAGCGCACCAGGTTCTCAACGTTTTATGGACAGAAATAATTGCTCATATTACACAATGCTGTGTAATTAATTATTTTTCTTTGTGTCAAGATAATATATTTTTCAATGTTTCTACACGTTTTTATATGAGTAATTATTTATTGACTTACGACATTTTTCACACGCTGGAATTAATTTTGTAGGGAGAAAAAAATGTTTGTGGACTGAATAAAATGCAGTGACATTTTTGTTGTTGTTGATATAGTTAGAAAAAAATCTAGGTGATAGAAGTTTAGTGAACGAACTATGCTGGGCTTTTATACTGAACATGCCCTTTTTAGAAAAATCACAACCATTCCCTTAGGAGGGTCTTCAAAAAGCAGGGCTTGTAATGACTTGCTTACCCTCCAAGTCATTACGATTTCCCCACATGATTGTGGTATTCTGATAACATAGCGTGATGTTATTATTGCACACAGCGCAGTTATTATCATGAAGAGCCATCTCGTTATAAGGGTCGTTGGCACAAGAAAAAAACATCAATCATTCGAAACATTTCATCAAATCTCTTCCTGATCTGTGATGATGGACCGTCGACCAAATTGCGCTAATTATCCCGAATATCCGGAAAAAGAATGATTACGGTAGTATGATCTGAATGATACGGTAGTAGAAGTCTGTCGTATATTAGGACCGTTTTTTATTTGCACTGAAAAAATAAACTTCGAAGAATGAGATGATCTTCACGCCTTTGAATTATCTCCTTTTTTTTTTTCAAAAAAATTCATTAAAACTGGAGGCGAGGTCTGTCAAAGGGTCAGGGACCCTTTGATTGTGAGTTTCAAAATATTGATATCTAAGTTGGTCATAACGACCGTAAAAACGACCGCCCTAAACAATGTTATGCGGTCGTTTAATCCGATTTACCATGGAAAACCGAGAAAACAACCGAATAACATTTTTAGGGCCGTTGTTTTCGCGGTGGATACGACCGATTTCCGGTTTACCATTTGCAAAAACGCACCGAGTCATTTAAAGATGGTTTTTACGGTAAATGAGCTGTAAAGGACGGTCATCACGATTACTAGGGATGCCTCGAAATTATTATGTGCCAGCCGGAGATATAATAGTATGCTCAAAAAGTCGGAGAAATATCGATATTCATAAAAACGATACGTCAGAAATCGGTGCACAAATACATCATGATGCTGTGATTCATGTTCGCATTTATCACACAATTACATAATTTCTGGAAGCTGTATAAATGCATTATCCTCAAAACGTTCTCATTTAGCTTGGATAGGATATATGATTTGGATAGGATTATGCATGTTTTCGTATCTTACGTTTGCTATGATATGTTTTATAGTCTCTCTTGCAGTTGCGTATTACATAACCTCGTTGTAGATGCAGTCACTGATCGAGCATAGACGTCAGTCGACGTCGATTGGAGCGTCGATAGGTCAGTCGCTGGGCCATCTGGCTGATTGGTAGGACATGAATCTAGTCACTCATGTGAGAGGATATATCTTCAATAAATTTTCTGCAAATGATGTAAAATAAGACAATAATACTCATTTTTTCGAATGGGGATTATGGTCTTTTCAATAATACCGGCTACTTTTTTTTCTCGACCATTTTTAAAAACCTTCTCTCGACTATTCACAATCATACTGACCTTGATAATTAGAAATAGGGCCACTTACCTTAGCTGTGTAAGCAGTAAGTGATCACACAAGTCGACGTCGATTGGAGCGTCGATAGGTCAGTCGCTGGGCCATCTGGCTGATTGGTAGGACATGAATCTAGTCACTCATGTGAGAGGATATATCTTCAATAAATTTTCTGCAAATGATGTAAAATAGGACAATAATACTCATTTTTTCGAATTGGCATTATGATCTTTTCAATAATACCGGCTACTTTTTTTTCTCGACCATTTTTAAAAACCTTCTCTCGACTATTCACAATCATACTGACCTTGACAATTAAAAATAGGGCCACTTACCTTAACTGTGTAAGCAGTAAGGTTCTACTTTGTAGAATTATTTTTGCTCGTACATTTTTCAAGTGAGAAAGCAATTTTCGAATGTTCCTACTTTGCAGGCTCGTTTACGGACATGTAAATACAATGTAATGAAAGTGGCGTCGTCACTAAATTGCGTGATCTACCGTGGAATAAAAGGGGCAAACGAAGCGGTTCATAGTATCGCCTGACGTAGTTTGATGCAACGACGCGTATCTATATACGTTGTACACGTGCTTTGAAAGTCATCCAGATCCACAGACGCTGCCGTTGATGTTTATTATTAAAGTCTTTGGACCAGGACTAGTTTGAATGTATATGTGCGTGACCTTGAATGCAGCGATCGGTAACTGTCAACGAGTGGTTCCTATTTTTTTTTTAATCTGATATTTCACATTAACCACTCTAAACGTTTCTTGTCGCGGTTAGGGACACGTCACGAGACGAAACGACGCGGGACATGTTTTGATAAAAAAATTAAGAGTCTCCAAAATAAGCACAGTTGAATATATATATCTGGACGTAAATCTGACAACAGTCCAATGAAAGACTCTTGCACAAATGGAATAGCAATGTCATGGCAGGCACTGTGTAAAATGTTCTCTAACTTGAAATACATTTATAGGAAGTATTCATGCATAAACGCCGTACACGGATATATTTAAATTAAGGCGTGACGCCACTCAAGGGGCACATAAAAAGACCTAACTTTAACGATTTATTTTGAGAGT
Organism: Tromatobia lineatoria; assembly: GCA_949699805.1. Lineage (NCBI taxonomy): Eukaryota > Metazoa > Arthropoda > Insecta > Hymenoptera > Ichneumonidae > Tromatobia > Tromatobia lineatoria. The sequence goes on from OX453036.1 coordinate 22,632,066, forward strand.
ACGAAAGGTAGGAGTAGGATTTCTTTTCAAAGAGTTGATTTAACACATGTTGAAGTATGGAAGGGAAGTATATTATTTGACAAGGGTCCAAAGTTAGCGATTTGGACGAGTGTGAAGTTTACTGAAGGAACGAAACGAGGGCTGCAATCACACGAGTTAGAGTCGAGGTCGCGTCGCACAAAATACTTTTTGTAACTAGTGTATGGGGTCCAGGGGCAAAGATCCAGCGGAGGGGGGGGCACAGCCCCCCACTGAAGACAAGAATCTGGTTTTTCAAAGTTAAAAAAAATTGTTAACACGATATATAGTGAAAATGTGCTTGCCGACATCGATGTTACGCTTTAAGCTTAGCGTGCTTTTCTATGTATGTGCGTCCAGTCTTCTCCCACTTATGGAATTTTCGCGTAAGTGAGATTATATCTTTCTCTTGATCTTTCTGGTAGCAATCCGGTAATTACGTTCTTTGTCATTCCTTCTATCATTCAACGTTTCGATAGAAACGATAGCTTTGATAGCGTTGATTTGAATGGAATAAGACTTTACATTTATTTGAAGTAAATGAGACGTATTGGTCTAGTTTTGTCTGAAAATTATAATTTTTGTTTGCGTTCCTTTATTTCCATCAGCCATTAGATCCGCATTTCTCCGGAAGTAAAGTTTGCACCACGAGGAAGCAGTGGAAGACATTTTCGGATAATTTTATTGTAGAAGACAGTCGGGAAATATAGCATAACATATAGGACATTAGATAACATAAATTTATCCGAATGTTTTATTTATATTCAGAAAATTAAAATTGATTTTATGTTCAATAAGAATTTTTCAAATATTTCAAAATCGTTTTCCTTTATTAATTTCACATCATATTTGTATTTCAAATTTGATTGCCGATATATGCATAAAAATTTGAAAAAAAAATTAATTTCCATATAGAAATTACTTGCAGTATGTATTTCTCCGGTCTACTACTAGGTTATGACCAATTAAATTTACAGATGCATTCGGACTGTGTGATAAAATTAAAGTAATTGCATTGATGTCATGAAAACAAAGAAACTGCGAAGATGTGCTGTTATTTAATTAGTTATAATTAAATTGTGCAATTAGCGTTCATTGCACATTGACTAATTAGAGATGGCGATGTTTTTAAGTTAACAACGGAATTAGTTGGGCCAATTAAGTAACACTATGAGATAATATGTTTTCGAGCAGCTTAATCGAATTCAACGCGTCACTGTAAATATTTCCTTCTTTAAATAAATTCCGTTTTCAAATATATTTGTTGTATGGCAGTTTTTTTCGTAATGCACGAAATTTCAAGTTTAATCGAAATGTAACAAAATAATTTTATAGATTTTATAGAATACGCTTACGTATTCGATTAAATGTGACCAAGCTATAAATTCAATCAAATAAAAAAGGCAAAATGAAGATCAACATTTTCTTTGGGCAAATATTATGTACAGATTATTCTTATTTTCGTCCATGGAACCTGAATTTTATTCAAAATATGTTTGCATAAATTAACGAACAGTTCATATGGATGTTTTTGAATCATAATGGTAGTAATGGTGAAATGGATGGGGATCGAGATAACGAATGACCGAAATAGCGAATCTTAAAACAAGGAACGTCTAAATGTAGAATGTCCATAATTATGGAATTTGGTTTTTCAGCCATTCGCCGTTTTTATCATTCGCTAGTCTGAATGCATTTTAATAAGATGGAGGTCAAAATAGCGAATGGCTGAAATAGTGAATTTCATAATGATGAACATTCCGGATTCAGACGTTCCTTATTCCGAAATTCGCTATTTCAACCATTCGCTTTTTTGACCCCCACCCAGAAAAATCTATGCTGATGACACTTAAGGTTGCGCTGGATAATTAATTGACTGCAATGTAATGTAATGTTTCTATCAATATGAAAAGAAAACAAACAACACCAAAAGACATTATTTGTATTCCACTCCAAATTCTGCTCTGGGAGTGGACAACATAACATTTTTACACAAGCTTTTACAGGGTTACAGGATTAATAATTAAATAAAATTAGAAGCCGAGAAAGCGAGTCGCACACAATAAAGTAACTGGGGCTGACGTTTAAGCCAGTTTGGTATCGAAGGATTTCCACAATTTCTGAAGTGTCCTCGAGACAGTCGAATTGTCTTGTGGGGGTCGTTAATCTGTCGGCACGTGACCAGGTGACCAGACTCGAGAAGGAGGACTAAGAGAATTCCGTCGGAGAGAAAGAAGTAAAAAACACTCGAATAGTAGTAATTTCGTAGAGGGTTGGCCACTTGTACTCTCCAGGGTGTTTCTCGTGGCACCTCAAAATGAAAGAATGAGTATCGTAATGAAGTTGCGTTTGTTCTGCGACTTACAGAGCCAACGCATGTAGAGCTTTTATTGCAAACCGTAGAGTTAATGAAGGTAAATTGCAGAAGGAGATTTAACGAGCTACATGACCTCGTTAATGCACACCAGTTACTCACTGTCGGGAGCATGAACATCTGTTTCTCTTAAAATGTCGGTGAGATATCGTCACCGATGGGAAATACCTCTGCGAGTCGTTGGGGTGAACACGTGGCGTCGATTTCAAACGTTAGCTATTGACAATAATTCTTGCTACAGCAGGCGATTTTTTTTTTTTTTTTTAATGATATGGCTATACTTTTTTTCTTAACAACATGACTATATGGGTGATTTCAGTCATTATTAGCCAACGATTCCTATTACCCAATTATTTATTGTATAGTTTCATTGAAATACTGAACATTGTTCACTTGATATATGTTATTTTTAGAGTGGATCATCGATGGGTTATTTACATATGTATGAGGCATTCTATATGAATTCAGTCGCCCAAAAAAAAATCTCTAAAAAGTCTAAAAATTAGGCTCAGTGGTTATAATAGATAAAACTGCGACTTTTTACTTAGGAATATGTCTTAACCCTTTTTTAGAGACCCGTATTTAAATAATACTATAGAATCCTGTATGAAATTAATTTCAAGAAGAGAACTGAGACATCGCAATAATTTTATACCCTCAGGAAATATACAAAACACCCCCGAACTAATTTAAAAAAATTGAAGCATATATCTTTCACTGAATATTCAACATTAGCAATTAATATTCCCTTCGAATATATTTGCATATTTGGTCGCGACCTTCAAATCGTATTCGATGAGGGTCATGATTTACATAATTATAGAAAAATTACATAATATTTTGACGGTTTCAATCAAGATAAGAGAAAGTGGGAAATGGACCACTTTACTGGGCGCATTCGAAAATTATTATGTACACCTGATGTATTGTTACACATCGATTATTGCACATTAAAAATTGACCTGTTCGATTACGACACAGTATATTTAAATATCGCTCAAATAATTGCACAAAAATAACCGCTTTCTATTGGAAAAATTGCAGTTGCGGTTGTCGTGGCGTTCTTTATATGTTGGGCACCCTTTCACGCCCAGAGGCTGATGGCTGTATACGCGGAAAGCAGCGACAAGGAGCCAAAGGCTGCTCTCGTTACTATCTACACGGCTCTTACATACATCTCCGGAATATTCTACTATCTCTCGACAACCGTCAATCCACTGCTATACAACATAATGTCAAACAAGTTTCGCGAGGCATTTAAGGTAAATATTATTTAATTGTCTGATATATTTATTCTAATTACAAACTTTAAAAAAAATTTGAATACTTTCAAAACGAACGTCAGTGATGTTGGTGACGATTACAAAATAAAATAATTTAATTTTCCAAAGGAACAATGAACATTAATAGAATAAAAACTCCACATCACTTAATGTAAAAGAGTTTCATCTATTTTTCTTAATTAAAAAAAGAGTCACTTAAACATGATTAATCATGCAACAAGTATCGGTAAGAAATATTTTTCACTCATAAACTAAATCTTCAAAATACGGGGTAGTTTTTATTATTTCTTGAATGTTATTTATAATCAAAAGTTATGAATAATTAATGGAGCTTTTTCGGCCATTCACTATTTTGATCATTCGCCATTTTGACCGCTATCTTATTTGAATGCAATCAAAATAGCGAATGGTAAAAGTAGCGAATGGCTGAAATAGCGAACCTTATAGTGATGGCCATTCTATATTTAGGCCTTCTTTATTTTTGTATTTCGCTATTTTAGCCATTCGCAATTTTAGTAATTCGTTATTTTGACCCGCACCCGGAAAACTCTCCAGCGAGGTCACCCTATAGAAACAGCGGGAGGGAAGAAGGGCTGCGTAAAAGCCTGAATGAAGCGTACGGAATAAATATCCCAATAAACATAATAATCATCCTCTTCTCATACCTTTTTTTCGCGGGATTTCATGATTATTTTCTCCCCTTGACTGTACGATTTCTTATACACGAACGTATCCACTTTTATCTATTTCCACGAACTGTTCCTAATGACCTCCACGGCGTCTTTTGACTTCCTGCTTCCGCTTCGCCCAATGAACTTCAAGGTTGACACATCGTCTTATTATGACCGTTTCTACCTTTGCGTCGTTTCCTCTTCCCTCACGTTTTGTTGTATCATGTGACATACTCCTTGTTTCTTGTATTTTATTTTTCACTGACTATATAATAGACGATAAAGGTCCTTCAACCTATTCCTCCTCGTTGTACCCTATTTATGTTGATTCTTCGTTTCATCTGTTATCATCTTTCCCACTTTTTCACGACTTCTATATTTTTTACGCTTTAAGAGTCTGGTAAATTCTTTGTATGACCTTCTGTATCATGTCACGGGCAGCAACTACTGTAGTAATGAGATTGCGCTTTTTTGTTTCCTCATACTATACGCGCTGCAACGGTAAAACTGTAGGGGTAATTTTCCACGTGGCTCTGTGAGCAATGGTCTAGACAATGGCCACACAAACACACAGCGTACTTCATTATCATGGGAATAGTTAATTAATCTTTATAGCTTGTCGCTCGTGGTTGCCAAAGGATTAGGGAAAAACAGGGGAAGACGGAGTCGGGTTTATCGACTTTTGTTCTGAATTTAATAAGTGATAAATTCTTTTTTAATTACGTTCTATGTATACTTTATCAACTTTTATGTAAAAATCATTTAGAGCCCAACTCGTGAAATAAAAAATAAGTTGGTTAGAATTTTTAATATTCTTAACAACAAATTGGCAATGATTTATTGTCAAGAGTTTTTTTTCAATTAGTTTGCACTGCTGACAAATAAAACCTAGATTTAACTGGACTAGAATCTTTGTAGTTTATAAAATACAATGCATGAAAAACATACAAATTTAATCTATCGAACTAGATCTTTTTTTGGATGAACAAAAACATGTATTAGAATTGAATTGAGTTTTTCATTATTAGACCTTATCAAAGAACTTTGATTTGAATAACTGAATCTATTTCAGAATAATAATACCCAATGGTTGAAGGTTACTATATAATATGTAATTTGAGTTTCAACTTAAATTCTTCTCTAAGAAAATTGAATATCAAACGTTACAAGGATATTATCGAATTTAAGCGTAAAGCCAGATTTAACTTTAAATTATATCATCTCTTCAGACTCCAGTAACAACTGAAATAACTCTAGAACATTTAGAACCAAATTAGAGCTAACGAGCAAAAATTCGGGACCAATTCTATGTTAAGGAGTACTAACAGTTCGTGAGTTAACATGTTATGCTCATGAATGATTAACAGGCCCTCGTGTGTTCAACAGAGTATGCTGTCGGAGCACTGCGGAGGTAGACGATCACTGCAAAAGGCAAGTCCTCGACGTCAGACGTACAGCAGCCTATCGCGTTACGGAAAAACGACAGTAAGACGAGGAGTCGATCGAAACTCTGCTTCGCTGTCCGCGAGCGACGAAACTCAGAGGCTGACACCATCTACTCGTCAGGAAACTCTACAGCAACGTGCTGTTACAGCACCGTGCGAAATACCACCTGCCGCGACGAACCACTCCACGACAATCTGCATGCCTCGTATCAACAACGAATGCGTACCAGACAGTCACCAAGAAAACGGCATCAGCACCAGGTCAACAACTATCGTCTCAGAACCCAGCAGTCAAATCACAAACACGCTTTCACCGATTGGCTGGAGGAGAGGCATTACCCAAAGGAGCAATAACAACGGATTTGAGGTCGGGGTTCACAATTGCTTGCCAAAAATGCATCGGCCACCCTTGAAGACAGTCACTCTAGGCAAGTATCCATTAGAATTACGATTTCGTGTCTGAATTCACTCTTGGCAAGTATCAATTAAAATTACGATTTCGTGTCTGGATTTCTTTGAAGATTTTTACATCGTCGAATTCTTTAAGAAGATAACAAAATTTAAAAAAAACTTCAGGATTTTATTCATTTCACATGAGCTTGAATAAAACGTTGTCCTTGTGGAACATACTGAATTTAGAAATCTGAAAAAAATTACAGGAATTTATTTAATAGTTAGGAATTCTGAACGGTTATGAAAAGTTTCTCAGAGGGTCGAAAAAAGATTGGTGAATGTCGGATATACAAATCTGATACTTTGTACCTTCAGTCTTAAAATTATAATTGTCGATGCCGATGATACAAAATTTCTCGATTCGACATTTGGATTTCTCTTCCACTTCGAATAATATTTAAAAAATGGATTTGGTATGGATTCTGAAGTTGGAGAAGTAATGTGGTATTTTGAAAAATCATTCCACTTTCGTTATCACAATGACGGAAATTCGTACAAAATGGAAAATACTCTTTGAGAATATTTCAAATTTCTACATTAGTGATTCGACCGCCTTAAGAAAATATTTGCTTCTACAGTATTTATTTCAGATAATTTTTTTTAAAACTTTCACAAAGATCTTTACAGTCGAGCAACTGAAATGTAACCAAGAAGAAATCTCACAATGACGGTCACTTGTATGTGACCGTAAATCAAGTATGAAATTCACGGTTACTCATGTCCGCTGGGGATATATTTCATTAACATAATCATCAGTGAAAACGTATTATCCAATACTACGCGCTAGTCAATAAATCGTGGCTAATTGTTGTATTTATGAATTCAACAGGACTCATAGCCGAGAGATTACGCTTTGGTACGAAGAGCTTATTCGCGAGCCAACAACAGAGACCACACCATTTGCAACGGCAGGCGCAACAGCAGATGCAGCAGCAGCAGGGAATTAAACTAAAACCGGAAGTTGCTGGTCGCGTTAACCCGAAGTTTCAAAGTCATCCGAGTCTTGATAGCGCTAACACGATAAGCAATTCGAGTCTTCAAGATCTCGATGAGACTGAGTTCACGGGCTCGGAATTAGCGAGATATATGGGCGAGCTGAACTTCGACCTCGTGACTTGATGAGTTACATGACTTAGGCTCAAGGTGCCTGTTATCGACTGTCCATGAAGGGCTAAACTTGAGGAAGGCCTTGGCTCTCATTCGTGATAATCTTTGGAAGCCAACGATGATCGAGAAGTTAACTTGTGAAACGAGAATCTCACGAAGGAAAGAGGAGCTCCAATAATGACGCTATCATTATTAAAAACGCTCTTGATGCCTTTGGCCTTCTCGCTTTATTCTGCGAACGAAGAACTGATGTGTCGATCCCTCTCGGGTCGAGGACAAACGAATGACAAACTTGCATAAAACTGCAATTATATTACTGATACTATATTTAAGAGAAACTCGAGAAATGTTCTGAAACTCGATCGAGAAAACTCGAATTCAATTGTGATTAAGTAGTATTGTATAGAGTGGATCTTCCCCTTAGTAGTAATAAAATAAGTGTCATTAACGAATTACGGACAGTAACTTCTTTGATGATTAACGACTGCGGACAGTTACTCCTCGTGGATAAGTAAAAAGTGTGCACCAATGAATTATCACATTACAATAACGTCCAGAGATTATAGTGCTTCGGTAAATTTTGGATCGTGGCTTTACTAAAGTTTTTCGAGAACTTTTTCCATTAATACAGACGACGATAAATGGGGATAATGTTATCAGTGTTAGAATAAAGATAACAGTCCCCATGGTTCCGAAAGCTGTACTGGTTTTAAAAAAAGCATGGAAATTTCCTATCGGTATGCAGAAAGTAGCGACAAAAATATTTGGAAGCTGAGGAATTTTATAATGGATTTTAGATAAACGACTGAATCAGTTAAAATAATTTCCACGCGGAATTGAGCACTGTTTTGGTAATATTTTCCCATTATTTAAATACAGTGGAATCTCTCGTAGCGTATATAATGCAGAGAAATGTCCGCTAAGTGAAAAACTAATCAGGTACACAAAACGTTCGTGCCTCTCACTCTCTCTTGCGAAATCGTCCAATCACAGCGCTTATACGTGCCCCTCCACTTACCAATGTGTGCTAAGAGGGTGTACGCTATGAGAGGTTCCACTGTATTGTTAGAATTGGTCCAGAATACGATCATAGGACTGTCAATGTTATTCTACAACCAGTCATTTCAAATCTTTACGTACTCGTTTACCGTGCCAATTTGTCGAAGCAAATTATAATTTGACCCTTGGATAAAAGACACACGAGTGTGTAAAAAAGTCATACTATTAATCCTAGAACTGAGCGATTAAATCCGGAGCACACTTATAACATTTATAATGTATGTTCGACGCATTGTGTCTCCACCGTAGTTTTATTGTGAAAAATTGTACGAAACCTTTTTTTTTCAGACAAACTCGCAAATAAAGCCTATCTAATCCTAGAGTTCATATTTGAAGAATTTACGTCGATGTTTTGTGTGCCCATAAATAAAGATGCGGTAAAACGAAGCTATGACATTCTGTAAAAATTGTGGGAAGAATGATTTCGCGTGGTAATTTACTTAAGCGAACAGTCGACCTTTTCGCACTAGCCACATTCATAAAAGTTGACTGTACTTCGATAATGATTGACACACCGCGAGCTCATTGACAAGCTCCATGAACGCATTATTTGCATCGATGCATTATTTAACGATCGAAGGCAAGCCATTCTGTCTGCTCATTTACTGAACCCCGACAGGAATACATAAACCACACGATTAATCGATACAAATTAACCGGCACTGCGTATAATATTCACAAGCCGAATGGAAGTGTCGGCCGGCATTAAAAATTTCGATGCAACGAGTTGTCGAAAAGCGGAAATCGCATGAGGATGTGGAGAAAATTAAACGATGAAACAAATCAGTATGTAAAGTGGTTGTACATATAAACATATATCTATATATTATTATTAAGCCTCTACTGATACACTTACACTATAATTGGACGTGAAAAACAGATCAAAATAAAACGTAAGTGCTAATTGGTCGCACTATAAGAATAAAAATAAAACGCGTGTCATGAATATTACAATTAAATGTTTCTCTCATTGGCTATGCGTCATTTAAATTGTGGTCTTGGGACGCTTGTCGAGGTAAGCCTTGACGTTGGGATTGGCGTTGATTTTCTCGACGAGCTTCTTCAGCTCAGGGTGATCTTTGTTGATGTCGTGACCAAGAACGTGGGATAAGTAGCCGCTGAAACCTGCATACATTACATCAGCGTAGGACACCTAAAAAAATCAGAATGTTGAATAACGAATTTTATGAAACGCTTGCATGAAAATTGTCACTTTTCATCGATCGCATCGAAAGGCTATATCTGTACCGACATTTTTGGACGCGGTCAAAAGCCCTCATTTACCCCTTGTTCCGTATTAACTGATCTTTCCATTTATTGAGATTATTAAAGGAAAAAAAAATAGAAAATCACGTTTCTCTCCTTGAGCTACTTCGCCCAGTTTTTTAGGCCCATCAGCCGCCTTCAACCCGCTCTTGTCTCGTGGGTGCATTTTTGTGGCATTAGTTACATAAAGTAGTATGCAATACTCGTCAGTAATAGCGAAAATGGTGACGAGTCTGTGCTATAAGTATCATGAGACGCTCTAATGCATTCAGCAGCTCGTGCAACTCACTAAACAGTCTTCACGAAATGTTCGCTTTAACGCAATCGTATTACGAAATTCCCCTTGCAATGTTAAGCACCGCTGGTTCACCGTAAAAGTAACCGG